>CP106734.1:85368036-86004091 GCA_025506655.1 Gossypium rotundifolium | reverse complement strand
ACATGGATTCAAACTGCTCCTCCAAACACCCTTGTGGCGTCACTTACCTATACCCTTAGTGGGGCCTCCTTGCTACTTTACCAATTAAATTTTTATGCTAGTTTCCCCACTCAAGTACCCTTAAGGCCCACTTCACATAGTTCTCCCTTGCAGTGTCTGAAAAAAAAATTTCTACCAAGGCTCAGGCTTAACCTCAAGCCTTCCCGAAAGCTTTAAACACACCAGACACACACACATAGCATGGCATACACACACAACACATCACAAATGTAGAGGCCCCAATATAGGATGTTACAGTTCTACCCCCTTAAAAGAATTTCGTCCCCAAAATTACCTTGTCAAAAGAAGTGAGGGTATTGTTGTCATATAACATCCTCTGGCTCTCATGTAGCTTCCTCTGACCCGTGATTCCGCCACAGAACCTTAACCAAAGGAATCGATTTCCTTCACAAAACTTTAACATCCCACTCCAAGATTTGAACTAGTTCTTTTTCAAAAGATAAATTAGGCTTTACTTCGAGTTCCTCCAACGGTATCACATGAGATGGGTCTGAACGATAACGTCGCAACATTGATATATGGAACACATCATGAATCTTACTTAGCTCCGCAGTAGTTCAAGCTGATAAGAAATTGGTCCTACACGCTTCAACACCCGATAAGGCCCGATGAACCTAGGGCTTAGCTTACCCTTCCGTCCAAAACTTAGAATTTTCTTCCACGGTGATACCTTCAAGAAAACCTGATCACTCACTGCAAATTCTATGTCCCTTGGCACACAAACCTTCTTTCGAAAACATAGAACCCCATCATCATTCATATTATAGTCCCCTACTTCACCATGTTGCACTTGAGATAGTCGGGCACTCAAGTCATCATCCTGCAACTGCTTCTCTTTAATCTGATTTATCCATGTCAGCTTTACTTGAAGCTCAGCTAATAAACTCCCATCCTCATACATGCTCAGATGAGCAAACATTACTCTCAAATATGAGATTACCTTCCGACTTAGCGCATCCGCCACCACGTTAGCTTTACTTGGATGGTATTCAATCGAACAATTGTAATCCTTTAGTAGTTCAATTCACCTCCTCTGCATCAAGTTCAACTCCTTCTGGGTGAGGAGATATTTCAAGCACTTATGGTCTGTATAAATGATGGACTTCTCTCCATACAGATAGTGTCTCCAAATTTTCAAAGTAAAAACCACCGCCGCCAGCTCTAAATCGTGGGTTGGATAATTCAGATCATGCGGTCTAAACTATCGAGACGCATAAGCAACCACTCTTCCACCTTGCATCATCACACATCCTAACCCGGTGTGTGATGCGTCATAATAAACCACGAACTCCTTTCCAGCCTCCGGTTGAATCAAAACCGGAGCTTCCATCAATACCTTGTTTAGTTTTTCAAAGCTTTTCTATTGCTTGTCACCCCACACAAAAAGTACTCCCTTCCTCAACAACTTGGTTAAAGGTGCTGCAATCAAGGAGAATCCCTCAACGAACCTCCTGTAATAACTAGCAAGACCTAGGAAACTCTAAATTTTTGTCACCGACCTGGGTGATTTCCAATCCATGATAGTTTCAACCTTTCCGGGATCAACTCTAACCCCTTTTGCCGACACAACGTGTCCTAGAAAAGTAACTTCTCTTAACCAAAATTCACACTTACTGAATTTTGTGTATAATTGTTTCTCCCTTAGGATTTGTAGTACCACTCGCAGATGCGAATCATGCTCCTCCTCTGACCTTGAATATACCAGGATATCATCTATAAATACTGCCACGAACCGGTCAAAATAGGGTTGGAACACCCAGTTCATCATATCCATAAACGTCGCTGGTGCATGTTGGAACACCCACCCCAAGGTGCAAATGAAATAAAATTAATCCCGTGATCCAAACCATGAATCCATGTGTGAGGAACGAATCGGGGTGAAATAAAGGTTTGAAATTACCAAAGTTTCAATCGAGTAGATAGCGGCGCCTCGGTGACAAGATATCGATCTCTTGTCGAACCAAGCCACAACCTTTACGATGTTTAATTTCACGTAATCCATCCGGTTTGACTATGAACGCGCAATCTCCAAAACTATTTTTTTGAGAGGTGTTTTGCTTGACTACGCTAGACCTTTTTAAGCAAAATTCTTAGGGTTTTTCTTCACTTATTACCCTTTTTATAATCAAGATTTCATTTATGAATAATAAAATTAAAAAATATAATAATGTTTTAACCAAAATTATAATTACATTAATTATACCCAAAAGTTATAATTACATTAATTATAACATGGATTCGTAAACTATATTTATTTAAATTTATATCTGAACCAAATTCATATATTAATTCTCATTATGTGTACAACATCCTTGTACATATAATATATTCAATATTTGATTGCCGAATTAAATTAATTCTTTAATTAATTTAATTCATGTGACAATCAAACACAATACCAACTATGTTTCATTCCGTTCATTTCAACCATAGGGAGTGACCACAGAGGTTCTTGTAACGTTAGTAGTAATACTAGAACGATTCTAATGTCACAAACAATGAGTGGCATCTAGCAATGCATCATTGCTACCTAAGATACAAGAAGTCATGATTCGACATAACTTTTGTGATTAACTTTTCATGCATTAATCCTTAAGTCCTTTATCTCCGGAATAGATACAAGTCATGGAATAGTCACACTTGTATAGTCCATCCCATGTTTCTTGATATCTTGAGTAGACTATGATATACAAATTAGTATGACATCTCATGTCAACTTATTTGAGCATGGCCATGCATTTCTAGTCTCACTCAATCAAGTGGCCTAAGATATTACTCCCATTATGTGGGAGGACTTATCTATATTGATCAACAATATCCTCTACATTGATTGTGATATATCCAACATCGCCTTTATAGAACAACCGATTCACGATTATGCGTTTGATGTATCAAAATATACGACTCACGACGTTGGGATAATGATTATCTCAAGTCTAAGGATCATATACATATTAATCACTATGAGTAATGTTGTGACAATTACATAATAATCCAAGAAACATACTCATAGCGAATTAGGTCAATATGTTGTTCTCTAACACATATTCATGCATTGATTTTGACACTCCATATCAATGATAACTCTTTATCATCAATCAACTACATGTTAGTCTTAATGCATTATTGTTGTCCTAGTCAACAATAATACTTGACTAAGGATATTTTAAGAATAATCATATTATTCTCGGGACATTATTATAAAGCAGTTTATTTGTACACGAATGAAAAAGCGAAATAATAATGACAACGCTTTATATTAATAAACATGGTAAATCAAGTATGTTATTACAACCATCTCATGATTGATCTTTGGGCATACTCTTACAATCTCCCACTAGCACTAAGACCAATCAATCATATATCTAATACCAAGAGACTTAGTGTGACGGTCATGCCTGGCACGTGGTCGGAGGCTTGGTCAAGGATCGACAATGTTATCATCTGTAGGTACTCTACATATCTCAACATCTCCTCGATCGATAATCTCTCGAATAAGATGATAGCGCCTAAGTATATGTTTGGATCATTGGTGAGATCCGGGTTCTTTAGCTTGTGCAATAGCTCCATTGTTATCACATCGGAGTTCTATAGCATCCGATATGCTAGGCACAACCCTAGTCTAGTAATGAACTTCTTGATCCAAACCGCTTCTTTTGTTGCCTCACCGGCGCAATATACTAAACCTCTGTTGTAGAATTAGCTCTTGTGCTTTGCTTTGAACTCTTCCACTCACAAAGACCACCATTAAGGCAAAACACAAATCCCGATTACGATCGAGAATCGTCCTTGTCGGTTTGAAGCGGCATCGGTGTAACCTTTACACTTAACTCTTCCTCACCTCCATATATTAGGAACGTATCCTTAGTTCTTCTCAAGTACTTAAGGATATTCTTGGTCGTGCTCCATGACCTTCACGGGATCTACTTGGTACCTTCGTCATACTTAAGGCATCTGAGACATCCGGATTGTACATAACATGGCATACATGATAGATCCAATAGCGAAGCATATGGAATTTTACTCATGCGTTCTCTCTCTTGTGGAGTTGAAGGACACATTTCCTCGAGAGTGAAATACCATGTCTCATAGGTAGAAATCCTCTTTTAGATTCTTCCATACCGAACCTTTTCAGTACTTTATCTATGTATGTACTTTGGCTTAGACCTAGTAGTCGTCTTGATCTATCTCTATAGATCTTGACTCCTAAGATGTAAGTAGCTTCACCCAAGTCCTTCATAGAAAAACAACTTCCTAACCAAGTCTTAATAGACTGCAAGGTAGGTATGTCATTTCCCATGATAAGTATGTCATCCACATATAGTACCAAGAATGTGATAGTGCTCCCACTAACTTTCTTGTAAAACATGGTTCATCTTCATTTTGATAAAACCAAACTCTTTAATTGCATCGTTAAAACGAAGATTCCAACTGAGAAGCTTGCTTTAATCCATAAATGGATCTTTGTAGCTTACAAATCTTTCTAGCATCCTTTGGATTGACAAAACCTTGAAGTTGTGTCATGTACACATCCTCTTCAAGTTTCCGTTAAGGAAAAGCATTTTTGGCGTCCATCGCGATTTCATAATCATGAAATGCACTATGGCGAAACAAGATCTGATGGATTTAAACATAGCTACGGAGAAAAGGTTTCATCATAGTCAACACCATGAATTTGGCGAAAACCTTTAGCGACTAATCGCCCCTTGTATGTTTGTACATTACCATCCATGTCGGTTTTCTTTTGAAAACCCACTTGCACCCTATAGGTTTAACCCCTTTGGGCGGGTCAATCAAAGTCCATACTTGATTTTCATACATGGAATCCATCTCAGATCTCATGGCCTCAAGCCATTTCTTAGAGTCTGGGCTCGTCACCGCTTCTTGATAAGTCCTAGGCTCATCTTGATCTATAAGAAGAACGTCACCATGTGTTGTAATGAGAAATCCATATCTCTCAGGTTCATGGCGTTCTCTTAAAGATCTTCGCTGATGGTTATGTTTCTACTAGATTACTTGTTCCTCAATTTCTTGTGGAATTTGCTGTCGTTCTATCACTGGTTCAGTGGTATCTTGTGATTCTCGAATTTCTTCAAGTTCAATCTTTCTCCCACTTCCTTTTCTAGAAATAAATTCTCTCTAGAAGACACCACCGAGCAACAAACATTTTGTTCTCAGTGGGATTAAAGAAATAATAAACTTTGGTTTCTTTCGGATACCCCACAAAAATACACTTTTCAAATTTGGGTTCAAGCTTAGTAGACGTCTGACGTTTAACATAAGCTTCACAACCCTAAATTTTCATAAAAGACATACTGGGACGTTTCCCAGTCCACATCTCATATGGCGTCTTTTGAACTGATTTAGATGGAACACGATTTAGTGTGAAAGCAGCTGCCTCAATTGTATCTCCCCAAAAAGAAGTCGGTAGATCAGCATGACTCATCATGGATCGAACCATGTCTAATAAAGTTCGATTTCTTCTCTCGAAACTCCATTCCATTGAGGAGTAGCGGAGGAGTAAGTTGTGAGACAATCCCACATTCCTTCAATAGATCATCAAACTCTAGGCTCAAATACTCTCACCTCGATCGATCAAGTGACTTGATAGTTTTGCCTAGTTGATTTTGTACTTCATTTTGAATTCCTTGAACTTTTCAAGAGACTCAGACTTATGGCGCATGAGATAAATATACCCATATCTACTGAAATCATCAGTGAAAGTAATGAAGTATTGAAATCCACCTCTGGCCTGTGTATTTATTGATCCACATACATCAGAATGTATTAGGCCTAATAAATCACTAGCTCGTTCACTTTGACCAGTAAAAGGAGATTTAGTCATTTTTCCTAATAAGCAAGATTCACATACTTCAAATTGTTCAAAAACAAATGAATCTAAGAAACCATCTTTATGGAGTATGGATATGCGTCTCTCACTTATGTGGCCCAAACGACAATGCTAAAGATAAGTTTGATTTGAGTCATTTATTTTAGATCTTTTAGTATTTATGTTGTAAATAGGGTTCATTTGATCTAAAATATAGAGGCCATTAATCAATTGTGCCGAACCATAAAAACATTATTGAGATAAAAGGAACAACAATTATTCTTAATAATTATCTCAAAACCAATTTTGTCTAAACAAGAAACTGAAATAATGTTTTTAGTCAAATGGGCACAAAATAACAATCCTCTAAAATTAAATCAAGTCCACTAGGCAAAGATAAAGTATATGTTCCCACGACTAATGCAAGCAACCTTTGCTCCATTTCCAACTCGAGTCCACATCTCCTCTAGCCAACGTCCTACTCCTTTGTAGTCCCCTGCATGAAGTACAAATATGAGAACCACAACAAGATATCAATACCCAAGAAGTAGTAGTTGATAAATTAATATCAATAACATAAATACCAAGCGCGACGCCCGCTTGTTTTGGCCTTCTTGACTTCCTTAAGATAGATAGGCGATTCCGCTTCCAATGTCCAGTCACACCATAATGAAAGCGCTTCCTTCCTTAGACACTCCACCTTTAGGTTTCATTGCACCTTTCCTTTGCCCGACTTGGGCTTACCTTTACCCTTGGGCTTTGTGCGAACTTTGGCCTTTCCTTGCCCTTGTTGTTACGGACCATCAAGATGGGCTTGGGTCCAACCTTTTTCATGTTACCTTCATGATTCGTAACATCTTGAGTAATGCGTAAGCGTAGTCTTGTCAATTTCATTCATATTGAAATTAAGGACAAACCGGTCAGTAGCTATCTAAGCAATGATTGCGAGAATAACATCGATGGCACAACTCTTGGCCCAATGGAAAACCAAGCTAGACAGACTTTCAATATAGCCAATCATCTTAAGGACATGAGGTCCCACTGGCTTCCTTCACCAACTTACATTGGAATAGGGCTTTAGAGATATCGAACTCTCTTGTCGTGCTTGCCCTCGATAAAGTTCTTTCAGGTGCTCGATCATATCATAAGCAACCATGTCCTCATGTTGCTTCTGAAGCTCAGGATTCATAGTGGCAAGCATAAGACATCCAACATCTACCATGTCATCGAGATACTTCTTGTAAGCATCTTTATCAGTTCTCGAGGCATTAATAGGTGGTTCATTAGGAAGTGGTTGTTCAATGACATACAATTTCCGTTCTTGTTTGAGGACAATCCTCAAGTTACGGAACCAGTCAAGAAAATTCAAACCATTCAATTTGTCCTTCTCAAGGACCGATCGCAATAAGAGTGTGCTAGTATTTGCGACCATAATATATCTACAACAATTGAATATGCGTGTGAGTAAATTTACCAAGTTTATATCAATCATTAAAAGACTTTATTAAATGATGATCCCACTATTTTATTTCAAAATTAATAACCCCTATATATTAATTTCTGAAAAACTTTTTCTAAAGTATTTCTAGTGGGTTAAGGATACATAATTCACCTCCTCTTAAGTCACTTTGGCTTTACTCTCAAGACTATGGTTATTTAGGTAAGCAACCTTTGCTAATTACATCATATGTAACTCCTAATATTTGGTGAACAACTCTTGTTCTAATCATCTTATGGTTTATCCAATTTAATTGCCTCTAGGTTTCTAATCCTATCGAGTAACCTAGTTAAGTCATTAACCAATTTTTAACCAAATGAATATCACTTGTTTATTCTTCGTTTAACCAAGATAAATACTAGTACTTTGCTTTGGCATAACCTACATAGTATTGGTCAAGGCATTAACGAGGCAAAATTGGAAGGCCATGTTGACTTAATATTTTAATAGAGGATTTTATTAAGGATGTTCCATCTCACCAATTATGGTCTACTTTAGTCCATTTAGTCATTTAATTGATCTCATCAATTAATTGGGTTTATTATTAAATTTTAATATATAAAATTGGCATGCTTTAAACATCCATAGCATCTCATACATGAATAAATAAAGCAATAAATAAATGCAATAGTTATAGCCCATAAACTAAGGTGATTCAACCCAAGCCAATGGGAGAACCAAAAGGAAACCTAAAGGTGTAAGCGGTTTCATAAACTATCAATCCTCAATAGTTGTCCCAACTTCCTTCTCGTCTGGCCCATAGCAACTTTTGCAAATTACAATATGCGTAAACTCGTTTTACATACGAGGAGTAAGATGAGAAGAGAAATACAAGAGAATAGTAGTAAGGCATGACACGCAGTCAGATTATATATATAAAATTACAACCTTTTATCAAATGGGTCATCAGGCTATAACTATGCATTTCAAACACCGTGCATGTCAAAAAATAGCATACATAATTCAATGCTCTTTTGCTAAGGTGAATTATAAAATATCCTTTCAACCTTATGTGGCCCATCAAGTTTATATATATTTCTTTTATTAACCAAATATACTATAATAAGAAAATGGGTTCACATGGCGGTCGGAGGAAGCGGGCGAAGCCATCCTCGTATCCCCATCCTCAAAATATGAGAGGGATGTTACAAGATGTGAAATTGGGAAGTGGGCGAGCCTCATCAGTATGGACCATGCGTACAAATCGCATAATTTTACCAAATGAAACCTCACGATTTGATAACTTTTATCAACGGAATCGTGTTTTCAAGATTTTAATCCTTGAGGTTCATATCGAACAACCCTTGTTCCACTAGCTAGTTAACCTCATCGGAAACTGTAAATACCACCGCCGCAATATTAAAGATTTGTTAATAGTTAACGTAAATAACATAAGATCGAATAGGCCATAACACCATGATTAACATTTAATCAATTATCGAAAGGAACATTTATCGTTATGCTTAAACGATTTAAGCAATCAAAACGTAGTAAAATAAAAGCATGCATCTCATACAATTGCATCACCCAAGTATTTAAACCCAGTCTCAGATCACACAAGTGGCTCGATACCCTTTGTTGGAACACTTGGCACCCCCAAGGCTTGACGAAATAAAATTAATCCCGACGATCCAAACCATGAATCCATGTGTGAGTAACTAATCGGGTGAAATAAAGGTTTCAAATTACCAAAGTTTCAATCGAGTAGATAGCGACGCCTCGGCGACAAGATATCGATCTCTTGTCGAACCAAGCCACAACCTTTACGATGTCGGCCTCACGTAATCCACCGGTTTGACTATGAAGCGTAAATCTCCAAAACTATTTTTTTTTTGAGAGGTGTTTTGCTTTGACTACTAGACCTTTTTAAGCAAAATTCTTAGGGTTTTCTTCACTTATTACCCTTTTATAATCAAGATTTCATTTATGAATAATAAAATTAAATAAATATAATAATGTTTTAACCAAAATTATAATTACATTAATTATACCCAAAAAGTTATAATTACATTAATTATAACATGGATTTCGATAAACTATATTTATTTAAATTTATATCTGAACCAAATTCATATATTAATTCTCATTATGTGTACAACATCCTTGTACATATAATATATTCAATATTTGATTTCGAATTAAATTAATTCTTTAATTAATTTAATTCATGTGACAATCAAACACAATACCAACTATGTTTCATTCCGTTCATTTCAACCATAGGTGTGACCACCAGAGGTTCTTGTAATGTTAGTAGTAATACTAGAACGATTCTAATGTCACAAACAATGAGTGGCATCTAGCAATGCATCATTGCTACCTAAGATACAAGAAGTCATGATTCGACATAACTTTTGTGATTAACTTTTCATGCATTAATCCTTAAGTCCTTTATCTCCGGAATAGATACAAGTCATGGAATAGTCACACTTGTATAGTCCATCCCATGTTTCTTGATATCTTGAGTAGACTATGATATACAAATTAGTATGACATCTCATGTCAACTTATTTGAGCATGGCCATGCATTTCTAGTCTCACTCAATCAAGTGGCCTAAGATATTACTCCCATTATGTGGGAGGGACTTATCCTATATTGATCAACAATATCCTCTACATTGATTGTGATATATCCAACATCGACCTTTATAGAACAACCGCCACGGTGTACGTTTGATCATATCAAAATATATGACTCACGATGTTGGGATAATGATTATCTCAAGTCTAAGGATCATATACATATTAATCACTATGAGTAATGTTGTGACAATTACATAATAATCCAAGAAACATACTCATAGCGGGTCACCCAATATGTTGTTCTCTAACACACATATTCATGCATTGATTTTGACACTCCATATCAATGATAACTCTTTATCATCAATCAACTACATGTTAGTCTTAATGCATTATTGTTGTCCTAGTCAACAATAACACTTGACTAAGGATATTTTAAGAATAATCATATTATTCTCGGGACATTATTATAAAGCATGTTTATTTGTACAATACGAAGGAAAAACTGAAATAATAATGACAACGCTTTATATTAATAAACATGGTAAATCAAGTATGTTATTACAACCATCTCATGATTGATCTTTGGGCATACTCTTACACAGGTACCTTCTGGGTTACTTCAGCCATTCATGATACCTGAGTGGAAATGGGATAGAGTCACGATGGATTTTATATCCAATCTACCGTTGACACCGAGTAAGAAAGATGTAATCTGTGTTATTGTGGATAGATTGACTAAAATTGCTCATTTTGTTTTGATTCGTACTGATTATTCACGAGGTGAAATTTCTGCATCTGAGTCGATATGCCCGGGGAATAGTCCGATCGACTCACGAATTAATGCGTTTTGAGGACGGGTTGCGTGATGAGTTGCGGGTATTGATAGCCCCACAAAAGGAGAGGAATTTTGCCACACTGGTGAAAAAAGGCAAGATAGCTGAATAGGTTAAACGCTCAGAAAGGAAAAATCGAGACAAGGATAGGGGCAGGAACAGGAGAGGCTCTGGGTACTCAGGTTTTGCTAGAGGGTTTTAGACGAGGCCCAAGAATGAGGAGCCAGCTCGAGCGAGAGTACCAGCTGCTACTAATCAGTTATAGCCATGTGTGGATTGTGGAAATTTTCACCCGAGTGAATGCTGGAGGAGAACCGATGGTTGTTACAGATGTGGTTCCAAAGATCATCAGTTTAGAGATTGCCTCAACACCGCCAGTTCGTGGTGTTCAGTAATGATGTTGCATGCAAGCTAGAAGCGCTCATTAGCCACCGAGAGGCCGTGGGCCGTCGAGGTAGTAATGGCGTGGGACGAGGTTAGGTGCCGGGTAGAGGTACCGTAATAGGGTAACGCAGAGGTAGAGGCGGAGGGTTGGTCTATGCAGTCAGACGTCGAGAGGATGATGCACCTGATGTAATAACTAGTATGTTCTTCATATCTATTGTACATGTTACTACTTTGATAGATATTGCATCCACCCATTCGTATGTTGCTTGTGCTGTATCTGGAAATCTAAACATGAGATCTGAGATTTCTGCTAGAGAAACAACTGTAATTAGCCTTTTAAGATAGTCGGTGAAAGTAAATAATTTGTTTAGGGATGTGCCCTTAGAAATTCAGGGGGAAATATTTCTGGCGAATTTGATAAAACTGTCATTCGGTGAGTTTGACCTTATTTTGGGCATGGACTGGTTGGTGAAACACCGTGCGAACTTGGATTGTGCTGTAAAATAAATGGTACTAAAAACTTCAGAGGATAAGGAAGTGATGATGATAGGTGAGAGAATAAATTATTTGTCTAATGTTGTATCGGCATTAAAGGAAGAAAAGTTGGTGCGAAATGGGTGTGGAGCATTTTTAGCCTTTATCAGTGCGTTGGATGCCAAAGAATTATCGGTTGAAAGTGTTAAAATAGGGAAAGAGTTTTCAGACGTCTTTTCCGAGGAGCTTTCAGGATTGCCTCTAGATCGGGAGGTAGAGTTTGGCATCAACTATTGCCAAGAATGGCTTCGGTGTCCATTGCTTCTTATAGGATGGTGCCGAAGGAGTTAGTGGAGCTTAAAGCTCAAATTCAGGACTTGTGGATCGCAGATTCATTCGACCAAGCATGTCACTGTGGGGAGCACTAGTTTTATTCGTTAAGAAGAAGGATGGGTCAATGCTATGTGTATCGATTATAGGCAATTGAATAAGTTAACGATCAAGAACAAACAAGTATCCGTTTCTGAGGATCGACGATCTATTCGATTAGCTGCGAGGAGCTTCGGTGTGCTTCGGTGTTCTCAAAGATAGACTTGAGATTGGGATATCATCAGCTTAAAGTCAAGGAGGCGGATATTCATAAGACTGCGTTTTGAACTCGTTATGGGCACTACGAGTTCATGGTGATGCCGTTTGGGTTGACTAATACACTGGCTGTATTTATGAACATGATGAACTGAGTTTTCCAACCCTATCTAGACCGGTTTGTGGTAGTGTTTATATATGACATCTTGGTGTATTCAAAGACTGAAGAAGAGCATGATTCGCATCTACGAGTTGTATTGCAAATTTTAAGGGAGAAGCAACTTTATGCCAAATTCAATAAGTGTGAATTTTGGCTTAGGGAAGTGACCTTTTTGGGGCATGTCATGTCTACCAAAGGAATTAGAGTTTATCCTCGGAAGGTCGAGGCTATGTTTGACTGGAAACCACCAAAGACAGTGGCTGAAATTTAGAGTTTTCTAGGGCTGGCTAGTTATTACAGGCAGTTCGTTGAAAGGTTTTCGTTGATTGCTGCACCCTTAACTAAGCTGTTGTGTAAGGGAGTACCATTTGTGTGGTCAGACAAGCAGCAAGAGAGCTTTGAGAAATTGAAGAAGATTCTGACAGAAGCACGAGTATTGATTCAACTTTGAGGTCGCTAAGGAGTTTATTGTTTATTGTGATCGTCACACAGATGCAGGATGTGTGTTGATGCAATTGGAAAGGTGGTGGCTTATGCATCTCGTCAATTAAGGACGCATGAGGTGAACTATCCTACTCATGATTTGGAGTTAGCTGTAGTAGTGTTTGCTCTGAAGATTTGGAGACACTATCTGTATGGTGAGAGGTCGATTATTTATACGGATCATAAGAGTCTGAAGTACCTCCTTACCCAGAAGGAGTTGAACTTAAGACAGTGGGGGTGGATAGAACTATTGAAAGATTATGACTTCTCAATCGAGTATCATCCCAGAAAGACTAACGTAGTGGTAGATGTGCTGAGTCGTAAGGTGATATCGGACTTGAGAGTGATGTTCGCTCATCCCAGCCTGTATCAAGATGGTAGTCTGCTAGCCAAACTTCAGGTGAAGCCTGCGTGGGTAAGCCAGATTATGGAAAAGCAGTTATTAGATGAAAGGTTGGGTTCTTTACTTCAGCAAGTGGAAGGTGGTGTGATAGGGGATTTTGGATTGAATAGTGACGGAGTATTGTGTTTCCGCGAAAGAATGTGTATGCCCAAGGATTTAGAATTGAGACAAATGATTCTGCATATCGAGACTCTGTGAGCAGTATTGGTGGCCAGGGTTGGAACGGGAGGTTACTGATTTTGTGAGTAAGTGCTTGACATGTCAGCAGGTGAAGGCGGAACATCAATCGCCGTTAGGGTTGCTACAACCTATGAAAATTCCATTATGGAAATGGGAGAGGATAACGATGGACTTTGTTAGTGGGTTACCCTTATCGCCTACTAGGAAAGATTCAGTATGGGTTATAGTAGATCAGTTAACGAAGACTGCTCATTTCCTACTTGTTCGTACACGGATTATTCGTTATAGAAGTTGGCCAAGTTGTATATAGCGGAAGTCGTGAGGTTACATGGGGTACTAGTGTCTATCATATCAGACAGGGATCCTAGATTTACATCACGGTTCTGGAAGGCTTTACATGAAGCTTTGGGTACAAGACTAAATTTCAGCACGACATTTCATCGCAATCAGATGGTCAGTCGGAGAGAGTGATCCAGATTCTAGAGGATATGTTAAGAGGCTGTGTAATCGATTTCAGAGGTAGTTGGGAAGATTTTTTACCATTGGCAGAGTTTGCGTACAACAACAGCTATCAATCCAGCATCCAGATGGCACCATACGAGGCATTGTATGGTTGTAAGTGTCGTACTCCTACTTGTTGGACTAAACTAGGGGCGGCAGTTGTTGGGTCCTAAGTTGATCACGGAGACGAAGGAGAAAGTTAAGGTAATTCGGGCTCAGTTAAAAGAAGCTTCAAACAGATAGAAATCGTACACGGACCTGAAGCGTAAGGATATAGAGTTTGTGGTGAGAGATCTGGTCTTTCTGAAGGTCTCACCTTGGAAAAAGATCTTTAGATTTGGACGGAAGGGAAAGTTGATCCCTCGGTTCATCGGACCATACCGAGTGTTGAAACGTGATGGGCCAGTGGCTTATCAACTTAAGTTACCTCCAGAGTTAAGTCAGATACATAGTGTATTTCATGTTTTTATGTTAAGGCGCTATCGTTCGGATCCATCTCATGTTGGACCAGTAGAGGAAGTTGAGTTAAGACCAGACTTGTCCTTTGAAGATGAGCCAGTACAAATTTTAGAACGGGACATTAAGGTGCTGAGAAGGAAGTCGGTACCATTAGTCAAAGTACTTTGGCATAATCACGGATCAAAGGAAGCTACATGGGAGCCAGAGGATGCGATTCGACAACAATATCCTCATCTCTTCTAATCAGGTAGATTTCGAGGCTGAAACTTTCTTTAAGGGGGTAGAATTGTAACATCCTAAAATTTAGAATTTTATGCGTTGCATTATATCTTGCGATAGGTTAGTTAAAAATATTAATTATGTATGTTTAGGGGTCCTAAGGAGGCTCGGGGATGAATTGGGCCTTAGCAAAAGTTTTGTATTTAAGTAAATTAAGGAGAGAAGGTAAGTGACATCAAGGTTTAAGGAAATAAGTGAGTAATTTGCTTGCATAAATGAGCATTTGGTGAAGAGGATGTGGCATCACATGAACGGTTTTAGGGGAAGAGGTTCGAATCGTCTTGGTGCAAATTTTGATATTTTTTGTGCTATTCATCCATAGTATCACCATGGTGGTATTTTAGGCAAGGAAGACTTTTTAATTTTGGAAAGGTGGCTAAGAAAATAAGGAAAGGATGAGTGGAAGGAAAGAAGGAAAAATAAAAGGAAAGAATAGGGAAGATGTTGGCTTAAGGTGTGGAAGATGGTTTGGAAGGTTTTGTTGGTCAAATTTTTTATCCTTTTTGGTATGGTACACACAGTTTTGTTAGGGAGGGAGAGCCAAATTTTGCAAGCCATTTTGTTAGTTTTGGTGCTTGATAGGTATCTTCTTTTGTTTGAACACTTTGAGTTCCTTTTCCAAACCTTTTTCTTTTCTTGCCAAATTACTCAAAACCAAAAAAATTGTTCATTTTTCTTTGTCTTGCCAAATTCTTTGTCTTGTCGAAACATTCCCTTTGCTTTGGCCAAAACTTCTTAGTCTAAAAAAAAAATTGTTCATTTTTCTCCCTTGCTTTGCAGTAACCCTCAACCTACTCTTGCCTATTTTCTTTTGATAGCCGAAACTACCAAGGCACTCTTCCTCCATCCATTATTTTCTTTTGATCCTTTCATCAACCTTTTCTCTTTTCTTAAATTGACATTTTCTTGTGATCAAACTTTCTTTCCCATTTTCTCTCCACAGCCGAACCTACTACCACTCTACTTCTTCACATTTTCTTTTCCTTTCGTGTTGGACAATCTCTTCTTAATCGAATCGGTAAGTGATCTTATATCCTTATTTTCACTTCATTTTCTCTTCCTCTGTAGAATATGTGTGTTCATCGTTATTCGGTTAGTTTACTTTGTTCTTATTGAAACATCACTCTCTCCATCACTCTCATGTTGTGATCAATACTTTTCGTAGTGTTATAGTTGGTGGCGAATACCATATCATTGACGATTCAATTCTAGCTATAAGTCCAATTGGTGAAAGTTGGATCTATTAATGTCAAGGTAATGGATCTCTTTAAAGTTCATCTCGACATCTCTCAATATTTGATTATTCCGTTAAAGCGGAATGATAGATTTGTCTAATCGGTTGTTATTGGAACTAAATTTCCGTTATTATTCACTCGTTAATTCTACGGAGATAGTGGTAAGCCAAACTATTTTCCTTAGACAATCGATATATATTGTAATATCGTTTGATTAAGACTTTTTCCAATGGAGGCATGATGCATAGAATCGAAAGGAAAAGCTATTGGAGATCATAAAAGGAGCGGATTTACAATTCTTACTCCTAAGTTTAAGCGAAGGGCAATATCGGCGGTTCAGGATTTTCCACCGGGTTGTGGACCATCATCCAATGGGAATAGACAAATCGTGGTTGTTCACGATTTTGAAAGTAAGTATTCTAGATCGCTTGGTTTAGTTTTGGATTAATAAAAATCTCGTCAGTTAGATTAATTGAGTGTTATATTGTCATAGGAGCCGAGGATCAAGAGAGTTTAATACTTACCGTAATCGGTGTGTAATCTTACCGTAATCTCGTAAAATTATGATTGGTAGCATGTCAAATAGGTAGATTGTTATCATTATCTGGCTAAAAATCGTAACATTGGCATAAAGCGAGGAATATGCTTGAAGTATACTATTTTGAAAGATTTGACAAAATCGGCATTAAGATTATTAAAATTATGAAAATGCCCTTATGGATCGAATTGCAAAAATGCCCTTATGGGCGAATTACGAAAATGCCTTTATGGGCCAAATTACGAAAAATGCCCTTATGGGTAGAATTGTAAATGCCCCTAATTGGCCGATATGCTAGATTGCCTTAATGGGCCAATTATTAATGCTTAAATGGGCCTAGCCATTGTAATAAATTACTTGATAAATGGTTGCTATTTATATCACGAACATCTTATTATGTATGTTGCATTTTCATATATTGCATGGGTTGGGAAAAATGTTGAAGAAGTGTAGCACGGTGGCATTGCCACAATAAAGCTATTTATTATAATGTTTACACATGATATCGGTGGCTTGGCCATAATAAAATATTATAAATGGCAATTTCACTGTGTTTTGGTGTGATTGGCGGGGTGGGTTGACTTGATCCCACAGGTGTGATGGTTGAATGCGGGGGTGTTTTGGATGGATGGGTTGGGTTGCATACATTGCTTATAGATATATTCATTATTTAAATAGGCTTAGGCCCAAGATATTGAAATATGGGTTCGGGCCAGTGGACAAAGGTAAGGAGATTATACTTTGAGTTCTAGTAACTCACCCGTTTCCTTACCCCTTGCAGAGTAATGCTCGATGATGTGGACTTGGGCCATGGATGACTCGGTGGAGGCCATACTTGAAATGGTGTTTTATTTAGAACTTTAAATTTCTATTTCGTTCTCTTTACTATTTTGGGTTTTATGATGTAATAAGGCTTACAGGTATTTTATTTTTGCTATATGTTTGTCGTACTTTTATTTTGCTTGAATTGTTTTAAATGGGAATTTTCCTAAAACTTAAATAAAGATTTTCTAAAGTAGATTAACAAAAGGATTTCATAACCAACTTTTACAAACATTTTAACTCGAGAGATTTTCTCTAGAATTATCAACAATATTTTCAAAAGTCATGGTTTATAAGATCTCTAGTTCAAATTATTGATTTATCAAATCAACCTCAGGGTTTGTAATACTTTATCAAATATTTCAAATCAAACTTGCTTTCTTGATTTCTTTTGATCCTTTCATCAACCTTTTCTTTTCTTAAATTGACATTTTCTTGTGATCAAACTTTCTTGCCCATTTTTTCTCCATAGCCGAACCTACTACCACTCTACTTCTTCACATTTTCTTTTCCTTTCGTGTTGGACAATCTCTTCTTAATCGAATCGGTAAGTGATCTTATATCCCTATTTTCACTTCATTTTCTCTTCCTAGCCGAATATGTGTGTTCATCGTTATTCGGTTAGTTTACTTTGTTTCTTATTGAAACATCACTCTCTCCATCACTCTCATGTTGTGATCAATACTTTTTCGTAGTGTTATAGTTGGTGGCTGAATACCATATCATTGACGATTCAATTCTAGCCATAAGTCCAATTGGTGAAAGTTGGATCTATTAATGTCAAGGTAATGGATCTCTTTAAAGTTCATCTCGACATCTCTCAATATTTGATTATTCCGTTAAAATGGAATGATAGATTTGTCTAATCGGTTGTTATTGGAACTAAATTTCCCGTTATTATTCACTCGTTGATTCTACGGAGATAGTGGTAAGCCAAACTATTTTCCCTTAGACAATCGATATATATTGTAATATCGTTTTGATTAAGACTTTTTCCAATGGAGGCAAGCGGTACCGAATCGAAAGGAAAAGCGATTGGAGATCATAAAAGGAGCGGATTTACAATTCTTACTCTTAAGTTTAAGCGAAGGGCAATATCGGCGGTTCAGGATTTTCCACTGGGTTGTGGACCATCATCCAATGGGAATAGACAAATCGTGGTTGTTCACGATTTTGAAAGTAAGTATTCTAGATCGCTTGGTTTAGTTTTGGATTAATAAAAATCTCGTCCGTTAGATTAATTGAGTGTTATAATGTCATAGGTGCCGAGGATCAAGAGAGTTTAATACTTACCGTAATCAAGTGTGTAATCTTACACCATAATCTCGTAAAATTATGATTCGGTAGCATGTCAAATAGGTAGATTGTTATCATTATACGGCTAAAAATCGTAACATTGGCATAAAACGAGGAATATGCTTGAAGTATACTATTTTGAAAGATTTGACAAAATCGGCATTAAGATTGTTAAAATTATGAAAATGCCCTTATGGATCGAATTACAAAAATACCCTTATGGGCCGAATTATGAAAATGCCTTTATGGGCCAAATTACGAAAATGCCCTTATGGGCCGAATTACAGAAATGCACCTAATTGGCCGATATGCTAGATTGCCTTAATGGGCCAATTATTAATGCTTAAATGGGCCTAGCCATTGTAATAAATTACTTGATAAATGGTTGCTATTTATATGCGAACATCTTATTATGTATGTTGCATTTTCATATATTGCATGGGTTGGGAAAAATGTTGAAGAGAAGTGTAGCCTGGTGGCATTGCCACAATAAACTGTTTATTATAATGTTTACACATGATATCGGTGGCTTGGCCACAATAAAATATTATAAATGGCAATTTTCCTGTGTTTTGGTGTGATTGGCGGGGTGGGTTGACTTGATCCCCACAGGTGTGATGGTTAGTACGGGGGTGTTTTGGATGGATGGGTTGGGTTGCATACATTGCTTATAGATATATTCTATTATTTAAATAGGCTTAGGCCCAAGATATTGAAATATGGGTTCAGGCCCAGTGGACAAAGGTAAGGAGATTATACACTGAGTTCTAGTAACTCACCCCGTTTCCTTACCACTTGCAGGTAATGCTCAGTGATGTGGACTTGGGCCATGGATGACTCGGTGGAGGCCATACTTTAGAAATGGTGTTTTATTTAGAACTTTAAATTTCTATGTCCGTTCTCTTTACTATTTTGGGTTTTTATGATGTAATAAGGCTTCTGGAGTATTTTATTTTTGCTATATGTTTGTCGTACTTTTATTTTGCTTGAATTGTTTTAAATGGGAATTTTCCAAAAAACTTAAATAAAGATTTTCTAAAGTAGATTAACAAAAGGATTTCATAACCAACTTTTACAAACATTTTAACTCAGAGATTTTCTCTAGAATTATCAACAATATTTTCAAAAGTCATGGTTTATAAGATCTCTAGTTCAAATTATTGATTTATCAAATCAACCTCCGAGGTTTGTAATACTTTATCAAATATTTCAAATCAAACTTGCTTTCTTGATTATAACAAATAACCCTTTTTAGTATGAATAAAAATGACTTAACATGTTTTTCTCATGTGACATGTCAGATCCGATCATAACGCATGGGCCGGGTTTTAGGGTGTTACAGAAAGTGTGTATTCACACCCTTGTTTAATTTTGAATCGGCAACAACTGAAAAGCCAGAACTTTAGCATCTGATGGCTCACCAGCATGCAAACACTCATAACAACAAATCAAGCTACAATCATTGGCGATAGACCGTAGAGGCTACCACGAACGTTCTCGTGGGCTTGGGTCGTAATGGGCCATATGGGCCCAATAGGCTTATGGGCCCCACAAGAATGAAATCCACGGTAAGTGACTAATAAGGGATTGGGCTGCGAGGTTTACAAAGCCGTGACAGAATGTGGGCTGAATGGGCCACACAAGCGTGTGGGCCCACTTGGGCCAAGTAACGAGCCATGGGCCCAATTACACTGTTTTGGCCATATAAGTTATCCGAGTTGTTCGAGATGACGGTAGGCCTTTGGAAAGGTTGTAACATGTATTGAAATACCCTTGAAGAGTAAAAGTACCAAAATACCCTCGAAGGGTAAAATTATTGAAATACCCTCGAAGTGTAAAATTACAAAAATACCCTCAAAGGGTAAAATTATCAAAATACCCTCAAAGGGTAAAATTATCAAAATACTCTTGAAGGGTAAAATTATCGAAATGCCCTCGAAGGGTAAAATTATCGAAATACCCTTGTAGAGCAGAATTACGAAAATACCCTGAAATGTGAAATTACCATTTTACCCCTAACGGCAAAATGGCTATTATACCCCTAGTGGTAGTATAATTTATGTGTGTATGATACCTATATGACTGGCTAAGAATATGACATACTAGATACACGTAATATTTATGACACGACATGTTGCATTGGGGTTGGGTTTTTGATTTGGAAGAAGTATTATACTAGTGGCTCTGCCACGTTTTTACTGTTTTATTGGCTTCGCCACGTATTCTGATTTTAGTGGCTTGGCCCACATTTACAATTAATGGCAGCTAGGCTGCGATAGTGGTGTGCTGGCTAGGTGGGTCGACTTAGTCCCCACATGGTGTGTTGGTTGGTACGGGTGGTGTGTTGGCTGGTTTGGGTTGGGTTGTATTTCTGCTCCCATCTGATAATATTTGGGTCTCTACCACACATTATATCAGATAGGGTAGGGCCTGACTATCATGTTACTAAATAGGGCTCAGGCCCAGACTGTTACTGCATGATAAGGGATTACACACTGAGTTCTTGTAACTAACCCTTTTCTTTTAACTGTACAAGTAATCCCTAGCCTTAGAGGATTTTGAGCTGCGAGGGACTCGGAGGTGGCCACATTTTCGTGAGTATTTTGATTTATACCTATTTCTTTTAAAATTATCTATTTTGGGGAAATAATTATGTAATAAGGCCATTTGAGGTCTTTAACTTTTATTTGGTTTTAACTTTTTACGTTAGCCTGCTAGATCAGGAAACACGAATTTTGAAAATCATAATTGTTCCCAATAGAATCACGCATTTTCAAATTTTAAAGTTTACAATCGAAAAATCTTTCATGGATTTTAATCTAGATTAATAAACTTGTAATATATGATATGGTTCACAAGTGATTAAACAAGTTTTGATTTTACAACCACAACATTTTCAATAGCAATTAGTTTTAAAGAGAGGGTTTAATACTTTAGTCACGAATTTTCATCGACAAGACTGATTTTCAAATCAACACTTTGATGTGACACATTAGATCCGATCGTAACGTCTAGGCTGGGTTTGGGGTGTTACATTTCTTGGCTGGCATGATGACTAAATTGGGCTTTCATGTCAATTGGGTAACTTTAGCTATGAGGTATGTTTTCTCTATATCATATATAGTTAGCGTAAATGATGAAGTTAGTTATCTATTTTGGCCTTCGAGAGGACTATGGTAAGGTGATCTACTTAATCCATATATTATTTTGTTGTGTGCTATGGGTTTCTCGACACTGTTGGACATGGCAAAGCTAAATAGGGAAGTGATAGGGCACAAATTGGTAGAGAAAGGCTTGCTCTTAACCATCTTTTCTTTGAGGATGATTGGGTTTTATTTGGCGACACTTCTAGGGTAAGAGCACAGGCTATGAAATAGCCCGTTTTTTCAGTGGTGTAGGAAACAAGTGGTTTTGAGGCCACCAAATTTGACAAGTACGTTCGTAAATATTATTATTTAATATTTACGAGTAAAATATGTTTTTAAAAAGGTTTTTGATTTGATAATTTTTGTTATATAAGCGAGTTATTAAATTCAAGTGGTATGACCCTAAGGTCAAATGGTTTTAGAAAATGAGGTATTGGGACCTCGTTTTCTATAAACTAAGCCGTAAATATTTTTATAAATATTTGCAGGGTGTCATTAAGGTGGTATTAAAGTTTCATTTTTAACATTTCGATAGTTAATTAATTAAAATGACTAAATCATAAAAGTTGAAAAAGTCAATTACTATTAGTTTAAAGGTGTTAAATTGATGAAAGAATTATAATTGGATGGCCTTAATTGGTAAATTACACATTCTTTAGTTGGTGGACAGTTGAAGCTTCATTTTCTTTTAATCTTATGTGTTTTATATGTTATTATATTATTATTAAATGATAAAAATAAAATAAAGGTTAATAAAATAAGAAAACATAATAGTTTTCTTCCTCATTTGGTTTTGTTCATCACTGAACCACCATGGGAGAGTTTGAAGTTCAGCCAACCATGTTTCCTTGCATGTAAGTCTCTAAGATAACCGTTTCTAATAATTTTGATGTTTTTGAAATCGTTGCAACAAGGTCCAACTAACCCATATCTTCGATTTTGAAACTGTTAAAAATTTTGAATATTTTCATTGATGAATCTTGTGATTTTTTTATGTTAAATGATGAATTTGAAATATTGATTGATAATTAAAAGTATTTTTTAAGTGATTTTTGATGAATTTATCAATTTGGGACTAAATTTTTAAAATACCAAAAAAAAAACAAGGATTTGATGTGAAATTAATATATAGGTGGGCTGTTTTGGGTGCCATGAGCAGTCTGCTAAGCTTAAATTTGGGAAAACAATGGTTAATTTGCATGTTTTAGGCTCAAACACTAAATTGAATAAAAGTAGAACTTTAGTGGCAATTTTATAAAAATGTCAAAAATGGCTAAATTGCATAAAATATATTGGTTTACTATCTAAATTAATGGATTCAATGAAATTATTAATTTTGATCAAGATCGAGTAGAAAATCGAGGAGAATAAAAAATTACCAAAATGCCCCTATACTTTGACATTTCTACAATTTAGCTAAGTAAGTTCGTATGAGATATAAACACTTAGATGTGAGTTAAATTGACTGTTTAATATGTTATTCTATTGTAGATGAATTAATATATAGATGTTATTATTCAATTTATTATGTCATGAAACGATAGAAATTCAACGACGTACGATGACTATCAAGCCCCGTTTGAACCATAGGAATTCGTAGGATACAAATGACATCGCAGTAGGTTTTACATGATTTGGGTGTTTGTCTTGAATGTCCTACAGATGGCTGAGGTCTGACATGTGTTACGAATACTCCACAGTTCGTGTGAACAGCATCATGTAGCTACATTCCAACCTACAGCTCATGTGAGTAGGCCAATTTTCATAGCTCGTGTGAGCATATATGCACATGAAATGATGGATTACGGTTATATGAGTAAGCACACTTTGTGTGAGCTATCTCGGGTATCCAATGACATTCTATTTGATTCAACGGGCATGAATTGGAAAGTAAATGATAAATGTTCAATATGAGCAAATACATGTATACATGAACTATTAAAATGATGATATACATTATAAGCATGTTATGTTATGATGTTATAACCAATTGAATCATATTCAAGTATAATGGTTATCCATGTTGAATTCATGTGAAATATGTTCAACTATGCTAACATGTGTTGTTGTTTGATGCTTAGGCATGTGCCAAGTTATTGGTTGGATTGTATTACGTTTACTTATATGTTATGCATTGAAATGGTAAGTGCCCAAATGGAAATATGCTTGTGTTCATGAAAGAATACTAAGGTTTAAATTATGTAATTTCTTATGAAATGGTTTATCATGTGGTTAATTCTAAAAAAGCTATGTTTAAATGCACTAATTTGTGGCTATGGTTGATGATATGCTTATGTCTTGTGTGTTACGCATATGAAACGGGTGTAGAAAGGTAATGAAATAGTAAGTTCATACCTGAAGTGTAAAATGATGAAAAAGGGAAAGATGAGTTGAATTGATGTTGTTATTTAAGCTAAAGAAAGTAAATGCAATCGAAAGTAATGAAATGCAAATGAAAATAAGAAAATTTGAAAGGGTTTGAGTTTTACAAAATCCTACTATGCTAGGGATGATATGTAGATGTGATGCTCTGGATTTATTCACTTTGTGAGTTGTTGAATATGGTTTCATGAATATTGTGGTATTCGTATAGGATTATTCTTTATATGTATAAATTTCATATTTAAAATGGATTGATATGACTAAAGTTTATATGAGCTTACTAAGCATTCATTGCTTACATAGTTGTTTTCCTTTACTTTTCAGATTACTGGAAGCTCGATCAGGTTGGAAGCTCGTTGGAGATCCATCACATTATCTATCAATTTTATTGGGAGATTTCTATGCTTTGGTCGCGATTATAATGGCATGTATAGGTGGACTAAGTCTAATGTTTAATTGATGAGTTTGGTATATATATGTCATTTTGGTTTATGATTATGGCATGAAATGTTACCTTGGATTTGAGGTATTTCAGGTACTATTGATAGCTTGCTTGTTATGGTTAATATGGTCAAATTGGTGTATGTTTTAAAATGACCAAACTTGGTATGGTTGTTATGCATCAATTATGTTATGTTTTGGTTAAATATGTACATGTATAGGTGTTTTGGTTGTTTTTATCACCATTATGTTTTGGCTTGTAATTATGGTATATAAATGTGACCTTATGATGGTTGGTTTTTTAGTCTTTATAATGCTTAAATGATGGAAGTTAAAATGGAATTTAAAATGTGTGTAATGGAATGTTCTTTGACATAGTTAAATATGACCATTTTGGCATTTGGAATGTAGTGTGCTAAATTTTAAATGGCCAATTTGGTATTTTTGGTGTGAATTTGATAAGTACATAAAGAGGTAAGTTTTGGCACAAACTTAGTTATAAGTTGATTGAACTTTTGGCTAAACTATGCATATGGTTATACATGTTTAATTATTGTGATTGAGATGCCTTTTGGGCATATTGGTTGTAAGCACATATACCTTATTTGTTTATCTTGTGGATGCATTATTTGGTGCATTTTGAATGCTTGTTTACATGTGGAAAATTGGTTGTAGGTGTGTGCATGATTGGGTGAGAAAAATGGCTTAGAAACGACCTATTTTTTGTCCACATGGCCAAGGACACCAGCTTGTGTCTCAGCCGTACGTGACACACGGGCATGTGTTTGAGCCATGTGTGGCACACGGGTGAGTGTCTAAGCCGTATGTGACACAGGGGCATCTTTTTAGACGTGTGTGACACACAACCATGTGACACACCCGTGTGTCCCTTGTAGCTTTCAAAGGGTTGCAAGTAAGGTTTTTACACGACCTAGCACATAGCTTGGCACATGGGCGTGTGAGGCTATTTTGAAGGGTACACGACCTGGCACACTAGTGTGTAGCTTGGCCGTGTGACATAAGTCAGAGAGATACAGGGGCACAAACATAGCCATGTGTCCTTACTTTGAATGCCCTCAGCCTGAGACACAAGCGTGTGACCCCTACATTTTAAAAATTTTCATCCTTTCTTTAAAATTTCTATATGTTTTTTATTTAGTCCCTAATTGTTTCTAATGTATTTTTAAGGCCTCGAGGGCTCGTATAAGGGACAATATGTATGTCATTGATTGGTTTTTTCATTGATTGATGTTGTGAATTAAATGTTTTAAATTTTTAATAGTTTTGAAAAGTAAACTTTGATAATGCTTTGTAACCCTATTTCGATAATAGATACGGGTTAGGAGTGTTACAAGCTATTCATAATTTAATCATGGAATCTGAATCTGTTTCAAGTTAAAAGGTCAATTTTGACAAGTCTCTTAGCTACTTTTGCTTAAATGTAGGAGCACATGAAAGAGATGCAGTGGGAAGGTTTTGAGTGTTAGGTTTTCTCAAAACCCGTAAAAATATCTAAGTTTTCCTATGTTGGTAGGGAGGCAAAAGCGAAGAGCTTTTTCTAATTATGTGGACTGATTTCACAAGAGGGTTGATGGTTGAAGCATTCGATTTCTGTCAATCAGGTGGTTTAATAACAAATCTTTTAAAGGTATCTATTGGAGAAATTAGTTATCGTTATGCAAACCGAAAGATGATGGTGGGCTCGGGTTTCGTGACTTTTCCAAATTTAATATTGCATTATTTGCAAAGTAGTGTTAGAGTATTTTAATTAAGCCCACTTGTTATTTGCAAAGGTTCTTAATGCCATATATTTTCCCCAAGAAGATGTTATCTCTGCGAAACTAAGTGCTTACCCATCTTTTACCTAGAGAAGCATTTAGAGTGCTCAAGGGTTGATTGAAAAAGATCTGGCCTAGCGAATAGGAAGATTGGAGCATGTGAAAATATGGAATGACTTATGGCTGCCTAAACTTGGGGAGGGGAAGGTCTTGTGTTAGAATATTAATAGTAGATGGACTAGGAGGGGAAGGTCTTGTGTTAGAATATTAATAGTAGATGGAATAATGTAAATCAGTTAATTAATAATAATACTGCTATCTAGAAGGAAGATATAGTACGAATGTTGCTTGGACTGGATCAAGCTAAGATGGTTCTTAAAATTCCTCTTACTAATCAAGGCCTCCGGATGCAGTGGTGTGAATGTATGAAAGGTCTAGTGAATACTCAGTAAAGACTAGGTACATAGTCCTCATTAAGGATAAATTACATAGTATGAATGAGTGCCCATATGATATAGCTATAATTACAGAATTTTACAACAAAATGTAGGCATTACAGCTTCCAGCAAAGGTAAAAATTTACATGTGGAATTATATAGAAACTATATTCCTACTTTTTGGAACCTAGTTAAAAGAAAGCTACCAGTTAAAGGAGCTTACTCACTGTGTAAGGATGCAAAGGAGACAACTGAGCATTTGGTATGGTATTTCCATATCTTGTAACAATTGTAGAAGCATTTGAAGATTGGGTGAGTATGTAACATCTTTTTAGTGAAATCAAAATAGTGGTTTTGGGACCACAAATTCGATGAATAAATTATTCTTTTATTATTATTTTAATGTCTATGGTATGTTAATAGAGTCGTATAAAAATTTCGTTAAGAAATTTTGACGTTTGCATGCTTAATTAAATGAAAAGGACTAAATAGTAAAAGGCAAAAAACTAGAGTTCTAGTAGTTAAAGATATAAATAGCAATGAAACTTTAATGTAAGAGGACTTATATGGTAAATATGACATTTATATAGTTAGTGGATATTCATGGATTGGTTTTGTTGAAATTATGAATATTTTAAAGGTAAAATTGTAAATAACTAAATAAAGATAAAATTAAATAAGTAAAAGGTATCATCTTCTTCAATATGTTTCTTCTTCAATCGATTCTTCAAAGGGAGTATAGCTAGGGTCAATCAAGCCATTTTTTCTTGTATGGTATGTATTTCGATTCCGTTTTTAATGATTTTATGTTTTCGGGATCGTTGTAGCTTAATCTAGCTAGCCCAAGGACTAATTTCCAAAATTGTTAAAGGTTTAGTGTTTTTCCATTAATGTTCTTGCATGATTTTTTGAAGGTTGATGGAAGAATATGAATCTTTCATGTTAAATAAACAAGTTTTGTAAATGGATTTTTGATGAAATTGTCGTTTAGAGACTTACTTATAAAAGTAGTAAAATTTCATGGTAAAATTTTGAAATGATGATTTGTATGGATTGGTAAAGGTCCCTAGTGCATTCGGCTAGCATGAAATGTGGATGAAATTACTTAAATTTTAATTTACGAGCTTAAGGGCTAAATTGTAAAGAAGTAAAAATATTAGGGGCAAAAGTGTAATTTTCAAAAGTTTGAATTTGGAATGGATTGAATAGTATAAATATTAAATGGATTGAATTTGCTTATTTATATCAAGATAAACCTTGTACAGATCTAGATCGAGGAAAAGCTAAAGCCTCAGATTGATCTCATTTCTATGTGTTTGTTATCGAGGTAAGTTCGTAATTTAAATAATGGTTTAATGTTATTTTGATCCATATGTCATTATGCTATATATCATGTAATAAAATGAATGAAAAAGAAACGTTCAATGAAAGCATGTTTATGTACATGAAATCGATGATTTCAAGTGATGTTGTTCATGTATAATTACCTATCATATGTTAATTCAAGTGAATTATGAGTTGATGAAGATGAACTAACATGGGTTGTTGTTGATGCTTAGGCTTATACTAAGCTTATGGTTGGATTGTATCATGTTTAAAATTAAAGTTATGCATTGAAATGGTAAGTTATGTTCCAGTTTTATGAACTTACTAAGCATTATATGCTTACTTAGTTTTCTTTCCCATGTTTTATAGATCGGAAGCTCGATCGATTTGGAAGCTCATCGAAGATCTATCACACTATCCTAGTGATTATATCGGTAGTTTTTGATGTTTTGGCCAAAGTTATAATGGCATGTATAGGTAGACTTATGTTTAATGTTCGGTTGAATGCTTAGATGTTGTTTGGTACCATTTTAGTAATGGTTGATTTGTGTCAATTATGTGCTTGTGATGCATAAGACAAATGGTACAAATGGTAAGTTTATATTGACATGAAATAGGTCAAGTTATGGTATAATTTTAGATGGTTGAAATATGGCCAAATATGCATATGTTTAGGAATGTTTGATTGTTTGTGATTGATTTGCCTTGTATGGCATATTGGTTGTATCATAATGGTCTATTGAATTGGTTGTTTTATGCATGTTTTAGTATGTTTATGATGATGTGGTTATATATGCAAAATTGTGTTTAGGTACATACCATGTTAAGACGGTACAGATCAGATCAGTTACGCATAATTTCTCCAGCAGAGATTGAAATTCAGCCCAATACGTCATATAGCGAAGTACTTATCAGAATTTTGGCCCGAGAGATTAAAGAGTTAAGAAACAAAAACATAGCTCTAGTGAAGGTTCTTTGGCAATATCACGGTATCGAAGAAGCTATATGGGAACCCGAAGAAGCTACGAGGAAACACTACCCTAACCTATTTCCTGGTAAGATTTTCGGGGATGAAAATTCCTAAGGGGGGAGGGTTGTAACAACGCATTTTAGTGAAATCGGAACAGTGGTTTCTGGATCACAAATTCGAAGTCAAAATATTTATTTTATTATTATTGTAATGTCTACAACATGTTAATGATGTCATATGAAAATTTCGTTAAGAAATTTTACTGTTTGCATGTTTAATTCGATAAAAAGGACTACATTGCAATAGGTACAAAACTTGAGTTCTATAAACAAATGGATAAAATAGCTTTGTTAAGAAAAGGTTGGAGGATTTCTTTTGTAATTAAACCATCCATAATGTGAGTGGACATATATGGACACATTATTAAGTGTTTTAAAGGCTATTAATTAAGGTTAATTTAGTAATTTAATAATTACATAATAGTAAACTGAGTAAAACAAAGCCATCATCTTGTTTCTTCCTATCTACCACCAAAAATTAGACGTAGAAACTCCATGGGAGGAGCTTAAAAGTTCGGCCAACCTTACCTTGTGCATGTAAGTGCACTTTTCATCCGTTTTTAATGATTTCTATGTTTTTGGAGGGGTTGTTGTAACAACCCGGTTTAGACCCTTGTCGGAACATTGATTTTGGGAACACAAATCTGAGGTCAGAAAAATATTTTAATATTATTTTTAGTGTTTACAGTATGTGATTAAGCATTTGTGAAAATTATTTGTGAAAATTTTATCGTTTGTATGTCGATTTATGAAAAAGACTTAATCGCATAAAATGTAAAAGTTGTGTGCTATTTGTTAAATTGTTTAATTTGCATGGCTTCTTAAATGAGAAGTCCTTAGGTTGTTATTAAACCATTAATAGTTTGGATGGACAAAAATGGGCTTATATTAGTGGAATTTTAATGTTTAAATTAAGGGATAAAATGGTAAAATGATAAATTAAGTTAATATTGTAACACCCCAAACCCAACCTAGACGTTATGGCCAGATCCAGTGTGTCACATGGAAAGGTTGTTTAAAAGTTTTGCATTCGTTAAAAATGTTGCATCTCTTTTTGAAACTTCGAGTTTCGTTGTTTGTTTGTAAAAACGCGATTTTCTTAATGTCCGTTTTTGTAAAGTTATTGTTGTTTTGAAAAACTGTTTTTGTTGTGAAATTCAAAATTGAATAGTTGCGAAAACGTGATTATTTTGGAAAATGGTTATTAGCATTTTGGAAAACTCAGTATTCACCCATCTAACAATTTAAAAATAGCCGAATTGAAAGTTAAAAGAAAAATAAAATCCAAAGGCCTTATTACAAAATATTAACCCCAAAATAAATAATCTTAAAATAAAGTGAAAACTGAATTTACTAAATTCGCGAGAAATAACTTCGATGTATGGCCACAACTGAGTCATCCGTGGCTCCAAATCCTCTATCGCTGGGGATTACCTGCAAGGTTAAGGGAAAAAAGGTGAGTTACGAGAACTCAGTGTGTAATCCCCTAAACGGTCACTATTTGGGCCTGACCCCTTACAACATCAATCTAGGCCTAAGACCTATAATCATGATAATGCAACAATAAAATGCAACCCAACCCAATCCAACCAATCAGACCTCCATACCAACCAATCGTCACCTGTGGGGATCAAGTCAACCCACCTCACCAATCACACCAATATTGCAGACAAGCTGCTAATCACAGTATTTGTGGCTAAGCCACTAGAATAATAGTATACATGTGGCATAGCCACTAAAACAATATGTGGCAGAGCCACCAAGCTACACTTCTCTTCAGTCATTACACCTAACCCGTGCAACATGATATAAATGCCATATAACAAACATATAAAAAAAATGTAACCAAAATCATATACATAATATTTAACCCTAATCAAGGGTATAACGAACATTTTCACCCCTTTAGGGGTATTTTGGTAATTTGTAACCTAAGGGTATTTCGATAATTTACCCTCTAAGGGTATTTTGGTAATTTTGAAATCTAGGGGTATTTTAGTAATTTTACCCTCCAAGGGTATTTTAATAATTTTGCAACCCAAGGGTATTTCGGTAATTTACCTCAAGGGTATTTCAATAATTTAGACATTTAACGGCCTTTCTAAAAGCCTACTGTCGTCTCGAGCAACTCGAGACCCCTTTTTGGGTCTCTACGGTGCTATTGGGCCTAAAATCCATTTTAGGCCCAAATGGGCCCACATGCTCATGTGGCCCATTTGACACATTCTCGGTCTCGATTTTGCAAACTTCGCAGTTGCATCAATTGTTCAGTATTTCTCCATCGATTTTTCCCATGTGGGCCCATATGCCTATTGGGTCCATTTAGCCTGTTTCAGTTCGATCTGGCCTGTTACAGCCTTAGTTTCGTGAGAGTGCTCGTGACACTCTCAATGATCCATCATCACCATTCATGTCTAGGTTTACCACCACAAGAGTTTGCATGCTCGAGTGGTCACAGTTGTCGGCTTGTCGGCTTTTCGGCTTTTAGCCGATTCACAAAACATCACATGCAATCATCAAGATGGGTGTGAGATTACACACCTGTTTATGAGTTACGGTACTCAGCATTTTCCAAAACACCTGAGATCATAATTGACTAATGGTTAGTCTTAATCTTTGGTACTCCAAGATATAAAAACATCTTATCCATTGCTTTCACATACCAAAATGACGGCAACTCCTTGTTATGCTAGAATAATTGGTTTACTCCCTTCGATTACGAAATTGAGTCCCTAATGAAAAGCATGAATTAGCAATGTTGTTCCAAGACAACAAAGTAATGACCGTTCAGCCCTAAGAACTCACAAAATAATACTAGAAATTTTCACCCCCTAATCGGCCATAGATATACTTACCAAAGTGCCACAAAATCGGTAGTTGCACAACAAGGATTTTGGCTTCCACACAAAAGAAGAGAAAAACACTACCTTGCAATCACAGAAGAATTGAATAGGCAAAGAAGATTCGCAAACAAAAGAACACCAAGCTTCAGGCTACCAAGTGTTTGGCTACTAGCAAAAGAAAAGAGGAACAGATTCAAACTGGAGAAGAGAGGAGGTTCGACTTTATAGGAGAAAATTAATAGAAAAGAAATAGAGAAGAAGAGAGAGAAAAGGAATTCGGCAAGTAGGTAATTGCAAAGAAACAAATTGACCGAAAAGCTTAAGGAGAAAATGCCCAAAATGCAAAAATGCAAAGAAGAAAACTAAAGAATTTAGGCACTCAAACCACACAAGACCTAATATGCTACCAAAAATGACCACTCTTCACCGAAATTCTCCTCCCCACACACCCTAAAATTCAGCCACTACCACCTCTCACCCTAATCCCTTGATTCTCTCTTTATTTTCCTCCCCACTTTGCTCTCCACTCCCATTCAAACTGTTTGACTAAGTCTCCAACTACCATGGCATAGTTTGATCCCAACTCTTCTTTTTCCTCTTCCAAAGCACAAAATAAAAGCTATCCATTCCAGTTGGTGAGATTCTAACTCCCCTCCTCTAGGTTTCCCTTGTGATGCCACCCCACCTTGCCACTATCCCATTTGTGCTAACAAAATACACCCAATTAAACTTAAGTCCTGCTTCCACTAACTCTCCCAATTAAAGAGCCAAAAACCAAAATTTTCCCAGGGCTTAGACTAGAACCCGAGCCTCCTTAGGACCCCCAAACACAACTAAATAACAAGCTAAACAAGCTCAACACATGCAATAGTGCAAAAATGCTAGACCCCAATTTTAAGATGTTACAGTTCTACCCCTTTAAAGAAATTTTGACCTCGAAATTTACCTGATCAAAAGAGATGAAGGTATTGTTGTCGTATTGCCTCCTCAGGCTCCCACGTGGCTTCCTCAGAACTGTGATTATGCCATAACACTTTGACTAATGGAACAGATTTCCTTATCAACACTTTAACATCACGATCCACAATCTACACCGGTTCCTTTTCAATTGTCAGATCAGGTCTTTCCTCAATTTCTTCTACCGACAGTACATGAGAAGGATCTGAATGGTAGTGCCTTAGCATAAAAACATGGAATACGTTGTGTATTTGATTTAATTCCGGGGGCAGCTCAAGTTGATATGCGATCGGTCCAACACGTTTTATCACTCGATAAGGTTTGATAAATCTAGGGCTTAACTTACCCTTCCGTCCAAATCTCAAAATCTTTTTCCACGGTGAGACCTTCAAGAAAACATAATATCCCACCGAGTACTCGATTTCCTTACACTTAAGATCTATATACGACTTCTATCTATCAGAAGCTTCTTTTAACTTTCCCTAAATCAACTTTACCTTCTTCTCAATTTCTGAAATTAACTCTAGACCCAACAACAGCTGCTCATCCAATTTTTTCCAACAAGTAGGGGTACGACACCTACGACCATATAATGCCTCGTATGGTGCCATCTTAATGCTGGATTGGTAGCTGTTGTTATACGCGAATTCCGCAAAGGGTAAATGATCTTCCCAACAGCCCTTGAAATCAATCACACAGCTTCTCAACATGTCTTCCAAAATCTGGATTACCCTCTCCGACTGACCATCAGTCTGAGGATGAAACGTTGTGCTAAAATCTAGTCTTGTGCCCAAAGCTTCATGTAACACCTTTCAGAATCGAGATGTGAATCTAGGGTCCCTGCCTGATATGATAGACACTTGTACCCTATGTAGCCTCACAATTTCTACCACGTATAACTTGGCCAACTTCTGTAGCGAGTAGTCAGTGCGAACTGGTATGAAGTGTGCTGACTTAGTCAACCGGTCAATAATTACCACACTGAATTTTTCCTAGTAGGCATCAGGGGTAGCCCACTAACAAAATCCACTTATCCGCTCCCACTTTCAGAGTGAAATATTTACAGGTTGTAGTAATCCTGAAGGCAGTTGATGCTCAGCATTCACTTTTTGACATGTCAAACACTTACGAAGTTGGTAACCTCACGTTTTAGTCCTGGCCACCAATACAATTCACGTAGATCTCGATACATCTTGTTTCCACCGAGATACATAGCGTATGGGCTACTATGCGCCTCTAGCAGAATCATCTGTCTTAACTCAGAGTCTTTGGCACACAAATTCTTCTACAAAAACATAACATCCCTTCACTATTCATCCTAAAATCCACCGTCTCTCCACTTTTCACCTGCTAAAAATGAGAACCCAACGACTCATCCAATAACTGCTTCTCTTTAATCTGATTAATCCAAGTCGGTTTCACCTGGAGTTCTACCAACAAACTACCATCCTCAAAAGACTGAGGCGAGCAAACATTGCTCTCAAATTAGATACCACATTACGACTTAGTACATCTGCCACCATGTTAGCCTTTCCCAGATAGTACTCAATTGAGAAATCATAGTCCTTCAGCAACTCTATCTATCTCCGTTGCCTTAGATTCAGCTCCATTTGGGTAAGGAGATACTTCAGACTCTTATGGTCGATGTAGATGATTAACTTTTCCCCATATAGGTAATGTCTCCATATCTTTAGGGCAAACACTACTGTAGCTAGTTCCAAATCATGAGTGGGGTAGTTCACCTCACGTGGCTTAAGTTGACGAGATGCATACGCCACCATCTTCCCTTCTTCCATCAACACACAACCCAAACCTGTGTGTGAAGCATCACAATAGATAACAAATTTTTCCCAGCCTCAGGCTGGATCAATACCAGTGCTTCAGTCAAAATCTTTTTCAACTTCTCAAAACTCTCCTACTGTTTATCCATCCAGAAAAAAGGTACTCCCTTACGTAGTAACTTAATTAGGGGTGCAGCAATTAAAGAAAACCCCTCAATGAACTGCCTGTAGTACCCAGCCAAACCCAGAAAACTTCGGATCTTTGATACTGACTTTGGTGGCTTCCAATCCAATACATCTTCACCTTTCCGAGGGTCAACCCTAATCCCTTCGGCAGATAGAACAAGCCCCAAAAATGTCACTTCCTTTGGCCAAAACTCGCACTTACTAAATTTGATGTAAAGCTACTTTTCCCTCAATATCTGTAGAACAACCCAAAGATGTGAATCATGCTCCTCCTCAGTTCTTGCATACACCAAAATGTGGTCTATGAATACCACAATGAACCGGTCTAGATAGGGTTGGAAGACCCAGTTCATCATATCCATGAAAATAGCTAGTGCATTCATTAATCCGAATGGTATGACCAAAAACTAGTAATGCCCATAACGAGTTCAGAATGCAGTCTTGAATATATCTACCTCCGTGACCCTTAGCTGATGATATCCCGATCTTAAATCTATTTTTGAGAAAATCAAAGCTCCTCGCAGCTAATCGAACAAGTCATCTATCTTTGGTAAAGGGTATTTGCTCTTAATTGTTAACTTGTTCAACTAACTATAGTAAATACACATACGCATTGATCCATTCTTCTTCTTCACGAACAATACCGCACTCCCCACGGAGATACACTAGGTATGATAAATCCTCGATCTAACAACTCTTGAATCTGAGCCTTTAGTTCTACCAGGTCCTTCGGTGCCATCCTATAAGGGCGATAGACACCAGAGCCATTCCCAAAAATAGGTCAATGCCAAATTCAACCTCACAATTTGGAGGCAACCCTGAAAGCTCTTCAGGAAATACATCTGAGAATTCCTTCACAGTTTTGATTGTAACAGTCTAGTTTATACCCTAGTTGAAATAGTGGTTTTGGGACCACAAATTCGAGTCTGTATAATATTTTAATATTATTTTTGTGCCATTGATATGTGAATTAGCACGTGGTAAATTTTCGTAAGCTAATTAGTCTATTTGAATGTTTAATTTGAGCAAAGGATTAAATTGCACTAAATGTGAAAGTTGCTTGCTAATTGTTAAAGTACCAATGTGTTGTGGCTTTGTTGAGGTGGAGTCCTTATGTTGTTATTATGCCAACTTATAGTTAATGGATAAATGAAAGACAATCATGCCCTTGCTACATGTTTGTTTTAATTGTTAAATGAAAGGTTAAATTTGTAAATGGATTACTATATATATGATATATTGGATAAAACATAACAAAATGGCCATTTTTTTCATCCCACTTTGGCCGAATATAGCAAAGAAAAGGAAGAACATGAGCTTTAAGGGTTTCGACTATTTCAAGCTATAATTTAGGTATGTTTTGGCTATGGATTTTTAATAATTTTTACGTTTTTACAATCGTTGCTTGGAGAGCTATCAAACCCATGCCTTAATTTTGTATTTTGATGATGTTTGTGAAATGAGACTTTGATGAACTCATGTGATTTGTGATGTTTAATAGTGAAATATGAAAGATATGTGTTTGATGAACATGTTTTGTTTTTGAAGTTTTGATGAATTTAGCTAAATAGGGTTAAATTGAGAAAATGGTAAATTGAAGGACTAAATTGGTGGTTTGATGAGAAATGTGGACTTATATGTGATGTAGGAGTATTCGGCTAAGCATGAGCATGGGTAGATTTTGTGAATTTGATGTTTCGTGAAAAATTGATTAAATTGATAAAATGTGCAAATGTGAGGGCTAAATAGCAAATAGCCCTAAATATGTGTCTTTGGATTGAATTGAATGAATTAGTGAATAAAAGAGTTAATTCTGAATATGTTTAGATCAAGAACCAAAGAAAACAGACGTAGATCTCGGGAAAGCAAAAGTAACTGAGTTGTCGTTTTCATTCTGATAAACCAAATACGAGGTAAGTCATATTGCTAATAAATGTACTTGTATTGAATTGAGTTTATTTACATGATTATCAATGATAATGACTGCATTTGTGATACTATGTATATGAATTCTAAGATAAGGTCGGCATAGTGATAAGTCGGAGAAGTTTTGTATGAACTTGGGAATGCAAAGGTATCTGTTCTGTTTTATCATGTAACACCACATCTAGGACATTTGCATTGATTTGATATTCGTGTAAGACCCTGTCTGGGACAGTGGCTTTGATATCTGATTATATATAAGACCTCTTCTGGGACGTAGGCATCATTATCTGATTATATAAAAGACCTCGTCTAGGACGTAGGCATCATTATCTGATTATATATAAGACCTCGTCTGGGACGTAGGCATCATTATCTGATTATATATAAGACCTCATCTCGGGACGTAGGCATCATTATCGATTATATATAAGACCTCGTCTGGGACGTAGGCATCATTATTTGATTATATATAAGACCTCGTCTGGGACGTAGGCATCACTATCTGATTATATATAAGACCTCCTCTGGGACGTAGGCATCGCTATCTGATTATATATAAGACCTCATCTGGGACATAGGCATCGCTATCTGATTATATATAAGACCTCATCTGGGACGTAGGCATCGCTATCTGATTATTTATAAGACCTCGTCTAGGACGTAGGCATTGTTATCTGATTATATGTAAGGCCACGTCTGGGACGTTGGCAACGATATCAGCTATTCGTGTAAGACCCTGTCTGGGACAGTGGCATTGATATTCGAGTGCATATAAGACCTCGTCTAGGACGTTGGCATTGTACAATTATTACAAGCTTTCTGATCATCCTACTAGGTTCCTAAGGGTTCAACGGGAAAATCTACAATACGAATGGTATATCCGAGCTATGATCAATTAAGTGAATGAATATCCAAATCAGGTACATTGAATGTGCATTAAGTATGCATGAAAGGTAAGTATGCATATGACTTTGATTTGAAGAAAGGTATGTTTGAATAGGATAATGTGAATGAGATGCAAGGAAGATTATGAATGAGCTATGTGCTTCAAATGAGTTTTGAATGGATTAATGTGACCAAGGTAGTCATAAGTATGAATCAAGCATTTACATGATAAATTGTTAAGTGAATGAGATGTGCAAATGTATCAAATTACATATATACTTCTTATGGCAAGTTTATTTGTATATGACTTACTAAGCTTTTGGAAAGCATACTCTGTATGTGTGTTTTCTCTGTTTTATAGGTCGTCGAAGCTATTGAAGGCTCAGGATTGTCAAGGATCATCAGCACACTACTAAACTTATTTTAGTACCATTTTGAAAATGTATATGGCTAATTATGGCATGTATAGGCTAGATAGGTGTATATGTTTATGAAGTGAGCATGGCCATGTGTATTGGAAAGTTTTTGAGTTGATAAATGTTTGCATGAATGTGTTATGAAGCATATATTTAATATATTTTGATGTTTATGGAATGGTTAAGTTTTGGTTAAGCAAATGGATGTTACATGTTTGAAATGATGTAGGATTTAGTTTGCAATTTGGTATGAATGGAATTGGTATTGAATGTATGGATGAAGTGAACCATTTGATATGTTTTGGTTGCCATATGTACATATTATGTTTTGGTATGTATTTCTTATAGGTGAGACCCAAAATGGGTGGCATATTGGCCTTGTAAAATGGCCTATAATGTCACACAGTTGAGGCACATGGGCATGCCTGAGACCGTGGGTAAATTGGAAGAATATGGCTTAAGTTACACACGGCCTCGACACGGGTGTGCTTGGTGGTCGTGTGAAAAATGGCAGTATGTGATCTATTCGTACACGGCCTTAGCACACGGGCATGCTTGGTGACCGTGTTGATTTTGGCAGTATACTACCACGGGAAGGACACACAGGAGTATCAAGTAGCTGTGGGTGAGGCACGGCCTACCCCCACGGCCGTGAGTCCCCTGTATGTTAGAAAAGTTTAAAATTTTTATGAAATTACTTATGTGTTTCGGTTTAGTCCTGACTAAATTTATAAGCTTGCTTAGGGTCTTGATGAACTACTTAAGGGACATTATGATTGATATTGATGAATGGTTGTACGATTAATTATATAAATGTTTCTGATCTATCTGGTACCGCCGTTAACCCTAATCTGGTGATCGGACATGGGATAGGGGTGTTACATTGACATCCTCAATAGATAATTCCTTATCACCAAATGTGCTGACAAAAGCTAGAAATGCCTCGCACCCTTTTCGCACCAACTTCTCACCCTTAACACTGAGATTACATTGGACAGATAATCCCTTCTCTCTCCTATCACAATCACTTCCTCATCCTCTGAGGTCTTTAATACGTATGCTTAGCAGCTCAATCCAAGTTCGCACAGTGTTTTCTAACCAATCCATGCCCAGTATAAGATCAAACTCGTCAAATGGAAGTTCCATCAAATCTGCCAGAAATACCACCCGTTGAACTTCTAGAGGCACATTTCTAAACAGCTTATTCACTACCACAGATTGTCCTAAGGGACTAATTACCGACATTTCTCTATTAGCAAGTTAAAATTGTATATCCAGAGTTTTAGACACAGTAGAAGCAACATATGAGTGTGTAGACCCAATATCAATTAGAGCTATAAATGGCACATTATATATAAGAAACATACCGATTATGATGTCTGGTGCGTCGCTATCCTCTCGACGCCAAGCAGCATAAACCAAACCCCTGCCTCGTCTCTATCTTACCCACACTACCAACACCTCTGCCCGGTGCTTCACGACCACGTCCTATCCTATTTCTCCCTCAGAGCGGACCACGTCCCCTCGGTGGCTGCTGACCACCTCTCCCTGGTTGCACAAATCTCTAACCTACTACCTGCATCTGAACAGACTCCCGAGGATAGTCTTTGAATCGATGATCTCCGCCAGTTTTTATCCAGCACTCTTCAGCATGTAATTTCCCACACTCCACACAGGGTTGCGATCGACCCACAAAAATTGGAACTCCAACTCGGACTGGCCCATCAAACCTAGGCCTCTTATGGAATCCCCCTAAAAACCCAAAATCTCTCTTGCTCCTGCCCCTTTCCTTGTCACGATTTTGTCTCTCAGAACGTTTCACTTCTTTGAAAATCTTTGCCTTTTCTACTAGGGCAGCGAAGTCTCTTTCTCTCTGTGGGGCTATCAATACCCGTAACTCATCCCGTAATCCATCCTCAAATCACACATAGCACTTATAATCAGTCGCAGCTATACCCCGAGCATATAGGCTCAAACGCAGAAACTCTGCCTCATATTCTTCTATGGACTTATTCCCCTGGACTAGATTCAAGAATTCCTTTCTCTGGACATCCACAAAACTTGCCCCGACATATTTCCCCTTGAAGGTCGTTTTGAAGAAATCCCAAGTCACCCGGTCAGCTGGTGTTCCTTCCCTTACTGTAAGCCACCATTGATATACCTCATCTCGCAGTAGGGACACTACTCCTTTCAACTTCTGTTCTAGTGTGTAGTCCAGATCATCCATAATTCACTCCACAACCTACAACCAGTATTTTGCTACATTCGGGGCTATACCAGATATGCCCCTAAAACTTCAACCCCGCTTAACCGGAGTCGCTCAGAAATAGTCCCCCGAGCTGACAATCCAGCACTCGTTTTAGCAACCCATTCTAAAACTTGTAGCATTACTTGGATCAAAACATTGTCCCCTCTAGTTCGGTCATAATACCCTATTTCAGTCACTGGCGATGTCGGTGCCTCTCTTTCTGGCATATGCCCGATGCTGAAGATCTAGCCCTAACACCTCGGCCACTACCACGGCCCCTACCACAGCCCCGTGTACCTCTTCCGCGTCCTCGTGTACTCATATCGATGTCACGTGTTAATCTGATTAAGAGTTCTATGAATCAGTCTAAAGTTCCCATTATTATTAACAAATGTTTTATGGATAACATTATAAGAGTTGTTTCTGCAGATTGAATTTCCTACTGTTTCAGTCTCTATAGTCTTAATTCCTATAGCTAAAAGTTCCAGTGTACTACCACTATCTCTAGTAATTTTCTCTCTTACAGGCATTTCATCATATAATCAAATATAAAGTAAGAAAACTTACAGATTTGGTACCAGGGACTCAGTGTGCCATACTTCTAATAATGCTATATATTTTCTAAACCATATTTCAAACAGATTTGGAAATATTTTAAACCCACTCCACAACCGAGTTTTGCAACCTGGCTTTGATACCATTAAATGTAACACCCCAAACCTGGCCTAGATGTTATGGCCAGATCCAGCGTGTCACATGGAAAGGTTGTTTAAAAGTTTTGCATTTGTTAAAAATGTTGCATCTCCTTTTAAAACTTCGAGTTTCGTTGTTTGTTTGTAAAAACGCAATTTTCTTAATGTCTGTTTTTGTAAAGTTATTGCTGTTTTGAAAAACTATTTTTCTTGTGAAAGTCAAAATTAAATAGTTAAGAAAACATGATTATTTTAGGAAATGGTTATTGGCATTTTGGAAAACTCAGTATTCACCCATCTAACAATTTAAAAATAGCCAAATTGAAAGTTAAAAGAAAAATAAATTCCAAATGCCCTATTACAAAATATTAACCCCAAAATAAATAATCTTAAAATAAAGTGAAAACTAAATTTACTAAAGTTCGCAAGAAATAACTCCGATGTATGGCCACAACCGAGTCCTCCGTGACTCCAAATCCTCTATCGTTGGGGATTACCTGCAAGGTTAAGGGGAAAGGGGAGAGTTACTAGAACTTAGTGTGTAATCCCCTAAATGGTCACTATCTGGGCCTGACCCCTTACAACATCAATCTGGTCCTAAGCCCTATAATCATGATAATGCAACAATAAAATGCAACCCAACCCAATCCAGCCAATCAGACCCCCGTACCAACCAATCATCACCTGTGGGGATCAAGGCAACCCACCCCGCCAATCACACCAATATTGCAGACAAGCTGCTAATCATAGTATTTGTGACTGAGCCACTAGAATAATAGTATACATGTGGCATAGCCACTAAAACAATATGTGGCAGAGCCACTAGGCTACAATTCTCTTTAGTCATTAAACCCAACCCATGCAACATGGTATAAATACAATATAGCAAACATATAAAAAAATGTAACCAGAATCATATACACAATATTCAACCCTAATCGAGGGTATAACAGACATTTTCACCCTTTAGGGGTATTTTGGTAATTTCGTAACCTAAGGGTATTTCAGTAATTTACCCTCCAAGGGTATTTTGGTAATTTTGTAACCTAGGGGTATTTAGTAATTTTACCCTCTAAGGGTATTTCAATAATTTTGCAACCCATGGGTAATTCAATAATTTTACCTCCAAGGTTATTTCGATAATTTTGTAACCCAAGGGTATTTTAGTAATTACCCTCTATGGGTATTTTGGTAATTTTACAACCCAGGGGTATTTGGGTAATTTTACCCTCCAAGGGTATTTAGTCATTTTGCAACCTAGGGGTATTTTAGTAGTTTAGACATTTAATGGGCTTTCTAAAGGCCTACTATTGCCTCGAGGGACTCGGGACCCCTTTTGGGTCTCTACGGTGCTATTGGGCCTAAAATCCATTTTAGGCCCAAACAGGCCCACACGCTTATGTGGCCCATTTGGCACATTCTCAGTCTTGATTTTGTAAACTTCGCAGTCACATCAATCCTTCAATATTTCTCCATTAATTTTTGCCCATGTGGGCCCGTAAGCCTATTGGGCCCATTTAGCCCATTTCAGTTCGATTTGGCCCGTTACAGCCTTAGTTTCGCGAGAGTGCCCATGACACTGTCAACGATCCATCGTCATCATTCGTGTCTCGATTTACCACCATGAGCGTTCGCATTCTCGAGTGGTCACAGTTGCTAGCTTGTCGGCTTTTCGGCTTTTGGTCGTTTCACAAAACATCACATGCAATCATCAAGATGGGTGTAAGATTACACACCTGTTTATGATTTACGGAACTCAGCACTTTCCAAAACACCTGAGATCATAATTGACTAACAGTTAGTCTTAATCTTTGGTACTCCAAGATATAGAAACATCTTATCCATTGCTTTCACTTACCAAAACAACGACAACTCCTTGCTATGCTAGAATAACTGGTTTACTCCCTTCGATTATTAAATTGAGTCCCTAATGAAAAGCATGAGTTAGCAATGTTGTTCCAAGACAACAAAGTAATGACCATTCGACCCTAAGAACTCAAAAAATAATACCACAATTGTTCACCCCCTAATCAGCCATAGATACACTTACCAAAGTGCCACAAAATCGGTAGTTGCACAACAAGGATTTTAGCTTCCACACAAAAGGAGCAAGCGAGAATCAAGATGGAGACGGAACTCAGATTCAGCCTTAGACAATAAGAAGCAAAGTGAGTGATTCGGCTTTATAGGAGAGAAAAGAGAGAGAAGAAAAGAATTAAAATGAGAGAAAAACACTACCTTAAAATCATAGAAGAACCGAATAGGCAAAGAAGATTCGGTACACAAAAGAACACCAAGCTTCAGGCTACCAAGTGTTCGGCTACTAGTAAAAGAAAAGAGGAATAGATTCAAACTAGAGAAAAGTGGAGGTTCGGCTTTACGGAGAAAAATGAATAGAAAAGAAATAGAGAAGAAGAGAGGGAGAAAAAGAATTGACAAGCAGGTAATTGCAAAGAAACAAATTGACCCGAAAAGCTTAAGGAGAAAATGGACAAAATGCAAAAATGCAAAGAAGAAAACTAAATAATTTTGGCACTCAAACCATACAAGACCAAATATGCTACCAAAAGTTACCCCTCTTCACCGAAATTCTCCTCCCCACACACCCCAAATTCGACCACTACCACCTCTCACCCCAATCCCTTGATTCTCTCCTTATTTTCCTCCCCACTTTGCTCTTCACCTCCCATTCAAACCGTTTGACTAAGTCTCCAACTACCATGGTAGAGTTTGATCCTAACTCTGCTTCTTCCTCTTCCAAAGCACAAAATAAAATCCATCCATTACATTTGGTGAGATTTGAACTCCCCTCATCTAGGTTTCCCTTGTGGCGCCACACCACCTTGCCACTAGCCCATTTGTGCTAACAATATACACCTAATTAAACTTAAGTCCTACTTCTACTAACTCTTCCCATTAAAGAGCCAAAAACCAAAATTTTCCCAGTACTTAGACTCGAACTTAGCCTCCCTAGGACCCTCAAACACACCTAAATAACAAGCTAAACAAGCTCAACACATGAACTAGTGCAAAAATGCTAGACCCTAATTTTAGGATGTTACAAATATTAATAAAAAACATGAAAATGGCCATAATGTGTTCATCCAATTATCAAAAATCACAAGAAAAGAAAAGGATTAAGTTAGGTTTCAGCTAGAATTTGGCTTAATCAAGGTATGTTTTGAGTTCGATTTTTGATGATTTCTACGTTTTTGTGATCATTGCTTTGCATACTATCAAGCCCATGCTTTAATTTTAGAATTTAATGGTGATTTTGAGATATACCATTGATGAATACTTGAGTTTTGTGATACTTGATGATGAAATATGAATGATATGTGATAGATTAACATATTTTGTCTTTGAATTTTTGATGAATTTGACTATTTTGGGCTAAATTATGAAAATGTGAAATTGAAGGACTTAAATGTAAAATAAATGAAATATATGGGTTTGTATGAACATGAGGAAGATTCGGCTAGGCATGTGTGTAATGAAATTATGTGAATTTTGTGATTTTATGAAATAGGGACTAAAATGTCAAAATGTTTAAACTTGAGGGCTATTTTGTAAAATGCTCAAAATATGTGTTTTTGGATTAAATTGAATGATTTGGTGATTGAATGAGCTAAATTTGAATATGTATAGATCAAGAAAAGAAAGATTCAGATCGAGATCAAGGTAAGGATAAAGTGGTTGATTGATCGACTTATATCGTTGTTTCTACGTCTGAGGTAAGTTCGTATATAATATGAATTGTTTAAATCATGTTCATGTGTTATGCAATGAATGAATATATGGTTGATGAATTAGTAATGCTAAATGTGGATTTGAAAGACGTGGCACTAAGTGTGCATAAATAGGATCGATACAGTGATGAATGGCACTATGTGTGTGAAATAAAGAAAGCCTCAACTATATTGATTGGCACTGTGTGTATGATACCGAGTAAAAATCAGTTTAATGTAAAGGCACTAAGTGTGCTATAATATTAAAGCTTCGGCTAAGAAATTTTTACTAAGTGTGCAGTAATATTATAGTTTTGGCTAAATACTTGGCACTAAGTGTGCGAGTTCATGAAATGTTTAAAGAGAATTGAATGAGTAATGGCTTGGAGCATTGAATGGTAAATGTTATTTTTGGATACGAGATGGTACAGGTACATATATAACCTATATGGTTGATGAAGTTGTGTTTGAGTTAAATGGATAGTTATGTGAATGAATGATGGAATGAATGAGATTGAGCATCTTGGTAAATACTTGTACATTGAACATATTGTTATGTATGAAAGTGAGAAATTGTTATGGATGAGAATTGAGTATTGAGATGAATTGAACTAGATGTTGGTAATTTTGTATATTGAATGAGATAATTGTGTTATAATACGAACTTACTAAGCTTTAAAGCTTACTGTGTGAAGTTTTCTCTATTTTACAGTGTCATTAAAGTTAGCTCAAATCCGGGGATCGTCAGCAACTCAATCACACTATCGGCCATCTATTTTGGTACTTTTGAAAGTTGTATATTTTGTATATGGCATGTATAGGGTAGTGAATATGGTATGTTTTGAGATGTATAGATCTAGGCATGTGACATGGCTTGACAATTTAATGATTTTGGTATATGTTTTGGGACATGTAAAAAGGGAGGTTAGTATGTGTATATGTGACTTGAGTGAATGATCTTATAGTATGTTTTGGTGATATGGAGATAGTATGTTTCATGCTTATTTTGGTAAGGATTAAATGATGAATAGATTATACAATTTTGATGTGAAGTTGATACTTTGGATTGGTATGTTGAGTTGAATTTGTATAAGAAATGAATGATGATGTTAAGAGGTTATGTTGTGAATAATTTGGTATGTTTTGGATGCATTTGAGATATGGATTTGGTATGGCTTGATGCTTGTAGGAGTGACCCAAAATTTGGGTGGCACTTTGGCCTTGCAAATAGCCTATATTTTCCCACACAGTTGAGCATACGGGCATGTGGACCGTGTCTCTTAAGGTTACATTTTGATCACACACGGGCCAGACACACGAGCGTGTGACAGGCCATGTGAATTAAGTCAGTGTTGGCCACGAGTCAAGCAAACGAGCGAGTCTTCGACCGTGTGGACAAGTTTGTATGTATGCCTTGTTTTGCCATGACTAGGGCACACGGGTGTGTTTGAGGCCGTGTACCTACCCACACGGGCTTGTGACCTCTGTAACTTTGAAAAATGTTAAGTTTTCAAAAAATATTTGTATGAGCTCGGTTTAGTCCTGACCCTTTCTTAATGCATGTTTAAAGGTATCTTATACCTTATTAAGGGACTTAGTGACATTGATTGATTATGATTGAATGTTGTATGTATTATAAAGGTGAAAGGTTATAATTTGATCGGTAATACCTCATAACCTTAGCCCCGCGATGGATACGAGTTAGGGGTGTTACAGTTGTAGCTTAAACTAGCTAGCCCAGGGATTAATTTCTAAAACTGTTAAAGTATTAGGGTTTTTACCATTGATGAATGTGCATGTGTTTTGATGTTTGGTGATAGAAAATGAATGGTTGTTACTAGATAAACAAGTTTTGTAAAGTGATTTTGTTTAAATATGTTAAATATTTGTAAAATGTGAAAATTATGTGGTGAAATGTATGAAATAATGAAAAATATGAGCTGCTATAGGCTTAGGTGAAATCCGGTGGCATGGGTATAAGTTAAATTGCATGAATTTGCATTTTTATGAGATAGGGACTAAATTATAAAGAAGTCAAAAGTTTAGGGGCAAATTAGTAATTTTGTAATAATATGAATTTTGGGTTAAATTGAATAGAATGATATTTAAATAAGTTAATTTTGATTATAGATCAAGAAAAACAACGTACGGAATTAGATCGGGGGAAAAATAAACTAGTAGATTGATTAGTCGATTTTCTACGTATTAATTCGAGGTAAGTTCGTATGTTTAATAAGCATTTAATTGTATGTGTTTAAATGCTTAATTGATATAATTGTGATGATACGATACCACAAAAATTCTCAATGAGTTATCGATAATGTTTTAATCCCGGTTGAACCTTAGGAATAGATAGGATACAAATGACATGTCATTAGGGGTTATCGTGTTTTGGGTGTTGATCCTGTATGTTCTACCGGTGGTTGAGTTTTCTGGCATGTGTTGTCGTTACTCGTCAACTTGTGTGAGCAGCATCTTGTAGCTATGTTTTGACCGTCAGGTTGTGTGAGCAGACCTAATGATAGCTCGAGAGTGATCATTTATATGAGATATGAGATCGAGATGGTTTCAATCATGTTTTGGCACTTAGTTGTGAGATTCCCGAGTATCCAATAGTATTCCAAATGGTTCAACAAGAAAAGATGATGGTGCGAGAATATAAGATATGATACTAATCAGTTCCGTATTTGTGAGAAGTATGTTAAGTAATTTATAGTTGATGTACTCATACATAACTAACATAGTTATGATTATGTGCTAACCTTTGGATTTGATTGTAACTTACCTATGTTTACTCATGCTTCTGTAATTTGTGAATGAATGGTATGTTGTACTTATTAGCAATACGACCTTACTAAGCTTAATTGCTTACTTTGTTTATTTTTCTATGTTTTATAGTGATTCAGAAGCTCACTCATTTTGGAAGTTGTTGGAGATTGTATCACACTATCGAAACCTTATTTTGGTACTTTTGGACTTCATGTATTTTGGTTATATGGAATGTATAGGTTGGTTGGTTAACGGAAGCCTATATGTTATGTTATGTTTTAGCCATTGATGTGGCTTATCAATGGTATATGATTGATATGTAAATGTGTAAATGGCCCTTTGATATGTGGTTTATAATTGCTATGTGAATGCCTTGTTGTGAGTTTGTATATAAGGTAGCAAATGGTTGAAATTGAGAATGTATTAGTATGCTAAGTATTAGGTAAGATAGTGCATATATGAAAATGATCATTTAGGTGAATTCTTGAAAGTTATATTAGTATGTTTTTAAATGGAAAATGGTGATGTTATGAGCATTATGGTTGTTGGTATTAGTATTACATGATTTGGAATTGGTTGATATTGGTTTGAATGCATATTGATGATATGGTCATATGCTATTTGGTATGTGTAGGTTGGTGCCACTTTGGGTGAGAAATAAGGCTTGAAAAATGGCCTATTTTTGTCCTTACGGGTAGAGACACGGGCGTGTGTCTCAGCCGTGTATGATACACAGTCAAGTGACACGCCTGTGTGTCCCCTGATGTTTTTTAAAAACCAAGTCAGTAGCTTTACACGGCCTAGCACACGAGCTTGTGGCTTGATCATGTGGCACATGTCAGTATGCCTTCCAATTTTCACACGGCCTAGCACATGGCCTGGCACACGGGCGTTTGAGTCCTTTTGAAGGGTAAACGGGCTAGTCACACGGGCGTGTGGTTAGCCTTGTGACCCATGTCAGTCAGTTACACAGGGTCGGACATGGACTGGGACTCAGGCATGTGATCCCATTTCGAATGTCCACATGACTTGTGACATGGGCGTGTCTCTTGGCCGTGTGAGACACATGGTCTGGCCATACTGGCGTGTGTCCCATACACTTTGAAAATTTTCTATGTTTTTCTAAAAATTTATGAAGTATTCAATTTAGTCTTGAATCACTTCTAATGCTTGTTTGAAGCCCCGAGGGCTCGTGTTAGGGATTATATGACTGAGTTTGGATGTCTTTTGTTTGGATTTGAGAAATGAATATGAATTGTATGATTGTTAAAGAAATAAGTTCGATAATGCTCCATAACCTTATTTCAACGAGGATGCGGGTTAGGGGTGTTACATTTATTAGTATCAGAGCTATGGTTTATTCGATTCTCAGACTAACTGTAACACCCCTAACCCGTATTCATTACCACAATAGGGTTACGGAGCATTACCTGACTTATTACACAATTAAACATATATTCCTCATAAAATTATCAATATCAATACAAGTCATTCATAATCATTAATCAAGTCCCTAATACAAGCCTATGAGGCTCAAAACATGCTTTAGAACCGGTTCGGGACGAAACTGATATCTCAGGAAAATTTTGAAAAACTTAGAAAATTTTACAAAATACAGGGGACACACGCCCGTGTGGCCTGGCTGTGTGTCTCACATGGCCAAAGACATGCCCGTGTCACAGGCCGTGTAGACATTAGAAATGGGATCACATGCTCATGTCCTAGCCCATGTAACTCCCTGACTTAGGTCACACACCCAGCCACACGCCCATGTGACCAGCCTGTGTGCCCTTCGAAATGGCCTTACACGCCCGTGTGCCAGGCTGTGTGCTAGGTCGTGCTAAACCTGTAGGGTATACTTACTTATGCCATATGGCCTAGTCACATGCTTGTGTGCTGGGCCGTGTGGAGCATACTGACTTGGTTTCTAATTAGACATCGGGGGACACACGGCCATGTCACTTGACCGTGTGTCACACACGGTTGAGACACATGCCCGTTTCTCTATTCGTGTGGACAAAAATAGGCTATTTTCCAATCCATCTTCCTCACCCAAATTTTATACACTTACACCAAACCAATTGGTCAATCACATGGCATAAATAGGCATTCAATCAATCTCAACCAAGCATACTTCATACCATTTCAATTGTAATAGCCTGACTTTAGCTAAATTAGAACAGTGGTTTCAAAACCACAAACCCAAGGTCATAAAATTATTTTTTATATTATTTTGTTTTTTCAACATGTGAATTAGTATGTGTGAAAGTTTCGTGAAATAATTTTATCGATTGGTTGTTTAATTTGATAAAAGGATTTAATCACGTAAAATGTAAAAGTAGCATGCTATATGTTAAAGTGCTTATTTGCTTTGATTAATTAAATGTGAGGTCCTTATGTTGTGATTTGACCATTGAATATTTGAGTGGACAAAGATGGACAACCATTATGTGTTTTGTTATTTAATTATAAAGGTTAATTAGGTAATTTAGTAATAATAGTTAAAGAAATAAAACAAAACAAAAAAAAATCATGCATGTTCATCTTTTGGCTGAATATTGAGAAGAAAAAGAAGCCATGGAAGCTCACTTAGGTTCGGCCTTGCATAATTAAAAAAATAAGTGATTTTGAGTTCGATTTTTGATAATTTTTATATTTTTGAGATCGTTTCTTCGTATTCTAGCTAGCCCATGCCCTAATTTTTGGATTGGTTGATGAATTTGTGATTTACCATTGTTGATAGCTTGATGTTTTTGTTGTTTGATAATGAAAATTAAATATTTGTTGTTAGATTATCATAGTTTATTAGGTGATTTTTGAAAAAAATGCTTATTAAGGACTAAATTGTGAAATTTGTAAACTGAGGGGGTCAAAATGTGAAATAAACAAAATTAATGGGCTGCTAGTGACCTAAGGAATATTCAGCCAAATAAGGGTTAAATGAAATTTTGAGTATTTTGTGTTGTTTTGACATAGGCACTAAATTGTAAAAATGTGAAAAATTAGGGGCTAAAATGCAAAATGCCCATTTATGTGTTTTTGGATGAAATTGAATAAATATGTCATTAAATAAGTTAAATTTGAATTGATTTAGATCAAGAAAGGAAGAAATCAGATCTAGATCAGGGGAAGTCAAAAGTTATTGAATAGTCGTTTCGATCCGTTTATTTCAGAACGAGGTAAGTTCATAAGTAAATAAATGTTCATAAATTCAAATGAATATATTATATGTTGCTGGATTGAATTATAAATAAATATATATGTTGCCGAATTTAATTGAGGATTGGAGGACTTGTTTCAAGCTTCAATTGATTGAATTATGACGTCCAAAGCCCCGTATGAACCATATGAATAGTATAGGATATGTATGTCATGACATTAGGACTTCTGAGGCATGAATTCGTGTAAAACCATGTCTAGGACATTGGTATCGATATGAGATTACGTGTAAGACCATGTTTGAGACATTGGCATTGTATATGATTTGTGTAAGACCCTGTTTGGGACTATATCTGGGACATGGCATTGTATGTGATAACATATAAGACCATATCTGGGATATGGCATTGTATGTGATAACATATAAGACCATATCTGGGATATGGCATTGTATGTGATAACATGTAAGACCATATTTGGGATATAGCATTGTATGTGATATATGTGTTTCCGAGTATCCTTAACGATTTCGAATGGTTCAACGGGCAATATCAAAATGAGACCGAATGTGAATTTGAGCTAAATGATTTAGGTACGTATGAAGTTTATATGTTCATTTAAAATACGGTAAGTGAAGTTACTTAATGTAGTAATATGAATTATATGAGAAAAGTGATTGTATATGTGTTTGAGATTAGCTAAATTAGGCATATTCGACTTGAATTATATATGTTCTTGTGATGAACTATTTGCTTATGGCTTACTAAGCTTTCAAAGCTTACTTTGTGCATTCTTTTTTTTTTTTTTTTGTTTTATAGATATATAAAGCTAGCTCTAGTTCGGGGATCGTCAAGGATCATTGTCACACTATCTATCGCTAATTTGGTATTTTGAAAGCTTGAACTTTTACATATGGCATGTATAGGCTAGTTTTGATATGTTTGGTTTGGAAATTTGTGTATTTATATAGCCATGCGAAAATGGCTTGATCATGATGTTAATAATGATGTATATTCGGTCATGTTATAAGCTCTTTTGGGAAATATGTTTCATGGTATATATGTGGTATATATGTGTGGTGTAATTGGTTATATGATTCGACATTGAGTAATGATTTTGTTGATGGATGTGTTTTTGCCATAATGTATATGTTCCTATAAGCTAAGTTATGAATATATTGGTGATTGTATATTGGATGGTTATTTTGGTACAACCTTTAAATGGTAAATAATGACAATGTATTAGGTATATTTTGTTAGCTAAATGGATAGTCATAAAGTGACAAGTTGACATTTATATTCAGTTATGAAATGGTATATTTAACTTAATATTTAATGGTGGAATTGGTCTGACTTTTTTGTTTAATTTTGATATCTGAATAGGTGAGAAATGAATTAGTTGTGTACTTTTAATTTTGACATGATTCTAGCATATAAATTTTGGTATGTTTTGATTCAGTAGTTATGCCTAGAAATGGCTTATAGCATGGTTGAATATATGATGGTAAGACATATTATTTATCTTACGAATTAGGTATGATATGACTGGACATTTGTATTTAATAATGGTTCGTATTGATATGATAAATGCGCATGAATCTATAATGTATAAGAAGTAAATTTAGCCATGTCGTAATGTTAGCTACTTTCTATTGTGCTAATGAATATTATGTCGTGTGATATGGGGTCATATGGTTTAATAAGTGAATGTGCACAAATAGCAAAAATGGTACATTTAGTATTTAGTTAAAGGAATGAATTTGCAATAATAGATGTTTTAAGGTAAGATTAATATATGAAATGAAATATGTTTGTTTATAATTTAGGTTTTCGATTGCCACGTAATTGTTGGACATATGGTCAGAATGTTGTAATTATAAAGCATGCGAATATGGCTTTGATGTATGATCGTTAGTTCGAAAAGTTGGAATATACAAATGACATGGAAATTGTTAAATTTTGAAGCATAATTAGTATAAGTGAAATGGTTGAGTTTTGGAGTATATTTTGTATGTGATATTTGATTAATAAAGCATGATTGATTTTGGTTGGCTATATGATTCATATATGCGACATTGGTTTTTGTGAATTGTGGCTATTCAAGTTTGGAAGTGTTTATAAGAAGTTGATATAACTTTGCGCTTGAATTGTATTAAATGACTATTTGGAGCTGTGTTTTTGATCGATAATGCCTTGTAACCCTCATCTTGCAACAGATACGGGTTGGGGGTGTTACATCAACACCAAAAACAACAAGGCACACATGTACCACAATATGCTATTCCCTTCATGCCAATCTCACATTCTCAAATCACATAAATGGTCACTTTGATTTGTGCATCACCCTACCTAAATCACAAGCATACCAATTCTCAATTATCAACTATATGATACTCAAATTACCAATTCATAAATAACCACTCACCACAAGCATTTACATAGCAATTACCCATTGCATAACGAAGCCATTTGCACATATATATACACAACCAAATCAACCAAAATAATCCAAATCACATGGCCAAGTACATATCAAACCATTCACTTAACATTTACAAGCCAACCCAAATGGCTAAATCCATTACTAACATATACTAAAATGACCATAATTCCTATACATGCCATATAACCAAAAACATAAGTTCAAAAGTGCCAAAATGATAGCTTGATAGTGTGATGAGATCTCCGACAGTTCCCAAATTCGAGCGAGCTTCGATATCACTATAAAACACAGAAAAGTAAATAGAGTAAGCTATAAAGCTTAGTAAGCTTATTAAGTAAAACTCCCTATTAATTTACCATTCAAGTAATATGAACAAAATGTACTACAAATTCATTAAATCATAAGGTTAACTTATATGTGATGGACTCACAACTTTCATAAGTTTCAATGCTCAATTAGTTTCCACACATACCTGTACTGATATGTATCTATTTCTCACCATTTCATATCTTCGATATACCCGTTGAACCATTTGGAATACTATCAAATACTCGAGAATCTCGCACCCTAAGTGCCATTACATAGCCGAAGCTATCTCAATCTCATATCACATATAATGTTCACTCACGAGCTATCAACGGGTCTGCTCATACAAGTTGACGGCCATGATGTAGCTACACGGTGCTGCTCAAACAAGCTGATGAGAATCCAAAACACTTACTGAATAACTCAGCCACCAATAGGACGTACGGATCAGCACCCAAATCACATAACTCCTAATGACATGTCATTCATATCCTAATCTATTCCTAAGGTTCAACCGGGATTTCTCATTTGCTGAATCGTTGTTGAACATATTTGCAAGGTTGTATTCACAAATAATTTAATAATAAATCATTTAATGTAACATCCCAAACTCGGTCTAGAAGTTAGGCCCGAATCCGAAATGTCACATTAAAGGCACAATTCAAAACAATTTTGCTAATTAAGAAATTAAGGCCTAAAAGCCCAAAATCTAATAGACTTATTAATTAAAGAAAAAAAACTAATTTTTATTATTTTAAGCATTTAGTAAACCAAGATTGAACATAAGAGCTTACTTAGGTTTAATAATTAAATAAACATTTAATCTCAAAACCCAAATTAAATTCGAAGTCAAAATAGAGTACAATGCCTTATTACATCCACCAAAAATTAAGTAAATAAAAACATGTACTTTGAAACAAATAAATGATAATTCAAGCCTCTTATAGTGTGGCCATCTCCGAGTCCTCTCCCACGTCGAGTCGTCTATTCGGGATTACCTGAAACATTAAATTAAAGGGGTGTGAGTTTCGAAACTCAGTGTGCACAACCCTTGGCAATCAAATCACTTACAAATATCCACATTGGGCCTAAGCCCTATCAAAATCGGTGGTCTTGGGCCTTATCCCACAATGACCTCATATCATATCATATCGTATCATTCATAAACAAATAATGCAAAACCCACCCCAAAATCCATCCGCTATACACCATTTCCTTTCCAACCTTATGACTCATGTGGGGAATTCTAGCTTGACCCACCCCTCCGCTACACACCAAGGGTAGCCCAATTGCGATACTACCTTACGTTGCAGCAAAGCTGCTAATCATATATATTGGGCTTAAAGCCTCCTTTGAATCCATACCATACGACCATGCGATCCTGGATCCATATCATACGGCCATGCGATCCTCAAATATTGACACAGAGTCATCAATATATATGTTATGCACATAGCCACGGTAAATATGATTAGCACAAAGCCATAATAATAGCACAAAGCCTTCGGTATTGGCACAAAGCCCATAATTATGGCACAAAGCCCATATTAATGACACATAACCCTCGGTAACATTATCTATGCAGCATGGCTGCTCGGTGACTAAAAGCCTGCGGTGGATCCATACCATAGAGCCATGCAATCCTGGATCCATACCATACGGCCATGCGATCCTCAAATCTTCCTCCGTACCATAATTCCCACCCATATGCATCCTAAGCAGAATATCATATGAATGCATCAAACACAAAAGTAACATCCACAAACTCATATTCGTCACATAGGGGTATTTTTGTCATTTTACTACCCAAGGGTATTTTCGTAATTCTACCCTATAGGGGTATTTTGTTAATTTTTGAAATCAGGGGTATTTCAATAATTTCACAAACTGGGGTACTTTGGTAATTTCGCAAATCGGAGGTATTTTAGTAATTTTGTAAATCAGGGGTACTTTGGTAATTTCGTAAACCAGGGATATTTTGCTAATTTTGTAAATGAAAGGCATTTTGGTAATTTCACAAGTCGAGGTATTTCGGTAATTTTGCAAATTGGGGGTATTTTGGTAATTTCACAAATTAGGGATATTTTGGTAATTTTACAAAATAGGGGTATTTTGGTACTTTACCAATATAAGGGTATTTTAGTAATTTAACAAATATAAGGGTATTTGGTCCCTCTCAGATTTTAGTTATGAACTTTGGCCCATCAACAAGTCCTCGCGGCTAAAGTGAGCAGAAACTACGCACCAGGTAGGATTCAAGAAAAGAGGAGGTGGGCCACTAAGGCCGCTTAAGTACCAAGCTCTCCTTGGATCCAATCCTAGACATGCATACGCCCATTGCCACACTCCAACCCTGCGACTTGTTTACAGACATGTTTAATTAAATTAAGTCTTATGGAATTTACGAGTTGTTCAAACTAGACCTAAGGTCCATAAACCTTAACATACATGTCTACGTCCCCACAAGCCCATCAAAGCCAAATTCCAACCTTACGGCCCATTACGCCCGAATCTTATCAAATGGCCTATTAGGCCCAAAATAAATCCAAATCGTGTATCATGCGTGACTAACTCAATTCATATAACAAACCAAACCATTTCATCAAACTTAGCCTCAAGGCCCACCGGCCCATTTAGCCACTTCAGCTTTGCCGATTTCGTGTGTGTAGTGTTTGTACACACCTGGTAACCACGCGCGCTGCAAACCCCTTAATCACGAACCTACAATTGACATCACCTAACGATTAATCATAACTTAATATACACTTATCAGAAACCAAAACCTCACCGTAACCTTACCGTGTACCTCACGTTCTAGTAGCCCTTCCTTTGCTACTATTGGCAATTATCCTCTAGGTCTGCACCCAAACGCCCACCAAGGTATATTAACTCTCCTCATAGAATGCTCTATATATAACTAGCTTCTCACCTTCCTTCTTTGTATCTTTCCGATGTGGGATCCCTCCGTCAGCAGAGTTTAAATCCAACTCAAACTCTTCACGTCCAATCTGCAAAATAAATACTCCCTTACTTGTAATAAGATTCGAACCTAGGCTCCTCTGCACCCTTAATGATGCCTTGCCACTAGACCACTCACTTTCTTGTATCTAAAATCATGCGCAACTAAATATAACCCTATGGTAAAATTCTGGAGTCCATTTAAAAAGAAATCCCAAAATGCAAGAGCCAAGACTTGAACCTTAGACCTCCTTCCCTCCTTGTGGAGTCATCCCCTTGTCCGTTATGTGGCGTCACTTTGCCACTACACCACACACTCCACTTGTGTCATTTTTTTTCACATTTTATTCTTAAAGCTTACCTACTAACTCCCAGGGTTTTATTCACCTAAAACCAAAATTTTCCTAAAGCCAAAGTTTGAACCCAGGACTTCATAAAAACCCTCTAACCTTCCAAAATCACTCACCTAATAGGTCCAACTAGCACTAAAGCCGTTCTCTTGTTCTCAAAAATTTTAAACGCTCCCATGCCCAAGGCCCAATGCGCCCAATTCTTCTAGGCCCAAATTCGGGATGTTAATTTAAAACAGAATTATATTAATGCTTATTAACATACGAACTTACCTCGAATGCAAAAATGATAAAATAGATCGGCTAGTCTGAAACTTTGTTTTCCCCCGATCTAGATCCGAACTATGCTTTTCTTGATTTATATGCAATCAAATTTAGCTTATTTAATTTTCATTCTATTCAATTTAGCCCAAAATGTATCTTGAGGTAACTTTACTCTTTTGCCCTAATATTTCAATAGTTTTACAATTTAGTCCTTAGCTCATAAAACACGAATTCATGCAATTAAGTCCCTACCCATGCTAGCCAAATTTCATATAGACCCCTAGCAGCCCATATTTTTCATTTATTTCTTAAATTAACCACAAAATTTCCACATTTCTAAATTAAATCCCTAATGGGCAATTTTACTAAAAATCACTTAACAAATGTTGTTTATCAAACAACAACCATACATTTTCTATCATTAGACTTCAAAATACACACATATTCATCAATCGTAAAACCCTGAACCTTTAACAATTTTGCAAATTAGTCCCTAGGCTAGCTAGATTAAGCTGCAACGATCTCAAAAACATAAAAATCATTAAAAACGAGACAAAAATGAACTTACATGCAAGGGTGAACTACGGTAGAATGTTTGGTGTTCTTTAATGGTTTCCTTCTATCTATATTCGGTTGAAGAATGAAGAAGAAAAGATGATAGTCTTCTTTTCTTACCTTAATTTTAGTTTATTTTGTTATTTACTAAATTAACCTTATTATTAAACGATTAATAACATCCATTTTATGTCCATAAATGTCCACTTACTATAAAAATGGTCTAATTACTAGTTAAGAACGTTTAATTTAAGATACCATAGCTATTAGACACCTTTAACTAATTGTAACACCCCAAACCCAGCCCAAATGTTACGATCGGATCTGACATGCCACATGGAAAGGTTGTTAAAGAAACTACGCGATTGTTGAGAATTTCGAATTTTGTTTTCATTTGGGAAATCAGATTTGTTTTAAGGTTTGCTTGAAAAATGTTATTAACATTACTAACATCAAAAACTTGTTTTATAACAGAAATCAAATTCTGTGGGTTTCAAAAATGTGACGTTTTGAAAATAGTGGTTGTAGTTTAAAAAAATTCCCATGTTTAACTATCATAGTTTGTGAACCGTTCTTTAACATTTTGAAAAACGGTTATTTGGGTTTTAGGAAAACTCCATAATAATCAATTCATGATAGATAATAAATGTGTTAGAAATAAAAACCAAATTAAACCAGTGGCCTTATTACAGAACATAATCCCAAATTTAAAAATAAAGTTTAAGTAATGTAAAATGGAGTTTACTAAAGAAACGAAGCATGGCCACCACAGAGTCTACCTCGGCTCCAAATCCACAAAGCTAGGAATTACCTGTGAAATTAAGTAGAGGGGTGAGTTACGAGAACTCAAAGTGTAATCCCCAAAACGAACACTAACTGGGCCCGAGCCCATGCAGATACAAATTGGGCCTTAGCCCTTACGAAATCAAACTGGGCGAAGCCCATATAGAAACGAACTCGGCCTGAGCCCTTTTAGCATGGTAAAATCGATAAATGCATGCAACGCAACCCAGCCTAACCTAATAATCCTTCCACTACACACCACCGTTTCAGCCAAAACACACCGGTGGGGATTTCTACAATCAACCCTCATTCGCTACACACCTCGATGGCAGCCACGCTACTCATCACCAAAATTATTGCAGTGCCACCTAAATAATGTGACAGGGTCACTGAAATATGTGGCAGAGCCACCAAAATTATGTGACAGGGTCACCGAAATATGTGGCAGAGCCACCGAAATACACTTCCCCATTCATCAATATCCTAACCCCATGCAATATGTCGTATATGTCATGCTCAATCATTACCCATGCTCAGTAACAATCATTTAAACATACAATAAAAGCATATCAGTCATACAACCACAGCCAAATCGATCATACCATAGCATAAGCCAATCATTTACCTACAAGGGCAAATCAATCATTTTACCCTGTAAGGGTATTCCGGTAATCCGACCCTTCAGGGCTAGTTTGGTAATTCTACTCATAACTAATTCTTGTATACAGTGCATCTCAACATAATCAATCATACAATTAACACATGAAACGCTAGTACTACCATGATGGTACAATGGTCATTTTCTAGTTTAGGGGTAAAACAGTAATTTCATCACTTGAGGGTATTTTGGTAATTTTTTAAACTAGGGGTATTTTGGTAATTTTGAAAATTGAGGGTATTTTGGTAATTTGGAAAACTGGGGTATTTTGGTAATTTCATAAATCGAGTATTTTGGTAATCTAGAAACTTAAGGTATTTTGGTAATTTTACAAATTAAGGGTATTTTGGTAATTTGGCAAATTGGGGGTATTTTGGTAATTTCATAAATTAGGGGTATTTTAGTAATTTGCAAAATCGAGGGTATTTCAATAATTTTACAAATTAGGGAATTCTAAACAGAGATAACAATGTGAATGGGCCTTGGGCCCATTCTCAGCTCAAATGGGCCCACACGCTCGTATGGCCCATTAGCCCAAAACTAGCCACAGATAAGAGATTCACATAGTCTAGTCCAATTTCTACTACACAGTCATACAATTTATTCATATGGGCCTACAGGCCCATTGGGCCCAGTTCGGCCCATCTGGCCCAAGTAGCCTCAACCTACAAGAATACTCATAGTGGCCTCAACTATCGCGTCGAAGCACCCTGATCGTGTCAAACAGTCGAGTTTTAATATTTATAAAGAATGATCAAACCTGTAGACTAACTATGACAACGGTTGAGGCAAGTGCACCTATCAAACAATAGTATAGTTTAGGCAAGATTATTTTATCAAACCTAAAGGAACCTAAAAGTACTACTACTCACTTTCTTTCTATTATTTAGCCTAAAATATGGAGTGATTGGTTTATTAATCTAAAACTAATGCAAAACTAAACTAGATGCAAAGACAAAAGAATGAAACTTTGGGAAAAGACCGTGGAAAAACTCAGTTGATTACGACGATACCCTCATGAAGAATCCACGTATGACTTCTCTTGTTATCTAACTTTTAATTCATATGACTTCTTTACTTAGCTTGATCCGTGAGACTCCCTGACCTATATTAAACCCTCTCTCGAGGAAAATAATGTCTAACCTTAGGTTAATTAGTGGAACTCTCATTCTCTTATAATAACCCCCTAAGGAAGTAGTAAATCGATCAATGGACTCCCATATTAGGTTTCACCCTAATCCGGTAAAATCTCGTAACCTTATGTTTAGGCGCTCGATCAACTCCGCTTAATTATGCTAGATCTACTCTTAGGCAGGGTCTATTCCTCCTCCACCTAAGCACATCAGATTAAATTAAGCAACATAATTAAGAACAAACTAAGTACTTATCATATAATTTAGAAATCAAATAAAAATCCATCATAGGTTTCATCCTCTTGTGTATCTCAAGGGTTTAGTTCATAACAAAATAAGAAAACATCTCAAGAGAAAAGATAAAACAAAACATAAAAAATCCCTAAAACCCCCTGAAGGAATTGAAGAGGAGATCCTCTGTTTTGAGTAGAACTCCGGCTTCTTGAGATGGATTAACTGGCTATCTTCGAGTAATTCCCTTAATAAAAGCTCTGGCAGAAAACTCTGCCTAAAAACTCCCCCTTAGACCGGCTGCCTTAGGTTATTTATATAGGCTCCGTAGATGCTTTACTTGGCTCCTAAACACCTCCTTCATGTAGAATTACTATTAAGGTGTTTAAGTGGACTTAGGAGTATGTTTCTTTGGCTTCAGGCATCCAAATCTGAGTGAAATTGCTCATTCCCATGGCAGGGGCACGGCCATGGTACACGCCCGTGCAATCACCTTCAGGTCATGTCTCGATTTTGTCGATTGGGGCATGGCCGTGTAAATCATGGCATGGCCGTGTGAAATAATTTGACAAGGCACGGCCATGTGGCTTGAAGTCCAGGCCATGTCGATTTCTTGGGTTGGCCTAATTTGGTCCGTTTTAAGCCTGTCGATTTTGGATAAATCAAGGTTATTTTTGTTTTAAGTCCAGCCCAATTTGGTCCACGCCAGTAACGTTATTTTCGTCCTCGGGTGCTTTCCTGAGTATAAACATGAAAAGGAAAGATTAAAAGCACCTTTTTACATAAATCAAGGGCTAAATCATCCAAAAGCATACTAAATATGGGGTTAAAATATGTTACTTTTACGGTTTATCAAATACCCCCATACTTAAGCTTTTTCTTGTCCTCAAGCAAAATTCTCAACTTACAATTAAAACGAACTTTCCATAATTCATAATTCCTATCGACAATGTCTCATCATAATTCATAGATAATTTATACATGGATAATTCAACTGAAAGAGTCCTAAGGATTCAATCACGATAAGTCATACCTTTGTAGTACGAAAACATAGGTGTCTCCCCTTATCTGAATAATTACCTTTAATTCAAAACCGATAAGGATTGACATCCTCACTAAAGGTTCACTCAAATCACTCAAAGTGTTTAAGGTTCAAGAATAAGCACTCATAAGTCAAACCTGAAAAGTTAATCCCATAGGCTTGCCTAAAAATCAAATCTCCACCACTGTATATGAGATGATACACAGATCAAAAGGTTTTTATCAGGGTTGTAACGGGGCTAAGCTTAAGGGTGTGGATACAAGATGAATTAAAAGGGTTAGAATCGAGACTTACTTGACAAATTACCTAACTAGAAACAATGAACTAAATATGAATATTTACATCAAATGAAAACTAAAAATACCACTATTGATAATTACTCTATAATAAGGAGTATTTTCATCACTTAAAATTTGATAATACTTTAATATGAGCTTTTTCTTCAACAATTGGTGTTTAAATGCTTTATGCTCTTTTATATACTACTAACATTGAATATACTTGGATTTTTTTTAAGAACAAACTAAAATATTACATCATAAATGATAAATGTAACTACTGAACTAATATAATTCGGTAATTTACTCAAATCAAACCTCGATTAAAGGGTAGTCAAAAGAATTGTGATAACAAATACAAATGGATTTTGGGTTAATATTAGTGGGTGAGTCAATGAAAAGGTTGTTAGGATTCAATGGGGTTCACTAAGGGTTAATTTGTGAAGGTAGGCTTTTTATAGAGTAAGTGGGTTAAATCCTAGGTGCATTTATCATCTCTGTATATTAAATCAAAAGTGTGGTCTCGACATGTATAAATGAGGCAAGTTCTAGAATAACAGTTCAAAGTTGACACACTCATAATCAATGAAGTGAGCATGAAAAAGAATATATGCTCTATAAGGCTCAAATCTCACAAAAATTACGGTGTTTTTAACATCAATCCTATAAATTTCAAACTTCAAAGTAATACTCAAATTCAGTTCAACGATCTATTAATTTTAATTGTTTTAGAAAGTAGACTTATCATGCCTAATTCTCTAATATTCTTCAAATTTAATCATCAATGCACAATTAACTATGACTTAATCTAAAACATATCAAAAAAATCATAAATCATTAGAAATTTCATCCTAATCAGTAATATGATAAAAATACTTTCGAACAAGTTTAAATAGAACAATGAAAAATTAGGCATTAATTTGAGAATTATGCAAAAATTTAGGCACTTTTATCCCCCCACACTTAAGATGTACATTGCCCTCAATGTACAAAGATAGGTAATAACAATTAATATAAGATCAAAAGAGAGGGATAGAGTGCCACTTCCTGAATTTTGGGTGATTTCTGGGAGGATGGCAGAGAAATATAAGTTGGAGGGGTCGGTCTGATGGGGTATCTACCGATAATCTTTGTGCTAGATAAAGAAATTGGGCAGTCTACAAAGATATAGCCAAGAAATCTAAAGAAACATTAATAATATACTAATATTATAATTAAAGATAAAGGAAACAAAGAGAAGGAGACTAAGAAGAAAACTAAAATTGAAAGAAAAGACTAATGGACTAAGGGGTCCTTATTGTTGGATGGTTCGCGAGGTGGGTGTGTCCTCTAAGGCTGTGGTGCGTGATTCTCAAGCAGCCTTTAGAACCTAAAACCAAGAAACTAAATTAAAATAAACTAACCTAAGAATAAGATTGTTAAAGAGAAGGAAATTGAAGCAAAAGAGAAAAAGAAAATAAAAACTATATGGTCTCTAAGACCCTTAGCTTGTTGTTTGAATAAAGAATAAAAACTATATGGTCTCTAAGACCCTTAGCTTGTTGTTTGAATAAAGCGGCCGGCATGAACTTATATAGATCGGTCTCCCATAGGGACATTGTGATTGGCCTCTTACTCTTCTTCGGCATGATTTTAGTGTAGCTCAGGAGTTTGAACACCTTTTCTAGTGCAAGACAGAAAGATTGAAAGAAAAAGAAAGGAGGAAAGAAGATGGGGGAAAAGGGAAGGGCTGTGGGGTTTAAATAGATTTTTGCTTTTGACGCTGTCCCACGCCCATGTATTTAGGGCGTGTTGCTTTAGACGGTTGTATCGCACGGCTGTGTTTGGAGGCGTGTTGGAGACTAAATGCCCATGGTCGATAAATCATGCCCATGGTTGATAAGTTAGTATCTTCACAAGGTCATGTCACACGACCGTGTTCTAGGCGCGTTGGAGTGCCACGCCCATTTCTAAAATTACAGTGTTGACCCATGGTCACCTCACAAGGCAGTGGTGGGGTAGGTGAGCCCGTGACTTCTGCAGTTAGTTGGGGCAGGATTCGCACGACTTCTACTATGTCAGTATGGTGATTCGAAGTACTCACACGGCTACGGCCACGGCCATGTGCTAGACCGTGTGGTCTAGGAATCTATATTTTTCAATTTATTGAATTCTAAAAGTGAAAATAAAGATAAGAATAAAACTAAAACTACAAAATAGAAATTATTGTTAGTACTCGGGTTGCCTTCGAAAAGCACTCATTTATAGTCTTAAGGTAGACTCTTTGAAAAAAAATTCAGAGAGGTTTAAAGGTTTGAACATATTCCCTCATGCTTATAGTTCTATTTTCATGACAAAGTTCAAGGTGTCGAATGTTGAGTTGCTTTCCTCGACTGTTTCATGTGGGAAGATATTGTGTACCTTAAGAAGAATTTTTCCTCTAGTTTCAGGTCTGTTGAAGTGATGTGGAGATCTATTTTTTCTAGCAATTCCTGGTCTCCTATTTTGTCGTGGTTTGATGTTCTTACGAGCTCTTCTTGTGGTTCATCTGGTTTTACTTTGTGCGGTTTTTCTTTGATGTGTGTCATCTGCTCTTCAAACTTGTCAATCCTAAGGTCTTGTCCCTTGTAGGATTCTTCTTTGTTGTTTTAGGACTTATGAGTCAGCTCAGGGTTGTCTTTATGTGGTGTTTCCTGCGATGAAAGTTGAACAATTTGATTATTTATTGAAGTGACTTTCTTACCTTCATCATCTGTTGTTCTGGCCGAGTCGAGAGCTTGAAGCTTAATCGATTCATCTCCTACGTGAAGTATGAGTTCACCCATTGCAACATCAATTTTAGTTCTAACAGTTGCTAGGAAAGGTCTTCCTAGAATTAAGGGGATTGAATTATCCTCATCCATGTCTAAAACAACAAAATCTACTGGGAAAACAAATTTATCGATTTTTACAAGAACGTCTTCAATAATGCCCCTAAGAATTCTAACAGTTTTATCAGCTAGTTGAATACTCATCCTAGTTTGTTTGTGCTTCCCTAGACCTAGTCGTTTAAACAATGCATAAGGCATGACATTTGTACTTGCCCCTAGATCAGCTAACGCATTATCAATAGTTAAACTACCAACTAAGCATGGAATCGTAAAACTCCCTGGATCTTTTTGTTTCTGCGGTAGTCTATTTTGTAACATTACCGAGCATGTTGCGTTTAGTTCCACGTGATGCTCTTCATCTATTTTGCATTTGTTTGTTAAGAGTTGTCTTAAAAATTTCCTCGAGTCTGGCATCTGGAAAAGAGCTTCAAGAAGGGGTAAGTTAATATGTAATTTCTTTAAAAGTCTAAGAAACTTACGAAACTGTTCCTCTGAAACATCTCCTTTCAATGCTTCAGGATAAGGTATGAGAGGTTTGTATTCTTTGATTATTGGTTTTGGCTTTTTGTGTGCTACCTCTATTTTACCTTTTTCTTCCTTGGTTTCTTGATCTGGGTGGGCTCGTCTACCTTTGTACCCTCTTGAGCTGTGATGGCTTGGATCTGTTCTTTTGGGTTTATTTCTGTGTTGCTTGGTAGACGTCCTTGTTGACGTTCAGAAATCAGCTTTGTGAGATGTCCCACTGACTTAGTAAGTTTTCCAACTTTATTCTCGATCACTTTGATCGATTTTTATTATTCATCAAGTACTACTTCAGTCTTTTGGAAACGAGAATCTGTGGCTGCCATGAATTTCGTTAGCATCTCTTTGAGGTTTGATTGCTTCTCTTATGGATATGGCTGATTTTGATAATTTGGAGGAGGTTGCTGCCTTTGATTTCCTTGATTTCATTGTTCTCCCTACAAAACATTTGGGTGGTTCCTTCAACCTGCGTTGTAAGTGTTACTATAAGGATTATTAGATTGGAAATTGTTACCTATACAATTTGTCTGCTCATGTTCTGCTCCTGGTTGGTAGGGTGGGTACTCAGGATTCGCCATATTCCCATTTGCTTTGCATTGCATTACCGGGTGTACCTGTGAAGAACATAAATTATCAGGCTTTTTATTCATCATCTCCACTGTGTTGACAGCATTGTTGCTGCGTCTATGTTAAAAACTGCGGTTGATTTTATCGGTTTGGCCCTTGTAATTTGCCATTGATAGGTATTCAACAACATCTCTTCAATAAAGTCGTAAGCTGCTTCAGGAGTTTTGTTATTCAAAGTTCCACCGACTGATGAGTCAATCATTTTCCTCGTTGAAGAATTCACACCGTTGTAAAAAGTTTAGACTTGAAACCACAAAGGTAATCCGTGGTGTTGACATCTTCTCAGGAGATCCTTATATCTTTCCCATGCATCATATAATGTTTCTGCATCATTCTACATAGAAGAAAATTTTGTTGTTTTGGCTGGTGGAAAGTATTTTAAAAGAAATTTTTCGGTCATTTGATCCCATGTGGTGATTGACCCTCATGGTAACGAGTTCAACCACTGCTTTGCTTTATTCCTTAATGAAAAGGGAAATAACCGAAGACGAATGGCATCATCAGAAACACCATTTATTTTGAAGGTATCACAAAGCTCTAAGAAATTAGCTATGAAACACCCCAAACCCGGCCCAAAAAGCCTAACCGGATTTGGTATGTTCCTCAAGTAAAACTTTAGCGGAATTCCATTGTAAAGAAATTTTGTCTTTAAAAACATTATTCTTAGGAGGAATTAATAAAATCAAAAGGAAACCAAACTTAAGAAAATTTCTTTGAAAACATTTATATAATAGTAACAAACACATTTTTAAATAATTTATCGAAAACATTTAGATATTTGATAATTATTCATGGCGTAATTTAAAATAAATCCAAACACAAAATTAAAGATAATTTATAGTGGCCTTATTACATAAAATTTGGCAAACCCAAAATAAAGTCTAAATAATAAAATTAACTTAAAAAGTTCAAGTAGGAAAATTTCCAAACGTCATAGTTTGAGCTTTGGCCACCTCAATTCCTTTGTCGACCCGATGTATTACTTAATTATCTGAAAAATTATCCCATAAAAATGGGTGAGTTATAAACTCAATGTATAACACACACATTAAAAAGCCCATTTATCAAATGCTTTTAAGCCCAAAACTTTCACATATGGCCATAGGCCCATTTAACTCATATTTAGCCCAAAGGCCCAATTTAGTTCAAATTTAGCCCAAAGGCCCATTTAATTCATATTTAGCCCAAAGGCCCATTTTAGCTCAAATTTAGCCCAAAGGCCCATTTCATAGCAGATCAAATAATAATCATACAATGTTACATGAATATACTTATGAAATGAGATGCAAGCCCTACCAACCTAAATATCCATCCGCTACACACCCCGCACTCAACCAAAGACACCGTGGGGATTACTAAATCGACCCTCCATCCGCTACACACCATCGAAGGCAGTTGCTGCAGTCAACATGCACATCGCCCTTATTGTGGCAAAGCCACCAAAACAGATGTGACCGAAGTCACCTGACCGAAGTCCAAATTTCAAATACGTGACCGAAGTCACCAGATTCACATACGTGACCGAAGTCACCGGAGTCAATTATGTGACCGAAGTCACCGGAGCCAAATATACGTGACCGAAGCCACCGGAGTCAAATATGTGACCGAAGTCACCAATTTCACATATGTGACCGAAGTCACCAGAATTGTGGTAAAACCACCAGAATACTTCCTCCTTTATTAAACATACCCATATGCCCATGCACATACATATCAAATCAGATTTTCATGCTATTTACCCACAAATCATAATATAGTCATGCTTATTTCATATTGATGCATATATCAAAATAAACGAAATATTGGGTAACATACCTGAATTTTGTATACCAATGATTGGTATCCGCAAACAAACATATTATCATATAATCACTTTTTAATAATATAAATCTATGGAAATTTTAATGTATGGTTACACACCTAGTAACAGTGAGAATAATACCCTCTAGCTCGTCCACACCTAAATGATTAATACACTCGGTTAGTATAAACTATTGTTAGCAAAAACTATACTTATAAACGATGGATCTAAATCCTTACCCTGATTCACGAATAGCGATTACTTGCGATTTTTCTCCACTAGATGGATCAAAACCCACCGATATTCCACCAACGTAAAGTGGTTCGGTTGTAACGACTACTTGAATAACCGATCCTCGCTTGCGAAGGTCCACAATCGGGTGGAAAGTCTCTAACCCCCGATACTGCTCTTCGTTTGTAGTTCGATGGTAAAGGAATACCTCCTCTCTTCCAAACACTTCGAACGGCTCTTTTCTTACCTATCTTGACGATCTTAGATCGCTCCTAAAAATAACTTAGATTAGTGATCCGTCTAAAAAAAAATTGATATTATCTAAAATAGTAGTCTTACCTTGATGATTCGAATGGTCACTTAAGGGTTGTCCTCAACAAGATCTTTGTAAAAATCTTTTCAAGAGATTCGGCCTAAGAGAGAAATAAAAGATTATGATTTTAAGTTTGCTAAAGTAAAAAGGAATAATGAAAATAATTGATAAAGTCTTACTTTGATCACTTGGAGGTTCGGCTTTGAAAAAGAAGAAAAGAATATGATGATTCGGCCTTCACAAAAAGAGAATAAAAATGGTGGTTTCAATATGATGGTTTCGGTTTTGAAGGGAAAGAAGAAAGAGAATGAAAAGAGAAGGAAGTAAAGAGAAAGAGGAGAAGAAAATGATAATGGTGATTTCGGCAATGAGAGAAAGATAAGAGAAAAATAAGATGAAAAGAAAAAGAAAAGAGAATATGATCAAAGAGAAGGGAGATTGACTATGGAACTTAGATGCATTCGGCAAGAGGAGAGAAAATGAAGAAGAATAATGGTGCTTAATCTTTGTGGTTTTTGGTTTCAAAATGAAAACTAAATGGGAGAAAGAAAGTTGTAATTGGTTCAAGCAATTGAGGCTAAATCAAAAGCGAAAATGTACCAAAATGTCTAAGGTACATTCGGCCAAAATGAAGAAAATTGGTCAAAAGATGAAAGCTAAAACAAAAGAGAGTTTTACCTAAACTCTATGGCAAATTCGGCTAGGAGAGAATTTTGAAGAAAATGAGTAAAGATGGACAAACAAAGACTTTGGCTAACTTTTCCCTAATGGCAAAGCATAAATTCGCCACATCAATGCCAACATATCCCCTTTTTCCTCCTTGTTTCTTCCCTATCCACTCTTGATTTGCTATCAAAGAAATAAACCTCTCCCTTTAGCCTCCATGCAGTCTAGGTTCATGGTCAAATGACCATGGACACATCCCCAAAACATAGCCAAATATCAAGCCTTTGTCCCTTCATCTTATCACCAACTTATCATCCCATGCCTTAAGTTTTAACTTCCTTTTCACATGGTCAATTAGCCAAAATGGATGAAAGCTCATCCACTCTAGAATATTCTTGGCTGACACTTACAAGGAAGAAAACAAAAAATTAAAAATCTCCTAATGTTAGCTAGAGATTCAACCTTACACCTTAAGCACACATCCATGCATTCTAACCACTTTGCCAATTACTTAACTTATGCTAGAACTTCTTATCATCAATTCTTAAGGCCTTATTAGCTTAGTTCTCTCTAATTAATAGAAATTAAAAGTTTAACAAAGCATTCACTTAATAAATGAAGCTCAAATAACTTCCAAAATTGCACTTAATAATGATTAAGCATGCAACATCATTCAATTATGTAAAATGCATAGCCCCTAAATATCAGGATGTTATAGTTCTACCCCCTTAAAATAATTTCGTCCTCGAAATTACCTGTCTGGAATAAGTGAGGGTATTGATGTCGCATCGCTTCCTCCGGTTCCCACGAAGCTTCTTCTGATCCATGATTTCGCCATAATACCTTAACGAGAGGAACTGATTTTCTCCGTAAAACCTTTACGTCTCGCTCCAGAATTTGAATTGGCTCCTCCTCATATGACAAATCGATCTTAATTCCACCTCCTCAACTGCATCAGATGAGATGGATCCGACTGTAACGGCGTAACATTGAAACATGGAACACATTGTGCATTTGTTTCAATTCAAGGCAAATCTAATCGATATGCCACAGATCCACCCGCTTCACAATCCGATAAGGTCCAATGAACTGGGACTTAGTTTCCTTTGCGACCAAATCTCATCACCTTTTTCCAAGGTGAAACCTTTAGGAAAACTTGGTCTCCCAACGTGATATTCTATTTCTTTCCGCTTTAAATCTGCGACGATTTTTGTCATCGTCGATGCTTCCCTTAACCGAGCCCGGATTACCTTAACCTTTTCTTGGATTCGGACACTATCTCGGACCCAAAATCGACGTCCCCTAATTACGCCCAACACGTAGGAGTGCGACACTTCCGTCCATATAGTGCTTCATACGGTGCCATCCAGTATCTTTGGATTGAAACTGTTGTTGTCATAAATTCCGCCAACGGTAAGAATTCCTCCCAACTTCCCTTGAAATCTATCACACAACCCTTAACATATCTTCTAAGATCTGGATTACTCTTTCGGACCGACCGTCGACCGAGGATGAAATGCCGATCAAGTCCAATTTGGTGCCCAAAGCCCGATGCAATGCTTTCCAAAATCACGATGTAAATCTCAGATCTCCGTCTCAAATTATCGACAACGCACTCCATGCAACCTCACAATCTCACCACATATAATTTTGCCAATTTCGAAAGAGTAATCAACCCGAATCGGGATAAAATGTGCAGATTTAGTCAATCACCCACTATCACCCAAATGGAGTCTTTCTTAGTAGGCGAAGAGGAAGCCCACTAACAAAGTCCATGGTGATTCTCTCCCACTTCCATTGCGGAATCTTTATTGGTGTAGGAATCCGAAGGTACTTGATGTTCAAACCTTAACTTGTCGACACGCCAAGCATTTCCCTACAAATTCAGAATTCTCGTTTAAGACCGTGCCACCAAAACCGATCTCGCAAATCTCGGTATAACTTACTTCCTCCGGGATGCATAGCATAGGGGCTACCATGCGATTCTCAAGTATCTTTTGCCTCAACTCCCGATCCCAAGCATACATACTTTATCTTTGAAGCACAATACCCCATCATCATTAATACTAAAATCTTCCAATTTCCCACTCTGTACTAGTCAAGCTTTTCACTCGGATCTTCATCTATTAATTGCCTCTCTTTCACTTGACTTAACCATGTCGGCTTAACTCAAGTTCGCCAACAAGCTTCCATCATCGAGAGACTAAGATGCAAACATCGCTCTCAAATCGACACTACTTTTCGACTTAAAGCGCCCCGCCACCACATTAGCCTTACGGGTGGTACTCGATAGAACAATCGTAGTCTTTCAACAACTCTATCCACCTTCTCCGCCTCAGATTCGCTTCTTTCGAGTCACAGATATTTCGGACTTTTGTGGTCCGTATATATCACCGACTTTTCTCCGTATAAGTAATGTCTCCAAACTTTAAGAGCAAACACTACATTTGCTAACTCCAAGTCGTAAGCGTCGGTAATTAACCTCGTGCGGTCTCAATCGCCGAGACGACACGCAACCACCTTTCCGCCTTGCATTAGAACACATCCTAATCCGTGTGAGAAGCATCGCAATGCACGACAAAATCCTTTCCCCGCTCAGTGAATCAAACAGAGCTTAGTCAAAACTTTCTTGAGCTTCTCAAAACTCTCTTGTCGCTTATCACCCCACACAAAAGGTACTTCCTTTCTCGGCAATTTCGTTAAAGGTGCGGCTAACGATGAAAATCCTTCACGAATCTTCGGTAATATCCGCTAAACCCAAGAAACTGTGAACCTCGCCATGATTTAGGTGGTTTCAATCTAATCTGACCTCGATCTTCCGAGGATCCACCCTTATTCCTTCGCAGATACCACATGTCCTAAAATGTAACCTCTTTCACCAAAATTCACACTTTGAATTTGGCGTCTGACTCTTTCTCTTAAAACTGCAACACAATCCAAGATGCTCATCATGTTCTACTTGGACTTAGAATACACCAAGATGTCGCTCTATGAATACCACGACGAACCGATCCAAGTAGGGCTGAAAAATTGGTTCATCATATCCATAAACGCAATTTGGGCGTTCGTCAATCCGAATGGCATTACCGTAAATTCATAGTGGCCATATCTAGTTCGAAAGCCGCCTTATGGATATCCGCTTCTTTCACTTTAAGTGATGATACCCTACCTTAGATCAATTTTAGAGAATACCGCAGCTCCTTTAAGTCGATCGAACAAGTCGTCGATCCCGGTAAAGGATACTTGTTCTTGATAGTCACTTATTCAACCGCCGGTAGTCTATACACATCCTCATCGATCCGTCCTTCTTCTTCACGAATAGGACCGGTGCTCCCATGGAGACACACTAGGTCGGATGAATCCACGATCAAGCAACTCCTGAATCGAGCCTTAAGCTCAACCAACTCCTTGGTGCCATTCTATATGGAGCAATAGAAGCTGGCGCCGTGCCGTGCAATAAGTCTATCCCGAATTCTACCTCACGATCTCGAAGCAACCCTGGAAGTTCTTCTGGAAAAACATCTACAAATTCATTGACTGTCTTGACTTCATTAGCAATTGCTTCCTTAGCCTCCAAAGCATTCACCAACATCAGAAAAGCTTCACATCCTTTCCTAACCATCTTTTTCGCCTTAAGAGCGGATACTACATTAGATAAGTAGTTCCGTCTTTCGCCCATCACTACAACTTCCTTATCATCAAGAGTTCTTAAGGACATTCTCTTAGCAGCGCAATCTACATTTGCACGGTACTTCACAAGCCAGTCCATGCCTAAAATTAGATCGAATTCTCCGAATGGCAACTCCATTAAATCAGCTGGGAACTGTATTCCTTGGACTTCTAGAGGCACTTCCTTAAAAAGTTTGTTTATTTCTACTGTCTATCCTAGAGGACTAAGTATAGTCATCTTCCTAGGTACAGTTTTAGAAGTCACATGCAAAGTCCCAGATACTTCACTAGCGATATAGGAATGAGTTGACCTATATCTATCAAAGCAATAAAGGGCAACCTGTAAATCGAACGCATCGTGATAACATCAAAAGGCCATCGTCTTCTCTCGCGACGCATCGCATACACCAAACCTGGTTGTCTCGCCTCAGAGCTACCACTGCCTCTGCCTGAAGTTCCGCGTCCTCTACCAGAACCATTGCCCCTTCCATTTGGACCACGACCTCTTATCGGTTGCTGTCCACTTCTATCAGCCTGATTAGCACCCTGACTTGCTGGACGGTTCTTCTCCGAGTTCATCGGGCAATCCTTGATCATGTGATCCTTCGAACCGCACTTGAAACATCCGCCGCTTTTCTTCCAAGATTCTCCGAGTGCATTTTCCCACATCGAGAACAAGTACGACTTTGCACTCCGTAGAAATTGTTGACCTCGCGGTCCATCATTTCTTGACTTTTTTCGAAAGTTCCCTAAGACCCAAGACCCAAAGCTTCTCTTATTCTTGCTCGACCTCCATTCCGGTTGCCTCTCAAATCCGCTTAGCTTCTTCGCAATTCTTGCCCTTTCCACTAAGATTGCAAAATCTCTTTCACGGTGTGGAGCAATCATCACTCTTAGCTCATCTCTAAGTCCATCTTCAAATCGATACACCGTTCATATTCCGTAGCCACTATCCTCCGCATAATGGCTAAGTCGCAAAAATTCGCTTCATATTCACTATCGACTTGTTTCCTTGCACCAGATTCGAAATGTCTTCCTCTCGAGAGTCGATGTAGCTAGCTCCGACATATTTTCCTCAAATTTCACTTTAAAATACCCCCAATCCGCACGATCCACGGGGTACTTTCCTTGATAGTAAGCCACCACCGGTAGGCTTCATCACGAAGAAGTGAAATAGCACCTTTCAATTTCTCTTCGTCGGCGATCTATATCGTCCATGATCCTTTCGATCGCCTCCAACCAATATTCAGCTACGTTTGAGCTACTCCAGATACTCCTCCGAAAACCTCACTCCATTCGATCTTAGTCTCTCACTACTAACTTTCGAGACCCATTTCGAACTAGCTCACGCTACTGTCCAAAACTCGCAAGACGACTTGTGATATCTGCGTCACTACCTTCATTTTGTTCTTGAAAATCGCCCCAACAGGTGGTGGAGCTTCATTCTCGGAACCTTGACCTGACCGAACTGGTTCAAACAGTCATCCTTCCTCTTCCATGTCCACGACGACCTCGCCCCTAGAGCTCATGTCTACTACATATCTTATCTGTTTTACTTAAAAGTCTTATGTATTAGAGTCTTTTCACTTCTTATTAAAAGAAGGTTTTATGAAACAGATCTTCAGTGGTTTTCGTAGTAATACACATACACCTAGGGTCCATGTCTCTAAAGTTTCCTTAAGCTTACCAGACATTCATATCATTTATCAAATAAAGGTACATACCTGATGGATCTGGGCCGAGAATTCCAAGTGCCATGCTCTTATAAAACCATTTAACTTAAGAAAAACTTTCAAAAATCTTTTGGGCCAAATTTTGAAAACGCTGGGCTTCAAAACCCAAGGCCGAGAGTTTAAAACATGGCTCTGATACCAAGCTGAAACACCCCAAACCCTACCAAAAAGCCTAACTGGATTTGGTATGTTCCTCAAGTAAAACTTTAGCGAATTCCATTGTAAAGAAATTTTGTCTTTAAAAACATTATTCTTAGGAGGAATTAATAAAATCAAAAGGAAACCAAACTTAAGAAAATTTCTTTGAAAACATTTATATAATAGTAACAAACACATTTTAAATAATTTATCGAAAACATTTAGATATTTGATAATTATTCATGGCGAATTTAAAATAAATCCAAACACAAAATTAAAGATAATTTATAGTGGCCTTATTACATAAAATTTGGCAAACCCAAAATAAAGTCTAAATAATAAAATTAACTTAAAAAGTTCAAGTAGGAAAATTTCCAAACGTCATAGTTTGAGCTTTGGCCACCTCAATTCCTTGTCGATTCGATCCATCGTACTCACTTAATTATCCGAAAAATTATCCCATAAAAATGGGTGAGTTATAAACTCAATGTATAACACACACATTAAAAAGCCTATTTATCAAATGCTTTTAAGCCCAAAACTTTCACATATGGCCATAGGCCCATTTAACTCATATTTAGCCCAAAGGCCCAATTTAGTTCAAATTTAGCCCAAAGGCCCATTTAATTCATATTTAGCCCAAAGGCCCATTTTAGCTCAAATTTAGCCCAAAGGCCCATTTCATAGCAGATCAAATAATAATCATACAATGTTACATGAATATACTTATGAAATGAGATGCAAGCCCTACCAACCTAAATATCCATCCGCTACACAATTTCGCATCAACCAAAGACACCGTGGGGATTACTAAATCGACCCTCCATCCGCTACACACCATCGAAGGCGCTTTCTTGCAGTCAACATGCACATCGCCTTATTGTGGCAAAGCCACCAAAACAGATGTGACCAAGTCACCGATCAAGTCCAAATTTCAAATACGTGACCGAAGTCACCAGATTCACATACGTGACCGAAGTCATCGAGTCAATTATGTGACCAAGTCACCGGAGCCAAATATACGTGGACCAAGCCACCGGAGTCAAATATGTGACCAAGTCACCAATTTCACATATGTGACCAAGTCACTGTAATTGTGGTAAAACCACCGAATACTTCCTCCTTTATTAAACATACCCATATGCCCATGCACATACATATCAAATCGATTTTCATGCTATTTACCCACAAATCATAATATAGTCATGCTTATTTCATATTGATGCATATATCAAAATAAACGAAATATTGGGTAACATACGAATTTTGTATACCAATGATTGGTATCCGCAAACAAACATATTATCATATAATCACTTTTTAATAATATAAATCTATGGAAATTTTAATGTATGGTTACACACCTAGTAATAAATGAGAATAATACCCTCTAGCTCGTCCACACCTAAATGATTAATACACTTGTTAGTATAAACTATTGTTAGCAAAAACTATACTTATAAACGATGGATCTAAATCCTTACCCTCTGATTCACGAATGAGCAGCTTATTTGCGATTTTCTCCACTAGATGGATCAAAACCACCGATATTCCACCAACGTAAAGTGGTTCGATTGTACGACTACTTGAATAACCGATCCTCGCTTGCGTAAGGTCCACAACCGGGTGGAAAGTCTCTAACCCCGATATCGCTTCTTCGCTTGTAGTTCGATGGTAAAGGAATACCTCCTCTCTTCCAAACACTTGAACGGCTCTTTTCTTACCTATCTTGACGATTTTAGATCGCTCCTAAAAATAACTTAGATTAGTGATCCGCCTAAAAAAATTGATATTATCTAAAATAGTAGTCTTACCTTGATGATTCGAATGGTCACTTAAGGGTTGTCCTCAACAAGATCTTTGTAAAAATCTTTTCAAGAGATTGACCTAAGAGAGAAATAAAAGATTATGATTTTAAGTTTGCTAAAGTAAAAGGAATAATGAAAATAATTGATAAAGTCTTACTTTGATCACTTGGAGGTTCGGCTTTGAAAAGAAGAAAAGAATATGATGATTCGGCCTTCACAAAAGAGAATAAAATGGTGGTTTCAATATGATGGTTTCGATTTTGAAGGAAAGAAGAAAGAGAATGAAAAGAGAAGGAAGTAAAGAGAAAGAGGAGAAGAAAATGATAATGGTGATTTAAGCAATGAGAGAAAGATAAGAGAAAAATAAGATGAAAAGAAAAGAAAAGAGAATATGATCAAAGAGAAGGAGATTGACTATGGAACTTAGATGCATTTTGCAAGAGGAGAGAAAATGAAGAAGAATAATGGTGCTTAATCTTTGTGGTTTTGGTTTCAAAATGAAAACTAAATGGGAGAAAGAAAGTTGTAATTGGTTCAAGCAATTGAGGCTAAATCAAAAGCGAAAATGTACCAAAATGTCTAAGGTACATTCTACCAAAATGAAGAAAATTGGTCAAAAGATGAAAGCTAAAACAAAAGAGAGTTTTACCTAAACTCTATGGCAAATTCGGCTAGAGAGAATTTTGAAGAAAATGAGTAAAGATGGACAAACAAAGACTTTTGGCTAACTTTTCCCCCTAATGGCAAAGCATAAATTTACCACATCAATGCCAACATATCCCCTTTTTCCTCCTTGTTTCTTCCCTATCCACTCTTGATTTGCTATCAAAGAAATAAACCTCTCCTTTAGCCTCCATGTCGTCTAGGTTCATGGTCAAATGACCATGGACACATCCCCAAAACATAGCCAAATATCAAGCCTTTGTCCCTTCATCTTATCACCAACTTATCATCCCATGCCTTAAGTTTTTAACTTCCTTTTCACATGGTCAATTAGCCAAAATGGATGAAAGCTCATCCATTCTAGAATATTCTTGGCCGACACTTACAAGGAAGAAAACAAAAAATTAAAATCTCCCTAATGTTAGCTAGGAGATTCAACCTTACACCTTAAGCACACATCCATGCATTCTAACCACTTTGCCAATTACTTAACTTATGCTAGAACTTCTTATCATCAATTCTTAAGGCCTTATTAGCTTAGTTCTCTCTCTAATTAATAGAAATTAAAAGTTTAACAAAGCATTCACTTAATAAATGAAGCTCAAATAACTTCCAAAATTGCACTTAATAATGATTAAGCATGCAACATCATTCAATTATGTAAAATGCACAGCCCCTAAATATCAGGATGTTACAAGCTTTATGAGTATTTGGGTCTTCGTCCTGCAAACCATCAAATTGAACAAATGTTGAATCATTTCTATTGTGTTAGGCTTTAATTCAAAATTGTTAGAAGCTATAGCAAGCCTAACAATACTAGATTATGCTCCTGTCAAATTAGGTTTAGCATAATCATACATAGTTCGCGGAGCATTCTGTTCTTGCACATTTGGCGGTGGATCGTTTTCATCCATCCCTTCAGTAGGATTGGATCTGTCTTGTTGTTCTTCCCTTTGGTAGTCTAGAGCTTGTCTAGTTTCTTTGTGATTTCTGTGAGCGATAGCTTCGATGTCACTTTCATGTGCTAAAGGTCCTCCCAGGTTCCTTCTAGTCATAAACTAGAGGTACCTGCTAGGAGAAGAAAGAAAGAAATAAAAATTTAACCTAAACTAAATAAAAGTAAATTGCAAAATAATAAAATAATGGCTAAAGTAATAGAAATAGAGCTTTCTTAATATTTTAGTGTCACTGGCAACGGCACCAAAAACTTGATCGTGTCAAACAGTTGAGTTTTAATATTTATAAAAAATGATCGAACCTGTAGACTAACTATGACAACGATTGAGGCAAGTACACCTATCGAACAATAGTATAGTTTAGGCAAGATTATTTTATCAAACCCAAAGGAACCTAAAAGTACTACTACTCACTTTCTTTCTATTATTTAGCCTAAAATATGGAGTGATTGGTTTATTAATCTAAAGCTAATGAAAAACTAAACTAGATGCAAAGACAAAAGAATGAAACTTTGGGAAAAGACTGTGGAAAAACTTAGTTGATTATGATGATACCCTCAGGAAGAATCTAGGCATGACTTCTCTTGTTATCCAACTTTTAATTCATATGACTTCTTTACTTAGCTTGATCCGTGAGACTTCCTGACCTATATTAAACCCTCTCTCGAGGCAAATAATGTCTAACCTTAGGTTAATTAGTGGAACTCTCATTCTCTTATAATAACCCCCTAAGGAAGTAGTAAATTGATCAATGGACTCCCATATTAGGTTTCACCTTAATCCGACAAAATCTCGTAGCCCTATCTCTAGGTGCTCGATCAACTCCGCTTAATTATGCTAGATCTACTCTTAGGCAGGGTTTATTCCTCCTCCACCTAAACACATCAGATTAAATTAAGCAACATAATTAAGAACAAACTAAGTACTTATCATATAATTTAGAAATCAAATAACAAAATCCATCATAGGTTTCATCCCCTTCAGGTATCTGAAGGGTTTAGTTCATAACAAAATAAAAAAACATCTCAAGAGAAAAGATAAAACGAAACATAAGAAATCCCTAAAACCCTCTAAAGGAATTGAAGAGGAGATCCTCTGTTTTAAGTAGAACTCTGGCTTCTTGAGATGGATCAACCGGCTATCTTTGAGTAATTCCCTGAATAAAAGCTCTGGCAGAAAACTCTGCCTAAAACTCCCCCTTAGACCGGCTGCCTTGGGTTGTTTATATAGGCTCCTTAAATGCTTTACTTGGCTCCTAAGCACCTCCTTCAAGTAGAATTACTATTAAGGTGTTTAAGTGGACTTAGGAGTATGTTTCTTTGGCTTCAAGCATCCAAATCGAGTGAAATTGCCCATTCTCGTGGCAGGGACACGGCATGGTACATGCCCGTGCAAATCATCTTCAGGTCGTGTCTCGATTCTATCGATTTGGGCATGGCCATGTAAATCGTGGCATGGCCATGTAAAGTAATTTGATGAGGCACGGTTGTGTGGCTTGAAGTCCAGGCCGTGTCGATTTCTTGGGTTGTCCCAATTTGGTCTGTTTTACGTTCTTTTCATCCTCGGGTGCTTTCCTGAGTATAAACATGAAAATAAAGGATTAAAAGCACCTTTTTACATAAATCAAGGGCTAAATCATCCAAAAGCATACTAAATATGGGGTTAAAATATGTTACTTTTACAGTTTATCACTCCCACACGTGTGCTCACATGCTCGTGTGGCTACCATTGTCGTGTGACCGGCATTTTGACATTTTTGCTCTACAACTAGAGTAGAGATAATACACACGTGATAGAAATCTGGTGCTAACCCGCGCTCCAACCACTCCTGTGCCCAAACGCCCTCCAAGGTATCCTTCCTCTCTTCATAGATAGCTCCATTTATAGCCAGCTTCTCACCATCCCTCTTGCTATCTTTCAGATGTGGGATCCCTCTGTCAGCAGAGTTTAAATCCAACTCAAGCTCTTACCACCCCAACTTAGCAAAATAAACATTCCCTTGCTTGTCATGAGATTCGAACCCAGGCTCCCCTGTAGCATAATCCACATCGCTAGCCACTAGGCCACAAGCTCTTCTTGTGTCTAAAATCATGCGCAACTAAATATAAATCTATGGGCCAAAGTCTAAGTTCACTTAAAAAAAATCAAAAAGGAAATGCAAGCGCCAAGACTTGAACCTTAGACCCCTTGCTCCCTTGTGTGCCGTCACCCCCTTGTCTCTTATGTGGCGTCACTTTGCCACTACACCACAAGCTCTTCTTGTGTCATTTTCTCCATATTTTATTCTTAAAGCCTACCTACTAACTCCCAGGGTTTTATTCACCTAAAACCAAAATTTCCCTAAAGCCAAAGCTTGAACCCAGGACTTCACAGAAGCCCTCTAACATTCCAAAACCACTCACTTAGTAGGTCCAACTTGCGTTAATGTCGTTCTCTGGCTCCCAAAAATTTTAAACGCTCTTACGCCCAAGGCCCAATGGGCCCAATTATACTAGGCCCAAATTTGGGTCGTTACACTAATAGAACCCCACTTTTATACTTTATGCGATTTAATCTTTTTGATCAAATTAAGCACTCAAATGATAAATTTCTTAACGAAATTTTCACACAATCATACTATCATGCTGTAGACATTAAAATAATAATAAAATAATTATTTTGACCTCAAATTTGTGGTCCCAAAACTACTATTTCGATTTGACTAAAAAAGGGCTGTTACACCAATGTAGCGTGTGTGAGTCTAGATATACATGCCATATTTAACCTATGATAGTGTGATATCTCCTGATAGTTTTAAATTATATTTTCATATAGTAATGGATCCCAATCGAGTAGTTTCTAATGATGTAGAATGTAACATCCCGAATTTGGGCCTATTAGGATTGGGCCCAATTGGCCTTAGGCGTAGTAGCGGTTAAATTTTTTGAGAATAAGAGAATAGCTTTAATGCAAGTTGGATCTAGTAGGTGAGTGATTTTTGAAGGTTAGGAGGTTTCTATGAAGTCCCGAGTTCAAGTTAGGCCTTCAAAAAATTTTAGTTTTCGGTGAATAAAACCCTGGGAGTTAGTAGGTAGGCTTTAAGAATAAAATGTGGAGAAAATGACACAAGAAGAGCTTGTGGTGTAGTGGAAAAGTGACGCCACATAAGAGGCAAGGGGGTGACACCACAAAGAAGGAAGGAAGGAGATCCAAGGTTTGGCCCAATTCGTCGAATTAGAAGCCTTTGCACAATTTGCTTCTGATCTTGATAAAGCAACTCAGAATCAATTGACACGAGGTCAACGATTACGTGAGTTGCTTAAACAATCCCAATCAGCTCCTCTTACGGTGGCAGAATAGATAAGTACTATTTATATCGGAACGAACGGTTATCTTGATTCATTAGAAATTAGAGTAGTAGATAGTGAACTAGACTATGTGAATCTCATATATGTGGCTAGGTTTGGGCGGAATAGGCTACACGAGTGTGTGGGCCCACTTGGGCCGAGAATGGGCCTTAGGCCCATTCGTATCATTATCTCTGTTTAGAATACATGAGTCGTTCGAGGCGACATTGGACCTTTTGTTGGGTCGTTAATACCCGAATTTATAAAATAACCAAAATATCCCTAGTTTGTGAAATTACCAAAATACCCCTAATTTGTAAAATTACTGAAATACCTCTGGTTTGTAAAATTACTGAAATACCTCTAGTTTGCGAAATTACTGAAATACCCCTATTTTGCAAAATTATCGAAATACCCTTAATTTGCAAAATTACTGAAATACCCATGGTTTGCAAAATTATTGAACTACCCCTGGTTTGCAAAATTACCGAAATACCCCTGGTTTACAAAATTACTGAAATACCCCTGGTTTGCAAAATTATCGAAATACCCCCAATTTGCAAAATTACTATTTTACCCCTAAATGACCAAATGACCGTTGTACCCTCATGGTAGTACTAGCATTTTATGTGTTAATTGTATGATTGATTACATTTGAGATACACTGCATACAGGAATTAGTTATGTGTAGAATTAATGAACTACCCCTGAAGGGTAGGATTACCGGAATACCCTTACAGGGTAAAATGACTGATTTGCCATTGTAGGTAAGTGATTGGCTTGTGCTATCATATGACCGGTTTGGCTATGGTTGTATGGCTGATATGCTTTCATTACATGTTTAAATGATTGTTATTGAGCATGGTCATTCTGCATGCACGTGTAATGATTGAGCATGACATACACGACATATTGCATGGGGTTGGGATAATGATGATCGGGGAAGTATATATCGGTGGCTCTGCCACATTCTGTATAATGGCTATATGCCAACGTAAATATGGCTCCGTTCCATCTTGATTATGGCTTTGTGCGAATCGTATTTACCTAGGTTGTGTCCGATTATGTTACCGTCGCTGATGGCTATATGCCAAGCATAATACAGTTATTGATGACTCTGTGTCAATCATATTTACCCAGGACCGTGTGTCGATTATATTATTTTGGTGGCTCTGCCACATTGTTTCGATGCTTGGTACCACATATATCGGTGACTCTGTCACATTATATCGACTTTGAGTAGTGTGACTATTAGCATGACTGCCAAAGAGGAGTGTAGAGGATGGAGGGTTGATTGTAGAAATCCTCACAGGTGTGCTGAGGTAGGACATATGGATCGAAGTGTAGAGGATGGAATACTAGGTTGGGATAGGTTGCATTGCATTCACTATTTATGCCATGTTGTTAGGGCTATGGCCCAATTCGACTCGTATGAGCTTCGGCCAATTTCATTACTGTGAGAGCTAAGGCTCAATGTGCTTCTATGGGCTTAGGCCTAGTTATCGTTCGTATAGTGGGTTACACACTGAGTTCTCGTAACTCACCCCTCTACTTAATTTTACAGGTAATTCCTAGCTTTGAGGATTTGGAGCCAAGGTGAACTCTGTGGTGGCCATACATCGTAGCTTAATATATTCTGTTTTGCGGTACTATATATTTTAATTATGGGTTTTTGTTTTGTAATAAAGCCTTTGGTATTTTATTTTGGTTTTAGCTTTTAATTCGGTTACTACTTATTAATTTTGAATGCTCAATTTGGGATTTTCTAAAACATTAATAATGGTTTTTTATAATATTAATACACGGTTTACAAACTATAATGGATAAATCTCTAGATTTTCTTAACGTTGATAACTCTTTTCAAAATATCGTATGTTTACTTTAATTTAAATGTTGTTTTTCTAAAACTCATTGAGTTGGATTAATTATAAACAAGATCATCGGAAATAGCAACGAAAATGTTTTTGGAAAGAGAACTATAAAACAATTTGGATTTTTCACAAAACTTGATATTTTTAACGTACGCGTAGATTCTTTAACAACCTTTCCATGTGACATGCCAGATCCGGTCATAACGTCTAGGCTAGTTTTGGGTTGTTAAAATTGTGGTATTAGAGCCTAGGTTGCAAAACTTGGCTATGGTTTTGGGGTTCAAAATGTTTTTAAAAGTTGGTTTGGAATATGGTTTAGAAAAAATGCATATTTTTTGGAAGTATGGCACCTGAGTCTCCGGCACCGAATCCGTAAGTTCTCTTACCCTATACTCTATTATGTGCTGAAATGAATGTATTTCTGGTATTCATTCTGTAATGTGTGGCTATGATGTATGACTATAGAAATTGTGTGCATGTGAGGTAAAAATCTATTTGCTTCTGTGTTAGATATTTGGTTGTGTGAAGGGGTGCCAAGATTAAGTTACAAAGTGTATTAGTGTTATTAGAATCAGAGTGTGCGTGAGCTTAGTGTTGTAGGTTAGGATGTACGACTGTTAGGTAGTTGGAAATTTTGAGGATGAAATTTCTTTAAGGGGGTAGATTTGTAACATCCCGAATTTGGGCCTAGTAGGATTAGGCCCAATAGGCCTTGGGTGTAGTAGCGGTTAAAATTTTTGAGAATAAGAGAACAACTTTAATGCAAGTTGGATCCAGTAGGTGAGTGATTTTGGAAGGTTAGGGGGTTTCTATGAAGTCCCGGGTTCAAGTTAGGGCTTAGGAAAAATTTAGGTTTTAGGTAAATAAAACCCTGGGAGTTAGTAGTAGGCTTTAAGAATAAAATGTGGAGAAAATGACACAAGAAGAGCTTGTGGTGTAACGGCAAAGTGACGCCACATAAGAGGCAAGACGGTGATGCCACAAGGAATGAAGGAAGGAGATCTAAGGGCACTTGCATTTCTTTTTGGTATTTATTCAAAATGGATTTAGACCTTGGCCATAGATTTATATTTAGTTGCGCATGATTTTAGACACAAGAGGAGCTTGTGGCCAAGTGGTTAGCGGTGTGGATTATACTACAAGGGAGCCTGGGTTCGAATTTCACTGAAAGCAACGGAGTATTTATTTTACGAATTTGATGGGAAGAGTTTGAGGTGGATTTAAACTCTACTGATGGAGGGATCCCACATCGGAAAGATACAAAGAAAGAAGGTGAGAAGCTAGCTATATATAAAACTGTCTAGTAGGAGAATAAGCATACCTGGTTGGCGTTGGATGTAGGAGTGCTCGGAGCGCGGTTTAACAGCTTTAGAGTCTATCGTGTGTATTCTCTCTACTATAGTTGTAAAGTGGCAAATGCCAAAATACCGGTGACACGACGATAGTAACCACACGAGCGTGTGAGCACACGTGTGGGGCTTCAACGCCATAGTTGAGGCCATCAGTAGTGTTCTTGTGGGTGTAGGCTATTGGGCCACGATGGCCCAAAAGGGGCCAAGTGGGCCTAATGGGCCCGGGGGCCCATATGAGTAAATTGTAAGATTGAGTAGTAAATAGTGAACTAGACTATGTGAATCTCATATATGTGGCTAGCTTTGTGCTGAATGGGCCACACGAGTGTATGGGTCCACTTGGGCCGAGAATGGGCCTTAAGGCCATTCGCATCATTATTTCTGTTTAGAATACTTGAGTCGTTCGAGGCGACATTGGATCTTTTGTTGGGTCGTTAATACCCTGATTTGTAAAATGACCAAAATACCTATGGTATGTGAAAATTACCAAAATACCCCTAATTTGTAAAATTATCAAAATACCCCTAGTTTGTAAAATTACAAAAAATACCATTGGTTTGCAAAATTACAAAATACCCCTAGTTTGCAAAATTACCCAAATACCCCTGGTTTGCAAAATTATTGAAATACCCCTAGTTTGTGAAATTACTGAAATACCCCTGGTTTGCAAAATTATCAAAATACCACTAGTTTGTAAAATTATCGAAATACCCCCAATTTGTAAAATTACTGTTTTACCCCTAAATGACAAAATGACCGTTGTACCCTTGTGGTAGTACTAGCATTTTATGTGTTAATTGTATGATTGATTATGTTTGAGATACACTGCATACAGGAATTAGTTATGTGTAGAATTATCGAACTAACCCTGAAGGGTAGGATTACCGGAATACCCTTACAGGGTAAAATGACTGATTCGCCATTGTAGGTAAGTGATTGGCTTGTGCTATGATATGGCCGATTTGGCTATGGTTGTATGGCTAATATGCTTTTATTATATGTTTAAATGATTGTTATTGAGCATGGTCATTCTGCATTCACGTGTAATGATTGAGCATGACATCTACAACATATTGCATGGGGTTGGGATAATGATGATTGGGGAAGTATATATCGGTGGCTCTATCACATTCTGTATAATGGCTATATGCCAACCTAAATATGGCTCCTTGCCATCTTGATTATGGCTTTGTGCCAATCGTATTTACCCAAGGCTGTGTGCCGATTATATTACCGTCACTGATGGCTATGTGCCAAGCATAATATAGTTATTGATGACTCTGTGTCAATCATATTTACCCATGGCTTTGTGCCAATTATATTATTATTACGGTGGCTCTACCACATTGTTTCAATGGCTTGGTGCCACATGTATCGCTGACTCTCTTACATTATATCATCTTTGAGTAGTGTGACTATCAGCATGACTGCCAAAGAGGAGTGTAGAGGATGGATGGTTGATTGTAGAAATCCCCACAGGTGTGCTGAGGTTGGACATATGGAGCAGAGTGTAAAGGATGGAATACTAGGTTGGACAGGGTTGCATTGCATTCACTATTTATGCCATGTTGTTTGGGCTACAGCCCAGTTCGACTCGTATGGGCTTCGACCAATTTCATTACTGTGAGAGCTAAGGCTCAATGTGCTTCTGTGGGCTTAGGCCCAGTTATCGTTCGTATATGGGATTACACACTGAGTTCTCAGAACTCACCCCTCTACTTAATTTTGCAAGTAATTCATAACTTTGTAGATTTGGAGCCGAGGTGAACTCTGTGGTGGCCATACATTGTAGCTTAATAAATTCCATTTTGCTGTACTATATATTTTATTTAAATATGGGTTTTTGTTTTGTAATAAGGCCTTTGGTATTTTTTTTTTTTGGTTTTAGCTTTTAATTCGGTTACTGCTTATTAATTTTGAATGCTCAATTTGGGATTTTCTAAAACATTAATAACAGTTTTTCTATAATATTAATACGCGATTTGCAAACTATAATGAATAAAACTCTAGATTTTCTTAACGTTGATAACTCTTTTCAAAATATCGTATGTCTAATTTAATTTAAATATTATTTTTCTGAAACTCATTGAGTTGGATTAATTATAAACAAGATCATCGGAAATAGCAACGAAAATGTTTTTGCAAAGAGAACTATAAAACAAATTGGATTTTTCACAAAACTTGATATTTTTAACGTACGAGTAGATTCTTTAACAAACTTTCCATGTGACATGCCAGATCCGATTATAACATCTAGGCCGAGTGTGGGGTGTTACATAGAAAGTAATGCACTAGCCTTCGTTGACGGAGTAGTACTGTCTGAGTCGAGACTTGTATCTGATGGTCGTGGAGGAGCAGCCAAGGAAGCCTTCTTCCAAATGATGAATGAATTGTTCATTGAGTTTGTCTAAATAGATTTGTCTACTCAACAACCTCTGTAACATCCCGAAATTGGACATAAAAGAATTGGGCCCAATGGGCCTTGGGTGTAGGAGTATTTAAAATTTTTGAGAACAAGAGAATGGCATTATTAAATATTGGACTTATTAGATGGTGATTTTGGAAAGTAACAGGGTTTCTAGGAAGTTCCGGGTTCAAGTTAGGCTATAGGTAAATTTTTGTGTTGAAGTACTTTAAGGAGAAAAGGTAAGTGGTATCTTGACTTAAGTAAATAAGTGTGCATTTTGCTAGCACAAGGAGTCTATTGGTAAAGGTGAAAAGTGGCGTGTAAAGTGTACTAATGGTCTGAGGTTCGAATCCCACCTAGTTCCAGGTCGTGTGGACATTGAAAATGGGAGCACATGGCGTGTCCCAGCCCATGTCTGACCCCGTGTAATTCTCTGACTTGGTTCACACGACAACACACACGCCCGTGTGACTAACCCGTGTGCCCTAAAAATGGCCATACACGCCTGTGTACCAGGCCGTGTGCTAGGCTGTGCCAAACCTGTAGGATCTACTGACTTATGCGACACGGCCAAGTTACATGCCCGTATGTGAAGCCGTGTAGAGCATACTGACTTGGTTTCTAATTCAACACATGGGACACAAGGCCGTATAGCCTAACTGTGCATTGTACATGACTGAGACACACGCCGTGTCTCTTCCGTGTGGAAAAAAATAGGTTATTTACCAAGCCATTTGGCCACCCAAATTTGTATACACCTACACCAAACCAAATGACACAAAAACAAGGAATAATTAGGCATCCAAAACAACCACAACCAAGACTAATACATGCCTTATCAACATAATCAACTACAAAGCACATGATATCATGTTTTACCAATTCAAAACATACCAATTTCTCACTTAAAAACTTACCTAAATGGTTTCTATATAACAATTACCTAAATTCAGAAGCATACAAACCTCAAATTCAACCATTTGCTACTCAAGCTACTTAACCACTATAATCATTCATCAAGCAATTATAAGCCATGTCACAGAAAGGGTATTAGCACTTACATATATGTATATCACTAACTAAACCAAATAGGCCAATTTACATAATTATGCACAAAACTAAACCTTAGACATTTAAAAGCCAATTCATATGGCCGTAATCATCATCAACTTATGAACCAAAATGACCAAGGTCCCTATAAATGCCATATATTCCAAAAACATAGATTCAAAGTACCAAAATAATATCTTGATAGTGTGATGAAGTCTCCGACGATCCTCGAATCTGAGCTAGCTTTGTAATCACTATAAAACTTGGTAAAATAAACAAAGTAAACTTTATAGCTTAGTAAGCTAGTATGAAATAAACTCAATGTAATCATAAATACACAATTCAACAAATTGAATATATCAATATGCAGCTAATTGTAATAGCTCGATTTTGGGGCTAGTCAAAATAGTGGTTTCAAAACCACTAATTTGAGGTTAGATAAAATAATTTTAACATTATTTTATTAGTTATGGCATAATTATATGGGTGCATGAAAATTTTGGTGCATTAATTTTGGTGATTGCATGTTTAATTACTAAAAAAAGACTAAATCGCATAAAGTGTGAAAGTTTCAATTTATAAGCTAAAGGTGTCTAGTAGCTAAGGAATATTAAATTGGAGGTCATTAAAGTGCAATTAATCCTTTCTAAAGGTGATGGTCATCCAAGGGGGGCAAGGGCATTAAATTGGTCAATATTGGGTGGCATTAGGTGACTAAATGAATAAAATAAGAGAAAATAAAGAAGTTATCATCTTTTACTATTTTCATTTCTTCTTCCCACCAAAAATTCAAGCAAGAATAGGGGTTTTTGAAGCTCAAACTTTCAGCCAAGCTATCCTCTAGCAAGTAAGTGATTTTTGAGGTCTTTCTTGATAATATTTGTACTTTTGGAACCCCTAAAGCTTAAGCTAGCTAATGAGGGGACTATTTTGCAAAATTTTTGAAAGTTTATAGACTTTTCATGTGACTGCTTGTGTTTTTTACTGAGTTTTTAGGGAAGAAAATGAATTGTGGTCGTTAAATAAACAACTTTTGTGAAAGGTGTTTTCATGAAAACACCTAAAAGGACCTATTTGTAAAGGTTGTAAATTTAGTAGCAAATGCATGAAATGATTGATATTATGAGTTGTTATAAGAGTAATAAATGTTCAGCTAAGCTTGTTGAATGAGGAAATTTGATGAAAAATGATTTACGAGACTAGGGGCAAAATCGTAATTTTACCATAGTATAAGGGCAAAATAGTCATTTTTGCCAAAGCAAAAATCTGGAAGTGTTTTGATGTAGTAGTGATTAAATGAGTAAATTTTATTATTATATATCAAGAAGAACGCGGAAACAACCTTGACCGGGTAAAAGGTAATGTTTCGGACTAAGCCGCAAATGAACATATTTTGCACCGATGTAAGTTTATGTGTAAACGATACATCCCTATTACGTATGTTTTAACTATTAATTCATTTTGTGGATGAAATTGATTATTGGTGAGAATTATTGAAATAGTAGAAAATGTGAAAACTCTCTAATGAACCTTCGGAAAGAAATATGTGTACAGATGAATATCCGTAATATGTAAATTTTGGTGGGTAGTGTGTGATACCACCTTGTTATTTATTAACGATGGGCTATGTGTGATACCATCGTATTTATTAATATTTTGGTGGGATATGTGATACCACCATAATTATCATTATTGGTGGGCTGTGTGCGATACCACCCTATTATTGATTAATGGTCGTCTGTGAATGAAACCACCGGGTATCTTGTACCATTCCAAAGGATTCATTGAGAAACTTGTCTAAGTAAATATTTTATGTGGCTTTGTAGTGATAAGTCCAGGGCATAAGTACAAGTAAATGTGAGCAATGTATATGATATGTGGTTGGGATATGGTAAGAGTTGAGATGAGTAAGCATGATTATGAGAATATGAATTGTTCTTACATAGTATGTAATTTTTTAATTGATTAGCATATGGTACGATGCTTATTGTTTACACATAGAGTTACTAATCTTAAAGCATAATCCCTTCTCTTCTCTATTTTTTTATAGTGTCGAAGAGCAAGTTCAGGATACGGAGATAAGCAAAGGATCACCCACACTATCAGCACATCTTGGTATCGTTAGACTTAGTATTTTAAGTATGGTATGTATAGGGCTAGACTTAGTTGAATGTCATATTGTTTTGGCCAAATGTGTTGGATCATTTAAAGATGAACACTTTTGTACAAGGCCATAGTTGATGGCTCTTTCTTATGAATCTATGAGAAGATGAGGTTATTCATGAATGTGCAAGTTGCACGATTGGTTTACCTACTTTATTTATGTATGAATTGGTGGAAGGTTTGATATGGTTTATGTTTGTATAAGTTGGGGTGATAGAAAGAGCTTGGCAAATAGCCTTGATCTTGTCCACACGGGTAGACACACGGGCGTGTGTCTAGGCCGTGTGTGACACACAGTCAGCCTCACGGGTGTGTTGTTAGGCTGTGTGTCCCCTTGCATGTTAGGTTTGCAAGTCAGTATGCCCAGTAGTAAACACAAAGGTAGAGACATGACTGTGTGTCTCAGACTTGTGGAAGACACGGCCATAGACATGGGCGTGTGCCTAGGCCGTGTAAAGTCTGCACCTAAAATTAGGAATTTAATTTTCCACATGGTTAAGGGACACGAGCTTGTGTCTTGGCCGTGTGACATTTATGGGGTGATGACATCAGAAACAGAATGCCAAGGTTTTTGTACACTAGCTAAGACATGGGCGTGTCGAGGTCGTGTGAGGGACACGGGCGTGTGTCCGGACGTGTGAAAACCCCTGTAGGTTCAAATTGAAACATAAATCCACATGGTTGTGGAACACGGGCATGTGGTATGCCACACGGGTGTGTGGACTGTTTAGTGAAAATTTTCTATGTTTTTCTAGAGAGCTTTAAAAGAGTTTGATTTGATCTCGAATCATTCCTAAAGTGTAATTTAGGTCTCGTAGGCTTGTTTAAGAGATGATATAAAAAGTTTTAAATTTCGAGTGGAAAGTCATGTTTCGATATAGCATAATTATTTTCGTATAAGTCTAGTAATGCCTTGTACCCTATTCTGGCATTGAATACGGGTAGGGGGTGTTACAATTAGTGGTATCAGAGATATGGTTTAGTCGATTCTCGGACTACCATAGTGCATGTGAGAGTCTAGCTATACATGCCATAAATCTATTAATAGTTTGGTGACTCCTGACAATTTTAAAATGTGCTTTCATATAGTAAATAGATCCCAACCGGGTTGTTGCTGATGATGCTGCTAATAATGTGTCGGCTCCTGCACAAGGGATCGTGCCTATAGAAAGTAGACTCGAGACTTTGGGTCAAGGAGAAGAGGCTTAGGAAGCCTTTCTTCACATAATGAGTAACTGGTACATCGAGTTTGTACGAGCAAAACTTAATGCTCAACCTCCTCCACCCCCATCTATACCTCAGGCAGTCCCCGTGGCTCTTCAAGGTATAGAATTAATAAGAATGACCAAACCCCTGATTGATAAGATTAGGAAGCAAGGGGCCGAGGAATTCAGAGTTAATATAGACAATGACCCTAAGGAAGCGGAGTTTTGGCTTGAGAACCCTATGCGAGTATTCGATGAACTCTCTTGCACACTTGAGGAGAGCTTAAAATGTGTCGTGTCATTAATGAGGAACTCGGCATACCGCTGGTGGAAAATGCTGAAATCTGTAGTACCAGGGGAGAGGGTGACATGGGACTTCTTCTTAGAAGAGTTCCGAAAGAAGTACATAAGTCAGCGATTTGTTGACTAAAAAAGAAAGAGTTTCTTAAATTGAAGAAAGATAAGATGACTGTGGTAGAGTATGAGCGCGAATTTGTTAGGCTCAATAAGTATGATCAAGAGTTTGTGTCTATAGAATCTATTATGTGCAAGAGGTTCAAAGATGGGTTGAATGAGGATGTTAGACTACTCGTTGGGATCTTAGAGTTGAAAGAATTCGTAGTATTGGTCGATAGAGCTTGCAAGCCTGAAGAGCTGAATAAGGAAAAGAGAAAAGCTATGAATGAGGCCCGAGATGCAAGGAAGAGGCTGATAAATAAGTCGTTCCAAACCCAATCAAAGAATTCCAAGAAAATGAACCCTCGGACGACTACTTCAGTTGGGTATTCACACCGAGAATGAGGTAATGCATATCCGGGCTCGAGAGTTCAACCCACCTCAATGGCAAGCATGGGCAATACAAAGTCTAATAAACCAGAGTGTCCAAATTGTGGTAGACAACATACTGAGGAGTGTTGGGGAAATAATTGAACTTGCTACAAGTGTGGTTCACCCGACCACTTCATTCGAAACTATCCAGAGAGGGATGAGAAAGACAAAAAAACAAGAAGTAAGAGCGAGCAATGTACCTTAGAGGGGTAGACCACAAAGGAACCCGAGGAGTGGGACTAGTAGTAGAGGTGCGCCTAGAGACCCTGTTGTGAGATCAGAGGGTAGAGCACCTGCAAGGACCTATTCCATTCGCGCTCGCAAAGAGGCATCATCTCCAGACGTGATAACGTGTATTTTTTCTCTTCATGAAATATCTATCATTGCTTTGATTGATCATTGGTCAACCTATTCTTGTATTTGCATGAAATTGGTATCTAGCACGAGTATGATTGTCGAGTCTATGGAATTTTTGATAAAAGTGTCAAACTCATTAGGCAAACATGTGCTAGTTGACAAAGTGTGTAGGAATTGTCCTTTGACAATTAGAGGTCATTGTTTTTCGGCAAATATCATGTTGTTGCCGTTTGATGAATTTGACCTAATGCTTGGCATGGATTTGTTGACTACTCATAATGTTTTAGTAAACTGTGGTAGTAAGTTTATTGATTTGAGATGTGTAAATAGAGATGTCATTTGGGTTGAATAGGTAAATCAGATAATATGCCTATAGTTATTTTGTCTATGGTAGTTGAGAAATACATGAGAAAAGGGTATGTGTAACACCTCGGTTTAGACCCTAGTCAAAACAGTGGTTTCGAGACCATAAATTTGAGGTCAAAATAATATTTTTCTATTATTTTTTGTGTTTACGGTATGTGATTTAGTCTATATGAAATTTCTGTATAAATATTTTATCGATTGTGTGTTTAAGTTGCGAAAAGGACTTAATTGTATAAAGTATAAAAGTTGTGTGTTGATTGTTAAAGCGTCTATGTGTTATGGTTTTTAATTGAGGAGGCCTTATGAGGCAATTGATCCATTATTTAGTAATTGGGGTGGTTGATGGACAATTATGTTCATAGTTTAAATGATTTTATAAACATTTCATTAAGGGCAAAATTGGTGTTTGATAATTAAGTTATTTTATAGTAAAACAAAACATTAGAATGGCCATTTCTATTCATCTTTTAACCAAAAATAAGAGAAGCAACAAGGGTTTTTAAGCTTTTGAATGTTCGGCCATTGCTAAGCTCAATCAAGGTATGTTTTAAGCTCAGTTTTTGATAATTTCTATGGTTTTGTAATCGTTGCTTTGTGCTCATTAAAACCCATGCTTCAATTTTGTGAATTGGTGAAGATTTTGAGATGTGCCATCGAAGGAAATGTGAGCTTTGTGTTGATAGTTGGTAAAATATGAAAGCTTAGTATTGGATTAACATAGTTTTTATTTGGGTTTTTGTTGAAATTGAGTAGTTTGGGCTAAATTGAGAAAAGTGTAAATTGAAGGACTAAAATGTGAAAGAAATAAAATGTGTGAGCTTGTTTTAGCATGGGAAGAATTCAGCCAACATATGTGTTTTTAATTTTGTGTATTTGATGATTTTGTGAAATAGGGACCAAAATGTCAAAATGTGAAAATATGAGGGCTATTTTGTCAAATGTCCTAAACGTGTGTGTGTGGACTGAATTGAATGAATTAATGATTGAATGGACTAAATTTGAATGTGTATAGACTAAGAAAGAAGAGGTTTAGATCGTGATCGAGGCAAAGATAAAGTGCTCGATTAATCGACCGTTTCAATAGTTCGACGTCCGATGTAAGTTTGGATATGATACGTGTATTTAGTTATGTTTAATGCTATAAAATGAATGGTATGATAATACTAAAATGTGAATGCTATGTGAGGGCTTGAGTTATGCAGCACTGAGTGTGCGTATTCAAAAATGTAACCGAGATGATCAGCACTGTTTGTCCGAAATAATATAAGATTCGTCTTTGTGGTTGGCACTGTGTGTGCGATACCGATTTAAGATCAGTTTGATATGGATGGACAAAGTGTATGATGTTAAGTAAACTTTGACTAACTATCTGATCACTAAGTGTGCGAAGGAATTAAAGAAGAGATAAAAGTTAATCGAGATGAAATAGTGAGTATTGATAGCAAAGTTAATTGACAACTATGTGTTAATTAAGGTACGTTCGGAACCTATGTTGTTGATAAAGCTATGAATGAGATCATGAAATGTTAAATGAGCATATTAGCTTTGGATGGTATGATATATATACAATATAGATGTGAAATAAATCTATGTGATGGTTTGTTTTGGTTTAATGTGTTATGTTACGAACTTATTAAGCTTTGGAAAGCTTACTGTGTGATATGTTACTTTATGCGTTATGTAAAGATCAAAAGCTAGCTCGGATCTAGGATCGTCAAGATCTCTATCACACTATCGGTAATCTATTTTGGGTACTTTCGAAAAGATGTACATAGTTGAAATATGGCATGTATAGGCTAGTTATTTGAATCATGTTTGAGATGTGTAAATAGCCATGTGATGTGGCTAGATATGTATTAGTTTTAAGCATGAATGGTATTGATATATGATGCATGTTTTGGTAAGGTTTATGAGTAAAGAAAATGACTTATGAATGGTAAACTTTGTGTTGATATGATGCTAGTATGAAATAGAGAATTTGGAAATGAATCATTTTGGTACTGAATGTGTTCAAGTGGTGCAATTTAGTCTATTAGTTAACATGGTTTTGAATGAGTTTGTATGAGATGATATGATGTTGGTTGCCAAATTGTGTGTGTAATCATGCTAAAATGTGCTTGTAGGTTTGTTCCTTGTATGGGTGTCAAATTGGCCTTGCATATGGCCTATTTTGTCATACGGTTGTGGCACACGGGCATGCCTAGTGACCGTGGGGCTAAGTCAGTAGCTAGCTTAAAGACACACGGCCATGGTACATAGGCGTGCCTAGTAGCCGTGTGAATAAGTCAATATATGGCCTAAGACCACACGACCATAGCACACGGGCATGCCTAGTAGCCGTGTGGAGAAGTTAGAATGCTTACTCTATTTTGGCATGGCTTGGACACATGGGGGTGTCTGGTGACCGTATGAGGTACACGGCCTGGTGGCACAAGTGTGTGGCCTCAATAGATTCATTGAATGTTTGAAATTTCTAAAACTTTCGTAAGTGTTCGATTTAGTCCCAACCCCTCTCTAGCATGAGTTTGAGGTCTTGTAGGCCTCAATAAGGGACTATTTGATTATGTCTTGATGTGTTATGATGATGATTGTCTTTGTGTTGTAAATGGGATGTGAAATGATTCGATTGTTTGGTATGCCTCTTAACCCTATTTCAGCGATGGTTTCAAAGTTACCCGTGTTACATTTTATTGGTATCGAGTTACGGTTTAGTCGATTCTTGGACTAACGAAAGCGTGTGAGTCTAGCTATACATGCCATATTTGAAATTACGATAGTGTGATGAATTATGACATTGAAAATGTGTTTTCATATAGTAATGGACCAATCGAGCAATTGTTGATGACATAGAGAGTAATGCACCTGCCCCGCTCAAGGGACAACGCCGCCACATCTAGGCCGAATGATAGTGGTGAGGAGGAGAGGCTAAGCAAGCCTTCTTTTGAATGATAAGCTAGTGGTTTACTGAGTTTGTTTGAATGAATCTGCCGCCCACAACCTCCACCCCACAAGTAGATATGACGCCTCGGTGACAAGATATCGATCTCTTGTCGAACCAAGCCACAACCTTTACGATGTCGGCCTCTACGTAATCCACCCGTTTGACTATGAACGCGTAAATCTCCAAAACTATTTTTCGGTGGTGTTTTGCTTGACGGTGCTAGACTTTTAAGCAAAATTCTTAGGGTTTTCTTCACTTTTACCCTTTTTATAATCAAGATTTCATTTATGAATAATAAAATTAAATAAATATAATAATGTTTTAACCAAAATTATAATTACATTAATTATACCCAAAAGTTATAATTACATTAATTATAACATGGATTTCGATAAACTATATTTATTTAAATTTATATCTGAACCAAATTCATATATTAATTCTCATTATGTGTACAACATCCTTGTACATATAATATATTCAATATTTGATTGTCCAATTAAATTAATTCTTTAATTAATTTAATTCATGTGACAATCAAACACAATACCAACTATGTTTCATTCCGTTCATTTCAACCATAGGGTGTGACCACAGAGGTTCTTGTCACGTTAGTAGTAATACTAGAACAATTCTAATGTCACAAACAATGAGTGGCATCTAGCAATGCATCATTGCTACCTAAGATACAAGAAGTCATGATTCGACATAACTTTGTGATTAACTTTTCATGCATTAATCCTTAAGTCCTTTATCTCGGAATAGATACAAGTCATGGAATAGTCACACTTGTATAGTCCATCCCATGTTTCTTGATATCTTGAGTAGACTATGATATACAAATTAGTATGACATCTCATGTCAACTTATTTGAGCATGGCCATGCATTTCTAGTCTCACTCAATCAAGTGGCCTAAGATATTACTCCCATTATGTGGGAGGGACTTATCTATATTGATCAACAATATCCTCTACATTGATTGTGATATATCCAACATCGCCTTTATAGAACAACCAGTTTTGGTGTACGTTTGACTGTATCAAAATATACGACTCACGATGTTGGGATAATGATTATCTCAAGTCTAAGGATCATATACATATTAATCACTATGAGTAATGTTGTGACAATTACATAATAATCCAAGAAACATACTCATAGCGGGTCATGTGAAATAAATCTATGTGATGGTTTGTTTTGGTTAAATGTGTTATGTTACGAACTTATTAAGCTTTGGAAAGCTTCTTGTGTGATATGTTTCTTTGCGTTCGATGTCAATAAAGCTAGCTCGGATCTAGGGATCGTCGACATCTCTATCACACTATCGGTAATCTATTTTGGGTACTTTCGGAAAGATGTACATAGTTGAAATATGGCATGTATAGGCTAGTTATTTGAATCATGTTTGAGATGTGTAAATAGCCATTTGATGTGGCTAGATATGTATTAGTTTTAAGCATGAATGGTATTGATATATGATGCATGTTTTGGTAAGGTTTATGAGTAAAGAAAATGACTTATGAATGGTAAACTTTGTGTTGATATGATGCTAGTATGAATAGAGAATTTGGAAATGAATCATTTTGGTATTGAATGTGTTCAAGTGGTGCAATTTAGTCCATTAGTTAACATGGTTTTGAATGAGTTTGTATGAGGCGATATGATGTTGGTTGCCAAATTGTGTGTAATCATGCTAAAATGTGCTTGTAGGTTTGTTCCTTGTATGGGTGTCAAATTGGCCTTGCATATGGCCTATTTTGTCACCTGATTTGTGCTACACTTGGGCATGCCTAGTGGCCGTGGGGCTAAATCGATAGCTAACTTAAGGATACCGGCCATGGTACATAGGCGTGCCTAATGGCAGATGTGAATAAGTCAATATATGGCCCTAAGACCACCGACCATAGCACGCGGGCATGCCTAGTAGCCGTATGGAAAAGTTAGAATGCTTACTCTATTTTGGCATGGCTTGGACACAGGGGTGTCTGGTGGCCGTGTGAGGTACACGGCACAGTGGCACAAGTGTGTGGCCTCAATAGATTCATTGAATGTTTGAAATTTCTAAAACTTTCGTAAGTGTTTGGTTTAGTCCCAACCCCTCTCTAGCATGAGTTTGAGGTCTTGTGGCCTCAAATAAGGGACTATTGATTATGTCTTGATGTGTTATGATGATGATTGTCTTTGTGTTGTAAATGGGATGTGAAATGATTCGATTGTTCGATAATGCCTCTTAACCCTATTACGCGATGGTTTGAGGTTACCGTGTTACATTTATTGGTATCGAGTTACGGTTTAGTCGATTCTTGGACTAACGTAGTGCGTGTGAGTCTAGCTATACATGCCATATTTGAAATTACGATAGTGTGATGAATTATAGATGATTGAAAATGTGTTTTCATATAGTAATGGATCCGATCGAGCAGTTGTTGATGACATAGAGAGTAATGCACTGCTCTTTTTCAAGGGACAATGGCCACATCTAAGTAGAATGATAGTGGTGAGGAGGAGAGGTTAAGCAAACGCTTCTTACGAATGATAAGCTAGTGGTTTACGGAGTTTGTTTGAGCGAATCATTGCTCCACAACCTCCACCCCCACAAGTACCTATTGTGCCACAAGTTGTAGATCCGTCAGTTGAATAAACCCCATGTGGACAAGATTAGAAAGTGGGGCGTAGAAGAGTTTAGGCCTCGACCCAATATGTTGTTCTCTAACACACATATTCATGCATTGATTTTGACACTCCATATCAATGACAACTCTTTATCATCGATCAACTACATGTTAGTCTTAATGCATTATTGTTTTCCTAGTCAACAATAATACTTGACTAAGGATATTTTAAGAATAATCATATTATTCTTAGGACATTATTATAAAATAGTTTATTTGTACACACGAAGGAAAACCGAAATAATAATGACAACGCTTTATATTAATAAACATGGTAAATCAAGTATGTTATTACAACCATCTCATGATTGATCTTTGGGCATACTCTTACAATATATACAATATAGATGTGAAATAAATCTATGTGATGGTTTGTTTTGGTTAAATGTGTTATGTTACGAACTTATTAAGCTTTGGAAAGCTTACTGTGTGATATGTTTCTTTGCGTTGCAGTGTCAATAAAGCTAGCTCGGATCTAGGGATCGTCAGCATCTCTATCACACTATCGGTAATCTATTTTGGGTACTTTCGGAAAGATGTACATAGTTGAAATATGGCATGTATAGGCTAGTTATTTGAATCATGTTTGAGATGTGTAAATAGCCATTTGATGTGGCTAGATATGTATTAGTTTTAAGCATGAATGGTATTGATATATGATGCATGTTTTGGTAAGGTTTATGAGTAAAGAAAATGACTTATGAATGGTAAACTTTGTGTTGATATGATGCTAGTATGAATAGAGAATTTGGAAATGAATCATTTTGGTATTGAATGTGTTCAAGTGGTGCAATTTAGTCCATTAGTTAACATGGTTTTGAATGAGTTTGTATGAGACGATATGATGTTGGTTGCCAAATTGTGTGTGTAATCATGCTAAAATGTGCTTGTAGGTTTGTTCCTTGTATGGGTGTCAAATTGGCCTTGCATATGGCCTATTTTGTCACACGGTTGTGGCACACGGGCATGCCTAGTGGCCGTGGGGCTAAGTCAGTAGCTAGCTTAAGGATACACGGCCATGGTACATAGGCGTGCCTAGTAGCCGTGTGAATAAGTCAATATATGGCCTAAGACCACACGACCATAGCACACGGGCATGCCTAGTAGCCGTATGGAAAAGTTAGAATGCTTACTCTATTTTGGCATGGCTTGGACACACGGGGGTGTCTGGTGACCGTATGAGGTACACGGCCTGGTGGCACAAGTGTGTGGCCTCAATAGATTCATTGAATGTTTGAAATTTCTAAAACTTTCGTAAGTGTTTGGTTTAGTCCCAACCCCTCTCTAGCATGAGTTTGAGGTCTTGTAGGCCTCAATAAGGGACTATTTGATTATGTCTTGATGTGTTATGATGATGATTGTCTTTGTGTTGTAAATGGGATGTGAAATGATTCGATTGTTCGGTAATGCCTCTTAACCCTATTCTGGCGATGGTTTCAGGTTACCCGTGTTACATTTTATTGGTATCAGAGTTACGGTTTAGTCGATTCTTGGACTAACGTAGTGCGTGTGAGTCTAGCTATACATGCCATATTTGAAATTACGATAGTGTGATGAATTATGACAGTTGAAAATGTGTTTTCATATAGTAATGGATCCCGATCGAGCAGTTGTTGATGACATAGAGAGTAATGCACCTGCTCTTGCTCAAGGGACAACGCTGGCCACATCTAGGCCGAATGATAGTGGTGAGGGAGGAGAGGCTAAGCAAGCCTTCTTCTGAATGATAAGCTAGTGGTTTACGGAGTTTGTTTGAACGAATCCGACTGCTCCACAACCTCCACCCCCACAAGTACCTATTGTGCCACAAGTTGTAGATCCGATCAGATTGAATAAACCCCCTGTGGACAAGATTCGAAAGTATGGGGCCGAAGAGTTTAGGCCCACATCTGATGACGATGCTGAGCAAGCTAAGTTTTGGCTCGAGAATACCCTTCGAGTATTTGATGAGATGTCATTGACTCTGGACGAATGTATTAAATATGCTATTTCATTGTTGAAGGATTCGACTTATAATTGGTGGAAGACGTTGATATTTGTAGTTTCGAGAGAGAGAATCACCTGTGATTTCTTTCAAGTTGAGTTCAGGAAGAAGTATATCAGTTAACGCTTCATTGATAAAAAACGTAAAGAGTTTTTAGAGTTGAAATAAGGCCATTTGATCGCTACTGAGTATGAATGGGAATTTGTGAGATTTAGTCAATATGCGAGAGAATGTGTTTCGATCGAAACTACTATGTGCAAACGCTTCATAAAGGGATTGAATGAAGACATTAAATTATTGGTTGGGATACTTGATATAAATGAATTTGTGGTGCTAGTGGAAAGAGCATGCAAAGTCGATGAACTCAGTAAAGAAAAGAAGAAAGCTGATTTTTAAGCTCATGATGAAAGAAAAATACCGGTGAGTAAGTTTTCTCAACCTTCTACAAAAAGACTTAGAGATGTAAGAAATCGTTCAAATGATTCGTTTGGACATCCAAGTAGAGATCGTTCAAGACAAAGTGCTGGTCCACGGACTCAAGCTTCGAATGAATCAAGTGTTGGCTGCGTTAAAAGTAATAAGCCTGAGTGTAGACAATGTGGGAGACGACATGTGGGAGAGTGCTGGGCAAGTATAATAATAGAACATGCTATAAATGTGGATCCCGAGATCATTTTATTTGAGATTGCCCAAAGATGGTCGAAGATGAAAATGTTTAGAATGAAAGACCAAGTAATGTGTCACTAAGGGTAGACTACCCAAAAACACCAGAAATGTGAGCGAAAGCCATAGAGGGACAACCGATACAGGTGTGAGATCAGAGGCGAGAGCTCCTGCTTGAGCCTATGTTATTCAAGTGCGAGAAAAAGCATCATCTCTAGACGTCAAAATTGGGACTTTTACTTTATTCGAGACTGATGTGATTGCATTAATAGATCCAGATCAACTCATTCCTATGTGTGTGTGAATCTAGTATCGAGTAAGACTTTATCTATTGAGTCTACTGAATTTGTGGTTAGGGTGTCAAACCCTTTAAGCAAGTGTGTCTTGGTGGATAAGGTGTGTAAGAACTGCCCATTGATGGTTCGAGATATATGTTTTCCAGCTAATTTGATGTTGTTACCATTCGATGAGTTTGATATTATTTTGGGTATGGATTGGCTTACTTTGTGTAATGCCATCGTGAATTGTAAAGGAAAGAGTATTGAGTTGGAAAGTCAGAATGGTGAGATAGTTCAAATTGAATCTAGTGATATGAAAGGATTACCAGCTATTGTATTTGCGATGAAAGATATAAACTATGTGAGAAAGGGTTGTGAAGCCTATTTGGCGATGTGATTGATACAAAAGTGTCGAAAAAGAAAGTTGAATCTGTGTCTGTGGTTTGTGAGTTTCTAGATGTGTTTCCTAAAAGTTACTAGGATTACCTCCGATTCGAGAAGTAGAATTTGGTATGGAATTAGTGCCGGGGACTACTCCTATTTCGATAGCTCCATATAGAATGGAACCAACCGAATTGAAAGAGTTGAAACCTCATTTGCAAGAATTGACTGACAGAGGATTTGCACGATTGAGTTTCTCACCCTGGGAGCTCCTGTGTTATTTGTGAAAAAGAAAGATGGAACTATAAGAATGTGTATTGATTATCGATAGTTGAACAAAGTGATGATAAAGAATAAATATTCGTTGCCTCGTATCGATGATTTGTTTGATCAATTGAGGTCAAAGATAGACTTGAGATCAGGCTACTATCAGTTAAGAGTTAAAGAATCTGATGTGCCTAAAACTACTTTCAGGACGAGGTACGGACATTACGAATTCTTAGTGATGCCTTTCGGACTAACAAATGCTCCTGCAATGTTTATGGATCTGAAGAATTGAATATTCAGATCGTATTTAGATTGTTTTGTAGTGGTGTTCATTGATGATATTTTGATCTATTAGTGTGATGAGACGCAGCATGCTGAACATTTGAGAACCGTGCTACAAACCCTAAGTGAGAAAAAATTGTATGCCAAGTTTAGCAAGTGCAAATTTTGGTTTCGTGAGATTGGTTTTCTCGGGCATATTGTATCAGCTGTGGGAATAAGAGTTGATCGAGCAAAATCTCTGCTATTTTAGAATGGAAGCCTCTGAAAAATGTGTCTGAAGTCCGTAGCTTTTTAGACTAGTGGGATATTATAAACGGTTTGTGAAAGGGTTCTCGATGATTGCTACTCCGTTGACAAAATTGCTACAAAAGATGTTAAATTTGAGTGGTTAGAAAAGTGCTAGCAGAGTTTTGAACAGTTGAAACTGTTGTTGACAGAGGCACCAATGTTAGTTCAACCTGAATCGGGCAAAGAATTTATAATTTATAGTGATGCATCGTTGAATGGTTTGGGTTGTGTGCTACTGCAAGAAGGTAAAGTCATCACTTATGCTTCGAGGCAGTTAAATTCGCATGAAAAGAATTATCCTACGCATGATCTTAAGTTAGCTACGATTGTGTATGCGTTAAAAATTTGGCGTCACTACTTATTCGATGAGAAATGTCATATTTATACTGATTATAAGAGTTTGAAATATTTAATGACTCAGAAAGAATTGAATTTGAGACAGAGGAGATGGTTAGAACTATTGAAAGATTACGAACTTATGATAGACTACCATCCGGGTAAAGCTAATGATGTAGTTGATGCTTTGAGTCGAAAATCATTATGTGCTTTGCGAGCTATGAGTACTCAGATAGATTTGTGTGATGATAGTACGGTTATAGCTGAGTTGAAAGTTAAGCCGATGTTTGTACAACAGATTTGTAATGCTCAGAAAAATGATGTTAAAATGATGGCTAAACGAATTCTGTGTGAATCGAATATTGATTCAGAATTTTGAGTTGATAGTGATAATTGTCTGAGATTTAGAGATCGGGTTTGTGTTCCAAGAAATTCAGAGTTGGTTTCGATGATTTTGAATGAAGCTCACAATAGTCATTTGACTGTACATCCGGGGAGTACGAAGATGTATAATGATCTAAAACAGTTCTATTGGTGGCATTGTATGAAAAGAGATATTTCCTACTTTGTGTCAAAGTGTTTAGTTTGTCAGCAAGTTAAGGCTGAACATCAAGTTTCGTCCGATTTGTTACAACCGATTATGATTCTTGAGTGAAAATGGGAGAGAATTATGATGGACTTTGTGTCGAGTTTACCCTTATCTCCAAGTAAGAAAGATGCAATCTGGGTGATAGTTCACAGATTGACGAAATCAGTCCATTTCGTTCCGGTGAGAACCAACTATTCTTTAAATAAGTTAGCTGAACTATATATTACTGAGATTGTGAAATTGCATAGAGTACCATTATCTATAATGTCTGATAGAGACCCGAGGTTTACCTCGCGATTTTGGAAGAAATTACAAGATGCTTTAGGCACGAAATTACATTTCAGTACTGCTTTTCATCCACAAACGAATGGTCAATCCAAGCGAATCATTCAAATTCTCGAAGACATGCTGAGGTGTTGCATAGTTGAGTTTTAGAATACGTGGGAAAAACATTTGTCGTTAATTGAATTTGCGTACAACAATAGATTTCAATCTAGTATCAAAATGGCACCATATGAAGCTCTTTATGGTCGAAAGTGTCGAACTCCATTGTATTGGACTAAGCTGAGTGAGAACAAGATTCACGGGGTTGATCTAATAAAAGAGACTAAGCAGAAAGTGAAAGTAATTCCTAAGAAATTGAAAGCAACCTCAGATCATCAGAAATCTTATGCAGATTTGAAAGGAAAAGATATTGAATTTAAGGTTGGTGATAGAGTGTTTTTGAAAGTATCTCTGTGGAAGAAAATACTTTGATTTGGCCAGAAAGGCAAGCTGAGTTCGAGGTTCATCGGACCGCATGAGATTATTAAACGAGCTGGGCTGGTTTCTTATAGAATGATGTTGCCACCTGAGTTAGAAAAGATCCATAATGTGTTTTATGTGTCGATGCTTTGACGGTACCGATCTGATCCATCTCATGTTATTGCTCCTACTGAGGTTGAGATTCAGTCAGATTTGTCATATAATAAAGAATCGATCTAAATTTTGGCACGAGAGACCAAAGAGTTGAGAAATAAGAAAATCTCTTTGTTGAAAGTGTTATGGCACGAGCACGGAGTTGAAGAGGCTACGTGGGAGCCTGAGAACAATATGAGAGAGCAATATCCACAACTATTCGCTGGTAAGATTTTCGGGGATGAAAATCCATGAGGGGAGAGTTCTAATAGCCTGGTTTAGACACTAGTCAAAATAGTGGTTTCGAGACCAAAAATCTGAAGTCAGAATAATATTTTAATATTATTTTCTATGTTTACGGTATGTGATTTAGTCTGTGTGAAACTTTTGGGTGAAGATTTTATCGATTGTGTGTTTAAGGTGCGAAAAGGACTTAATTGCATAAAGTGTAAAAGTTGTATGCTGATTGTTAAAGTATCTATGTGTTATGGTTTTTAATTGAGGAGGCCTTATGAGGCAATTGATCCATTATTTAGTAAGTGGGGTGGTTGACGGACAATTATGTCCATAGTTTAAATGATTTTATAAACATTTCATTAAGGGCAAAATTGGTGTTTGATAATTAAGTTATTTTATAGTAAAACAAAACATTAGAATGGCCATTTCTATTCATCTTTTCACCGAAAATAAGAGAAGCAACAAGGGTTTTTAAGCTTTTGAATGTTCGGCCATTGCTAAGCTCAATCAAGGTATGTTTTAAGCTCAGTTTTTGATAATTTCTACGGTTTTGTAATCGTTGCTTTGTGCTCATTAAAACCCATGCTTCAATTTTGTGAATTGGTGAAGATTTTGAGATGTGCCATCGAAGGAAATGTGAGCTTTGTGTTGATAGTTGGTAAAATATGAAAGCTTAGTGTTGGATTAACATAGTTTTTATTTGGGTTTTTGTTGAAATTGAGTAGTTTGGGATAAATTGAGAAAAGTGTAAATTGAAGGACTAAAATGTGAAAGAAATAAAATGTGTGAGCTTGTATTAGCATGGGAAGAATTGGGCTAGCATATGTGTTTTGAAATTTTGTGTATTTGATGATTTTTTTGAAATAGGGATCAAAGTGTCAAAATGTGAAAGTATGAGGGTTATTTTGTAAAATGTCCTAAATCTGTGTGTGTGGACTGAATTTAATGAATTAGTGATTGAATGGACTGAATTTGAATGTGTATAGACAAAGAAAGGAGAGGTTCGGATCGAGATCGAGGCAAATATAAAGTGCTCGATTAATCGACCATTTCGATAGTTCGACGTCCAAGGTAAGTTCAGATATAATACGTGTATTTAGTTATGTTTAATGTTATAAAATGAATGGTATGATAATATTGAAATGTGAATGCTATGTGAGGGCTTGAGTTATGTGGCACTGAGTGTGGGAATTCGAAAATGTAAATGAGATGATCAGCACTGTGTGTGCGATATAATATAAGCTTCGACTTTATGGTTGGCACTTTGTGTGCGATGCCGATTTAAGATCGGTTTGATATGGATGCATTAAGTGTGCGATGTTAATTAAGGTTTGACTAACTATCTGGGCACTAAGTGTGCAATGGAATTAAAGAAGAGACAAAAGTTAATCGAGATGAAATAGTAAGTATTGAGTAGCAAAGATAATTGACAACTATGTGTTGATTAAGGTACATTCGGAACCTATGTGGTTGATAAAGCTATGAATGAGATCATGAAATGTTAAATGAGCATATTAGCTTTGGATGGCATGATATATATACATATATAGATGTGAAATAAATCTATGTGATGGTTTGTTTTGGTTTAATGTGTTATGTTACAAACTTACTAAGCTTTGGAAAGCTTACTGTGTGATTTGTCAGCATCTCTATCACACTATCGGGAATCTATTTTGGGTACTTTCGAAAAGATGTAAATAGTTGAAATATGGCATGTATAGGCTAGTTATTTGAACCATGTTTGAGATGTGTAAATTGCCATGTGATGTGGCTAGATATGTGTTAGTTTTAAGCATGAATGGTATTGATATATGATGCATGTTTTGGTAAGGTTTGTGAGTAAAGAAAATTACTTATGAATGGTAAACTTTGTGTTGAGATGATGCTAGTATGAAATAGAGAATTTGGAAATGAATCATTTTGGTATTGAATGTGGTCAAGTGGTGCAATTTAGTCTATTAGTTAACATGGTTGTGAATGAGTTTGTATGAGATGATATGATGATCACTTGACATGAATTTGGTTGCCAAATTGTGTGTGTAATCATGCTAAAATGTGCTTGCAAGTTTGATCCTTGTATGGGTGGCAAATTGGCCTTGCATATGGCCTATTTTGTCACACGATTGTGACATCGGGCGTGCCTAGTGACCGTGGGGCTAAGTCAGTAGCTAGTTTAAGGACACACGGCCATGGTACACGGGCATGTCTAGTAGCCGTGTGAATAAGTCAGTATATGGCCTAAGAGCACACGGCCATGGCACACGGGCATGCCTAGTAGCCGCGTGGAGAAGTCAGAATGCTTGGTCTATTTTGGCACGGCCTGACACATGGGGGTGTCTGGTGACCGTATGAGGTACACGGCCTGGTGGCACGGGCGTGTGGCCTTAATAGATTCATTGAATGTTTGAAATTTCTAAAACTTTCGTAAGTGTTTGGTTTAGTCCCAACCCCTCTCTAGCATGAGTTTGAGGTCTTGTAGGCCTCAATAAGGGACTATTTGATTATGTCTTGATGTATTATGATGATGATTGACTTTGTGTCATAAATGGGATGTGAAATGATTTGATTGTTCAATAATGCCTCTTATCCCTATTCCGGCGATGGTTCTGGGTTAGGGGTGTTACTGTATGAGTCTTATCTCACCTTTGTGTTGAATACTCAAGAGTCAGAGGTAGAGATTGAATCAGTGCTTGTGATGTGCGAGTATCCGGATGTGTTTCGAAAGAGTTACCCGGATTGCCTCTAGTTAGAGAGGTCGAGTTTGGCATCGAGTTAGTTTCCGGTACAGCACCTATTTCAGTTGCCCCGTAGGATGGCACCATTGGAGTTAAAAGAGTTGAAGGTTCAGTTGCAAGAGTTAACGGATAAGGATTTTGCAAGACCGAGCTATTGACTACAGACAACTTAACAAGGTGAAATGAAGATTAACTATCATTTGCCAAGGATCGATGATTTGTTCGATCAATTGAAGGGAGCTACGATGTTTACTAAGATATATTTGTGGCCTAGCTATTACCAGTTGAGGGTTAAAGAGTAAGATGTGCTAAAAACTATATTTTGAACAAGTTATGGCTATTACGAGTTCCTTGTCATGCCATTTGGCTTAACAAATGATCCTACGATCTTTATGGATTTAATGAACCGTATCTTCTGACCGTATTTGGATAAGTTTGTAGTTGTTTTTATCAACGACATACTAATTTATTCTTGGGATGAGAGTGAGCATGTAGAGCACTTGAGAACTATTTTGTAGACTCTAAGATTCAAGCAGTTGTATGCTAAATTTAGCAAGAGTGAGTTTTGGCTCCGAAAGTTCGGATTTTTTGGACATATTGTGTCGAGTGATGGAATTAGAGTTTATCCGAGTAAGATATTAGCTATTGTTGAGTGGAAACCGTCGAGGAATGTGTCAGTGATTAGGAGCTTTTTGGGTTTAGTGGGTTACTACAAAGGTCCATTAAAAGGTTCTCCATGATTGCTACACCGATGACGAGACTATTACATAAAGATGTTAAGTTTGAATAGACTGAGAAGTGCCAATAGAGTTTTGAGAAACTAAAAACTTTGTTGACTAAAGCATCAATTTTAGTACAATCGAGTCGGGAAAAGAGTTTGTGATCTATAGTGATGCGTCATTAAATGGTCTGTGTGTTGATGCGGGAGGGTAAAGTAGTAGCTTATGCCTCGAGACAGCTAAAACCGCATGAGAATAATTATCCAACTCACATTTGGAGTTGGCTGCTATCATTTTTGCTTTGAATATTTGGCGTCATTATTTTTATGGTGAAAAGTGCTGAATCTTCACCGATCAAAAAGTTTGAACTACTTGATGAACCAAAAGGATTTGAATTTGCGACAACAGCGGTGACTCGAATTACTAAAGGATTATGAGCTAGTAATTGATTACCACCCGGGGAAAGCGAATGTAGTTGCGGATGCCTTGAGCAGAAAATCCCTGTATACTTTGAGAGCCATGAGTACGAGCTTAGAATTGTCTGATGATGGTGCTATATTCGTCGAGATGAGGGCTAGACCATTAATTATTCAGCAAATATGTGAAGCTCAAAATAATGATAGTGAGATGCAAGTTAAGAGAGCTTAGTGCAAATCGGGGAATAACTCTAATTTTCGGATTGGTTCAGAAGATTGTTTGATGTTTCATGATAGAGTTTGTGTACATAAAGATGATGAGTTGATCCTGAAAATTTTACATAAAGCACACAATGGTTGCTTGTTAGTACATCTAGGCAGCACTGTAACACCCCGTACCCAAGACCGATACTGGGTCTGGATACGAGACATTACTATGCTTGAACTCACTGAAACGTGTACTTACGGGATATAAAATTTCGTTCAAACTTAAAAACTTCACTTTCTTGGTCAACATATATAACAAGGGCCTACGAGGCCTTTAACTTATGTCAGAAAACTTTCAGAATTAAAATCAAATAACTCATTTTTGAAGCAGGGTTCACACGCCCGTGTGACTTGGAACACACCCGTGTATCATTAAGCACGCCTATGCCCTCAAACCGTGTAGAACTACTGACTAATTCCACACGGCTTAGACACGCCCATGTCTACCAACCGTGAGAGGTTACTGATTAATTTCACACGGCCATGACACGCCAGTGGGCTTAGACCGTGTGCTAATCCTTGATACACTAACTAAATTAACATGGTCTGGGCACACGCCCATGGCCTATTATGATTAATAATACTAAGGTATAGGGTTAACACGGTCTTTGTAACACCCCTATCCCATTTTCGATCACCGGATTAGGGTTAAAGGCGTTACCGGACAGATCAAAAACATTTATAGAATTATCACATAGTCATTTATCAATCTCAAACATAAAGTCCCTTAAGAAGGTCATCGAGACATTAAACAAGCTTGTAAACTGAGTCGGGACTAAACTGAAACACATACGAGATTTCATAAAAATTTAAAACTTTTTTAAAATACAGGGGACACACGGCCGTGGGGGTAGGCCGTGCCTCTCCCACGGTTTCTTGACACACCCATGTGTCTTCCTCGTGGCTATAAATTGCCAAAACCAATACGGTCACCAAGCACGCCCATGTGCTAAGGCCGTGTACAATAGTTAACATACTGCCATTTCCCATACAGCCACCAAGCACACCCATGTCGAGGTCGTGTACAATATAACGCACATTCTGCCAATTTACCCACGATTTTAGGCACGCCCGTGTGCCTCAACCGTGTGACATTATAGGCCATTTACAAGGCCAATATGCCACCCATTTTGGGTCTCACCTACAAGCAATACATACCAAAACATAATATGCATATATGGCAACCAAAACATATCAAATGGTTCACTTCATCCATACATCCAATACCAAATCCATCCATACCAAATTGCAAACTAAATCCTACCTCATTTCAAACATGTATCATCCCTTTGCTTAATCAAAACTTAACCATTCCATATGCATCAAAACATACTAAATATATGCTTCATAACTTATTCATTCAAACATTTATCAACTCAAAAACTTGCCAATACACATGGCCATGCTCACTTCATAAACATAAACACCTATCTAGCCTATACATGCCATAATTAGCCATATACATTTTCAAAAGGGTACCAAAATAAGTTTAGTAGTGTGATGACAATCCTTGACAATCCGAGCCTTAAGTAGCTTCGACGACCTATAAAACAGAGAAAATACTCACACAGAGTAAGCTTTCCAAAAGCTTAGTAAGTCATATACAAATAAACACCTTGGCACATATATATATCGATCACTTAGCAACTATCACATATATAACTTGGTTCATAAACTTATGGTCACATCTGCCACATTCAACATTTTGAGATTCACATTCTCATTCTCAATCATACTCTTCTACATATCAAAGTCAAATAGGTACTTACCTTTCATGCTTACTTAATGCGCATTCAATGTACCTGAATCGGGTATTCATTCACTTAATGGATCATAGCTCGGATATACCATTCGTATTGCAGACTTACCCGTTGAACCCTTAGGAACCTAGTAGGATACTCAGAAAGCTCGAAATAGTAGTACAATGCCAACGTCCCAGACGATGTCTTATATATAATCAGATAATGATGCCTACGTCCCAGACGTGGTCTTATGTATAATCAGATAATAATGCCTACGTCCCAGAGGAGGTCTTATGTATAATCAGATAATGATGCCTATGTTCCAGACGAGGTCTTATGTATAATCAGATAATGATGCCTACATCCCAGAAAAGGTCTTATGTATAATCAGATAATGATGCCCACATCCCAGACGAGGTTTTCCACGAAATTTCAAATCAACGCCAACGTCCCGGATGTGGTCTTACATGATAAAACAGAACAGATACCTATGTCATGACATAGCTAATCCTATCTATTCGTAGGTTCGTACGGGACTTCTCAGCTTTATCACTATATCGAGCTTATTTTGGAATTCACGCACTTAGCATCTCATACTCATTCATCTTCATCGATAGACATATGAATACATATATTCAATTCAATACAGATAAGTTTATTTGCATAAAGACTTACCTCGGATTTGGTTTATCGAACAGAAACAACTACTCGGTTATTTTCGCTTTCCTGCGATCTAAATCCGTTTTCCTTGGTTCTTGATCTAAACATATTCAAAATTAACCCTTTTATTCACCATTCCATTCAATTCAATCCATAGACACACATTTAGGGCTATTTTCAAATTAACCCTCATATTTGTCCACTTTAACAATTTAGTCCACTTTTCACAAAACATCAAATTCACAAAATCCACACACACATGCTTGGCCGAACCTCTTTAGGGACTATACAAGCCCAAATATTTCATCAAATTTGCTATTTAGTCCTTTAATTTACTATTTTCTCAATTTAGCCCTATTTAGCTAAATTCAACAAAACTTCAAGAACAAAGCATGTTCATCAAGCTTAAATCTTCCATTTAACATCCTAAAACATCACAAAACTCAACATAGCATCAATGGCATCTCACACAAACATTATCAATTCATCAAATTGAGACATGGGTTTGATAGCATTCGAAGCAACGATTACAAAAACGTATAAATTATCAAAAACCGAAGTAAAACATACCTTAAATTTGGATCAAACTTAGCCGAATGTTTGAAGAGTTCAAACCCTTTCTTTTCTTTATTAATTTCGGTGGTGGATGGATAGAAATGCCCACCTTTCATGTTTATTTCATTAAAACATATAATAATAATCTTTTTACTAAAATACCCATCCAATTTATAAATAAAACAAACATGTAATAAGGGTATATTAGTATTTCATTCATCCACTAGCTATAAAGTGGTATAATAACAACATTAGGCCTCCATATTAACAAAGCCACATCAAATTAGTACTTTAACAATTAGCAATCAAATTTTACCTTTAATGCAATTTCATCCTTTCGTCAAATTAAACATGCAAGCAGAAAAATTCACTTACGTAAATTTACCACATGCTAATTCACATATCAACGACACGTAAAATAATATTAAAATATTATACAGACTCGATTTGTGGTCCCAAAACCTTTGTTCGACTAGGTTATAAACCGGACTATTACAATTCTCCCCTTAGGGATTTTCGTCCCCAAAATCTTATCGTTAAATGCAATTGGTTATTGTTGTCTCATTAAGTCATCGAGACTCCCCGTAGCCTCTTCTATACCGTGGCGATGCCAGAGTACTTTCACTAACGGAATTTTATTATTTCTCAACTCTTTCACTTCACGAGCTAAGATACGGATCGGTTCCTCTTATTATGTCATATCAGATTGGATTTCAATATCGATGGGGAATCACATGTGACGGATCAGACCGATATCTATGGATCATCGAAACATGAAATACATTGTGAATCATTTCTAATTCAGAGGGTAACTTCAATCTTTATGCAACAGGCCTAACACGTTCAATGATCTCATACGGTCCGATGAATCTCGGACTTAGCTTGCCTTTACGTTTGAATCGGAGCACTTTCTTCCACGGAGACACTTTCAAAAAACTTTGTCGCCGATCTCAAATTCTATATCTTTTTGTTTTAAGTCTGCATAGGACTTTTGACAATCAGATGCTGCTTTCAAACAATCTCGAATCAGTTTCACTTTCAGGTCGGTATCTTTTATCAAACCGACCCCGTGTAACTTATTCTCACTGAGCTCAGTCCAATACCAAAGTGTACGACATTTACATTCGTACAAATCTTCATATGGTGCAATTTAATGCTCATCTGGAAACTATTGTTATACGCAAATTCGATCAACGACAGGTATTGTTCCACGAACCATTAAACTTAAGTACACAGCATCTTAACATATCTTCTACAATCTGAATGACTCGCTCGGATTGACCATCCGTCTGTGGATGAAAAGCTGTACTAAAATGCAATTTCGTGCCCAAAGCTTCTTGCAATTTCTTCAAGAACCTCGTTGTGAATCTCGGGTCTCTATTTGACACCATGGATAGTGGCACCTCGGCAATCTTACAATCTCAGAAATTTAAAGCTCAGCTAATCTCTCAAGTGAATAGTCAGATCTTACCGAAATAATATGGGAGATTTCGTGAATCGGTCAACTACGACCCATATCGCATCCTTCTTTCTCGGAGTCAGAGGCAACCCAGAAACAAAGTTCATAGTTACTCTATCCCATTTCCATTCAGGAATCAGAATCGGCTATAACAACCTAAACGGAACTTGATGTTTTGCTTTCACTTGCTGACAAACTAAACATTTTGAAATAAAGTTAGAAATGTCTCATTTCATGCCAGACCACCAATAGTGTTACTTCAAATCATGATACATCTTTGTACTTCCCGGATGGACAGATTGGCGACTGTTATGTGCTTCACCCAAAATAAATTGAATCAACTCTGGATTTCTTGGAATACAGATTTGATCTCGAAATCTCAACCAATCATCAACAACTCGAAATTCAGATTAAGAATTCAATTCACACTGAGCTCGTTTCAACAACAATTCATTATCAACCTTCTGAGCACCACATATTTGTTGTATAAATAACGGTTTCACTCTCAATTCAGCTATTACAGAACTATCATCAGACAAATCTATCTGAGCATTTAAAGCATGTAGTGCAAACAACGACTTTCTACTCAACGCATCTGCAATAATGTTTGCTTTACCCGTATGATAATCTATCACAAGCTTATAATCTTTTAACAATTCAAGCCATCTTGTCTGACGCAGGTTCAAGTCTTTCTAGGTCATTGGATATTTCAGACTTTTATGATCTGAAAACACATTACATTTCTCTCTGTACAAATAATGACGCCAAATTTTAAGTGCAAACACAATCGCGGTGAGCTCAAGATCGTGTGTCGATAATTCAAACCCTTTCTTTTCTTTATTAATTTCGGTGGTGGATGGATAGAAATGCCCACCTTTCATGTTTATTTCATTAAAACATATAATAATAATCTTTTACTAAAATACCCATCCAATTTATAAATAAAACAAACATGTAATAAGGGTATATTAGTATTTCATTCATCCACTAGCTATAAAGTGGTATAATAACAACATTAGGCCTCCATATTAACAAAGCCACATCAAATTAGTACTTTAACAATTAGCAATCAAATTTTACCTTTAATGCAATTTCATCCTTTCGTCAAATTAAACATGCAAACAGAAAAATTCACTTACAGAAATTTACCACATGCTAATTCACATATCAACGACACAGAAAATAATATTAAAATATTATACAGACTCAGATTTGTGGTCCCAAAACCACTGTTCCGACTAGGTTATAAACCAGACTATTACAATTCTCCCCCTTAGGGATTTTCGTCCCCGAAAATCTTATCGTTAAACAGAATTGGTTATTGTTGTCTCATTAAGTCATCAGACTCCCACGTAGCCTCTTCTATACCGTGACGATGCCAGAGTACTTTCACTAACGGAATTTTATTATTTCTCAACTCTTTCACTTCACGAGCTAAGATACGGATCGGTTCCTCTTATTATGTCATATCAGATTGGATTTCAATATCGGATGGGGAATCACATGTGACGGATCGGACGATATCTATGGATCATCGAAACATGAAATACATTGTGAATCATTTCTAATTCGAGGTAACTTCAATCTTTATACAGCAGGCCACAACGTTCAATGATCTCATACGGTCCGATGAATCTCGGACTTAGCTTGCCTTTACGTTTGAATCGGAGCACTTTCTTCCACGGAGACACTTTCAAAAAACTTTGTCGCCGATCTCAAATTCTATATCTTTTGTTTTAAGTCGCATAGGACTTTTGACAATCGATTGCTTTCAAACAATCTCGAATCGTTTCACTTTCGGTCGGTATCTTTTATCAAACCGACCGTGTAACTTATTCTCACCGAGCTCGATCCAATACCAAAGTGTACGACATTTACATTCGTACAAATCTTCATATGGTGCAATTTAATGCTCATCCGAAACTATTGTTATCATAAATTCGATCAACGGGTATTGTTCCACGAACCATTAAACTTAAGTACGACATCTTAACATATCTTCTACAATCGAATGACTCGCTTCGGATTGACCATCCGTCTGTGGATGAAAAGTCGTACTAAAATGCAATTTCGTGCCCAAAGCTTCTTGCAATTTCTTCAAGAACCTCGTTGTGAATCTCGGGTCTCTATTTGACACCATGGATAGTGGCACCTCGGCAATCTTACAATCTCGAAATTTAAAGCTCATAATCTCTCAAGTGAATAGTCGGATCTTACCGAAATAATATGGATGATTTGTGAATCGGTCAACTCGACCCATATCGCATCCTTCTTTCTCGAGTCGAGGCAACCCGAAACAAAGTTCATAGTTACTCTATCCCATTTCCATTCGAGAATCGAGAATCGGCTATAACAACCTAACGGAACTTGATGTTTTGCTTTCACTTGCGACAAACTAAACATTTTGAAATAAAGTTAGAAATGTCTCATTTCATGCCGGACCACCAATAGTGTTACTTCAAATCATGATACATCTTTGTACTTCCGGATGGAGATTAGCGATTATGTGCTTCACCCAAAATAAATTGAATCAACTCGGATTTCTTGGAATCTGATTTGATCTCAAATCTCAACCAATCATCAACAACTCGAAATTGATTAAGAATTCAATTCACCGAGCTCGTTTCAACAACAATTCATTATCAACCTTCGAGCACCACATATTTGTTGTATAAATAACGGTTTCACTCTCAATTCAGCTATTACGAACTATCATCGGACAAATCTATCGAGCATTTAAAGCATGTAGTGCAAACAACGACTTTCTACTCAACGATCGCAATAATGTTTGCTTTACCCGTATGATAATCTATCACAAGCTTATAATCTTTTAACAATTCAAGCCATCTTGTCGAGCGAGTTCAAGTCTTTCTAGGTCATTGGATATTTGACTTTTATGATCGAAAACACATTACATTTCTCTCTGTACAAATAATGACGCCAAATTTTAAGTGCAAACACAATCGCGGTGAGCTCAAGATCGTGTGTCAGATAATTCTTTTCATGAGGTTTTAATTGTCTCGAAGCATAAGCTACCACTTTTCCCTCTTGCATCAAAACACATCCCAGACCGTTTAACGAAGCCTCACTGTAAATAACAAATTCTTTACCCGATTCTTGCTACTAACACTGGAGCTTTTGTTAACAGAGTCTTCAACCGATCAAAACTTCTCTGACATTTATCCGACCATTCAAATCGATATCTTTTTAAAGTAATCTTGTCAACGAAGTAGCTATTGTCGAAAAGCCTTTTACAAATTTTCGGTAATAACCGGCTAACCCCAGAAAATTGTAGACACGTTCTTTGGAGGTTTCCAATTCAGAATAGCAGATATCTTGCTCGGATCAACACGAATCCCAGGAGCTAACACAATATGCCCCAGAAAGCTAACCTCATTCAACCAGAATTCACATTTTCAGAATTTTGCGTATAATTACTTCTCTCTCAAAGTTTGCAACCCAATTTTCAAATGTTCAGCATGCTCACTTTCATCGCGTGAGTAAATCAAAATGTCGTCAATGAATACAACAACAAATTGATCTAGATACGGTCTGAAAATTGTATTCATCAAGTCCATAAAGACAGCAGGAGCATTAGTTAGTCAGAATGGCATAACTAAAAACTCATAATGCCCATACCTCGTTCGAAAAGTAGTTTTACAGAATATCTGAATCTTTAACTCTCAAATGGTAGTATCATGATCTCAAATCAATCTTGGAAAACACAGTAGCTTCTATTAACTGATCGAATAAGTTATCACGGATATTTGTTCTTTATAGTCACCTTATTCAACTGATGGTAATCGATACACATTCTCATTGTGCCATCTTTCTTTTTCACAAATAGAACAGGTGCACCCCAAGGTGAGAAACTCGGTCTAGCGAACCCTCTATCGGTCAACTCTTGTAACTGCGACTCTAACTCTTTCAACTCTGTTGGTGCCATTCTATATGGAGCTATCGAAATAGGTGTCGTACCAGGCAATAATTCAATACCAAATTCAACTTCACGAATCGGAGGTAAACCCGATAACTCTTTAGGGAACACATCAGAAAAATCACAAACAATGGGTACTGATTCAACTTTCTTCTCGGATACTTTTGAATCAATCACATAAGCAAAATATGATTCATACCCCTTTTTCACATAACTCTGAGCTTTTAAAACAGATATCACAGCAGGCAATCCATTCAAATCATCAGACTCAATCCTTACAATCTCATCATTCAGACTTCTTAAATTAATAGATTTTCTTTTACAGTTTACAACGGCATCATGCATGAACAACCAATCCATTCCCAAAATAATATTGAATTCATCAAATGGCAAAACATCGATCAATGGGAAACAGATATCTCAAACATTAATGCAGTTCTTGCATACTTTGTCAACAAGGACACTTTTACCTAAGGGTTCGATACTTTTATAGTAAACTCAAGAGACTCTAGCAAAGTCTTGCTGAATACTAAATCCATGCATATATATGAATGCGTAGAACCAAGGTCTATCAAAGCAATCACAGTAGTATCGTAAAGAGTAAAAGTAGCAGTTATCACATCAGGTGATGAAGCTTCCTAAGAGCTCGGATAGCATACACCCTTGACAGGCGCTCTAGCTTCAGATCTGACAACATTGTCTCTCGTAATTATCTGACTACCATCAACATTTCTTGTATTCTTTAAAGGTCTACCTCTCGCAGGGGCATTATCGATCTCAAATTACGAGCATCTCGTTCGACAGTCGTGGCAATCACGATAAAATGATCAAGTGATCCACATCAGCAAGCTCGACATTTAATCTAGACTTCTGGATGTCTTTTTCCACAATGTTTACATTCGGTTCTCTCAGATCGAACATTACCAACACTAGCCACTGAAGTTGCTGGGTTTTTGGAACTTATTTGCGATCTAGCTCTATTTCTGCTCAAATGTCCCGTATTTTCTCGGGAACGACCTTGATCATCTCTGTATCTCATTGAAGTAGACTAAAATGATTTATTCTGAAATCTCTTTCTCATATCTCGGGCTTTAGTTTTAGCTTTTCTTTTATCTTTCCCAAGTGCTTCAGCTTTGCATGCTCCATCAACGAGTGCAACGAACTCTTTTATTTCTAATATCCCGACTAGCAAACGGATATCTTCATTAAGACCATCATCGAATCTTTTGCACATTATAGCTTTGGACGATATACACTCTCAGGCATATTGACTTGTCGTACGAACTCTCGTTCATATTCAGTGACAGCCATTCGACCCTGTTTAAGCTCCAGAAATTCTTTTCATTTTGATCGACGAATCCCTCACTGATATATTTCTTTCAAACTCAATCTGAAAGAAATCCCATGTAACATGTTCTCTTGAAATAATAGAAATTAAGGTTTTCAACCTATTGATAAGCCACATCTCGAAGTAACAATACAACACACTTTATGCATTCTTCTGGAGTCAAAAACATCTCATCAAATACCCGAATAGTATTTTCAATCCAGAATTCATCTTTTTCAGCATCATCATTATTGGTGGCTTGGAACTCTTTAGCCCCATACTTAAGGATCTTATCAACTGGAGGCTTATTTAACAGATTCGAATACATAACCGGTGGCACAACTGTAGTCTGAGGGGGATTAACCGGGGGCAAAGGTAGTGAAACTTTCGGTTATTCTTTACGAACTGAGTGAACCACTCACTCATCATTTGGAAGAAAGCTTGTTTAGCTTCTCCCTCCTGACTGCTTGTAGTTAGTCTCGGATTAGAAGGCTTGGTCCCTTGCGCGGGAGCAGGCGCATTACTTTCTATGTTGTCAGCTATGGCTCTTTCGGGATCCATTGCTATACAGAAATCACATTTTACACGTCAGGATTCATCACACTATTACAGTTCAGATTATGGCATGTATAGCTAGACCCTGACATTCTACGTTAGTCCGAGAATCGACTAAACCGTAGCTCTGATGCCAATCAAATGTAACACTCCTATCCCATTTCCGATCACCGATTAGGGTTAAAGCGTTACCGGATAGATCTAAAACATTTACAGAATTATCACATAGCCATTTATCAATCTCAAACATAAAGTCCCTTAAGAAGTCATCGAGACCTTAAACATGCTTGTAAACCGAGTTGGGACTAAACCGAAACACATACAAGATTTCATGAAAATTTAAAACATTTCTAAAATACATGGGACACACGGCCGTGGGGTAAGCCGTGCCTCTTCCACGATTTCTTGACACACCTATGTGTCTTCCTCATGGCTATAAACTGCCAAAACCAATACGATCACCAAGCACGCCTGTGTGCTAAGGCCGTGTACAATAGTTCACATACTGTTATTTCCCACACGGCCACCAAGCACACCCGTGTTAAGGCCGTGTATAATATAATGCACATTCTGCCAATTTACCCACGATTTTAGGCATGCCCGTGTGCCTCAATCGTGTGACATTACAGGCCATTTACAAGGCCAATATGCCACCCATTTTGGGTCTCACCTACAAGCAATACATACCAAAACATAATATGCATAAATGGCAACCAAAACATATCAAATGGTTCACTTCATCCATACATCCAATACCAAATCCATCCATACCAAATTGCAAACTAAATCCTACCTCATTTCAAACATGTATCATCCCTTTGCTTAATCAAAACTTAACCATTCCATATGCATCAAAACATACTAAATACATGCTTAATAACTTATTCATTCAAACATTTATCAACTCAAAAACTTGCCATTACACATGGCCATGCTCACTTCATAAACATAAACACCTATCTAGCCTATACATGCCATAATTAGCCATATACATTTTCAAAAGGGTACCAAAATAAGTTTAGTAGTGTGATGACAATCCTTGACAATCCCGAGCCTTTAGTAGCTTTGACGACCTATAAAACAGAGAAAATACTCACACAGAGTAAGCTTTCCAAAAGCTTAGTAAGTCATATACAAATAAACACCCTGGCACATATATATATATATATATATCTATCGATCACTTAGCAACTATCACATATATAACTTGGTTCATAAACTTATGGTCACATTTGCCACATTCAACATTTTGAGATTCACATTCTCATTCTCAATCATACTCTTCTTCATATCAAAGTCAAATAGGTACTTACCTTTCATGCTTACTTAATGCGCATTCAACGTACCTGAATCGGGTATTCATTCACTTAATGGATCATAGCTCGGATATACCATTCGTATTGCAGACTTGCCCGTTGAACCCTTAGGAACCTAGTAGAATACTCAGAAAGCTCGGAATAGTAGTACAATGCCAACATCCCAGACGACGTCTTATATATAATCAGATAATAATGCCTACGTCCCAGATGAGGTCTTATGTATAATCAGATAATGATGCCTACGACCCAGACGACGTCTTATGTATAATCAGATAATGATGCCTACGTTCTAGATGAGGTCTTATGTATAATAGATAATAATGCCTACATCCCAAACGAGGTCTTACACGAAATCTCAAATTAACGCTAACGCCCTGGACGTGGTCTTACATGATAAAACAGATCAGATACCTATGTCATGACATAGCTAATCCTATATATTCCTAGGTTCGTACGGGACTTCTAGGCTTTATCACTATATCGAACTTATTTCATAGTTCACGCACTTAGCATCTCATACTCATTCATTTTCATCGATAGACATATGAATACATATATTCAATTCAATACAGATAATTTTATTTGCATAAAGACTTACCTTGGGTTTGGTTTATCGAACGAAAACGGTTACTCGGTTATTTTCACTTTCCCACAATCTAAATTAGTTTTCCTCGGTTCTTGATCTAAACATATTCAGAATTAACCCTTTTATTCACCATTCCATTCAATTCAATCCATAGACACACATTTAGGGCTATTTGTAAATTAACCCTCATATTTACCCACTTTAACAATTTAGTCCATTTTTCACAAAACATCAAATTCACAAAATCCACACACAACATGCTTGGCGAACCTCTCTAGGGGCTATACAAGCCCAAATATTTCATCAAATTTGCTATTTAGTCCTTCAATTTACCATTTTCTTAATTTAGCCCTATTTAGCTAAATTAATCAAAACTTCAAGAACAAAACATGTTCATCAATCTTAAATCTTCCATTTAACATCATAAAACATCACAAAACTCAACATAGCATCAATGGCATCCCACACAAACATTATCAATTCATCAAATTGAGACATGGGTTTGATAGCATTCAAAGCAACGACTACGAAAACATATAAATTATCAAAAATCGAAGCAAAACATATCTTAAATTTGGATCAAACTTAGTTGAATGTTTGAAGAGTTCAAACCCTTTCTTTTCTTTATGAATTTTGGTGGTGGATGGATAGTAATGCCACCTTTCATGTTTATTTCACTAAAACATATAATAATAATCTTTTTACAAAAATACCCATCCAATTTATAAATAAAACAAACATGTAATAAGGGTATATTAGTATTTCAGTCATCCACTAGCTATAAAGTGGTATAATAACAACAATAGGCCTCCATATTAACAAAGCCACATCACATTAGTACTTTAATAATTAGCAATCAACTTTCACCTTTACTGCAATTTCATCCTTTCATCAAATTAAACACGCAAACAGACAAATTTGTTTACAGAAATTTACCACATGCTAATTCACATATCAACGTCACAGAAAATAATATTAAAATATTATACAGACTCAAATTTATGGTCCCAAAACCACTGTTTCGACTAGGGTATAAACCGGACTTTTAGAGTTCTCCCCCTTAGGGATTTTTGTCCCCGAAAATGTTACCATTAAACAGAATCGGATATTGTTGTCTCATTGAGTCCTCAGACTCCAACTTAGCCTCTTCTATACCATGACGATGCCAGAGTACTTTCGCTAACAGAATTTTCTTATTTCTCAACTCTTTCACTTCACGAGCTAATATACGGATCGGTTCCCCTTCGTATGTCATATCAGATCAGATTTCAATATCAGATGGGGTAATCACATGTGACGGATCGACCGATATCTACGGATCATCGAACGTGAAATACATTGTGAATCTTTTCTAATTCGAGGGTAACTTCAATCTATATGCAACAAGCCCAACATGTTCAATGATCTCATACATCGATGAATCTGGACTTAACTTGCCTTTACGTCGAATCGAGCACTTTCTTCCACGGAGATACTTTTAGAAAAACTTTGTCACCAGATCTCAAATTCTATATCTTTTGTTTTAAGTCCGCATAGGACTTCGAGGATCGATGTCGCTTTAAGCAATCTCGAATCGTTCACTTTCTTCGATATCTTTTATCAAATTGACCCTGTAACTTATTCTCACCGAGTTCATCCAATACGAGGTGTACGACATTTACGTCCGTATAAAGCTTCATATGGTGCCATTTTAATGCTTGTCTAAAACTATTGTTATCATAAATTCGATCAACGGTATTGTTCCACGAACCATTAAACTCAAGTACAAGCATCTTAACATATCTTCTACAATCGAATGACTCGCTTGGATTGACCATCTGTCTGTGGATGAAAACCTGTACTAAAATGCAATTTCGTGCCCAAAGCTTCTTGTAATTTCTTCCAGAACCTCGATGTGAATCTCGGGTCTCTATCTGACACCATGGATAGTGGAACCCCGTGCAATCTCACAATCTCAGAAATATAAAGCTCAACTAATCTCTCAAGTGAATAGTCAGATCTTACCGAAATAAAATAGGCAAATTTCGTCAATCGGTCAACTACGACCCATATCGCATCCTTCTTTCTCGGAGTCAGAGGCAACCCAGAAACAAAGTCCATAGTTACTCTATCCCATTTCCATTCAGGAATCAGAATCGGCTGTAATAACCCATACGAAACTTGATGTTCTACTTTCACTTGCTGACAAACTAAACATTTTGAAACAAAGTCAGAAATGCCTCGTTTCATGCCAGACCACCAATAGTGTTGCTTCAAATCATGATACATCTTTGTACTTCCGGATGGATGATAGGAGATCTATGTGCTTCACCCAAAATCAATTGAATCAACTCCAGATTTCTTGGAATACAGATTCGATCTCGAAATCTCAAACAATCATCAATAACTTGAAATTCAGATTCAGAATTCAATTCACACTGAGCTTATTTGAACAACAATTCAGTATCAACCTTCTGAGCATCACATATTTGCTGTACAAATAACAATTTCGCTCTCAATTCAGCTATTACAAAACTATCATCAGACAAATCAATCTGAGCATTCAAAGCATGTAGTGTAAACAACGACTTTCTACTCAACGATCGCAACAACGCTTGCTTTACCGGATGATAATCTATCACAAGCTCATAATCTTTTAACAATTCAAGCCATCTTCTCTGGCACAAGTTCAAATCTTTATGGGTCATTACATATTTCAGACTTTTATGATCTGAAAACACATGACATTTCTCACCGTACAAATAATGACGCCAAATTTTAAGTGCAAACAAAATAGCAATTTCTCCCCTTAGGGATTTTTGTCCCTAAAATGTTACCATTAAATGTAATCGGATATTGTTGTCTCATTGAGTCCTCAGACTCCAACTTAGCCTCTTCTATACCATGACGATGCCAGAGTACTTTCACTAACAGAATTTTCATATTTCTCAACTCTTTCACTTCACGAGCTAAGATACGGATCAGTTCCCCTTCGTATGTCATATCAGATCAGATTTCAATATCAGATGGGGTAATCACATGTGACGGATCAGACCGATATCTACGGATCATCGAACGTGAAATACATTGTGAATCTTTTCTAATTCAGAGGGTAACTTCAATCTATATGCAACAAGCCCAACATGTTCAATGATCTCATACGGTCCGATGAATCTCGGACTTAACTTGCCTTTACATCTGAATTGGAGCACTTTCTTCCACGGAGATACTTTTAGAAAAACTTTGTCACCAATCTCAAATTCTATATCTTTTCGTTTTAAGTCTGCATAGGACTTCTGAGGATCAGATGCTGCTTTTAAGCAATCTCGAATCAGTTTCACTTTCTGTTCGATATCTTTTATCAAATCGACCCCGTGTAACTTATTCTCACTGAGTTCAGTCCAATACAGAGGTGTACGACATTTACGTCCGTATAAAGCTTCATATGGTGCCATTTTAATGCTTGTCTAAAAACTATTGTTATACGCAAATTCGATCAACGGCAGGTATTGTTCCCACGAACCATTAAACTCAAGTACAAGCATCTTAACATATCTTCTACAATCTGAATGACTCGCTTGGATTGACCATCTGTCTGTGGATGAAAACCTGTACTAAAATGCAATTTCGTGACCAAAGCTTCTTGTAATTTCTTCCAGAACCTCGATGTGGATCTCAGGTCTCTATCTGACACCATGGATAGTGGCACCGCGTGCAATCTCACAATCTCAGAAATATAAAGCCCAACTAATCTCTCAAGTGAATAGTCAGATCTTACCGAAATAAAATGGGCAAATTTCGTCAATCGGTCAACTACGACCCATATCGCATCCTTCTTTCTCGGAGTCAGAGGCAACCCAGAAATAAAGTCCATAGTTACTCTATCCCATTTCCATTCAGGAATCAGAATCGACTGTAACAACCCAGACGAAACTTGATGTTCTACTTTCACTTGCTGACAAACTAAACATTTTGAAACAAAGTCAAAATGTCTCGTTTCATGCCAGACCACCAATAGTGTTGCTTCAAATCATGATACATCTTTGTACTTCCGGATGGATGATAGGAGATTATGTGCTTCACCCAAAATCAATTGAATCAACTCCATTTCTTGGAATCTGATTCGATCTCGAAATCTCAAACAATCATCAACAACTTGAAATTCAGATTCAGAATTCAATTCACACTGAGCTTATTTGAACAACAATTCAGTATCAACCTTCTGAGCATCACATATTTGCTGTACAAATAACGATTTCACTCTAAATTCAGCTATTATAGAACTATCATTAGACAAATCAATCTGAGCATTCAAAGCATGTAGTGTAAACAATGACTTTCTACTCAACGCATCTGCAACAACGTTTGCTTTACCCGGATGATAATCTATCACAAGCTCATAATCTTTTAACAATTCAAGCCATCTTCTCTGGCACAAGTTCAAATCTTTATGGGTCATTACATATTTCAGACTTTTATGATCTGAAAACACATGACATTTCTCACCGTACAAATAATGACGCCAAATTTTAAGTGCAAACAAAATAGCAGCGAGCTCAATATCGTGTGTCAGATAATTCTTTTCATGAGGCTTTAATTGTCTAAAAGCATAAGCTACCACTTTGCCCTCTTGCATTAAAACACATCCCAGACCGTTTAACGAAGCATCACATAAACAACAAATTCTTTACCCGATTTTGGCTATACTAACACTTGAGCTTCTGTTAACAGAGTTTTCAACCGATCAAAACTTCTCTGACATTTATCCGACCATTCAAATCTGATATCTTTTTAAAGTAATCTTGTCAACGGAGTAGCTATTGTCGAAAAGCCTTTTACAAATCTGCGGTAATAACCAGCTAACCCCAGAAAGCTGGGGACACGTTCTTTGGAGGTTTCCAATTCAGAATAGCAGAAATCTTGCTCGGATCAACACGAATCCCATAAGCTGACATAGTATGCCCCAAAAAACTGACCTCATTCAACCAGAATTCACATTTGCTAAATTTTGTGTACAATTGCTTCTCTATCAAAGTTTGCAACACAATTTTCAAATGTTTAGCATGCTCACTTTCATCGCGTGAGTAAATCAAAATGTCGTCAATGAATACAACAACAAATTGATCCAGATACGATCTAAAAATTTTATTCATCAAGTCCATAAAGACAACAGGAGCATTGGTTAGTCCGAATGGCATAACTAAAAACTCATAATGCCCGTACCTCATTCGAAAAGTAGTTTTCGGAATGTCTGAATCTTTAACTCTCAAATGGTAGTATCCTGATCTCAAATCAATCCTCGAAAACATAGTAGCTCCTTTTAACTGATCGAATAAGTCATCAATCTTATACAACGGATATTTGTTCTTTATAGTCACCTTATTCAACTGAAGGTAATCGATACACATTCTCATCGTGCCATCTTTCTTTTTCACAAACAGAACAAGTGCACTCCAAGGTGAGAAACTTGGTCTAGCGAACCCTCTATCGCTCAACTCTTGCAACTGCGACTTTAACTCTTTCAACTCTGTTGGTGCCATTCTATACAGACCTATTAAAATAGGTGTCGTACCAGGCAATAATTTAATACCAAATTCAACTACACAAATCGAAGGTAAACCCAGTAACTCTCCAGGGAACACATCAGAAATATCACAAATAGTGGGTACTGATTCAACTTTCTTCTCAGATACTTTTGAATCAAACACATAAGCAAAATATGATTCATACCCTTTTTCACATAACTCTGAGCTTTCAAAATGGATATCACAGCAGGCAATCCATTCAAATCATCAAACTCAATCATTACAATCTCATCATTCGGACTTCTTAAATTAATAGATTTTCTTTTATAGTTTACAACGACATCATGCATGAACAACCAATCCATTCCAAAAATAATATCGAATTCATCAAATGGCAAAAGCATCAGATCAGCGGGGAAACAGATATCTCGAAACATTAACAGACAGTTCTTGCATACTTTGTCAACAAGGACACTTTTACCTGAGGGGTTCGATACTTTTATAATAAACTCAGTAGACTCTACAGACAAAGTCTTGCTAAATACTAAATTCATGCATATATGTGAATGCGTAGAACCAAGGTCTATCAAAGCAATCACAATAGTATCGTAAAGAGTAAAAGTACCAGTTATCACATTAGGTGATGAAGTTTCCTCACGAGCTCGGATAGCATATGCTCTGATAAGCGCTCTAGCTTCAGATCTGACAACATTGTCTCTCGTAATTCTCTGACTACCATCAACATTTCTTGTATTCTTTGAAGGTCTACCTCTCGCAGGTGCATTATCAAATCTCGAATTCAGAACAGTCTCTGGTCCGACAGGCTCAGGGCAATCACGGATAAAATGATCAAGCGATCCACACCTGAAGCAAACTCTAACATTTAATTTACAGCTTTTTGGATGTCTTTTTCTACAATGTTTATATTCGGTTCTCTCAGATAGAACATTACCAACGCTAGCCATTAGAGTTGCTGGGTTTTTGGAACTCATTTGCGATCTAGCTCTATTTCTGTTCAAATGTCCCGTATTTTCTCGGGAATGACCTTGATCATCTCTGTATCTCTTTGAAGCAGACTTAAATGATTTATTCTGAAATCTCTTTCTCATATCCCGGGCTTCAGTTTCAGCTTTTCTTTTATCTTTCCCAAGTGCTTCAGCTTTGCATGCTCCATCAACAAGTGTAATGAACTCTTTTATTTCTAATATCTCGACTAGCAAACGGATATCTTCATTAAGACTATCTTCGAATCTTTTGTACATTATAGCTTCGGAAGATATACACTCTCAGGCATATTCACTTGTCGCACGAACTCTTGTTCATATTCAGTGACAGTCATTTGGCCTTATTTAAGCTCTAAAAATTCTTTTCATTTCTGATCGACGAATCCCTCACTGATATATTTCTTCCAAAACTCAATCTGAAAGAAATTCGATGTAACCTATTCTCTCGAAAGAACAGAAATTAAGGTTTTCCACCATTGATAAGTCGCATCTCGAAGTTACGATACAACACACTTCATGCATTCTTCCAGAGTCAGAGACATCTCATCAAATACTGAATAGTATTTTCAATCCAGAATTCATCTTTTTCAGCATCATCATTATTGGTAGCTCAGAACTCTTCAGCCCCATACTTACGGATCTTGTCAACTGGAGGATTATTTAATAGATTCAGATACATAACCGGTGGCACAATTGTAGTCTGAGGGGGATTAACCGAAGGCGGAGGTAGTGAAATAGTCAGGTTATTCTTTACGAACTGAGTGAACCACTCACTCACCATTTAGAAGAAAGCTTGTTTAGCTTCTCCCTCCTAACCACTTGTAGTCGGTCTCGGATTAGAAGGTTCTGTCCCTTGTGCGGGAGTAGGCGAATTACTTTCTACGTCGTCAGCTATGGCTCTTTTGGGATCCATTGCTATACAGAAATCACATTTTACATGTTAGGATTCATCACATTATTACAGTTCAGATTATGGCATGTATAGCTAAACCCTGACATGCTATGTTAGTTTGAGAATCAACTAAATCGTAGCTCTGATACCAATCAAATGTAACACTCTTATCCCATTTTGATCATCGAATTAGGGTGAAAGGCGTTACCGGATAGATCAAAAACATTTACAAAATTATCACCTAGTCATTTATCAATCTCAAACATAAAGTCCCTTAAGAAGGTCATCGAGACCTTAAACATGCTTGTAAATCAAGTCGGGACTAAACCGAAACACATACGAGATTTCACAAAAATTTAAAACTTTTCTAAATACAGGGGACACACGGCCGTGGGGGTAGGCCGTACCTTTCCCACGATTTCTTGACACACCCATGTGTCTTCCTCGTGGCTATATACTGTCAAAACTAATACGGTCACCAAGCACCCCTGTGTTAAGGCGTGTACAATAGTTCACATACAGTCATTTCCCACACGGCCACCAAGCACACCCGTGTCGAGGCCGTGTACAATATAAGGCACATTCTGCCAATTTACCCACGATTTTAGGCACGCTCGTGTGCCTCAATCATTTGACATTATAGGCCATTTACAAGGCCAATATGCCACCCATTTTGGGTATCACCTACAAGCAATACATACCAAAACATAATATGCATATATGGCAACCAAAACATATCAAATGGTTCACTTCATCCATACATCCAATACCAAATCCATCCATACCAAATTGCAAAATAAATCCTACCTCATTTCAAACATGTATCATCCCTTTGCTTAATCAAAACTTAACCATTCCATATGCATCAAAACATACTAAATATATGCTTCATAACTTATTCATTCAAACATTTATCAACTCAAAAGCTTGCCAATACACATGGCCATGCTCACTTCATAAACATAAACACCTATCTAGCCTATACATGCCATAATTAGCCATATACATTTTCAAAAGGGTACCAAAATAAGTTTAGTAATGTGATGGCAATCCCGAGCCTTCAGTAGCTTTGACGACCTATGAAACAGAGAAAATACACACACAGAGTAAGCTTTCCAAAAGCTTAGTAAGTCATATACAAATAAACACCTTGGCACACATATATATCGGTCACTTAGCAACTATCACATATATAACTTCGTTCATAAACTTATGATCACATTTGCCACATTCAACATTTTGAGATTCACATTCTCATTCTCAATCATACTCTTCTTCATATCAAAGTCATATAGGTACTTACCTTTCATGCATACTTAATGCACATTCAACATACCTGAATTGGGTATTCATTCACTTAATGGATCATAGCTCGGATATACCATTCGTACTGCAGACTTGCCCGTTGAAACCTTAGGAACCTAGTAGGATACTCAGAAAGCTCGGAATAGTAGCACAATGCCAACGTCCCAGACGAGGTCTTACATGCACTCATATATCGATGCCACTATCCCGGACAGGGTATTATATATAATCAGATAGTGATGCTTATCCTGACGGGTCTTATGTATAATCGATAATGATGCTTACATCCCGCAGCGAGGTCTTATGTACAATCAGATAATAATGCCTACGTCCCAGACGAGGTCTTATGTATAATAAGATAATGATGCATACATCCCAGACGAGGTCTTACACGAAATTTCAAATCAATGCCAACGTCCCGGACGTGGTCTTACATGGTAAAATAAAACAGATACCTATGTCATGACATAGCTAATCCTATCTATTCCTTGGCTCGTACGGGACTTCTCGGCTTTATCACTATATCGAGCTTATTTTGAAATTCACGCACTGAGCATCTCATACTCATTCATTTTCATTGATAGACATATGAATACATATATTCAATTCAATACAGATAAGTTTATTTGCATAAAGACTTACCTCGGATTTGGTTTATCGAAAAAAACGGCTATTCGGTTATTTTTGCTTTCCCACGATCTAAATCTGTTTTCCTCTGTTCTTGATCTAAACATATTCAGAATTAACCTTTTTATTCACCATTCCATTCAATTCAATCCATAGACACACATTTAGGGCTATTTGCAAATTAACCCTCATATTTGCCCACTTTAACAATTTAGTCCATTTTTCACAAAACATCAAATTCACAAAATCCACACACACACATGCTTGGCCGAACCTCTCTAAGGACTATACTAGCCCAAATATTTCATCAAATTTGCTATTTAGTCCTTCAATTTACCATTTTCACAATTTAGCACTATTTAGCTAAATTCAACAAAACTTTAAGAACAAAACATGTTCATCAAGCTTAAATCTTCCATTTAACAACATAAAACATCACAAAACTCAACATAGCATCAACGGAATCTCACAAAAACATTAATAATTCATCAAATTGAGACATGGGTTTGATAGCATTCGAAGCAACAATTATGAAAACGTATAAATTATCAAAAATCGCAGCAAAACATACCTTAAATTTGGATCAAACTTAGCCGAATGTTTGAAGAGTTCAAACCCTTTTTTTTATTTATGAATTTCGGTGGTGGATGGATAGAAATGGCCACCTTTCATGTTTATTTCACTAAAACATATAATAATAATCTTTTTACTAAAATACCATACAATTTATAAATAAAACAAACAAGGGTATATTAGTATTTCATTCATCCACTAGCTATAAAGTGGTATAATAACAACATTAGGCCTGCATATTAACAAAGCCACAACACATTAGTACTTTAACAATTAGCAATCAACTTTCACCTTTAATGCAATTTCATCCTTTTGTCAAATTAAACACGCAAACAGACAAATTCGCTTACAGAAATTTACCACATGCTAATTCACATATCAACGTCACAGAAAATAATATTAAAATATTATACAGACTTAGACTTGTGGTCCCGAAACCACTATTCTGACTAGGGTATAAACTGGACTGTTACAGTCTTGACTCACGCCCGTGTGTCCAACCGTGTGGGCACTTACAGGCTATTTACCAAGCCGTTAGCCACCCTAAAATGAAGATCATATCCATACACAATTCAACGATGCAATAACAACCCAATTTTATGAATAATATTACATTCTTCATTGATCTCAATAAACATACATGCTTAGTCAAATTTGGCCAATCACTTAGCCATATACAAAAGAATAATAAACTTGATAGCCTTTCCAAAGGCCCTTCTTAAAACATGTCCACAAAATGAATGTTTCCTATACATGCCATACTTGGTAAAGTAACTTGGCTATACCAAAATAAGAGTTGATAGTGTGTTGCGAGCTCCGACTTTAATGATCCACGAGTTAGCTTATGATCGCATAGAAAGAAAGAATCATAACGTAAGCATATAGATTAGTAAGTTTGCATGTAACAACTCATAGAATTATCATTGCTTAATATAAACCATTTCACATAAACAATGGTATCATGAATTTCAGCTAAAGTGCTTACTTACTCATATAGATTCTTACATGTCTCATCACACTTACTATTATCATACTTATAAGGTAACCATGGCACCTGTATCACTTGATCACATTGATCAGTATACTATAATAACAATAATCATGATATCTACTTTCTCATTCACAACATGAATAATACTCAACTTCATCTAACTTCATCTTGATACTAACTTTACTTTCTTAGCTTTCTTACTATCTTCTTTTAGCTTACTCATTTGCCCAATGAATTTCGGTGAATAACCGAGGATACTAAATCTCTTCCCACATAATATGATGCCAAAGCCATATCCTAGACATGGTCTTACATGGGTTTTCTCATCTTGGTTTCACGGCATATCTTGACATGGACTTATATGAAGTCTTGCTCTTGATAACATACTCAATGCCAAGCTTAAGTTCTTAGACTTACATGATAACTTGTTTGCTAACTTGATCAATGCCAAGCTTGCCTTGGACTTACATGATATCTTGATCAATGCCAAGCTTGCCTTGGACTGATAACTTGCTTGTTAATGATCAATAACTTGCTTGCTGATATCTTGATCAATGCTTGGACAATGATATCTTGATCAATGCCAAGCTTGCCTTGGACTTACATGATAACTTGCGTGGTAGATCGAGTATCCTGGGAAATTCATTTCCCATCGGGACTTGCTCGTACTTATCATCATGATTTCTTACTTGAACATAACATGATAATTTCATACAATTATTGTACATTATATTAAGAAATTTAATGATAATAATCATTAAGCTTAGAAATCATACAAACTTACCTCAATATACAAAATGTATGTAGATGTGCAATTTAGTCCTCGACTTTATTCTTGCCTCGGTTTCGATCCGGGCTTTGTTTTTCTTGATCTATAATCATAAATAGATCATTTAAAAACCATATTGTCTAAATTGACTCATAACTCATACTTAGGCAAAAATTACTATTTTGCCTCTATACTTTCTAATTATTTGCACATTTACCCCAATTCTCGTAAAATGATTTTCATGCAACTTTCTTAAACTTCGTGCTCAACTGAATCATTTTCTCTTCTATAACAATCATCAATTCTCACTATTTCTAGTAGGTATGACCAATTTTATAACTATTACAAAATGGTCCCTACTACCATTTTTCATGAAATTCATTAAGGAAAAGATGTTTATCTAACATCAAACTCTCTTAAACTTCCATAAAACATCATTTAACAAGCATGTCATTCAAGGGTAGATTTTGAACATGCATCTTAGCTCATTTTATAGCTAAAATTAGCTAATTCATAATGGAACTTCAAAATACGAAGGATATTAAAAAGGGCTAAGATGAACTTACTATGAACTTGAAAAAATGAAAACCCTAGCTATGGTGTCTCCCAATTTTCTAAGAAGCAACAAGGAAGAAGATGAGTGAATTTTCTCATCTTTATCCTATTTTAATCACTAATGAGGCCAATTGACCAAAATGCCCTTCCTCTTAAAAATTTCCATAATAGTCTTTTAAGGCCAATTATGTCCAAAAATTAAATTTTGGGAAAATTGTTATTTAAGGGCTCATAATTAGTATTTTAAAGTTATTTCATGCAAAAAGCTTCTAGAAACTCATATATTGCAACTTTTTCAATTTAGTCCTTTTTGGACCAATTGACCTCAACTTAATAAAATTGCTTTACAAAACTTTCGTACTAACGTGCAAACATGGCATAAACTTGAAAAACTCATAATTTCAACTTGGGTTCGTGGCCTCGCACCACTATCCCGACTAAGCCCTAAATTGGGCTGTTACAATTCTCCTCCTTAGGGATTTTCGTCCTAAAAAATCTTACCAGCAAAAAGGTTTGCATACTAATTTCTCATACCCTCTTCTAATTCCCATGTAGCTTCTTCGATTTCGTGCCTTTGCCACAATACCTTTACTAAGGCAATACTCTTATTTCTTAGTTGCTTAACTTCCCTAGCCAAAATCTTGACTGGTTCTTCACCATAAGTCATGTCGGGACGAATCTCTATTTTCGAAGGGGTAATTACATGTGAAGGGTCTGATCTATAGTGTCGTAACATTGACACGTGAAACACATCATGTATCTTCTCTAATTCTGATGGCAAAGCCAAATGGTACGCTACCAGCCCAATTCTCTCCGTTACCTCATAAGGTCCAATGAAACGTGGACTTGAGTTGCCTTTACGGCCAAATCTGAGAACTTTTCTCCATGGTGATACTTTCAAAAAGACTTTATCCCCAACTTGGTACTCGATCTCTTTTTCTTTAAATCCAAATAGGGTTTCTGTCTGTCTGAGGCAGCTTTTAAACATTCTCAAATTACTTTCACTTTCTCATCAGCTTCTTTAACCAAATCAACCTCGTGAATTTGGCTCTCCTTGAGTTCATTCCAAAACAAGGGAGTTCTACACTTACGCCCATATAGGGCCTCATAAGGCGCCATCTTTAAGCTCGACTGAAAGCTATTATTATAGGCAAATTCTACCAATGGGAGAAACTTTTCCCAACTGCCTTGAAATTCCAAAACACAACATCTGAGCATGTCCTCAAGTACTTGAATTAACCTTTCTGACTGACCGTTAGTCTGAGGGTGAAAAGCTGTGCTAAAACTCAATTTTGTACCCAAAGCTTCTTGTAATTTCTTCCAGAATCTAGATGTGAATCTCGGATCTATATCCGATATGATCGATAAGAGAACTCCGTGAAGTCTTACTATTTCTGAAACATACAAGTTTGCCAACTTGTCTAGGGAGTAATCCACTCGTACAGGTATAAAGTGGGCTGACTTCGTGAGTTTATCAACCACTACCCAAATAGCATCTTTCTTGCTCGGAGACAATGGTAAACCCGTTATGAAATCCATGGTGATACGGTCCCATTTCCACTAGAGAATCAAGATAGGTTGAAGTAAACCCGAAGGTACTTCAGCCTTTACTTGCTGACAAATCATGCACTTGGTAACAAATTCTGAAATGTCTTTCTTCATTTTTGGCCACCAATATTGTTGCTTTAGATCATTATACATATTGGTGCTACCCGGATGTACAGATAAACACCCGTTATGTGCTTCATACAAAATTCTATGTATAAGCTCCTCTTTTCTTGGCACACAAACTCTATCTCTAAACATTAAATATCCATTAGAATTAATCTGAAAGCCAAATTCAGCACCTGACTCGCAGCTGAGCTCTCTTAACTTGCAACTCACTATCTTCTTTCTGAGCTTTAAAGATCTCTTGAAGAAACATTGGTCTAGCTCTTAACTCAGCTAAAATAGAGCCATTGTCAAATAAGGATATCCTTGAATTCAATGCTCTTAAAATAAACAGAGACTTCTTGCTCAAAGCATTGATGACTACATTTGCCTTTCTTGGATGGTAATCAATGACCAACTCATAGTCTTTTATCAACTCTAACCATCTCCTTTGTCTTAAGTTCAACTCTTTCTGCATCATCAAGTACTTCAAACTTTGTGATCGGTGAAAATTTGACATCGTTCACCGTATAAATGGTGTCTCCAGATCTTCAATGTGAAGACTATGGCGGCCAATTCTAGGTCATGCATCGGATAATTCTTCTCATGAGGTTTTAACTATCTTGAGGCATAAGCAATCACTTTTCCTTCTTGCATGAGTACACAACCCAATCCATTTAAGGATGCATCACTGTGGACTACAAATTCTTTCCCTGATTCAGGTTGTACTACGATTGGAGCTTTTGTCAGCATTTTTTTCAACTTCTCAAAACTTTGTTAGCATCTTTCTAACCATTCAAACTTCATGTTCTTCTGTAACAATTTAGTCATCGGGGTTACAATCATAGAAAACCCCTTGACGAATCGTCTATAGTAGTCGGCTAGGCCCAAAAATATCTAATCTTAGTGATGTTCTTCAGTGGTTTTCCAGTCTATTATGGCTAAGATCTTACTTGGATCTACTCGGACTTTATTTCTCGAGACAATATGTCTCAGGAATCCCACTTCCTTGAGCCAAAATTCACTTTTACTGAATTTGGCATACAATTGATTTTCTCAAAGAGTCTGTAAAACTATCCGTAGATGATCAGCATGTTCATTCTCGTCTTAGGAATAAATCAGTATGTCGTCAATAAAAATGACTATAAACTTATCAAGGTATGGTCTAAAAATGCAGTTCATTAAGTCCATGAATACCGCAGAGCATTGGTCAACCCAAAAGGCATGACTAAATATTCATAAGGTCCCTATCTTGTTTAAAAGGCAGTCTTGGATACATCTGAATCCTTCACTCTCAACTGGTAGTACCCTGATCTCAAGTCTATTTTGGAGAATACAATCACTCCTCTCAATTGATCAAACAAATCATTGATCCTGGGAAATGGATACTTGTTCTTTATTGTCACTTTATTAAGCTGACGGTAACCAATGCATAATCTCATGGTGCCATCTTTCTTTTTCACAAACAAAATCGGAGCGCCCCATGGTGAACAACTTGATCTTGCAAAGCCTTTGTCTGCCAACTCTTGCAACTGTAACCTCAGCTCTTTCAACTCTGTTGAAGCCATTCTATAAGGAGTAAGGGATATTGGTACAGTACTAGGAGCTAGCTCAATGCCAAACTTAACTTCTCTAACTGGCGGTAATCCTGGTAATTCCTCAGGAAAAACATCCACCTACTCACATACTATCGGCACTGATTCAATCTTTAATTCTGTCTCTTTATCATTCAATACAAAGGCCAAAAATGCCTCATACCCTTTTCTTAGATATCTCTACGCCATCATATGAGAAATTATTACCGACGATCTACCTTGCTCATCTGATTCTACATGAAGAGTATCCCCATTCTCACATCTCATCTCAATGTATTTCTTCCCACAATTTACAATTACATTATGAGTAGTCAACCATTCCATACCAAGAATGAGGTCGAATTCATCAAATGGTAACAACATAAGATTTGCTTTAAAGCAATGACCTCTAATCATTAATGGACAATCTTTACAAACTTTATCAACTAACATACTCTTGCCTAAAGGATTAGACACCTTAATCACAAATTCTATGGTATCTATAGGCACACCCAAATCGGGTACTAATTTCATGCAAATGTAAGAATGTGTGGATCCGGGTCTATTAAAGCAATAACTTTGGTATTGTAAAGAGAAAAGGTACCCGTAATAACATCAAGGGAAGATGCCTCTTTGCGAGTGCGAATCATTTTCTCTTCTATAACAATCATCAATTCTCACTATTTTCAGTAGGTATGACCAATTTTATAACTGTTACAAAATGGTCCCTACTACCATTTTTCATGAAATTCATTAAGGAAAAGATGTTTATCTAACATTAAACTCTCTTAAACTTCCACAAAACATCATTTAACAAGCATGTCATTCAAGGGTAGATTTTTGAACATGCATCTTAGCTCATTTTATAGCTAAAATTAGCCAATTCATAATATTGGAACTTCAAAAATACGAAGGATATTAAAAACGGGGCTAAGATGAACTTACTATGAGCTTGAAAAAAAATGAAGAACCCTAGCTATGGTGTCTCCCAATTTTCGACAGCAACAAGGAAGAAGATAAGTGAATTTTTCTCATCTTTATCCTATTTTAATCACTAATGAGGCCAAATGACCAAAATGTCCTTCCTCTTAAAAATTTCTATAATAGTCTCTTAAGGTCAATTTTGTCCAAAAATTAAATTTTGGGAAAATTGCTATTTAAGGGCTTATAATTAGTATTCTAAAGCTATTTCATGCAAAAAGCGTCTAGAAACTCATATATTGCAACTTTTTCAATTTTTTCATTTTTGGACCAATTGACCACAACTTAATAAAATTGCTTTACAAAATTTTCATACTAACGTGCAAACATGGCATAAACTTGAAAAACTCATAATTTCACCTTGGGTTCGTGGCCTTGCACCACTATCCCGACTAGGCCCTAAATCGGGCTGTTACAAGCACAAAATGTGTAATGATTTGAAGAAGTTGTATTAGTGGCCAGGTATAAAAAGAGATACCTCCGAGTTTGTTACAAAGTGTTTTATCTGCCAACAAGTGAAAGCCGAGCATCAAGTACCTTCGAGATTACTTTAGCCAGTAATGGTTCCCTAGTGGAAGTGGGCTGAATTACGATGGATTTCCTATCGAGGTTACCTCTGACTCCAAAAAAGAAAGATGTTGTGTGGGTTGTCATTAATAGATTAACGAAATCGGCTTACTTTATACCAATACGTGTTGATTACCCACTTGATAAGTTAGTTGAACTGTACATTGTTGAGGTTGTGAGATTACATGGGGTGCATATATCCATTATCTGGATATATATCCAAGGTTTACTTCGAGGTTTTGGAAGAAGTTGTAGGAAGCCTTGGGTATGAAATTAAATTCTAGTACTGCGTTCCATCCATAAACTGATGGCCAGTCTGAAAGAGTGATTCAAGTTCTTGAAGATATTCTCCGATTCTGTATTTTAGATTCAAAGGTAGTTGGGAAAAATATTTACCTTTGGTTGAATTTGCCTACAACAACAGTTATCAGTCGAGTGTACGGATGGAACCATACGAAGCATTATATGGTCACAAGTGTCAAACTCCTCTGTATTGGATCGAGCTTAGTGAGAAGCAAATTCACATGATTGATCTAGTTAGAAAAATCGAAGAGAAAGTGAAAGTGATCCGGGATAGTCTGAAAGCTACTTCAGACCGATAAAAGTCATATGCAAATTTCAAGAGGAAAGAAATTGAGTTCTAGGTGGGCGATAAGGTATTCCTGAAAGTATCCATGTGGAAGAAAATATTGAGATTTGGTTGAAAGGGTAAATTGAGTCTGCAAATCATAGAAGCGTATGAGGTTATTGAAAGGATTGGACAAGTAGCTTACCGGTTGGCCTTGTCGGTAGAGTTAGAGAGAATACACAACATGTTTCATGTGTCGATGTTGTGACAATATCGTTCCGATCCTCCACATGTGATTCCTCCGACTAAAATTGAGATATGACCAGATATGACCTATGAAGAGGAACTAATTAAGATTTTGGCCCGAGAAGTTAAACAGTTGAGAAACAAAGGTATAGCCTTAGTGAAAGTGTTGTGGAAAAGACACAGTGTAAAAGAGGCTATGCGGGAACTGGAAGAAGCCATTAGAGAACTGTTCCCAAACCTCTTTATCGGTAAGATTTTGGGGACGAAAATCACTAAAGGGAGAAGAGTTGTAACAACCCGATTTTGGGGCTAGTTAGAATAGTGGTTTCAAAACCACTAATCTGAGGTCGGATAAATTAATTTTAACATTATTTTATGTGTTATGGCATAATTATATAGGTGCATGAAAATTTTAATGCATTAATTTTGGTGATTGCATGTTTAATTGCTAAAAGGACTAAATCGCATAAAGTGTGAAAGTTTCAATTTAAAAGTTAGAGGTTTCTAGTAGCTAAGGAATATTAAATTAGAGGTCCTTAAAGTACAATTAGGCCTTCTTAAAGGTGATGCCCGGCCAAGGGGGACAAGGGCATTAAATTGGTCAATATTGGGTGGCATTAGGTGACTTAAAGAATAAAAGAAAAGAAAATAAAGAAGTTATCATCTTTTACTATTTTCATTTCTTATCATCTTTTACTATTTTCATTTCTTCTTACCACCTAAAATTCAAGCAATAATAAGGGTTTTTGAAGCTCAAACTTTTAACCAAGCTATCCTCTAGCAAGAAAGTGATTTTTGAGGTCTTTCTAAATTTTTTGTACTTTTGGAACCGCTAAAGCTTAAGCTAGCTAATGAGGGGACTATTTATCAAAATGGTTGAAAGTTTAGGGACTTTCTATGTGAGTGCTTGTGTTTTTTTCTAAGCTTTTAGGTAAGAAAATGAATTGTGGTTGTTAAATAAACAACTTTTGTGAAAGGTGTTTTCATGAAAACACCTAAAAGGACCTATTTGTAAAGGTTATAAATTTAGTAGCAAATGCATGAAATGATTGGTATTGTGAGTTGTTATAAGAGTAATAAATGTTCAACTAGGCTTGTTGAATGAGGAAATTTGATGAAAAATGATTTACGAGCCTAGGGGCAAAATCATAATTTTGTCAAAGTATAAGGGCTAAATGGTCATTTTTTCCAAACTAGAAATTTGGAAGTGTTTTGATGTATGTAGTGATTAAATGAGTAAATTTTATTATCATAGATCAAGAAGAACTCAGAAACAACCTTGACCGGGGAAAACGCAAGGTTTTGGACTAAGCCGCAAATTAACATATTTTGCACCGAGGTAAGTTTATGTGTAAACGATACATCCCTATTACACATGTTTTAACTATTAATGCAGGATGAAATTGATTATTGGTGAGAATTATTGAAATAGTAGAAAATGTGAAAACTCTCGGATGAACCTTCGGAAAGAAATATGTGTACGGATGAATATCCGTAATATGTAAATTTTGGTGGGCTGTGTGCGATACCACCTTGTTATTTATTAACAATAGGCTATGTGCGATACCATCGTATTTATTAATATTTTTGTAGGCTATGTGCGATACCACCATAATTATCATTGTTGGTGGGCTGTGTGCGATACACCCTATTATTGATTAATGGTGGGCTGTGAATGAAACCACCGGGTATCTTGAACCATTGCAAAGGGTTCATTGAGAAACTTGTTTAAGTAAATATTTTATGTGGCTTTGTGGCGATAAGTGCAAGGCATAAGTACAAGTAAATGTGAGCAATGTATATGATATGTGGTTGGGATATGGTAAGAGTTGAGATGAGTAAGTATGATTATGAGAATATGAATTAATCTTACTTAGTATGTAATGTTTTAGATTAATTAGCATATGGTATGATGCTGATTGTTTACATATAGACTTACTAAGCTTAAAGCTTACTCCCTTCTCTTCTCCATTATTTTATAGTGTCGAAGAGCCATTTCAGAATACAGAGATAAGCAAAGGATCACCCATACTATCAGCAGATCTTGGTATAGTTAGACTTAGCATTTTGAGTATGGCATGTATAGGGACTAGACTTAATTGAATGTCATATTGTTTTGGCCAAATGTGTTGGATCATTCAAAGATGAACTATTTTGTACAAGGCCATAGTTGATGGCTCTTTCTTTTGAATCTATGAGAAGATGAGGTTATTCATGAATGTGTAAGTTGCATCATTGGTTTACCTACTTTATTTATGCATGAATGGGTGGAAGGTTTGATATGGTTTATGTTTGTATAAGTTGAGGTGATAGAAAGAGCTTGGCAAATAGCCTTGATATTGTCCACACGGGTAGACACAAGGATGTGTGTCTAGGCTGTGTGTGGCACACGGTCAGGCTCATGGGCGTGTGGTTAGGGTGTGTGTCCCCTTGTATGTTAGGTTTGCAAGTCACTATGCCCAGTAGTGCACACACAGGTGAAGACATAGCCGTGTGCCTCAACCGTGTGGAAGACACGGCCATGGACATGGGCGTGTGCACAGGCCGTGTGAAGTTTGCAACTAAAATTAGGAATTTAATTCACCACATGGCCGAAGGACATAGTCATGTGTCTTGGCCGTGTGACATTTATGGGGTGATGACATCAGAAACAGAATGCCAAGGTTTTTGTACACGGGCTAAGACACGAGCGTGTCGAGGCCATGTGAGGGACACGGCTAGGGACACCAGCGTGTGTCCGACCGTGTGAAAACCTCTGTAGGTTCGAATTGAAAAATAAATCCCCATGAGTTTGGAACACGGGCATGTCCCTTTCTCCATACGGGCGTGTGGACTATTTAGTGAAAATTTCCTAAGTTTTTAGAGAGCTTTAAAAGAGTTCGGTTTGATCCAGAACAATTCCTAAAGTGTGATTTAGGCCTCGTAGGCTTGTTTAAGAGATGATATGAAAAGTTTTAAATTTTGAGTGGAAAGTCATGTTTCAGTATAGCATAATTGTTAGCATATAAGTCTAGGAATGCCTCGTACCCTATTCTAGCATTGAATACGGGTAGAGGGTGTTACACTCGTATTAACTAACAAACCTTTCCATCCTTAAATCATAAGATTATATGCAAACTTCACAATTTCTTTGATTCAAATCTTATACGGTTCATGTACATACCTGTATCATCTCGTATCAATCTCATACTCAACCACGTCTTTCATTTACCCGTTGAACCATTTGAAATATTATCAGATACTTAGGAAACTCACACCGAAGTGCCACATACATAGCCAATGTTATTTCAATCTCATATCACACATATGCTTACTCTCGAGCTATCAACAGCCTGCTCAGACAAGTTGTCAGTCAATACGTAGCTACACGGTGCTACTCACACAAGTTGTCAAGTAACTGCAACACATGCTGGTATACTTAGCCACCTGTAGGACATACAGGACTAGCACTCAGATCACATAATCACAATAACCCCTAATGACATGTCATTCGTTTCCTAATCTATTCCTAAGTTTCAACCGAGATTTCACACATGCCAAAACATCATCGAATCATTGTCAAATATGTTTGGAGCCTCGTATTCACAGTTTATGCCATATCAAAGCATTTAAAATACATTTATAACATAAATTATTGCATACGAACTTACCTCAGATGCAAAAACGATGAAACAAGTCGATTAGTCGAGTACTTTGTTTCTCCCCTGATCTAGATTCAAATTTCACTTTTCTTGATCTATATGTAATCAAAATTAACTTATTTAATTATCTCTCTTTTCAATTTAGTCCAAAACACTCATTAAAGCACATTTACACTTTTACCCCAAGTATTTCACAACTTTTACAATTTAGTCCTTATTTCATAAAATCACTAATTCATGCAATTTAACCACAACCCATGCTAGTAAAATTTCAATTACGTTCATAGCAGCCCATATTTTTCATTTATTTCACATTTTAACCACAAAGTTTCCACATTTTATAATTTAATCCCTAGTTTGAATTTTCACTAAAAATCACTTAACAAAACTTGTATAACTATCATCAAACATTCATAATCTATCATTAAACATCAAAATAATCATGTATTCATTAATGGAAACATCCTAAATCTTTAACAATTTTACAAAATAGTCCCTGGGCTAGATAGATTATGCTGCAATGATCTCAAAAACATAGAAATCATTAAAAAGGGGACAAAAATCATACCTAAATGCAAGGATCGAAGATAGACAAATATGGGACCTTAAAAATGGCTTCTTTTTCACCATAGTTTGGTTGGAGAAGATGACAAAAGAATAGAAAATTGTTTTGTTTTATTTATTTTAAGTTAATTACTAATTTAACAAATAACCTTAATTAATCATACTAATTTCAACTGTACCAATCTCATAATTGTCCACTAAATTAATAATGGTCTAATTACCACTTAAGGACCTCTACTATTTAATTTTATAGCCATTTAATACTTTTAGCTTATAGAACTCTAATTTTTCACTTTACGCGATTTAGTCCTTTTTTATCAAATTAAGCACTTAAACAATAAAATTTCTTAACAAAACTTTCACACAAACCGTAATGTAAATTTTAGTTAAATCGAAATAGTTTAAAATATTTATTTTATTATTATTTTAATGTTTATAGCATGATAATATGTTTGTGAAATTTTCATTAAGAAAATTTATCATTTGAGTAGTTAATTTGAGAAAAGGACTAAATCACATAAAGTGTAAAAGTAGAGTTCCATTAGCTAAAGGTATCTAATAGCTTAAGGGCAAATTGGTTATCTGGTTAATTAATGAATTAAAAAGGGAAAATAAGTCAAAAATGGTGTCCATCTTCTCCAAGCTTGGCCGAAAAACACAATAGCACTATAGATAGGGTTTCTTCAACTTCCAAACTTGAAAGTAAGTGCATCCTAGCCCCGTTTTTAATGTTCTTTGTATTTTTGAGATCCTCGTAGCTCGATTTAGCTATTTCTAGCTATATTTTGAGCTAGGGTTTATGTTAAAAATTTACCCATGTATGACATGCATGTATTTTGATGTTTTTTGGAAGAATATGGAAGTTTGATGTATTATAAACATCTTATTCTAAGTGATTTTCATGAAAATTTCATAAAAGGACCAAATTGTAAAAGATATTAAAATTGTCATACATGAGTGAAATAGTGGATATTAGAGGCTGTTATAGTTAAGAAAATTATTCGGCTAGGCTTGAAATATAAGAAAGTTGAATGAAAATCATTTTACGAGCCTAGAGGCAAAAGTCTAATTATTTGAAAGTTTAGGGGCAAAATTGTAACATTTGCCAAAGTATGATTCATGAGTCAATTTAGTCAATGTGAGTATTAAACAAGTGAAATTGTTATTATAGATCAAGAAACATGAAGCCCGGATCGAAACCGAGAGTGTTGGACTAAATCAAACATCTACACACATTTTGAGTACCGATGTAAGTTTGTGTGGAATTAAGGCTACATATGTCATCATATTTAAATTTCTTTTTATTATGAGAAATGCATATTATTTTTTGCATGAAATTGATTACTTATACCTCGATGAGAAAGTGAAGAGAATATGTTAAGTTGAAGTCCTGGTTGAGGATTCAAAATAACGAGGATACTTATGTCACGATATGAGATAATGATGGTCCCGTATAAGACCATGTCTAAGACATGGCATCAGCACCAAATGTACGTCCCATATAAGACCATGTCTGGGACATGGCATAGGCATCGAATAAGGAAGGTCCGTGTAAGACAATGTTTGGGACATGACTTTGGAACCAAAGAAAGATCTTGTGTAAGACCATGTCTGAGACATGGCATCGACATCTAAGTACGACCTCGTATAAGACCATGTCTGGGACATGGCATCGACATCGAGCTAAGAGACCCTGTGTAAGACCATATTTGGGATATGGCATCGGCATCAAGAGGTGATCCCATGTAAGACCATATCTGGGATATGGCATTGGCAACATGATACATGTGTGATGAGATTATCCTCTGATATTCTGAGTAGTTCAGCTAGCAAAAGAGCTAAGTATGCAAAGATTCTATAGAGTTAAATTATACAATGATGATAATGAGTTCTATTTATGTTAAGGATGATGATGATTAAGTTTATGTCCAAGTTAGCATAAGTGCTAAATTATGTGACTAAGTGATACAGGTACCATGAGTAAAATTACAAGTTATGAAACCATAATGTGATGTGTGATATGAGTAAGTATGCCTAAGCACTTGAAAACTTGTGTTGCTATTGTTATATGAGACAAATGGATTTTACCATGAACACTTATGTTGCTATTTAATTCATGCAAACTTACTAAGCTATATGCTTACCTCTTTTCTTTTCCCTTTTTCTTGTAGTATCGCCAAGCTAGCACGGGGATCGTAGAACGTCAGAGCTCGGATCATACTATCAATCATTTCTTGGTATAGTAAAGTTGTTTTATTTTGGTTATGGCATGTATAAGAACTTGGTCATTTTATATTATGTCATATTTGAGAGCCAAAGTGTTGGCTACTAATGTTATACACTCATTTTGTATATGGTTAGAGGGAATTGGCCAATATTTGTCAAGTTTCATATTTTAATGATGATAAGTTTTATGAAGGGAAAGTTTATTCAAATGATGAGGTAAAATGAAAAGTGTTTGAATGATAATTAGTGATTCTTTATAAGGTGTTATTGTCTTAGCATGTAATGCTTGTGTTGGTATATGTGTGTTTATGTTTCAGGGTGGTAACTGGCTTGGTAAATAGCCTTCTAATTGTCCACATGGGTAGACACACGGGCATGTGTCTAAGCTGTGTGTGACACACGGCCATCCCCATAGGTGTGTCGATAGGACATGTGTCCCATGCACCAAATTTGCGAGAATTTAATTCGTCACAAGCCAGCACACGGGCGTGTGCCTAGGCCGTGTGCCCCTTGAGAAGTTACTGACATCATAAACAGAATGCTAAGGTTTTTACACACGGGGTAGGACATGGGCGTGTCTAGGTCGTGTGAGGGACACGGGCCATTGACACGGGCATGTGTTTGGCCATGTGAAAACCCCTGTAGGCTCGAAATGTGAAATAAATTCTACACGGGCTAGGAACATGGGCGTGTGTGGCCATATGGGCTGCCCATATGGGCGTGTTCCACTTCACACAAGCGTGTGGCACCTCTTTAGGTAAAAAAGCTTCTAAGAGCGTAAAACTTTTTGGATTACTTTTGAAATCTCCCGTAAGTATGTTTAGGGCTTGTAGGCCCATAATAAGGATATTATGAATAAGAATGAAAAGTTTTAAGTTTGAAAAGAAATTTTATAGCCCAATAATGTATGTTTAAGCAAGTTAAGTTTGATAATGCCTCGTATCCTATCCCAGCATCAACACGGGTAAGAGGTGTTACATTTAGTGGTATCAGAGCTAAGATTTAGTCGATTTTTAGACTAACGTAGCGTATGCATGAGACTAGCTATACATGCCATACTTATGAGTATTTATATAATGATAGTACGACGACTCCTGACAATTTAAATTGTGTTTTCATATAGTAAATGGATCCCAATAGAGCTGTGGCGAATGATGTAGAAAGTAACGTGTAGGCTCCCACTGAAGGGACGGTGCCAAATGAAAATGAGAATAGACCTATGACCATGAGTCAGAGAGGAGGGTAAGAGGCTAGGGAAACCTTTCTCCATATGAAGAATGCATTCTATATGGAGTTCGTTCGTGCAAACTCAAATGCACAACCCCTTCCACCCCCGCCTATTCCTCAACCTACCCCTGTAGCTCCCCAAATGGTAGAAGTAGTAAGAAAAGAAAAGCCTCTGGTTGATAGAATTCGGAAGCAAGGAGTCGATCAATTTTGGACTAGTAAAGATGATGATCCGAAAATAGCAAATTTTTGGCTTGAAAATATCATCAGGGTATTTGATGAATTATCTTGCACACCTGATGAGTGCATGAAATGTGTAGTTTCTCTCTTGAGGGGTTCAGCTTATCAATGGTGGAATACCCTTGTGTCGGTTGTACCAAGGGAAAATATCACATGGGAGTTTTTCCAAGAAGAATTCGATAAAAAGTATATCAGTCAAAGATTCATCGACCCAAAAAGTGAATTCCTTTAACTAAAACAAGGTAAGATAACAGTAACTAAGTATGAGCGTGAATTTGTAAGACTCAGCAAGTACGCTCGCGAGTGTGTGTCCTCTGAAGCCATCATGTGTAAAAGGTTCGAGGACGGATTAAATGAAGATATCAGATTTTTTTTGGTGTCCTAGATTTGAAAGAATTTGTTGTGCTCGTAGATCGGGCTTGTAAAGCCGAAGAATTGGTAAAAGAGAGAAGAAAAGTTGAGATGGAGTCTCGTGACTCAAGAAAGAGACAAATGAACAAGTCATTTCAATCCTCGTCCAAGAAATTAAGAGATTTCTCTACCCGATCAGCTACTTCAACCGGGTTTTCAAACAGAAGTAAGAGTAAACAGTACTCGGGAAATAAGGCTCAAACAATCTCAGTTGCTAGTGTTGGGAATACTCAACCTAGTAGGCCAGAATGCCCACAGTGTTACAGATGTCATCCCGGTGAGTGCTGAGCACATGAGAGGGTCTGTTTCAAATGTGGTTCCCAAGATCATATTATTAGAGAATGCCTTGAGATGATTGAAAAAGAGAAAATTCAGAATGCAATAGCGGGAAGCACTACTAGAGGGAGACAACAGAGAAACCTAGGTAGTGAGACAAGTAGTAAGAATACTCCCAGAGAGTAAGCTGCAAGATTTAAAGGTAGAGCACCTACAAGGACTTATGCCATTCGCGCTCGCGACGAGGCATCATCTCCTCATGTAATTACGGGTACATTTTGACTCCATGATACTAATGTTGTTGCTTTAATTGATCTAGGGTCTACCTATTCATACATTTTCATGAAATTAGTATCTAGTATGAGCATGCCTGTTGAGTCTATAGAGTTCATAATTAAAGTGTCCAATCCCTTAGGCAAATGTGTACTAGTTGATAAGGTATGCAAACATTGCCCATTGATGATTAGAGGTCATTATTTTAAGGCAAGTCTCATGCTATTTCCATTTGATGAATTCGATATAATTCTTGGTATGGACTGGTTAACCACTCATGATGTGACAGTAAATTGTAGAAAGAAATACATTGAATTGAGATGTGAAAATGGGGACACTCTTCGTGTTGAATCAGATGAACAAGACAAATCGCCTATAGTGATCTCTCACATGTCTACTTAAAGGTATTTAAGAAAGGGGTATAAGGCATCTCTTACTTTTGTGATGAATGCCAAAGAAACCAAGTTAAGAATTGAATCAGTACCAATAGTATGTGAATATCCAAATGTTTTCCCCGAAGAATTACCAGGGTTGCCTCTGGTTAGAGAGGTTGAATTTGGTATCGAGTTAGCTCCTGATACGGCACCGATATCGATTGCTCCATACAGAATTGCTCCAATTGATTTAAAGGAATTGAAGGCACAGTTGCAAGAGTTAACGGACAAAGGTTTTACAAGACCAGTTATTCTTCGTGGGGTACTCCAATGTTATTTGTGAAAAAGAAAGATGGTTCCATGAGACTACGTATAGATTATTGGCAACTTAATAAGGTAACCATGAAGAACAAATATCCATTGCCAAGGATTGATGATCTGTTCGATCAATTGAAAATAGCCACTGTGTTTTCCAAGATAGACTTGAGGTCGAGATACTACCAGTTGAGAGTAAAAGACTCAAATGTGCCGAAAACTCCATTTCGAACAAGGTATGGGCACTATGAATTCTTAGTCATGCCTTTTGGCTTAACAAATGCCCCTGTGGTGTTTATGGATTTAATGAACCGTATATTTCGGCCATATTTGGATAAGTTTGTTGTAGTTCTTATTGATGACATATTGATGACATATTGATCTATTCTCATGATGAGCATAAGCATATGGAGCATTTGAGAATGATTTTATAGATTTTACGAGATAATCAATTGTATGCCAAGTTTAGTAAAAGTGAGTTTTAGCTCAAAGAGGTTCGATTTTTGGGACACGTTGTCTCGAGAGATGGAATCCAAGTCGACCCAACTAAAATTTTAGCTATTGTTGATTGGAAACCGCCGAAGAATGTATCTGAGGTTAGAAGCTTTCTGGACCTACCTGGCTACTACCGATGGTTCATCAAGGAATTTTCAATGATAGCTACTCCAATGACGAAGGTTTTACAAAAAGATGTAAAGTTTGAGTGGACACAAAAGTACCAGTGGTGTTTTGAAAAACTAAAGGCATTATTGACAGAGGCTCCAATTCTAGTGCAACCTGAGCCAGAAAAGAATTTGTGATCTATAGCGATGCATCCTTTCATGGTTTGGGCTGTGTGCTTATGTAAGAAGGAAAGGTGATAGCATATGCCTCTAGACAGTTAAAGCCACATGAGAAGAATTACCCGACACATGATTTATAGTTAGCTGCCATTATGTTTGCATTAAATATATGGATACATCATTTGTATGGTGAGAAATGTCGGATATTCACCGAACATAAAAGCTTAAAGTACTTGATGACTCAAAAGAAATTGAATTTGAGGCAAAGAAGATGGTTAGAGCTGATAAATGATTATGAGCTAGTCATTGATTACCACCTGGGAAAGGCGAATGTAGTCGCTAATGCTTTGAGTGCAAAATCGTTGTTTACATTAAGAACTATGAATACACGGGTGAATTTTTCTGACGATGTGAAACACCCCAAACCCGGCCCAAAAAGCCTAACCGGATTTGGTATGTTCCTCGAGTAAAACTTTAGCGGAATATCATTTTGTTCAAGAAAACTTGATGATTTTAAGTAAAACGGATTAACTTAAAGATCGAGTTGGGCTTAGTTGAAAAATAGATTTGTATTTTCTTAAAACATATATATATATATTAACGACAAAAACCTTTTAAATTATTTATCAAAACCATTTAGTTATTTAATTGATAATTGTTCATGGCGTAATTTAAAATAAATCCAAACACAAAATCTAAAAGTAGTTTATAGTGGCCTTATTACAAAAATAGCAAACCCAAAATAAAGTCTAAGTAATAAAATTTAAATTAATAAGTTTAAGTTGGGAAATCTCCACAATACTTGATACGAGCACCGCCATCTCAAATCCTTCTTGACCCGCTCCATCACACTATGAATTATCTGAAAAGTTTATCCCACAAAAGAGGTGAGTCATAAACTCAATGTATAACACATACACTAAAAAGTCCATTTTATCATATGCTTTAAGTCAAAAAAAATTTCACATATGGCCATAGGCCCATTTAACTCATATTTAGCCCAAAGGCCCATTTAGCTCATATTTAGCCCAAAAGCCCATATCATAGCAGATCAAATAATAATCATTCAATATTACATGGTTATGTACATGAAATGAAATGCAAGCCCGGCCCACCTAAATATCCATCCGCTACACACCACCCGTACCAACCAACACACCGTGGGGATTACTAAATCGACCCTCCATCCGCTACACACCATCGAAGGCAGTTGCTGCAGTCAACATGCACATCGCCCTTATAATATTGTGGCAAAGCCACCAAACAGATGTGACCGAAGTCACCTGACCGAAGTCCAAATTTCAAATACGTGACCGAAGTCACCAGATTCACATATGTGACCGAAGTCACCGGAATTCAAATATGTGACCAAAGTCACCGGAGTCAAATATACGTGACCGAAGTCACCGGAGTCAAATATGTGACTGAAGTCACCGAAAATGTGGTAAAACCACCAGAATACTTCCTCCTTTATCAAATATACCCATATGCCCATGCACATACATATCAAATCAGATTTTCATGCCATTTACCCCTCAAAACATAATATAATCATACTTATTTCATATTTATGCATATAGCAAAAATAAACGGAACATTGGGGTAAACATACCTGAATTTTGTATACCAATGATTGGTAACCACAAACAAACATATTGTCATAAAATCACTTTTTAAAATATAGATCTATGGAATTTTAATGTAAGGTTACACACCTTGTGACAGTGAGAACAATACCCTCTCGTTTGTCACCACCTACTTAATTAACACACATGGTTAGTATACACTATTGTTAACAAAACTATACTTATTGATGAGAGATCTAATTCCTTACCTCGATTCTCGAACGAGCAAGTTATTTGTGGTTTTCTCCACTCGATGGATCAAAACCACCGATATTCCACCAACGTAAAGTGGTTCGATTATACGCACTACTTCAAATAAGCGATCCTCGTTAGCAGAGGGTCCACAACCCAGTGGAAAGTCTCTAACCACCGATACAGCACTTCGTTTGTAGTTTGATGGTAAAGGAACACCTCCTCTCTTCCAAACACTCTGTACGGCTCTTTTCTTACCTATCTTGTTGATCTTAAATCGCCCCTAAAATAACGTTGATTAGCGATCCATTCAAAAAAAGGATTTGATATAACCAAAAGGGAATAATCTTACCTTAGATAATCCGAAAGATCACTTCTTAAAAGTCTTCTTCAACAAGGATCCTTGAAAATCCTTTCCAAGGATTCGACCTAGGAGAGAAAATAAAAGATCATGTTTCTAAATTTGCTAAAGTAAAAAGAAATAAATAATGAAAATGATGGACGAAAAGTTTTACTTACTCACTTGAAGATTCGGCCTAAACAAAAAGAAAAGAAGGATTGATGATTCGGCTTGGACAAAAAGATAAAAGAAAAAGATAGTGATTTTTAGTATATAATAGTTTCGGTTTTCAATAAAAAAAATGAGAAAGGAGATTGAAAAGAATATGATTCGGTCTTGTAGAAAAATAAGAAAAGGATTGATGATTCTTGGTTTAGAAGAAAATAGTTTCTATAGAGAAGAAAGAAAGAAAACAAAAGTGAGAAGGAAAAGAAAAGGAAGAAAAAGAAAGATCAAAGAGAAAGGAGATTGGTTTTGGGGCTTAGGTGCATTGCCAAGAGGAGAAATGAAGAAGAAAATGGTGCTTGATCTTTTGTGGTTTCGACTATGAGAGGGAAGAGAAAAGAGAAATAGAATGAAAAGAAAGAAAATGAAAATGAAAGAGAAGGCTTTTGGTGAAAGTTAAATTCGGCACTAAAGAGGAAGAAAAGAAGTGACTTCAAAAGTGACAATATTTTGGCATCAAAGAGAGATAAAATTTTGAGAGGAAAAGATGAAATAAAGGTACCTATTTGGTCAAAATACCAATGCCAAAACAAAGCAAACTTGTACCAAATGCCAATGATAGTTTCGGTTTAGGGAAAGGTTTTGGAGAAGGGAGAAAAGATGGACAATTTGCTAGGATTATTGGCCAACTAGCACCCTAATGGCTACACTAAATTTTAGGTCAACCTAGCCAACATCATCCCCTTTTTCCTCCTTGTTTCTTCCCCATCATATCCAAAATTTGCTGCACAATTAAACCACCCTCTAGCCCCTTATGTTGTCTAGGTTCATGGTCAAATGACCATGAACACACTCCCAAAACATTGCCCAATATTATGCCTTTTGTCCCCTCATCTTATCATCAACTTATGATTCCATACCATAAGTTCCTAGCTTCCTTTTCACATGGTCAAATAGCTAAAATTAAAAGAGTACTCATCCACTCTAGAAGGTTCTTGGCCGACACTTATAGGGAAGAAAACAAAATAAAATCCTCCCTTATGCTAGCTAGGAGATTCGAACCTCTCTCCTCAAGCACACATCCATGCATCTTAACCACCTTGCCAATTACTCAATTCATGCTAGAAACCTCTTGTCATTAATTCTTAAAGCCTAATTTGCTTAGCTCTCTCTTAATTATTATGAATTAAAAGTTTTACTAAGCATTCACTTAATTAATGAAGCTCAAATAACTTCCAAAATACACTTAATAATAATTAAGCATGCAACATCATTCAATTAAGTAAGATGCATAACCCTTACTTATCAGGATGTTATAGCTCTACCCCCTTAAAATAAGTTCGTCCTCGAAATTACCTGGCTGGAATAAGTGAGGGTATTGCTGTCGCATCGTTTCCTCCGGTTCCCACGAAGCTTCTTCTGATCCATGATTACGCCATAATACTTTGACGAGAGGAACCGACTTTCTCCGTAAAACCTTTACATCTCGCTCCAGAATTTGAATTGGCTCCTCTTCATATGACAAGTCTGATCTTAATTCCACCTCCTCAACTGGCACTACATGAGATGGATCTGATCGGTAATGGCGTAACATTGAAACATGGAACACATCATGCATTTACTTCAATTCCAAAGGTAAATCTAACTGATATGCCACAGATCCGACCCGCTTCAAAACTCGATAAGGTCCAATGAACACAGGACTTAGCTTTCCTTTGCGTCCAAATCTCATCACCTTTTTCCAAGGTGAAACCTTTAGAAAACTTGGTCCCCACAAGAAACTCTATTTCTTTCCACTTAAGATCTGCAGACGATTTTTGTCATCCGATGCTTCTTTTAACCGAGCCGGATTATTTTAACCTTTTCTTGGATTCACCACTAACTCGGACCCAAAATCGACGTTCCCTAATTACATCCAACACGTAGGAGTGCGACACTTTCATCCATATAGTGCTTCATATGGTGCCATCCAGATATCTTTGGATTGAAGGCGTTGTTGCACGCAAATTCGCCAACAGAAGAATTCCTCCCAACTTCCCTTGAAATCTATCACACATCCCTTAACATATCTTCTAAGATTTGGATTACTCTTTCGATCGATCGTCCGATGAGGATGAAATGCCGATCAAGTCCAATCTGGTGCCCAAAGCCCGATGCAATGCTTTCCAAAATCGCGACGTAAATCTTGGATCTCTATCCAAATAATCGACAACAAAGACTCTATGCAATCTCACAATCTCACCACATATAGCTTCGCCAATTTACGCAAAGAGTAATCAATCCGAATCGGAATAAAATGTGCGATTTCATCAATCGGTCCACTATCACCCATACTGAGTCTTTCTTAGTAGGTGTAGAGGAAGCCCACTAACAAAGTCCATGGTGATTCTCTCCCACTTCCACTGCGGAATCTTTATCGGTTGAAGCAAACTCGAAGGTACTTGATGTTCAGCCTTAACTTGCTGACACGTTAAACACTTTCCCACAAATTCTATAACTTCTCGCTTAAGTCCAGGCCACCAAAATTGATCTCTCAAATCTCGGTATAACTTACTTCCTCCAGGATGCATAGCATAGGGGCTACCATGCGATTCCTGAAGTATCTTTTGCCTCAACTCCTGATCCCTTGGCATACAGACTTTACCTTTAAAACACAATATCCCATCACTGTTAATACCAAAATCTTCCAATTTCCCACTCTGTACCTGCCGAAGCTTTTCATTCAGATCTTTGTCTACTAACTGCCTCTTTTTTACTTAACTTAACCATGTCGGCTTAACCTGAAGTTCTGCCAACAAGCTTCCATCATCGTAAAGACTAAGATGTGCAAACATCGCCCTTAATTCTGACACCACTTTTTGACTTAGAGCGACTGCCACCACATTCGCCTTGCCCGGGTGGTACTCGATGGAACAGTCGTAGTCTTTCAATAACTCTATCCACCTTCGTTGCCTTAAATTCAGTTCTTTCTGAGTCAATAGATATTTCAGACTTTTGTGGTCCGTGTATATCACTGACTTTTCCCCGTATAAGTAATGTCTCCAAACTTTAAGAGCAAAGACTACAGCTGCCAACTCCAAGTGATGCGTCGGGTAATTGACCTTGTGCGGTCTCAACTGTCGAGACGCATATGCAACTACCTTCTCGCCTTGCATCAGAACACATCCTAATCCGGTGTAAGAAGCATCACAATACACGATGAAATCCTTCCCTACCTCAGGCTAGATCAAAACCGGAGCTTCAGTCAAAACTTTCTTGAGCTTCTCAAAGCTCTCTTGCTGCTTATCAGCCCACACGAAAGGTACTTCCTTTCTCAACAATTTTGTTAAAGGTGTAGCTATCGATGAAAATCCTTGACGAATCTTGGTAATATCCGCTAATCCCAAGAAATGAACCTCGATTCACGGACTTAGGTGGTTTCAATCTATAGACCTCAATCTTCCGAGGATCCACCCTTATCCCTTCCGCAAATACTACATGGCCTAAAAATGCGACTTCCTTCAGCCAAAATTCACACTTACTGAATTTGGCGTAAAGTTTCTTCTCCCCTAATATTCACAACACAATCCGGAGATGCTCATTATGTTCTACTTCAGACTTAGAATACACCAGATATCATCTATGAATACCATGACGAATCGATCCAAGTAGGGTGAAAATCCGGTTCATCATATCCATAAACGCATTTGGGCGTTAAATCAATCCGAATGGCATTACCAAAAATTCATAATGCCCATATCTAGTTCGAAAAGCCGTCTTATGGATATTCGCTTCTTTCACTTTAAGCTGATGATACCCCGACCTTAGATCAATCTTTGAGAATACCGCAGTTCCCTTAAGCTGATCGAACAAGTCGTCGATCCTTGGCAAAGGAAACTTATTCTTGATGGTCAGCTTATTTAACTGCCGGTAATCTATACACATCCTCATTGATCCATCCTTCTTCTTCACAAATAGGACCGGTGCTCCCCATGGAGACACACTAGGTCGAATAAATCCACGATCAAGCAACTCCTGAATTTGAGCCTTAAGCTCAACCAACTCCTTCGGTGCCATTCTATATGGAGCAATAGAAACTGGCGCCGTTCTAGGCAATAAATCAATCTCAAATTCTACCTCACGATCCGGAGGCAAACCTGGAAGTTCTTCCGGAAAAACATCTACAAATTCCTTCACTGTCCTGACTTCATTAGCAGTTGCTTTCTTAGCCTCCAAAGCACTCACCAACATCAGGAAGGCTTCACATCCCTTTCTAACCATCTTTTCTGCCTTAAGAGCGGATACTACATTAGATAAGTAGTTCCGTCTCTTGCCCATCACTACAACTTCCTTGTCATCAAAAGTTCTTAAGGACATTCCCTTAGCAGCACAATCCACTTTTGCACGGTACTTCACAAGCCAGTCCATGCCTAAGGTTAGGTCGAATTCTCCGAATGGCAACTCCATTAAATCAGCCAGAAACTGTATCCCTTGAACTTCTAAAGGCACTTCCTTAAAAAGTTTGTCTATAACTACTATCTATCCTAAAGGACTAACTACAGTCATCTTCCTAGGTACAGTCACAAAAGTCACATGCAAAGTTCCAGATACTTCACTAGTGATATAGGAATGAGTTGATCCTATATCTATCAAAGCAATAAAGGGCAACCTGTAAATCGAAACATACCGTGATAACATCAAAAGGCCATCGTCTTCTCTCTGCGATGAACTGCATACACCAAACCTGGTTGTCTCGCCTCAGAGCTACCACTGCCTCTGCCTGAAGTTTCGCGACCTCTACTGGAACCATTGCCCCTTCCATTTGGACCACGGCCTCTTATCGGCTGCTGTCCACTTCTGTCAGCCTGATTAGCACCCTGACTTGCTGGACGGTTCTTCTCCGAATTCATCGGGCAATCTTTGATCATATGATCCTTCGAACCGCACTTGAAACATCCACCGGTCTTTTTCCAACATTCTTCCGAGTGCATTTTCCCACATTGAGAACAAGTACGATTTTGTCCACCCGTAGCAGTCTATTGACCTCGCGGTCTATCATTTCTTGATTTCTTCTAAAAATTCCCGGACAATCCTGAGGACCCAAAGCTTCTCTTATTCTTGCTCTGGCCTCTGTCTCGGTTCTGTCTCTCAGTCCGTTTAGCCTCTTCGGCAATTCTTGCCCTTTCCACTAAGATTGCAAAATCTCTTTCACGGTGTGGAGCAATCATCACTCGTAATTAGTCTCTAAGTCCATCTTCAAATCTGATACACCGTTCATATTCCGTAGCCACTATCCCTCTCGCATAACGGCTAAGTTGCAAAAATTTCGCTCCATATTCATTTATCGACTTGTTTCCTTAGACTAAATTCGTAAATGTCTTCCTCCTGGAGTCGATGTAGCTAGCTCCAACATATTTTCCTTCAATTTAATCTTAAAATACCTCCAATCCGACGATCCACAGGGTACTCTCCTTTATAGTGAGCCACCATTGGTAGGCTTCATCGCGGAGAAGTGAAATAGCACCTTTCAATTTCTCTTCATCGGTCGTCTATATCGTCCATGATCCTCTCGACGCCTCCAACCAATATTCAGCTACATTAGAGCTACTCCAGATACTCCTCCGAAAACCTCATCTCCATTCAATCTAAGTCTCTCGACTCATGACTTTCGAGACCCATTTCCGAACTAGCTTCGCTACTGCTCCAAAACTCACAAAGATAGCTTGTGATATGCGTCACCTCCTTCATTTTGTTCTTGAAAGTCCACCCCAACAAATGGTGGTATGAGCTTCATTCTCAAACCTTGACCAGATCGAATCGGTTCAAACGATCATCCTTCCTCTTCCACGTCCACGATGACCACGCCCCTAGAACTCATGTCTACTACGTGTCTTATCTGCTTTTACTGAAAAAGTCTTATGTATTAAAGTCTTTTCACTTCTTATTGAAGGAAAGTTTTATAAACAGATATTCAAGAGTTTTTCCGTAGTAGCACATAAACACCTAAGGTCCATGTCTCTAAAGTATAGTTTAAGCTTAAACTATCATACATATCACGATCGATAAAGTACATACCGATGGATCCGGCCGAGAACTCCGAAAGTGCCATGCTCTTATAAAACCATTTAACTTAAGAAAACTTTCAAAAGTCATTTGGGCCAACTTTTGAAAAGCGTTGTGGGCTTCAAAACCCAAGGTTGAGAGTTTAAAACGGGCTCGATACCAAGTGAAACACCCCAAACTCGCCCAAAAAAGCCTAATCGGATTTGGTATGTTCATCGAGTAAAACTTTAGCGGAATATCGTTTTGTTCAAGAAAACTTGATGATTTTAAGTAAAACGGATTAACTTAAAGATCAAGTTGGGCTTAGTTGAAAAATAGATTTGTATTTTCTTAAAACATATATATATATATTACCGACAAAAACCTTTTAAATTATTTATCGAAAACCATTTAGTTATTTAATTGATGATTGTTCATGGCGTAATTTAAAATAAATCCAAACACAAAATCTAAAAGTAGTTTATAGTGGCCTTATTACAAAAATAGCAAACCCAAAATAAAGTCTAAGTAATAAAATTTAAATTAATAAGTTTAAGTTGGGAAATCTCCACAATACTTGATACGAGCAACGCCACCTCAAAATCCTTGCTGACCCGATCCATCACACTATGAATTATTTGAAAAGTTTATCCCACAAAAGGGGTGAGTCATAAACTCAATGTATAACACATACACTAAAAAGTCCATTTTATCATATGCTTTATGTCAAAAAAAAAAAATTCACATATGGCCATAGGCCCATTTAACTCATATTTAGCCCAAAGGCCCATTTAGCTCATATTTAGCCCAAAAGCCCATATCATAGCAGATCAAATAATAATCATTCATATTACATGGTTATGTACATGAAATGAAATGCAAGCCTGGCCCACCTAAATATCCATCCGTTACACACCACCCGTACCAACCAACACACCGTGGGGATTACTAAATCGACCCTCCATCCGCTACACACCATCGAAGGCGATTCTTTGCAGTCAACATGCACATCGCCTTATAATATTGTGGCAAAGCCACCAAACAGATGTGACCAAGTCACCGATCAAGTCCAAATTTTAAATACGTGACCGAAGTCACCAGATTCACATATGTGACCGAAGTCACCAGAATTCAAATATGTGACCGAAGTCACCGGAGTCAAATATACGTGACTGAAGTCACCGGAGTCAAATATGTGACCGAAGTCACCGAAAATGTGGTAAAACCACCAGAATACTTCCTCCTTTATCAAATATACCCATATGCCGATGCACATACATATCAAATCAGATTTTAATGCCATTTACCCCTCAAACCATAATATAATCATACTTATTTCATATTTATGCATATAGCAAAAATAAACGGAATATTGGGGTAAACATACCTGAATTTTGTATACCAATGATTGGTAACCACAAACAAACATATTGTCATAAAATCACTTTTTAAAATATAGATCTATGGAATTTTAATGTAAGGTTACACACCTTGTGACAGTGAGAACAATGCCCTCTCGTTCGTCAACACCTAATTAAACACACTTGGTTAGTATACACTATTGTTAAAAAACTATACTTATTGACGAGAGATCTAATTCCTTACCCTGATTCTCGAACGACAAGTTATTTGTGGTTTTCTCCACTAGATGGATCAAAACCTGCCGATATTCCACCAACGTAAAGTGGTTCGGTTATATGCACTACTTCAAATAATCGATCCTCGTTAGCGGAGGGTCCACAACCCGTGGAAAGTCTCTAACCACCGTCATGAATTCTTCGCTTGTAGTTCGATGGTAAAGGAACACCTCCTCTCTACCAAACACTCATGACGGCTCTTTTCTTACCTATCTTGTTGATATTAAATCACCCCTAAAATAACGTTGATTAGCGATCCATTCAAAAAAGGATTTGATACAACCAAAAGGGAATAATCTTACCTTAGATGATCCGAAGATCACTTCTTAAAAGTCTTCTTCAACAAGGATCCTTGAAAATCCTTTCCAAGGATTGACCTAGAGAGAAAATAAGAGATCATGTTTCTAAATTTGCTAAAGTAAAGAGAAATAAATAATGAAAACGATGGACTGGAAAGTTTTACTTACTCACTTGAAGATTCGGCCTAAACAAAAGAAAAGAAGGATTGATGATTCGGCTTGGACAAAAGATAAAAGAAAAGATAGTGATTTTTAGTATATAATAGTTTGGTTTTCAATAAAAGAAAATGAGAAAGGAGATTGAAAAAGAATATGATTAGGTCTTGAAGACAAAATAAGAAAAGGATTGATGATTCTTGGTTTAGAAGAAAATAGTTTCTATAGAGAGAAGAAAGAAAGAAAACAAAAGTGAGAAGGAAAAGAAAAGGAAGAAAAGAGAAAGATCAAAGAGAAAGGAGATTGGTTTTGGGGCTTAGGTGCATTCGGCCAAGAGGGAGAAATGAAAAAGAAAATAGTGCTTGATCTTTTGTGGTTTCGACTATGAGAGGGGAAGAGAAAAGAGAAATAGAATGAAAAAAGAAAGAAAAAGAAAATGAAAGAGAAGGCTTTTGGTGAAAGCTAAATTCGGCACTAAAGAGGAAGAAAAGAAGTGACTTCAAAAGTGACAACATTTTGGCATCAAAAGAGAGAAAATTTTGAGAGGAAAAGATGAAATAAAGGTACCTATTTGGTCAAAAATACCAATGCCAAAACAAAGCAAACTTGTACCAAATGCCAATGATAGTTTCGGTTTAGGGGAAAGGTTTTGGAGAAGGAGAAAAGATGGACAATTTGCTAGGATTATTGGCCAACTAGCACCCTAATGGCTACACTAAATTTTGGTCAACCTAGCCAACATCATCCCCTTTTTCCTCCTTGTTTCTTTCCCATCATATCCAAAATTTGCTACACAATTAAACCACCCTCTAGCCCTTATGTTGTCTAGGTTCATGGTCAAATGACCATGAACACACTCCCAAAACATTGCCCAATATTATGCCTTTTGTCCCCTCATCTTATCATCAACTTATGATTCCATACCATAAGTTCCTATCTTCCTTTTCACATGGTCAAATAGCCAAAATTAAAAGAGTACTCATCCACTCTAGAAGGTTCTTGGCGACACTTATAGGGAAGAAAACAAAATAAAATCCTCCCTTATGCTAGCTAGGAGATTGAACCTCTCTCCTCAAGCACACATCCATGCATCTTAACCACCTTGCCAATTACTCAATTCATGCTAGAAACCTCTTGTCATTAATTCTTAAAGCCTAATTTGCTTAGCTCTCTCTCTTAATTATTATGAATTAAAAGTTTTACTAAGCATTCACTTAATTAATGAAGCTCAAATAACTTCCAAAATACACTTAATAATAATTAAGCATGCAACATCATTCAATTAAGTAAGATGCATAACCCCTAATTATCAGAATGTTACACGATGGTTCCATTCTAGCTAAATTAAGGGCTAGACCGATGTTTCTTCAAGAGATTTATGAGACTCAGAAAGATGACAGTGACTTGTAGGCCAAAAGAGTTCAGTGTGAGTCGGGTGTTAAGTTTGACTTTCGGATAAATTTTGATGGATGTTTGATGTTCAGAGACAAAGTTTGTGTACCTAGGAATGATGAGCTTACTCGAAAGATTTTACACGAGGCACATAGTGGATGCTTATCAGTACATTCGGCCAACACAAAGATGTATAATGATTTGAAGAAATGGAATTGGTGGCCGACTATGAAGAAAGATATTTCTAAGTTTACTTACAATAACAGTTTTCAGTCGATTTTGAAAATGGTGCCTTATGAGGCTTTATATGGGCATAAGTGTCGAACGCCTTTATATTGGACTGAACTCAAAGAAAATCAGATTCACAGAGTCGATCTGGTTAGAGAAATTGAAGAGAAAGTAAAGGTAATTCGAGATTGTTTAAAAGTTTCTTTTGATAGACAAAAATCCTACTCGGATTTGAAAAGATAAGAGATTGACTTTCAAGTCAATGATAAAGTATTCTTGAAAGTGTCACCATGGAAGAAAGTTCTTAGATTCAGCCGGAAAGGCAAATTTAGCCCGCGTTTTATCGGACCATATGGGATCACCGAGAGGATAGGGATGGTAGCCAATCGATTAAATTTGTCGTCTGAATTGGAAATGATTCATGATGTGTTTCATGTGTCTATGTTACGTCATTACCGATCAGATCCTTCGCATGTGATTACACCTACAGAGGTTGAAATTCAACCCAACATGACATATGGCAAAAACCAGTAAAGATTTTAGCACGAGAAGTCAAACGATTCAGGAATAAAAGTATAGCTCTTGTGAAAGTGTTATGGCAAAGACATGGGGTAGAAGAGACTACATGGGAGCCCAAGGAGGCTATGAGGAACCAGTACCCAAACCTTTTTGCTTATAAGATTTTCGGGGACAAATATCCCTATGGGGAGAATTGTAGCAGCCTAATTTAGGGCCTAGTCGAAATAGTGGTTCGAGACCACAAATTCAAAGTAGAAATATGTGTTTTATAATTTTTACGAGACTCATGATGTGTTTGCATGATTGTGTGAAAATTTCATGAGGAAATTTTATTTAGTGATTAATTTGTCCATTAGGACTAAATTGCAAATATTAGAAAATATAAGATTCTAGAAGATTTAAGTATGAAATAGAATTATAAAAATTTATAGAGGTCCTTATTTAGCAACTCGACCATTATATCTTAAGATGGACAAAAATAGACATAGGAAGGAAAAATCTCAATAAAGGGATCTTAAGGGCAAATTGGTCATTTGCTTAATTAATGATTTAAAAAGGGAAAATAAGTCAAAAATGGTGTCCATCTTCTCCAAACTTGGCCGAAAATCACAAAAGCACCATAGCTAGGGTTTCTTCAACTTCCAAGCTTGATAGTAAGTGCATCCTAACCCCGTTTTTAAAGTTCTTCGTATTTTTGAGATCCTCGTAGCTCGATTTAGCTATTTCTAGCTATATTTTGAGCTAGGGTTTATGTTCAAAAATTTACACATGTATGAAATGCATGTATTTTGATGTTTTATGGAATAATATGAAATTTTGATATATGATAAACATCTTATTCTAAGTGATTTTCTTGAAAACTTCATAAAAGGACCAAATTGTAAAAGTTATCAAAATTGTCATACATGAGTGAAATAGTGGAAATTAGATGTTGTTATAGTTAAGAAAATGATTTGGCTAGGCTTGGAATACAAGAAAGTTGAATGAAAATCATTTTACGAGGCTAAGGGAAAAGTGTAATTATGTGAAAGTTTAGGGGTAAAATTATAATTTTTGCCAAAGTGTGATTTATGAGTCAATTTAGTCAATGTGAGTATTAAACAAGTGAAATTGTTATTATAGATCAAGAAACATGAAGCCCGAACCGAAACTGAGGCAAGAACAAAGTGTTGGACTAAATCAAACATCTACATGCATTTTGAGTATCGAGGTAAGTTTGTGTGGAATTAAGGCTACATATGTTATCGCATTTAAATTTCTTTTTATTATGAGAAATGCATATTATTATTTCTATGAAATTGATTACTGATACCTCGATGAGAAAGTGAAGAGAATATGTTAAGTTGAAGTCCGGGTTGAGGATTCAGAATAACAAGGATACTTATGTCACGACATGAGATAAGGACGGTCCTATATAAGACCATGTCTGGGACATGGCATCGGCATCGAATGTAGGTCCGTATAAGACCATGTCTGGATCATGGTATTGACATTGAATAAGGAAGGTCCCGTGTAAGACATGTCTGGGACATGGCTTCGGCACTAAAGGAAGTTCTCGTGTAAGACCATGTCTGGGACATGACATCGACATCTAAGTACAATCTCGTATAAGACCATGTCTAGGACATGGCATCGACATCGAGCTATGAGATCTCGTGTAAGACCATATCTTGGATATGGCATCAGCATCAAGAGGTGGTCCCATGTAAGACCATTTCTTGGATATGGCATTGGCATCATGTTACATGTGTGGTGAGATTGTGTAACACCCCTATCCCGTGGCCATCGCCGGATTAGGGTTAGAACTGTTACCGGACAGATCGAAAACATTTACAAAATTTCACACAATCATTCATCAATATCATTCATAATGTCCCTTAAATAGGTCAACGAGACCTTAAACATGCTTATGAACTGAGTCGGGACTAAATAAAAAAACATACAAAATTTCATGGAAAGAATAAAAACTTTTCTAAAAATAGGGGATACACGCCCATGGGGGTAGGCCGTGCCTCACCCACGGCTACTTGACACACTCATGTGCCTTCCCGTGGTCATATACTGCCAAAACCAACATGGCTACAAAGCACGCCCATGTGCTAAGGCCGTGTCCTACAAGGTCATATACTGCCATTTCTCACACAACCTCTAGGCACGCCCGTGCCATGACTGTGTACTTCTTAAGCTAGCTACTGATTTTACCCCACAGTTACTAGGCATGCCCATGTGGCAAGACTGTGTGACATTATAGGTCATTTGCAAGACCAAAATGCCACCCAAATGGGTCATACCTACAAGCAACCATTCTCATCACATGTCATGCATATATGGCAACCAAATACACACCAAAATGACCATTTCATATGCATCAAGCCATACCAAAACATAAATCATATGAATCATTCATTCAAACATTAAAACAACCCAAAACTTGCCAAAACACTTGGCTAAGTTCATTTCTTAAACATATACACATATCTAGCCTATACATGCCATAATTAGCTATATACATTTTCAAAAGGGTACCAAAATGAGTTTAGTAGTGTGATGACGATCCTTGATGGTCCCAAGCCTTCGGTAGCTTTGAAGAACTATAAAACAGAGAAAAACACACACACAGAGTAAGCTTTACAAAGCTTAGTAAGTCATAATACAAATAAACTTAGAATAAAGGCATATACGCATAAATTACATTGACTCATAACATTTACTTAACAAACTATCTCATATTGCTTTGGTTCATATACTTGGACACAATTGCCACATTTATTCATACAAGAATCGTATGTATATATATACAACTCTTTCTTAAACATTCTTGCATCTCATTCTTGTTCTAATATTCAATCATACCTTTCTTTAAATCAAAGTTATATAGGTACTTACATTTTATACACACTTAATGTACATGCCAAACGTATCTAAAATGAATATACATTCTCGTAATTGTTCATAGCTCAAATTTACTCATTGAACAGTTTGGAATCTAATAAGATACTCGAAAACTCAGAATGATTGTACAATACCAACGTCCCAGACATAGCTAAAATACTCATTCACTCATTCATATCTTTTTTATAACTCATCAACCACAAAGGTTCAATATATACCTTATCTAACACATAATTATTCAACTTCCAAGCTATTCAATACTCGATATTACATGTCGATCGTCCTTTAATATTCATTCAACTTAATCGCTTTTCGATTGCTATATAGATAATTGAAGCATATTAATCATCGCACACTTAGTGCCTATTCTTTAATAGACTTGTCTTGATGTCGCACACACAGTGCCAATTCAATAAGCCGAAGCTTTCATATCATCGCACACACAGTGCTATTCATTTCTTATAATCGCACACTTAGTGCCTATTCTTTTAGTCGACTTGTCTTGATGTCGCACACACAATGCCAATTTAATAAGCCAAAGCTTTCAATCATCACACACACAGTTTAAATGACAATTTAATAAGCCAATTTAATAATGCCGTGATTCGTTGTCGAAACTTAAATGACATCACACACTTAGTGCATTAATACAAAACCGAACTTAATTTGGTATCGCACACACAGTGCCAATCATAAAAATCGAAGCTTCCATTACTTCGCACACACAGTGCTATTTAAATCCATCATAATTTCAATTACGCACACTTAGTGCCTCATTTCTCAACATCATACATGTAGCATTTCTAATTCAATAACTATCATTCAATTCCCATCACATAGATATAAACTAACAACTTGTATTATATCCGAACTTACTTACTATATTAAACTCATCACGGAATTTATATGCATAATCCACTCATAAGCATCCATTATCAACATTAGTCATATAAGCAATTACAATTTCATGCAAGTACGTTTATTTGCATAGTGACTTACCTCAGATTCGGTTTATCAGAATGAAAACGGCTACTTGGTTACTTTTGCTTTCCGCAATCTAAGTCCGTTTTCCTCGGTTCTTGGTCTAAACATATTCAGAATTAACCCTTTTATTCACTTATTCATGCAATTCAATCCATGGACACACAATTAGGGCTATTTGCAAATTAACCCTCATATTTGCACACTTTATCAATTTAGTCCATTTTTCTCAAAACAACAAATTCAAAAAAATCCACACATACACATGCTTAACCGAATGCATATACATCTCATACAAGTCCATATTTTCCATCAAAATTGCTATTTTATCCTTCAAATTACCATTTTCTCAATTTAGCCCTATTTAGCTAAATTCATAAAAAATTCAAGAACAATATATGTTCATCTAATTCATATCTTTCATTTAACACCAAAAAATCATCAAAAAGCTTAACATATCATCAATGGCATCTCACACAAACATTATCAATTCATCAAATTGAGACATGGGTTTGATAGATCTCAAAGCAACGATTACAAAAACGTAGAAATTATAGAAAACCAATCAAAAACACATACCCGAGTTAAGCTTGAACTTTGGCCGAACGAAATGAAGTCTAACCCTTTCTTTTCTTTTGTACATTCGATGGATGAACACCATTGAAATGGCCACCATTTTCTTTTTATTAAATTAGAATAACATTATTAAACACTTTACCAATTCACCATTAATGAAAACCATTATAATCCATATAATCTATGGCTATTTTTGTCCTTTAATAAGCCACTAACTTATAAATGGTTTATTTTCCATTTAAGCCTCCACCTTTACAAAGCCACAACACATTGGTACTTTAACAAATAGCATGCTAGTTTTGCATTCAATGCATTTCAATCCTTTTGTAAAATTAAACACACAGACGGACAAATTAGCTCGCGAAAATTTACCACATGCTTAATCACATATCAACGGCACTGAAAATAATATTAAAATATTTTATAAACTCAGATTTGTGGTCTCAAAACCACTGTTTCAACTAGGGTATAAATCAGACTATTACAGATTTAGTATCCTCTGATATTCCGAGTAGTTCAACGGGCAAAAGAGCTAAGTATGCAAAGATGCTATAGGGTTACATTATACAAGGATGATAATGAGTTCCATTTATGTTAAGGATGATGATGATTTAAGTTTATGTCCAATTTAGCATAAGTGCTAAATTACGTGACTAAGTGATACAGGTACCATGAGTAAAATTACGAGTTATGAAACCATAATGTGATGTGTGATGCTAAGAATGAGTATGAGTAAGTATGCCTAAACACTTGAGAACTTGTGTTGCTATTGTTATATGAGATGAATGGACTTTACCATGAACACTTATGTTGCTATATTAATTCATGGAAACTTACTAAACTATATGCTTACCCCTCTTTTTTCCCCTTTTCCTTGTAGTATTTGCAAGCTAGCTCGGGGATCGTAGAACGTCAGAGCTCGAATCGAACTATCAATCATTTCTTGGTATAGTAAAGTTATTTTATTTTGGGTATGGAATGTATAGGAACTTGGTCATTTTGTAATATGTCATATTTGAGAGCCAAAGTGTTGACTACTAATGTTATACAATCATTTTGTATATGGCCAAAGGGAATTGGCCAATATTTGTCAAGTTTCATATTTTAATAATGATAAGTTTTATGAAGGGAAAGTTTATGCAAATGATGAGGTAAAATGTGAAGTGTTTGAATGATGATTAGTGATTCTTTATAAGGTTTTATTGTCTTTTCATGTAATGCTTGTGTTGGTATATGTGTGTTTATGTTTTAAGTTGGCAATTTTCTTGGTAAATAGCCTTCTAATTGTCCACACAGGTAGACACACGGGCGTATGTCTAGGCCGTGTGTGACACATGGTCAACCCTCATGTGTGTGCCAATAGGCCGTGTGTCCCCTGCACAAAATTTACGAGAATTTGATTTGTCACACGGGCTAGCACATTGTAACACCCCCAACCAGTATCCTCGCCATATTAGGGTTAAAGGTGTTACCAGACAGATCGAAAACTTTTACAGATATTTCATAATACAATTCATCAATCGCAATCAAAGTGTCCCTTTTATAGGTCAATGAGACCTTAATCATGCTTTAGAATAGGGTCAGGATTAAATCGAACAGATACTAAAATTCTCAAAAATTTAACACTTTTCTAAGATACAGAGGTTACACGTCCGTGTGGGTAGGCCGTGTGCCTCCCACGGCTACCAGACACACCTAGGTGTCCTGGCCGTGCTAAAACAGAATATGCATACTGACTTATCCACACGGCCACCAGACACGCCCGTGTGCCATGGCCATGTAAAGTTAGGCTACCTACTAACTTATTCACAAGGTTACCAGGCACGCTCGTGTGCCACAGCCGTGTATGCAAAAGAGACTATTTGTAAGGCCAAAATGCCACCCATACTAGGGTCAACCCTACAAGCAACACACCAATTCATTTCATGAACATTTAACAACCAAAAACATGTTAAATAATAAAAAAATATCCATATTCAATTTCATTTCCAATCATGCCAATTTGCACAACTAAGACACATATATGTTCAAGCATGATTCATCCACGTTTACCTTTGCTATAACCATTTCTTTGATCAAACATGCATACCCAAATTTCATCCATATACTTACCATAAACTTGACCATTTCATGGACATGTATTCATACCAAAACCAACATCATATAACACATTTACAATTTCATATTATCAACATTAAACTAGCCACATCACATGGCTAATACCATATCTCAAACATTAAACCTATACATGCCATATTTAATATATATACATTTCCAAATGGTACCAAAATGAGCTTAGATTGTGTAATGACGATCCTCGATGGTCCCGAGCCTTCATAGCTTTGACTATCTATAAAATAGAGCAAACACACATAGAGTAAGATTTCAAAAGCTTAGTAAGCCATATACAAATAAACATAGCATAAAAATTCACATAACCACATTGATACAATGACATTTATAGTTCTCATAACTAGTCCATCACATATTCTTTGGCTTATATGCTTAGCCACATCTTACCACATTCTTCAATCTCAAATATCTCATATACATATAACTCATTTAAGCATATCTTCACATATTATCTCATCATTTCAATACACATATTCATCTTTGTAAGTTCATATCGACACTTACCTTTCATACACACATAGTGTACCTTCTAAACGTACCTAAAAAAAATACACAACTCGCATAATCGTTCTTTTCTCGAATTTTCCCGTTGAACCATTCGAAATCTAATAGGACACTCAGAATGCTTAAAATAATCGTACAATGCCAACGTCCCAGACGTGGTCTTACATGTAATCAGATATCAATGCCACTATCCCAGACTAGGTTTTACACGAATCAAATGCGATGCCAATATCCCAGACATGGTCTTACACGTAAATCTCATATCAATGCCAACATCCCAAACGAGGTCTTACACGAAATCTTGAATCAATGCCAACATCCAAGACGTGGTCTTACATGATATCACATAGTAGACACCTATGTCATGACATATACAATCCTATCTTTCCCTAGGTTTAAACGGGACTTATCGGACATTGATAACTTGTCGATATAATCATAACTCAAATTTCATAAACATTCCATTCCAATGGATACTCATAGCAATTCAAATTCACATGTATACAAATAATTCAATTCAAATACGTTTATTTGTATATCGACTTACCTCTAGTTCGGTTTAATAGAAACGGATACGGTTACTCAATTACTTTTGATTTCCGCGATCTAAGTCTATTTTCTTCAGTTCTTGATATGTACATATTCAAAATTTAACCCTTTTATTCACTATTTCATTAAATTCAATCAAAAATACACATTTAGGGTTATTTGCAACTTAACCCTCACATTTCACATTTGGACATTTTAGTCCCTATTTCACAAAATCACAAAATTCATCAAATTTGCTTTTACCCATGCTTGGCCGAATACTTAGTATGCTCATATCAATCCATACATTTCATTTATTCTACAAATTAGTCCCTCAAAATACTATTTTCTCAATTTAGCCTTAATTAGCTAAATTCACCAAAAATTCAAGAACAAAACATGTTTATTAAATTCATATCTTTCATTTAACACCATTTCTCATCATCAAGCTCACCATTTCATCAATGGCATATCTCATAAACATCATCAATTCTTCAAGTTACAACATGGGCTTGATAGTAGACTAAGAAATTATTCAAATTACAACATGGGCTTGATAGTAGACTAAGAAACAATCTCAAAAACATAAAAATCATCAACAACTAAAATCAAAACATACCTTAATTTGGATTAAAAGCTAGCTGAATACCCTAGCTAAATTTTCTTTTCTTCTTCTTTGATGTTTCGGCCAAAATAAGATGATAACCATCATCTTTCAAATGTTTGTTTTATTAATATCATATTATTAATCCATTTACAAAATTATCCTTATTACAAAACATATATATAACATATAATACAATGTCATTCTTGACCTTTGCCATCCACTAACTAAATAATGGTTTAATTGCCTCATAAGGCCTCAACATTTAAAAGCCACAACACATAGGTGCTTCAACAATTATCATGCAAATTTTCCATTTTATACACTTTAATCCTTTTCTAAATTTAAACACTCAAACGGATAAATTAACCCATAGGAATTTCACACATACTAATTCACATATCAAAAGCACAGAAAATAATATTAAAATATTTTTCAAACTTAGATTCATGGTCCCAAAAGCACTGTTACGACTAGGGTCTAAACTGAACAGTTACAATTCTTTCCCCCTTAGGGATTTTCCTCCCCGAAAATCTTACCGTTAAATAGATTCGGATATTGTTGTCTCATTGAATCTTCAGGCTCCCACGTAGCCTCTTCTATTCCTTGTCGATGCCATAACACTTTTACTAATGGAATTTTCTTGTTTCTCAACTCTTTCGTTTCACGAGCTAGGATACGGATTGGTTCTTCCTCATAAGTCATATCAGATCAAATTTCAATTTCAGATGAAGCAATCACATGTGACGGATCGAATCGGTATCTATGGAGCATCAAAACATGGAATACATTGTGAATCTTTTCTATTTCAGGTGGCAACAACAATCTATATGCAACTGGTCCAACTCGCTTAATGATCTCATATGGTCCGATGAACCTTGGACTCAACTTGCCTTTACGTCTGAATCAGAGTACTTTCTTCCAAGGAAACACTTTTAAGAAAACTTTGTAGCTGATTTCAAATTCAATCTCTTTTTATTTTACATCTGCATAAGACTTCTGATGATCAGATGCTGCTTTAAGACTATCACGGATTACTTTTACTTTCTTTTCAGTGTCTTTTATCAGATCAACCCCATGTATCTTAATTTCACTGAGCACGGTCCAATACAGAGGTGTTCAACATTTATGTCCGTACAAAGCTTCATAAGGTGCCATTTTAATGCTCGACTGAAAACTATTGTTATATGCAAATTCAATCAATGGCAAATATTGTTCCCACGAACCATTAAACTCAAGGATGCAACATCTCAACATGTCCTCGAGAATCTAAATAATCCGTTCGGATTGACCATCCGTCTGTGGGTGAAAAGCGATACTAAAATTTTATTTTGTACCTAAAGCTTCTTCTAATTTCTTCTAGAACCTTAACATAAACCACAAATTTCTATCTGAAACAATAGATAGTGGCACCTCATTTAATCTCACAAACTCATAAATATAAAGCTCAGCTAATCTATCAAGTGAGCAATTAGATCATACTGGAATAAAATGGGCAAATTCTTCAATCGATCAACTACAACCAAAATCGCATCTTTCTTTCTAGGAGTCAGAGGCAATCCTAAAACAAAATCCATTATCACTCTATCCTATTTCCACTCGGGAATCAAAATTGGATGTAGCAAACTAGATGGAACCTAATGTTTAGCTTTAACTTGCTGACAGATTAAACATTTCAAAACAAAGTCAGAGATACCTCATTTCATACCAGACCACCAATAGAGTTGCTTCAGATCATGATACATCTTCGTACTACCCAGATGAACAGATAGACGACTGTTATGTGCTTTATTCAAATTTAATTAAATCAACTCTGGGTTTCTCGAAACACATAATCGATCTCGAAATCTCAAGTAATCATCAACATCAACTCAAAATTTAGATTCAGAGTTCGTTTCGCTAACATTTCATTATCAACTTTCTAAGCATCACATATTTGTTGTAAAAATAAATGTTTTACTTTCAATTCAGCTATCACTAAACTATCATCAGACAGATTTAATTGATCATTCAAAGCACATAATGCAAACAGCAATTTCTTACTCAATGTATCGACAATGACATTAGCTTTACCCGGATGATAATCTATTACAAGTTCATAATCTTTTAATAGTTATAATCATCTTCTCTGTCGTATATTCAAATCTTTCTGAGTCATCAGATATTTCAAAATTTTATGATCTAAAAATATGTGACATTTATCACCGAATAAATAATGTCGCCTAATCTTTAATGCGAATACGATCACAGCTAATTCAAGATCTTATGTCGGATAATTCTTTTCATGTGGTTTCAATTGTCTCAAGGCATAAGCTATGAATTTGCCTTCTTGCATCAATACGCATCCCAGACCATTCAACGAAGCATCATTGTAAATTACAAACTCTTTGCCCGTAACATCTGGGATTTAGGGGTCTCGCATTTTAATTTGTATCTGTGTGTTGGTATGCTTTGTATGATTGTTTGAAGGTGTTTGGGGCTTCAGGAAATCTTGAGATTAAGTCTGAACCTTAGTGGAAATTTTTAGTTTTAAGTCTTTAGGGGAGAGCTAGTGGAGCCAGGCTTTAAAGGATTAAAGTTTGAGGTTGTGGTCATAAGTAAAGAGGTGGTGTGATGGCAAGGAGTGTCACTTTGGGAGCTTGAAGGTTGCGTCAGAGGGGAGCTACAAGGGGAAAGAGTTTGAGTTGTGTGGATAGCATTTTGGAGTTTTATTTTCACCGGGAGAGGTGAGTGATGGATTCAGCAAGGGCACTTGGAAGGGGGAGGTTGGATTGGGTCAAACATTTTTGAATGATTGGTGGAGAGGGTTTTTAGGATTTTGAACCATTCAAACTTGTTTGAATGTGTTAAGGAGAGGGAATTAAGGAGAGAAAGAAGGGAGAAGGAGGGGGTGGCATGTTGGCCGAATGTGGGGTTCTAGGAGAGGAATCTTGGTCATGAAGTGGGTGTTTCGGCTTAGGGGTTTAGGTGCTAAATTTAGATGTTTTAGTAACTAGGGTGTGTTCATATTTTGAGTTTTTCTCTTCTTTTCTACTCACTCTTTAAGGCCGAATAGCATCTCTTCTTTCTTCTCTTTTCACTTTAATAGCCTTAAGCATTTTCTTCCCTTTCAAAAGCCAAACAACCCTTCTCTTCTGGAAGCTGAATGAACCTTCTATTCATTGGAACCTTAGCCAAATCTTCTAAACATCTTTACTTCTTTCTTTCTCATCTCCACTCTTTCTTTTTCTTTTCTTTAGTCGCTTATCACTTAAGTCTCATCTCGTGGCCGAATCTTTCAAAGCTGAATCTCTCTTGTGTGATGACTCTTTTCATTTGGTAATCTCTTGAGGAAGTGTTGTCATTCATCTTCTACCAACTCTCTCAATCCATTCTCAGTGGTAGTGGTAAGGGTCCTCTTCTATCTGAATCCTTCTCTTTTCTCTTTGGTTTGTCGAAACCAAAAGCCTAACTCTGTTTCTTATGAGTGGCTAAATCTAGGAAGGGCTTGATTTTGGGTCTTCTTCTTTAAGCTAATGTTAAGGGTGTTAGAGATCTCTTAGGGTTTGATCGAGGTCAGTGGGTTGTAATATTCATTCGGCTAAAGGCCATGTCTTTTAACCACAAGACATTGGGCCGAATCTAACCTAGATTTATGTAAGAATTTCAACGATCTCTTAGTTCAAGTGTAAACTCTCAAGGTTCTACTAATTTCGGTAAGGGGTATTGGATCAAACTGTTTATTTAGCTTTATTTATATCTTATTCAATCATTTTAATCGGGTCTTCTGACCAAGATCGTATTTTATAGAATCGAGTGCCAGTCAATTAAAGAAAGGGGTTGGACACGTAGTCCCTACCCCTAAATTTAAGAAACGAGTAGTTTCAGTGGTTTGGGATTGGCCACCAGGCTGTAGGATAGCGTCTGAAAAGGACAAGCAGATCGCTGTAGTCTCTTCAAGTGAGGACGTTAGGGAGATCAATAGTCTAGTTCTTCAAGTTTACAGGTGTTTAATTATCACACTATTCCCTTAGTTTATAAACATATGTGTTATGCTTGGAAGCGGGAAATAGTGGCAGTGGTGAATGCATTACCTGTGTTGGGTAATCGGAAAACAAGGTTAGTGTGTTACCTACTTTGATAATCATGGTCAAACTGTTGTGGATGCATGTGTGTATGCTATGCCATTACATATGTATATATATTTATGATTTATCATGTTGCTCATCTGCCATATTATACTGCATGTGCATGGGTTTTTAGGATATAAATGATGATAAGAGGAAGTGTATTTATGTGGGTGACTTTGTCACGATTAATGAAAGCCTCGAGCCTCATTGTGGATATGGTGATTTAATCACGTGTGGATTCAGTGGCTAGACCACTTATGTGGACTTTGAGTAGTGTGTCTGTCAGCATGATGGCCAAAGAGGTGTGTAGTGAATGGAGGGTCGATTGTAGAAATCCCTAGGTGTGTATGAGGATGGATGTATAGAGAGGTGTGTAGAGGATGGACATTAGGTTGGGTGGGGCTATCATTTGCATATTTGTGCTTGGCATGTTGATTTGGGGCCCAAGCCCACTTGTGGAATGAGGTGGTATGATTGCACACTGAGTCTGGTGACTCACACTATTTTCTTAACACATCGTAGGTAGTTCATGACCTATTGGGTTGGGTTGGAGTGGACTCGAGGTGGCCATGCAGAGGGTTAACTGAGTAAACTTTATTTTAAACTATTAGTAGCTATGTTCTTTTGGGGACATTTTTACTATGTAATAAGGCCACTATAAATTTGGACAAAATTTTGGGTTTTTAAGTTTCTCTTATTATTAAAGTTTTTTTTCTATTATAAAAGGTATGACCTTATCATACTTAACTATGTAAAGCATAAAAAAAGGAAAATTTTCAAACCATGAGTACACAAGAACAATCGATTTTCACATGATTCCAACTAGGATATCAAATAGACTTTAACCCAAGTTCAGAAAGCTACTTTCAACTACAAACCACTGTTTTCAAAGCCACCCCTCAAGCGAACAGTTTTCAAAGTTAATCGTACCTTCTTAAAAATTCATTTTACACCTATTTCCTGGTAACATTCCATATCCGGTCGTGGTGTTTGGGCCGGGTTTAGAGTGTTACATTTTGGTATCAGAGCCAGTTTAAAAGTTTGGCTCTAGGTTTTGGGTTCAAAACGTCTTTTGAAAATGGTTTTAAAACATAATAGGATGAAATGCATGGTTTTTCTTTTGCATGGCTCCTGCATCTCCAGCCCAAGTCTGCTAGGTAAGTATTCTAACTTTTGTTCTGATATGATGTGGGGTTTGATGGGCTTTATGGGTGTAGACTAGTAGGATAGTGACAATAGGCCTCAAGGCTCAACTAAACAATTCTACAAACTTCATAAGATTTAATTTCCCTAATTAAACATGTCTGTGAACAAGTTGCTAAGTTAGGGTGTGGTAACTGGCATACGCATGTCCAGTAATGGATCTAGGAAGAGCTTGGTATTTAAGCGGTCCTAGTGACTCACCTCCTCTTTTCTGGAGTCCTACCTGGTGTGTAGTGTCTGTTCACTTTAGCCGCGAGGACTTGTTCATGGGCCAAAGTTATGACTAAAACCCTAAGGGACCAATACCCTAATTTTTGTAAAACTACTTATATGTTCCTGATTTTGTAAATTATCTAAAACACCTTAGTTTGAAGAAAATTTACCAAAATACCCTTGATTTTGTAAAATGACCAAAATACCCTCAATTTGCAAAATTATCAACATACTCTCGATTTGTGAAATTACCGAAATATCCCCAATTGCAAAATTACCAAAATACCCCTATTTTGAAAAAAATCATCAAGAAACCTTATTTTGAAAAAAAATTACGAAAATACTCTTGGGTAGTGAAATGACGAAAATACCTCTAGGTAATGAATGTGAGTTCATGGATGTTTACTTGTGTTTGATGTATGTATGTAATGCTCTACTTGATGTGGATTGAATGTGAACTCTAGAACTAGGAAATATAGACTTGAGAACTGAATTTTGTAAATAGACTTCGAATTCAAAAGAACTGCTGTTAAAACTCTCTTCCATAAGACTGTCCGTTGTTAAATAGTGGAAAGAAATGCTAATGCATAAAATTTCTAAATCGGATTAATCGTGAACGCTAGTCATGAGCACTTGAGAATGTGGGCGTAATGTGCGTGGTCATGGTAGGGGTAGGGTGACTGTGTCGGAACCAATAGGGTCTGGTTATGGGTCAGAGAATAAGGTATCGGTACCGCCTGCTGCAGAAGTAGAGCTCTAGGGTCAAACGAATGGAGACGACATAGTATCTCCAGTAATGCTGTGGGTTCTAGAGCGTGTGGTCGGGTAGGCACGGGACAAGCATCGAAGTCCATCCCTGAGCGACTCTGAGCTAATGGTGCTGAAATGTTTTGAGGTATCTCGGGAGTAGCTTCAAACGTGGCTGAATACTAGCTGGAGGCGGTTGAGAGAATTATGGATGACTTGGACTGTATAGCTAATGAGAAGTTAAAAGACGCGGTTTATTTACTTTGGGATGAGGCCTACCAGTGGTGGCTCACCATCAGAGAGGGTACTTCGACAGACCGAGTGGATTGGGATTTCTTTAAGATAAAGTTTCAAAGGAAATATGTCAGAGCCAATTACGTGGATACGTAGAGGAAGGCATTCTTGAATTTAGTTCAAGAGAGTAAGTGAGTAGCCGAGTATGAGGCAGAATTTCTAAGGTTAAGCCAGTATGCCCGAGGGATTGTTGCAACTGACTACGAGTGCTGTGTGAGATTTGAAGATGGGCTGCGAGACGAGGTGTGAGTGTTGATAGCTCAATGAGAGAGAGATTTTGCTGTGTTGGTGGAAAAAGCCAAGATAGCTAAGGAGGTTAAGCGAACTAAAAAGCAGAACATGGATAAGGACAGAGGCAAGAATAAGAGGAGTTATGGATCGTTAGGGTCATTGGAAAGTTTTTAGAAAAGGCCTAAGGTAGGTGGACCTATTCGCATTACTACGCCGACTACTGTTGGGAAATTTTGACAGTGTGCTAATTATGGGAGATCACATGTGGGGGAGTGCTGGGGAAGAAACAAGGAGTGTTTTAAGTGTGGGTCAAAGGATCATGTGATTAAGAATTGTCCACAAGATATGGCTAGGGCTCGGATGGTAGGTCAGGGGTATGTGTAACCAGGGAGGGGTAGTCAACAGATGTCGAGAGGTCGTGGTCCAAATCGGGAAGGGAATGGATTTGGTCAAGGTCGTGGAGCACCAGGCAGAGGTACAGGGGGTACTGAGGCAAGACAGCCCGGGTTAGTTTATGCGGCCAGACGTCGCGAAGAGGAGGATGCACCAGACATTATAATGGGTACGTTTCTCATTTTTGGGTTACCCTTTATTGCACTAATTGATGTCGGGTCGACTCACTCTTATATTTCTAGTATGGTGTCCAGAACCTTGAATATGAATCCTAAAACTGTCTTTAGGGAGATGACTGTACTTAGTATTTTAAGGCAATCGGTAGTGGTGGATAAACTCTTTAGAGGTGTACCTTTGGAAGTGCAAGTGTCAGTCTTCCTAGCTGACTTGATGGAGCTACCGTTTGGGGAATTTGACTTGATCTTAGGCATAGATTGGTTAGTAAGGTACCGTGCAAATTTTGATTGTGCTGCTAAGCGCATGGTGTTAAAGACTCCTGAGGATGATGAAGTTCTGGTGGTAGGTGAGAGGAGAAACTACTTGTCTAATGTAGTGTCTGCTCTCAAGGCAGAAAGAATGGTGAAGAAAGGGTGCATGTCCTTCTTAACTTTTATTAGTGCCTTGGATGCAAAGGAAGCGACTATGGAGGAGGCTAGAACAGTAAAGGAGTTTGTGGATTTTTTCCTGAAGAGCTTTCAGGGTTGCCTCAGGATCGTGAGGTGGAGTTTGGAATCGAGCTTCTACCAGGTATGGCTCCAACGTCTATCCACCCTTACAGGATGGCACAGAAGGAGCTAGTTGAACTGAAAGCTCAAATTCAAGAGTTGTTAGATCGCGGTTTTATTCGACCCAGTGTGTCTCCGTGGGGAGCACCAGTGTTATTCGTCAATAAGAAAGATGGATCTATGCGTATGTGCATAGATTACCGCCAGTTGAATAAGCTGACGATCAAAAACAAGTACTTGTTACCGAGGATAGACGACCTGTTTGATCAGCTCAAGGGGGCTTGAGTCTTTTCGAAGATAGACTTGAGGTCTGGATATCACTAGCTTAAGCTAAAGGAAGCAGATATACATAAGACGGCTTTCCAAACTCGCTACGGGCACTATGAATTTCTGGTAATGCCATTCTCGATTGACAAACGCACCAGTCGCATTCAAGGATATGATGAATCGGGGTTTTCAACCCTATTTAGACCAACCCATGGTAGTGTTCATAGATGAAATTCTAGTATACTCCAAGTTAGAAGAGGAGCATGATGCACAACTTTGGGTAGTTCTACAGATTTTAAGGGAGAAGAAGTTGTATGCCAAATTTAGTAAGTGCGAAATTTGCCTAAGGGAAGTTACTTTTCTGGGCCATGTGGTATCTGCCGAAGGGAAAAGAGTTGATCCCCAGAAGATTGAGGCAGTGCTGGATTAGAAACCACCTAAGTCTGTGGTGGAGATTCGAAGTTTCTTGGGGTTAGCGGGTTATTACAGAAGGTTTTTTGAGGGTTTTTCCTCAATTACGGCATCCTTGACTAAGTTGTTGAGAAAGGAGGTACCTTTTGTGTGGATGGACAAGCAGCAAGAGAGTTTAGAGAAGCTAAAAAGGATTTTGAAAGAGGATCTCGGTATTAATTCAACCTGAGGTTGGAAAGAATTTTGTAGTGTATTGTGATGCTTATCACACGGGGTTGGGTTGTGTGCTGATGCAAGATGGGAAGGTGGTTGCCTATGCGTCTTAGCAGTTAAGATCGTATGAGATTAACTATCCTACACATGATCTAGAGTTGGCTGTGGTGGTTTTTACTTTAAAAGTGTGGAGACATTATTTGTTTGGAGAGAAGTCTGTGATCTACACTGACCATAAGAGTTTGAAGTATCTGCTAACTCAAAAAGAGTTGAACTTAAGGTAGCGAAGGTGGGTGGAGCTATTGAAGGATTATGACTACTCGATTGAATATCACCCGGGTAAGGCGAATGTGGTAGTAGATGCGTTAAGCCAGAAGGTGGTGTCAGATTTGAGAGCGATGTTCGCTCATCTTAGTTTATATGAAGATGGGAGTTTATTAGCTGAGCTGCAAGTGAAGTTGACCTGGATAAGTCAAGTAAAAGAGAGACAGTCATTGGATGATGTTCTGAGTGTTCGACTTCAACAAGTTCAGGATGGAGGAATAGAGGATTATAGTTTGAATAACGATGGAGTTCTGTGTTTTCGTGGGAAGGTTTACATGCCGAAGGATGTGGAGTTGAGGTAGATGATTCTTCATGAAGCGCATAGTAGCCCTTATGCTATGCATCCTTTAGGTAGTAAGATGTACCGAGATTTACGAGAATAGTTTTGGTGGCCTGGTTTAAAGCGAAAAGTAATCGAATTTGTGGGTAGGTGTTTGACATGTCAGCAGGTGAAGGCAGAGCACCAGTTGCCTTCAAGATTGTTACAGCCGGTGAAGATTCCACAATGGAAGTAGGAGAGAATCACGATGGACTTTGTTAGTGGGCTACCCCTTACGCCTACTAAGAAAGACTTAGTTTGGGTGATCGTGGATCGGTTGACAAAATCTACTCATTTCATACCTGTTCATGTCAATTATTCTCTTCAAAGGTTGGCTAAGCTGTATGTGGCGAAAATTGTGAGACTGCATTGGGTACCAGTGTCAATTATATTAGATAGAGACCCTAGATTTACGTCATGATTTTGGAGGGCATTGCATCAGGCCTTGGGTACAAGGCTGGATTTTAGCACGGTATTCTATCCGTCAGACAGATGGCCAGCCTGAAAGGGTAATTCAGGTTTTGGAAGATATGCTAAGGGATGTGTCATTGATTTCAGAGGCAGTTGGGAAGAATTCTTACCTTTGGCGGAGTTCGCGTGCAACAATAGTTACCAAGCTAGTATTCAGATGGCGTCGTATGAAGCACTGTATGGGCGGAAGTGTCGCACTCCTACCTGTTGGACAGAGTTAGGTGAACGCCATATTTTGGGTCCTGAAATGGTTGCAGAGACAGAGGAAAAGGTTAAGGTAATTCGAACTCAATTGAAAGAGGCATCAGATAGGCAGGAATTGTATGCGGATCTTAAGAGGAAAGAGATAGAGTTTGCAATGGGTGATCGAGTTTTCTTAAAAGTTTCACCGTGGAAGAAGGTGATGAGATTTGGACGGAAGGGTAAGCTGAGTCCCAGGTTTATAGGACCTTATCAAGTCTTGAGGGAGTGGGGCCAGTAGCGTACCAGTTGGAGTTGCCTACAGAACTGAAGCAAATGCATGATATGTTTCACGTCTCGATGCTAAGATGTTACCGTTCGGATCCGTCTCACGTGGTGCCAGTAGAGGAAGTTGAGTTAAGGCCAGATTTGTCCTATGAGGAGGAACCAATTCAGATTTTGGAATAAGACATCAAGGTGCTACGAATGAAATTAGTCCCTTTGGTTAAAGTTTTATGGCAGAACCATGGTTTAGAAGAAGCGTCATGGGAGTCAAAGGAGGCAATGCAATAGATATACCCTTATCTCTTTTGACCAGGTAATTTTGAGGCTGAATTTTCTTTAATGGGGTAGAACTGTAACATTCGGAATTTAGGGGTCTCACATTTTACTTCGTATCTATGTGTTGGTATGCTTTGTATGATTGTTTGAAGGTGTTTGGGGCTTTAGGAAATCTTGAGATTAAGTCTGAACCTTAGTGGAAATTTTTGGTTTTAAGTCTTTAGGCGAGAGCTAGTGGAGCCAGGCTTTAAAGGATTAAAGTTTGAGGTTGTGGTCACAAGTAAAGAGGTGGTGTGATGGTAAGGAGGCCTCACTTTGGGAGCTTGGAGGTTGCGTCAGAGGGGAGCTACAAGGGGGAATGAGTTCGAGCTGCGTGGATAACATTTTGGAGTTTTATTTTTGCCGAGAGAGGTGAGTGATGGATTCAGCAAGGGCACTTAGAATGGGGAGGTTGGATTAGGTCAGACGTTTTTGAATGATGGGTGGAGAGGGTTTTAGAGTTTGAACCATTCAAACTCGTTTGAATGTGTGAAGGAGAGGGAATTAAGGAGAGAAAGAAGGGATAAGGAGGGGGTGGAGTGTTGGCCGAATGCGGGGTTCTAGGAGAGGAATCTTGGTCATGAAGGGGGTGTTTCAGTTTAGGGGGTTTGGCTGCCGAATTTAGATGTTTTAGTAATCTGGGTTGTTCATCTTTTGAGTTTTTCTCTTCTTTTCTACTCACTCTTTAAGGCCGAACCTCATCTCTTCCTCCTTTTCTTTTCACTTTGATAGCCTTAAACATTTGCTTCCCTTTCAAAAGCCGAACAACCCTTCTCTTCTAGAAGCCGAATGAACCTTCTATTCATTGGAACCTTAGCCGAATCTTCCAAACATCTTTACTTCTTTCTTTCTCATCTCCACTCTTTCTTTTTCTTTTATCTAGTTGCTTATCGCTCAAGTCTCATCTCATGGCCGAATCTTTCAAAGTCGAATCTCTCTTGTGTGGTGACTCTTTTCATTTGGTAATATCTGGAGGAAGTGTTGTCATTCATATTCTTACCAACTCCCTCATTTGATTCTCAGTGGTAGTGGTAAGTGTCCTCTTCTATCTGAATCCTTCTCTTTTCTCTTTGTTTTTCAAACCAAAAGCCTAACTCTGTTTCTTATGAGTGGCCGAATCTAGGAAGGGCTTGAATTTGGTCTTCTACTTTAAGCCAGCGTTAAGGGTGTTAGAGATCTCTCGGGGTTCGATCAAGGTAAGTGGGTTGCCATATTCGTTCGACCAAAGGCCACATCTTTTGACCTTAAGACATTGGGCTGAATCTAACCTGGATTTATGTAGGGATTTCGACGATCTCTTAGTTTAAGTGTAGACTCTCTAGGTTCTACTAATTTCGGTAAGGGGTATTGGATTAAAGTGTTTATTTAGCTTCATTTATATCTTAGTCAAACGTTTTAACAGAGTATTTTGACCAAGATTTGTATTTTATGGAATCGAGGGCCAGTCAATTAAAGAAAGGGGTTGGACACGTAGTCCCTATCCCTAAATTCATGAAATAAGCAGTTTCAGTGATTCGAGATTGGCCACTGGGCTGTGGGCCAATGTCTGAAAAGGACAAGCAGATCGATGTAGTCTCTTCGAGTGAGGACGTTAAGGAGATCAATAGTCTAGTTCTTCAAGTTTACAGGTTTGTAATTATCACACTATTCCATTAGTTTATAAATATATGTGTTATGCTTGGAAGCGGGAAATAGTGGCAGTGGTGAATGCATTACCTGTGTTGGGTAATCGGTAAACAAGGATAGTGTGTTACCTACTTTGATAATCATGGTCAAACTATTGTGGATGCATGTGTGTATGATATGCCGGTACATATGTATATATATTTATGATTTATCATGTTGCTCATCTGCCATATTATGATGCATGTGCATGGGTTTTTGGGATATAAATGATGATAAGGGGAAGTGTATTTATGTGGGTGACTTTGTCACGATTAATGAAGGCCTCGAGCCTCATTGTGGATATAGTGATTTAATCACATGTGGATTCAGTGGCTAGACCACTTATGTGGACTTTGAGTAGTGTGTCTGTCAGCATGACTGCCAAAGAGGTGTGTAACAGATGGAGTGTCGATTGTAGAAATCCCTAGGTGTGTATGAGGATGGATGTACGGAAAGGTGTGTAGAGGATGGACATTAGGTTGGGTGGGGCTATCACTTGCATATTTGTGCTTGGCATGTTGATTTGGGGCCCAAGCCCACTTGTGGAAGGAGGTGGTATGATTGCACACTGAGTCTGGTGACTCACCCTACTTTCTTAACACATCGCAAGTAGTTCGTGACTCATTGGATTGGGTTGGAGTGGACTCGAGGTGGCTAGGCAGAGGGTTAACTGAATAAACTTTATTTTAAACTGTTAGTAGCTATTTTCTTTTGGGGACATTTTTACTATGTAATAAGGCCACTATAAATTTGGACAAATTTTTGGGTTTTAAGTTGCTCTTATTATTAAAGTTTTTTTTCTATTATAAAAGGTATGACCTTATCATACTTAACTATGGAAAGCATAAAAAAAAGGGAAATTTTCAAACCATGAGTGCACAAGAACAATCGATTTTCACAAGATACCAACTAGGATATCAAATAGACTTTAACCCAAATTCGAAAAGCTACTTTCAACTACAAACCACTATTTTCAAAGCCACCCCTCTAGCGAACAGTTTTCAAAGTTTATAGTACCTTCTTAAAAATTCGTTTTACACCTATATCCCGGTAAAATTCCATATCTAGTCGTAGTGTTTGGGTCGGGTTTAGGGTGTTACATTGCCCGAGTCTGATTGAACTAAAACTAGAGCTTCAGTTAACAGAGTTTTCAATCGATCAAAACTTTTCTAACACTTATTTGACCATTCAAATTTTGCATGTTTATGAAGTAATGTAGTCAACGGGGTAGCTATCATCGAAAAGCCTTTTATAAATCTTCGATAATAACCAGTGAGTCCCAGAATACTATGAACTTCTGACACATTTTTTGGAGGTTTCCATTCTAGAATAGCAGAAATCTTACTCGGGGGAACTCGTATTCCAGATGTTGATACAATATGTCTCAAAAACTGACTTCATGTAACCAGAATTCACATTTACTGAATTTCGCATACAATTGCTTTTCTCTCAGAGTTTGCGACACAATTCTCAAATGTTCAGCATGCTCAGTTTCATCTTGAGAATAAATCAAAATTTCATCAATGAAAATGACAACAAATTGATCTAAGTACAGTCTAAAAATTTTGTTCATCAGATCCATAAAAATAGCATGAGCATTCGTTAATCCGAAAGGCATAACTAAAAAATCATAATGCCCGTACCTTATTCTGAAAGCAGTTTTCAAAATGTCTGAGTCTTTTACCCTCAACTGGTAGTAACCCGATCTCAAATCTATCTTTGAAAATATGGTGGCTCCTTTTAGTTGATCAAACAAATCATCAATCATGGGCAATAGATATATATTCTTTATTGTCACTTTGTTCAACTGATTATAATCAATACACATTCTCATCGTGCCATATTTCTTTTTCACAAATAGAATAGGAGCACACCAAGATGAGAAACTCGGTCTGGCGAACCCTCTATCAGTTAACTCTTGCAGCTGTGACTTTAACTCTTTCAATTCTGTTGGTGCCATTCTATACAGAGCTATCGAAATAGGTGCTGTACTAGGCAACAGATCAATACCAAATTCAACTTCATGTATCAGAGGTAATCCCGGCAATTCTTTAGGGAATACATCAAAAAACTCACAAACAACTGGAACTAATTCAACTTCCTTTTTAGACACTTTCAAATCAATTACATAAGCAAAATAAGCTTCGTAACCCTTTTTCATATAACTCTGAGCTTTCAATACAGATATAACAGTAGACAATCTGTTCAAATCATTAGACTCAACCCGAACTATTTCATCATTCGGACATCCCAAATCAATAGTCTTTCTTTTACAGTTCACAACATCATCATGCAATGTCAACCAATCCATACCCAAAATTATGTCGAATTCATCAAAAGGTAACATCATCAAATCAGTAGGAAAACAGATATCTCAAAACATTAAAGGAAAGTTCTTGCATACTTTGTCAACAAAGACACTCTTACCTAAGGGGTTCGATACTTTTATAACAAAATGAGTAGACTATACAGGCAAAGTCTTACTGGATACTAAGTTCATGCATATATATGAATGAGTAGAACCAAGGTCTATCAATGCAATCACAGAAGTATCATAAAGGGTAAATGTACCCGTTATAACAATTGGAGATGAAGCTTCCTCTTGAGCTCAGATAGCATACGCTCTGGCTGGTGTTCTAGCTTCGGATCTTGCAACAGTATCTCTCGTAGTTCTCTTACTACCACTGACATTTCTTACATTACGAGAAGGTCTACCTCTCACTGAGCATTATCGGATCTCAGATTCTGAGCAGTCTCTTGCTCAATAGATTCTGGGTAGTCACAAATGAAATGATCTAATAATCCATATCTGAAGCATGCTCGATCATTTAATCTACAACTTCCCGGATGCCTTTTACTACAATGTTTACATTCATGTCACTCGGATCGGATGTTTCCAACACTTACTATCGAAGTTGCCGGAGCTTTAGATCTCAACTGTGATCTAGCTCGATCTCTACTGGAATGTCCCATATTAACTCTTGAATTTCTTTGTTCATCTCTGACTTTCTTCGAAGCAGACTGAAATGATTTACCTGAAAATCCTTTTTCACATCTCTAACTTTAGGCTCAGCTTTTCTTTTATCTTTCCCAAGTGCCTCAGCTTTGCACGCTCGATCAACAAGCACAATAAACTCTATTATCTCAAAAATCCCAACTAGCAAGCGAATATCTTCATTAAGACCATCTTCAAATCTCTTACACATTATTGTTTCAGATGATACACATTCTTGGGCATACTGACTTAGCTTCACGAACTCTCATTCGCATTCAGTAACAGACATGCGGCCCTGCTTCAATTCCAGAAATTCTTTCCGTTTCTAATCAATGAATCTCTGACTAATGTATTTCTTTCAGAACTCGGACTGGAAGAAATCCCAATTAACTCACTCTTTCAGAATAATAGAAATCAATGTTTTCCACCAATGATAATTCACGTCTCGTAACAAAGATACAACACATTTAATACTTTCTACCGAGTCAAAGACATTTCATCAAATACTCGGATAGTGTTTTCTAACCAAAACTCAGCTTTCTTGGCATTGTCATCACTGGTAGCACTAAATTCTTAAACCCAATACTTACGGATTTTGTCGACCGGAGGCTTGTTCAACAGATTTAGATTCATAATCAGAGGCATAGCAGATGTCTAAAGGGGATTAACTGGGGGTGGAAGTTGTGAAACAGTCGAGTTATTTCTCACAAACTGAGTGAACCACTCACTCATCATTTAGAAGAAATCTTGTTTAGCTTCTCCCTCTTAACCGCTCGTAGCTGGTCCCAGATCAGATGGCGCTATCCTTTGAGCAGGAGCAGGCGCATTACTTTCTACATCATCAGCTACGGCTCTTTTAGGATCCATTACTATAAAATCACATTTTTCACGTCAGGATTCATCACACTATCACAGTTCAGATATATGGCATGTATAGCTAAACTCTCACACGCTACGTTAGTCTGAGAATCCGCTAAATCGTAGCTCTAAAACCAACCAAATATAACACCCCCAACCAGTATCCATCGCCAGACTAGGGTTAAAGGTGTTACAAAATAGATCAAAAAATTTTACAGTATTTCATAATACAATTCATCAATCGCAATCAAAGTGTCCCTTTTATAAGTCAATAAGACCTTAATCATGCTTTAGAATAGGGTCGAGACTAAACCAAACACATACTAAAATTCAGAAATTGAAAACTTTTCTAAGGTATAGAGGTCACACGCCTGTGTGGGCAGGCTGTGTGCCTCCCACGGCTACCAGACACACCCATGTGTCCTTGCCGTGCCAAAACAAAACATGCATACTGACTTATCCACACACCACCAGACACGCCCGTGTGCTATGGTCGTGTAAAGTTAGGCTAGCTACTGACTCATTCACACGGTCACCAGGCACGCCTGTGTGCCACAGCCGTGTATGCAAAACACACTATTTGTAAGGCCAAAATGCCACCCACACTTGGGTCAACCCTACAAGAAACACACCAATTCATTTCATGAACATTTAACAACCAAAAACATGTCAAATAATCAACAAATCTCCATATTCAATTTCATTTCTAATCATGCCAATTTGCACAACTAAGGCACATATATTTTCAAGCATGATGCATCCACATTTACCTTTCATATACCCATTTCTTTGATTAAACAAGCATACCCAAATTTCATCCATATACTTACCATAAACTTGACCATTTCATGGACATGTATTCATACCAAAACCAACATCATATAACACATTTACAATTGCATATTATTAACATTAAATTAGCCACATCGCATGGCTAATACCATATCTCAAACTTATACCAAATGACTAGCCTATACATGCCATATTTAATATATATACTTTTCCAAATGGTACCAAAATGAGCTTAGGTAGTGTGATGACGATCCTCGACAGTCCTAAGCCTTTAGTAGCTTTGACGAACTATAAAACAGAGTAAACACACATAGAGTAAGCTTTCAAAGGCTTAGTAAGCCATATACAAATAAACTTAGCATAAAAATGCACATAACCACATTGATATAATGACATTTATAGTTCTCATAGCTAGTCCATCACATATTCTTTGGCTCATATGCTTAGACATATCTTACCACATTCTTCAATCTCAAATATCACATATACATATAACTCATTTAAGCATATCTTCACATATTATCTCATCATTTCAATACATATATTCATATTAGTAAGTTCATATCGACACTTACCTTTCATACACACATAGTGTACCTTTCAAACGTACCTAAAATAGATATACAACTCGCATAATCGTTCTTTTCTCATATTTTCCTGTTAAACCGTTTGAAATCTAATAAGATACTCAGAATGCTTAGAATAGTCGTGCAATGCCAACATCTCAGACATGGTCTTACATGTAATCAGATATCGATACCACTGTCTCAGATAGGGTTTTAAACGAATCAAATATGATGCCAATGTTTTAGACATGGTCTTACACGTAAATCTTATATCATTGCCAACGTCCTAGATGTGGTCTTACACAAAATCTTGAATCAATGCCAATGTCCTAGACGTGGTTTTACATGATATCACATAACGAACACCTATGTCATGACATATACTAACCTATCTATCCCTAGGTTCAAACAAGACTTATCAGACATTGATAACTTGTCGATATAATCATAACTCAGATTCCATATACATTCCATTCCAATGAATACTCATAGCAACTCAAATTCATATGTACACAAAAAATTCAATTCAAATACGTTTATTTGTATATCGACTTACCTCGAGTTCGATTTAATAGAAACGAATATGGCTACTCAATTACTTTCGATTTCCCACGATCTAAGTCCATTTTCTTCGGCTCTTGATCTATACATATTCAAATTTAACCCTTTTATTCACTAATTCATTCAATTCAATCAAAAAAATACACATTTAGGGTTATTTGCAACTTAACCCTCACATTTCACATTTAGACATTTTAGTCCTTATTTCACAAAATCACAAAATTCACAAAATTTGCTTTTACCCATGCTTGGCTGAATACTTAGTATGCTCATATCAATCCATACATCTCATTTATTTTACAAATTAGTCCCTCAAAATACTATTTTCTCAATTTAGCCCTAATTAGCTAAATTCACCAAAAATTCAAGAACAAAACATGTTCATTAAACACATATCTTTCATTTAACACCATTTCTCATCATCAAGCTCACCATTTCATCAATGGAATATCTCATCAACATCATCAATTCTTCAAATTACAACATGGGCTTCATAGTAGACTAAGCAACAATCTCAAAAGCATAAAAATCATCAAAACTAAAATCAAAACATACCTTAATATGGATCAAAAGCTAGTGAATACCCTAGCTAAATTTTCTTTTATTCTTCTTTGATGTTTCGGCTAAAATAAGATGATAACCATCATCTTTCAAATGTTTGTTTTATTTAATATCATATTATTAATCCATTTACAAAATTATCCTTATTACAAAACATATATATAACATATAATACAAGGTCATTCTTGACCTTTGCTATCCACTAACTAAATAATGGTTTAATTGCCTCATAAGGCCTCAAAATTTAAAAGCCACAACACATAGCTGCTTCAACAATTAGTATGCAGAATTTTCATTTTATACACTTTAATCCTTTTCTCAATTTAAACACTCAAACGAATAAATTAATTCACAGAAATTTCACACATACTAATTCACATATCAAAAGCATAGAAAATATTATTAAAATATTTTTTAGACTCGGATTTGTGGTCCCAAAACCACTATTTCGACTAGGGTCTAAACTAGACTGCTAAACACACGAGCGTGTGCCTAGGCCGTGTGCCCCTTGATAAGTTGCTGATGTCATAAACAAAATGCTAAGGTTTTTACACACGGACGTGTGTTCGGCCGTGTGAAAAACCCTGCAGATTTGAAATGAAAAATAAATTTCACACGAGCTAGGAACATGGGCGTGTGTGACCACACGACCTACCAACACGGGAGTCTGGCCCCTATTTAGGTAAAAGAAAATTCTAAGAGCGTAAAAGTTTCCAGATTAATTTTGAAATCTCCCGTAAGTTTTTTTAGGGCCTCGTATCATGTCCCGACATTGGACTCGGGTAAGGGGTGTTACATCGGACCTGTTTTAAATGTGGATTGATGGATCATTTCATTCGTGAGTGCCCAGAGTTAGTGGAGCAAAATACCGTACAGAGTACGAGACCGAGTAACATGTCAGCTTGAGGTAGACCACCCAGAAACACGAGTAATGTAAGCAGCAGTAGAAAGGAACTAAAGACACAACAGTTAGATCGGAGGCTCGCGTACCTTCTAGAGCTTATGTTATTCGTGCTCGAGAAGAGGCTTCATCCCCAGATGTTATTACTGGTACTTTCACTCTCTATGATACTAGTGTTGTTGCATTCATTGATCCTGGTTTGACTCATTCTTATGTATGTAGACTTTAGTATCCAATAAGACTTTGCCTATAGAGTCTACGGAGTTTGTGATTAAAGTATCAAACCCCTTAGGCTGGTGTGTTTTGGTTGATAAAGTGTGCAAGAATTGTTCGTTAATGATTCAATATTCATGTTTTTTGGCTGATTTGATGTTGTTTTCATTTGACGAGTTTGATATAATTCTGGGTATGGATTGGCTAACCACCTTCGACCGAACGAAAGTTATAATCCCCCTTACCTTGGTTAATTGAAACCAACTGATCCCTACTACCCCTGATCACGCTGGTTACAAGCAAAAAAATAAGAATCAAGCCCTTCATATGTTCGGCCAACACTTAAGAACAGAGTTAGACTTTTTGGTTACGACAAATCAAAGAGAGAAAAGAGAAGATTCATGAAGAAGAAGACCCTCTTACCGCTATCACCAAGAACCGATTGAGAGGGATTGATAGGAGATGAATGACGACACTCCATCTAGAGATTAACAATCGAAAAGAGCCACCACTTGAAAGGTGTATTCGGCTTGGAAAGAATGGGAACCGAAAAACTTAAGAGATGGAATGAAAGACAAGATTCAGCCTTAGAGAGTAAGTAGGAAAGAAGGGAAAACAAAGAGGTTGCAAAAGAAAGGTGTGATGCTTACAGTTGAAATGCTTTTGAGAAAGAGTAGAGAGAAAAAAGAAGGTGGAACACGAATGCATAAATGGTCACCTCAGTTTCGGCTTGTGATCATAGGAAAAGGAGAAAAAAAATGAATGGCTTTTTTACTAACACCTTACGGCAAAGAGGCTAAAGAAGAGAGAAAAAAACAACAAAACGAATGCATCCACCCCCAAGTTACTAGTACACCTAAATTCAGCACCTAACCCCCCTAAACCAATTGAATGCATAGCCACCCTATCACCTACAAAAATTTGGCTAACACACTCTCTCACCTCACCCCTACACCTTCCCTTAATTCTCTCATTAAACCCTTCTCTTCCACTACTTCAAATTCATTTGAATAATTCAAACACCATGCACCACTCTTTAGCACCCATTCAAAATGTTTGACCCTTTCAAACCTCCCCCCTTAAGTGCCCTTGCCAAAACCACCACTCACCTCTCTACGTGAAAAATTAAAACCCCAAAATGTCACTTATGCTGCTCGAACTCCTTCCCCCTTGCAAGTCCCCCCTGATGCCACTTTCTAAGCCCACAAGGTGGCGCCTAATTGCCACTACACCAGCTCTCTCCTTATGTCAGTAACTACAAACTTAAATCCCTTAAAGTCTGGCTCCACTCGCTCTCCCCTAATAGCTTAGAACCAAAATTTTTCCTAAGATTCAAACTTAACTTCAAGGTTTCCCGAAGCCCTAAACACACTCAAACAATCATGCAAAGCATACCAACACATAGATACGAAGTAAAATGCAAGACCCCTAAATCCTGGATGTTAGACACCTATGTTTTCGTACTACTACAAGGGTATGACTTATTTTGATTGAATCTTTAGGGTTCTTTGAGTTGAATTTATCCATGTATAAATTATCTATGAATTATGATGAGACATTGTCGATAGGAATTATAAATTATGGAAAGTTTGTTTTAATTGTAAGTTGAGAATTTTGCTTGAGGACAAGCAAAAGCTTAAGTGTGGGGGTATTTGATAAATCGTAAAAGCAACATATTTTAATCCCACATTTAGTATACTTTTGGATGATTTATCCCTGATTTATGTAAAAAGGTGCTCTTAATCCTTTCTTTCCATGTCTTATACTTAGTAAAGCGCCTAAGGATAAAAAGAACTTAAAACAGACCGAATTGGGCCAACCCAAGAAATTGGCATGGCCTGAACTTCAAGTCACATGGCCGTGCCTCGCCAATCATTCAAAGACACGCCTCAAGCATGATTTGCATGGTCGTGTCCCAATAGACAGACCTGAAGCACGACCTAAATCCCGACCTACACGGTCGTGCCACGGTCGTGCCTCAATCAATAGAATTGACACACGGCCTGAAGTTAACTTACACGGGTGTGTGATATAGTCGTGCCCCTACTGCGGGAATGAGCAATTTCACTCAGATTTGGATGCTTGGAGCCAAAGAAACATACTCCTAAGTCCACTTAAACATCCTAGGAGGAATTCTACTGGAATTAGGATACTTAAGAGCCAAATAAAGCATCTCAAAGCCTATATAAACACCCAAGGTAGCAACTAAAAAGGGAGTCGGCAGAAGTCGAAATAGGCGGCAGAGTTTTTTGTCAAAACTTTTATTCAGGGAATTACTCGAAGATAGCTAGTTGAACCATCTCAAGAAGCCAGTGTTTTACTCAAGACAGAGGGTCTCCTCATCAATTCCTTTAGTAGGTTTTATGGATTTCTTATGTTTTGTTTTATCTTTTCTCTTGAGATGTTTTCTTATTTTGCTATGAACTAAACCCTTCAGACACCTGAAGGGGATGAAACCTATGATGGATTTTGTTATTTGAGTTTTTGGTTTATATGATAAATACTTGGTTTGTTCTTAATTATGTTGCTTAATTTAATCTGATGTGCTTAGGTGGAGGAGGAATAGGCCCTGCCTAAGAGTAGATCTAGCATAATTAAGTGGAGTTGATCGAACGCCTAGAGATAGGGTTACTAGATTTTATCAGATTAGGTTAAAACCTAATAAGGGAGTCTATTGATTGATTTACTGCTTCCTTAGGGGGTTATTATAAGAGAATGAGAGTTTCACTAATTAACCTAAGGTTAGATATTATTCGCCTCGAGAGAGTGTTTAATATTGGTTAGGGGGTCTCACGGATCAAGTTAAGTAAAGAAGTCATTTGAATTAAAAGTAAGATAACAAGAGAAGTCATAGGTGGATTCTTCTTAAAGGTATCGTCTAAAATCAACTGAGTCTTTCCACAGTCTTTTCCCAAAGTTTCATTCTTTTGTCTTTGTATTTAGTTTAAGTATTTCATTAGTTTTTAGATTAATAAACCAATCACACCATATTTCAGGCTAAATAATAGAAAGAAAGTGAGTAGTAGTACTTTTAGGTTCCCTTGGGTTTGAAAAAGATACTCTTGCCTAAACTATACTACTGTTCGATAAGTGCACTTGCCTATATCTTTTTCATAGTCAGTCTACAGGTTCGATCATTTTTTTATAAATATTAAAACTCGACTGTTTGACACGATCAGACATCTGTGAAATAGCTTCAACAAAAGGTAAGTTAATATGTATTTGTTTAAAGAGTTCAAGGAACTTACCGTATTGGGCATCTAGTCGTTCCTTCTTTATCTTTGTTGGATATGGGATTAGTAATTTACTTCCTTTGCATTGGATTTACATCCTCAATACCATCATCTCTTACTTTGTTATTTTCGTGTGGAATTTGTTTCTTTGATTCCACTAATTCCTTTCCACTTCTTAGTGTAACTGCTTTCACCTGTTTTGTTTCTTTAGATAGAATCTCTGCCCATATTTCATAGATCATCTTAGTAAATAGTCCAATCGACTTAATGAGCTCCCCAAATGACTCAGTGAGTTTTTCAACTGATTCTTGTTGATCTTTAAATGTTCACTCAGTATCTTGGAAGCGTTTTTTGTGTCTGACGAAAATTTTGTCAGTATCTCTTCGAGGGTTGGCTTCTTTTCCTACGAATAGGGCTGAGTTTGGAAATTTGAAAGAGGTTGTTGTCTTTGATTTCCTTGATTTCCTTGGCCTCTCCATGGAAAATTTGGGTGGTTCATCCAACATGGATTGTAAGTGTTACTATAAGGATTGTTATTGGATCTAAAATTATTACCTATATAGTTCATCTATTCGCTTTCTGTGTCAGGTTGGTAGGGTGGGTACCCAAGATTCACCACAGTTCCACTTTCGTTGCATTGTATGACTGGGTGTACCTACGAGAAACATAAACTGTCAAGCTTTTTATTCATCAACTCTACCTGATTCGACTGCACGGTTACTGCATCAATATTGTAGACTCCGACTGATTTCGTCGATTTTGTCCTTGTAACTTGCCATTGGTAATTATTCAAGGATACCTCTTCAATGAATTCGTAGGCTACTTCAGGAAGTTTAATTATTTAAGGTTCCACCGGCGGTTGAATCAATTAATTGTCTCGTTGAGGGATTTACACCATTGTAGAAAGTTTGGACTTGAAGCCATAATGGTAATCCATGGTGTGGACATCTCCTCCGAGATCTTTGTATCTTTCCCATGCATCGTATAATATCTCTAAATCAATCTGCACAAAGGAAGAAATATCATTTCGTAATTTGACCGTTTTGGCCGATGGAAAATATTTTAATAAAATTTTTTGGTCATTTGTTCCCATGTAGTGATTGATCCTCGTGGTAACGAGTTCAACCACTACTTGGCTTTATTCCTTAATGAAAAGGGAAATAACCGAAGATGAATGGCATTATCAGAAATGCCATTTATTTTGAAGGTATCACAGAACTCTAGAAAATTTGCTATATGAGTGTTCGGGTCTTCGTCCTGCAAACCATCAAATTGAACAAATTGTTAAATCATTTGTATTGTATTAGGCTTTAATTCAAAATTATTAGCAGCTATAGCAGGCCTAACAATACTAGATTCTGCTCCTGTCAAATTAGGTTTAGCATAATCATAAATAGTGCGCGGAGCGTCCGCCACATCTCGTGTTGGATTATTCTAGTCCATCCCTTTAGTAGGATTGGATCTATCTTCTCGCTCTTCTTCTGTGTAATTCAGGACTCGCCTAATTTCTCTACAATTTCTCTGAGCGGTAGCTTCAATTTCACTATCGTATACTAGAGGTCCTATCGGGTTCCTTCTAGTCATAAACTAGAGGTACCTACTAGGAAAAAGGAAAAATTCAAACTTTTGTAAAAAATAATATAAAATAAATTGCAAAATAAAAATAAAAATAATGGCTAAAGTAATAAAAATAGAGCTTTCTTAATATTTTAGTTCCCAGCAGCGTCAAAAACTTGATCGCTAAAATCATAGCTTTAAAATTTATAATGAATAAGATCATACCTTGAAACTAACTCTGACAATGATTAAAGGCAAGTGTACCTATCGAACAGCAGTATAGCTTAGGCAAGACTGGATTATCGAACCCATAGGAGCTAAAAGTACTAATACTTACTTTTTTTTATTATTTAGCCTAAAATATGGAGTGATTGGTTAATTTTATCTAGTTCAACAAATACTAAGCTAAAGACAAAGACAAAAAGAACAAATTGTGAAATAACTCGAAGAAAATCAATTGATTACGATGATACCCTCGGGAAGAATCCACCTAGACTTCACTTGTTACTTATTACTGAACCATATGATCTCTTTACGTAGCTTGATCCATAGAACTCCCTAACCTATATTAAACCCTCTCTCGAGGCGAATAACGTCTAACCCTAGGTTAATTAGTGAAACTCTCGTTCGCTTATAATAACCACCTAGAATAGTAGTAAATCGATCAATGGATTCCCATATTAGGTTTCACCCTAATCTGGCAAAATCTCATAACCTTATCTCTGGACGCTCGATCAACTCCACTTAATTATGCTAGATCTACTCTTAGGCAGGGTCTATTCCTCCTCCACCTAAGCACATCAGATTTGGATTAAGCAACATAATTAAGAACAAACTAAGTTTTTATCATATAATTCAGAAAATAAATAACAAGGTTCATCTAAGTTTCATCCCCTTCGGGTATCCGAATGGTTTAGTTCATAACAAATAAAGAAAACATCTCAAGAGAAAAGATGAAACATAAAATAGAAAATCCATAAAACCCCCTGGACGAATTGAAGGAGAAATTCATCGTCTTGAGTATAATCTCGGCTTCTTGAGATGGATCCACTTGGCTATCTTCGAGTGACTCCTACAAATGTGATCCTTCTGGCTTGGTTCCTTGGCCTAGCTAATCGCCCCCTTTTAGGATGCACTTAAGGTGTTTATATAGATTCCTAGGATGCTTTACTTGGTCCCTAAGTGTCCTAATTCAAGTCTACTTCTTACTTGGTGTTTGAATAAGCTTTGGAAAGTGTTTCTTTGGCTCTAAGTATCCAAACCTGAGTGAAATTGCTCTCTCCTATAACAGGGGCACGACCATGTCACACGCCTGTAAATCGTGGTTGGGCCGTGTCTCGATTCTGTCGTTTTAGGCACGGTCGTGTAAATTGATGGACACGCTCGTGTATGGTAATTTGATGATACACGGCCATGTACATCGTTGGTTAGACCGTGTGGAATGTTTCCATCTATGCACGGCCATGTGGCTTGAAGTCCAGGCCGCGTCGATTTCCTCTTTGGCCCAAATTGGCCCGTTTAAAGCCCGTTTCTCATTCTTTTCATCCCTGGGTGCTTTCCTAAGTATAAATATGAAAAGAAAGGATTAAAAGCACCTTTTTACATAAATCAGGGCTAAATCATCCTAAAAGCATACTAAACATGGGGTTAAAATATGTTACTTTTACAGTTTATCACAATCCAAAATAAAATAAATTAAAATAAATCACTCAAAATCTAGAATTTAGATATTAAGAAAAATAGGTCTAATTGTCTTGCTAGTTGGCCGCCTCTGAGTCCCTCCATTCATCAGACCGCCTACTGAGGATCACTTGATAAAAATAAAAGAGGGAGTGAGTTTTTGAAAACTCAGTGTGTACGTTGTTGGAACGTCGACACCCCATGGCACAGTAAAATAAAATTAATTTCAACGATCCAAACCATGAATCCATGTGTGAGGAACGAATCGGGGTGAAATAAAGGTTTCAAAATTACTGAAACTTCAATCTGAGTAGACAGCGACTGTAACATCCTGAGTTAATAGCCCTCTGCGTTTAATGTGTGGTTATGTGTTATGTGTTAATTAGAGTGTTAGGGGTCCAGATTGGGCTCAGGATAGGGCCTAGGCCTTGGTTAAAATTTCTATTTGGACACTATAGGGTGCAAAAAAGGTATCTGTGGTATAAATTACAAAATGGGCTTGTGGCCCAGTAGTAAGGGGCTCTGCAAAGGAGCTATAAGGTGGCGTCACTAGCAGGGGAAGAGGCCCAAGTTATGGCCGCTTGAGCCCATGTATTTGGGCCATTTTTGGCACTTAAAGGAGGAGTAAGTGGGATGAAAATAAGGCTTAAAATTAGGAGGGATTAAATAACTTGGATAATGTGGATAATGTTTTGATAAAGGAAGGAAGATGTGGTGTTATTTAGGCCTCTTTTGGAGGTGTGAATGGATAAAGATAAGGGAGAAAGAATAGGAGTTATCTGCTGAACAGCCAGTGGTGGCTGAATTTCCATCTCTTGGAAGGTGGAGGAATCGGTTTTGGTATATCCAAGGGGTGCCAAAATTTTCCTTAATTAATAGCTTAGTTTGACGTCTTAAAAAGGGGCATTTTGGGTTTTAGGTAGTAGGTGCCAAAATTCTGTGTTTAGGTGGGGGGAATATCTTTTTATTTTTGGAAATAGGGTTTTATTTCCCATTCTCTTCTTTTATTATTCAAAATCCAAAACCCCTAATCTTATTCTCTCATCTCCACTTTTATGCAAAAGCCAAAATTCTATTGTTTTCTCTGCTTTCATCTCCATACCCGAATGCCCTTATTTATTCTTTTCTCTTTGTCGATTTCTTCATCAAAGCCAAATCTTCATTGATCTCTTGAGATCATCTTTTCTTTCTGATCTTCTCAAAAGTTGAAATTCCCTAGGAGTTTCCGAATTCTCTGTGTTAAGGTAAGTACCGATTTTTTCTATTTTTTTCTTCTCTTCCAGTTTTTGAGACCATAGCCGAATGGCTAGTTGGTTGTTAGGCCATCTTTAGTTTGACATTTTCACTGATCTCATGTTCTTTTTGGGAGGCATTCTGGGATTTGACGGAGATCTAATCGCCTAGGTTTCTAAGCCAAAAATCGTTAGCCTTCAAACCACATTACTTTTTTGGGATTTAGAGGTAAGGGTTTTGATTCTCCCTAAGTGTTCAATCAGTTTTTTTTCCTTATTGTGCCTTAACCTAGTGCCTCATTAAGAAATCATTATAGTATCCTCTGACTAAGGTCATTCATGGACTCTAATATCAGCAAATCGAAGGAAGGGGTTGGATCTGTAGTTTCAGCCCCAAAGTTCAAGAAACGCGCAGTGTCAATAGTACGTGATTGGCTACCGGGTTGTTGACCAGCTTTAGAACAAAACCTTAGACAGTTAGCCCTCGTATTGATTTCTGATAGTGTCGACATAGAAAGTACTGTCCTATCGGTAATCAGGTGTGTAGATCTCTATCACACTAGTTAAACTGTACTATGTAAATGTTATGGGCTAAAAGCCAGAAATAAGCTGTATAAACAGTCGTGTTACCCAAAAAGGGTAGGTAAGGGATGCCAGGTACGTAATCATAGAAACTTCTCTATGTGTATCGAAGTATGTAAAAGTATGTGATCTGTTTAGGTAGTATAATGTTCTGATGAGATTGATATGATGAAGGGGAGCAAGTCGCATAGCCATCGGTGGCTTTGCCACATAGGTCACATAGTGATCGGTCTTTATGACAGGCAGCACAGTTGTCAAAATACTAAAATGTATTATTAAGGTCGCATGGCGATCGATGGCTTTGCCACATAGGTCACATAGTGATCGGTCTTTATAACAGGCAGCACAACTGTCGAATGGTGTGTAACGGATGGAGGGTTGATTGTAGAAATCCCCACGGTGTGATGGTTGGTACGGGGGTGTGTAGAGGATGGACTTTTAGGTTTGGGATAGGCCATGTTGCATGAAAACAATCTGTTGCCATTGTGTATGGGCCAAGGACCATAATGTGTATGTGGGCCTCAAGGCTTTTATGTGTTTTCGGGATTTGTACATTGAGTCTTGGTGACTCACCCTTTTATTTTTCCCAACTTTTCAGATGAGCAGTAGATCGTGGACATGGGAGCCGAGGCGGACTCGAGGGGACATCAAGTCTTTTTTTTCATAGACTGTTTTCAGTTTTTCATTGAGTTTAATTTTAGGATTATATTTGTAATAAGGCCTCCATAACTTAGTTTATCGATCTATATTTTTTTATGTTACAATTTATAAGCTTATGTTTTCAAAATCTTAATTATAAGTGAAATGAAAATGGGCTTTTCAAGCACATTTGACGCGAATGTTAAGGTTCCTTTTAAATATGTCACAATTAATGACTAGTTGGTTAAAATAAACTGAGATTTTCAAAACCCCTTTAAAGAAAAGTTTTCAACATTCAACCCGTAACATACCAGATCCGGTCATGACGTATGGGCCGGGTTTGTGGTGTTACATTTTTGGTATCAAAGCCCAATTCAAAACTCGTGCTGTGAAATGGGTCCAGTAGTGATTTGTAAAAGTGATGTAAATTTGAGAAAAGTTCGATTAAGATATGGCCTTGGAGTCTACCGACACACGATCCACGCAAGTAAGTATTCTAAACTCATTATGTGATATGCATGTTGGGCTTGATGGGCTCTATAGGGACGTAGGCTAGTATGCTAGAGTTTATGAACTTTAGGTTTAGTATAAACAATTCCTCAAATCTCATAAGACTTAATTTCTAATTAAACATGTGTGTGAATAAGTCACAGGGTTAGGGTGTGGTAACAGGCATACGCATATCTAGGATTGGATCCAGGGAGAGCTTGGTATTTAAGTGACCTAGCATTTCACCTCCTCTTCACCGAATCCTACTTGGTGCGTAGTGTTTGTTCACTCTAATCGAGAGGGCTTGTTGATGGGCCAAAATTTATAACTAAAACCCGAAAGGGACCACCCACCCTATTTTTGTAAAATTACTTATATCCCTAGTTTTGTAAAATTTTCGAAATACCCTGGATTTGTAAAAATTACCAAAATTTATAAAATTACCAAAATACCCCCGATTGGTAAAATTACCAAAATACCCCTAGATTGTAAAATTACCAAAATACCCCTATTTTGTAAAATCACCAAGATACCCTATTTTGGAAAATTACAAAAATACCCCTATAGGATAAAATTATGAAAAATGCCCCTGGGTAGTGAAATGATGAAAATACCCCTATGTGATGAAGGTGAGTTCATGGATGTTACTTGTGTGCTTGATGCATTTATGTGGTGCTTTGTTTGGAATGTAAATGGATGGTTGAATGTGTGTGGATTCTAGAGCTAGGAAATACAGACCTGAGAACTGAACTTTGTAGATAAAGTTCGAATTCGAAAGAACTACTGTTAAAACTACTTTTCAGAAGATTGTTCGTTATTAATTAGTGGAAGAAATTAATAATTTATAAAATTCCTAATCAGATAAACGCGAATCGGTAGAATGAGCACTAGAGGACGTGGTGTGCGTGGCCGAGGTAGAGGCAGGATTGATGTGTTGGAACCGGTAGGGTCTGGTCACGAGTCAGGGAATGAGGTACCAGTGCCACCAACTGTGGAGGCAGAATTTCAGGATCAGAGGGCCGAAGATGATGCGGTATCTCAGGCAATGTTGAGGGTGTTAGAGAGGGTTGTTGGGAAAGGCATGGGCACAAGAGCCCGAAAATCTGTGTCAGAGCGACTTAGAGCTAATGGGAGCAGAAGTGTTTAGGGAAATTTTTAGGATAGCCCCGAGTACATTTGAGTATTGGTTAGAGGCAGTTGAACGCATAATGGATGATCTAGATTTCACAAAAGAAGAAAAGCTGAAAGGAGTAGTGTCCTTCTCTGGGACGAAGCTTATCAATGGTGGCTTACGATTAAGGATGGTGTAGTGGTTGACCGTATCACCTGGGATTACTTCAGAACAACGTTCCAGAGTAAGTACATTGGAACGAGCTATGTGGACACGCAACGTAGAGCATTCTTGAATCTGGTTTAGGGAAGTAGGTCGGTAGCGGTGTATGAAGTAGAATTCTTACGGTTGAGCCGTTATGCTCGAGGGATAGTGGCCACAGAACATGAATGGTGTGTTTGATTTGAAGATGGCCTGAAGGATGATTTACGTGTTTTGATAGCTTGACAGCGGGAGAGGGAATTTGCTGTGCTTGTAGAGAAGGCTAAGATAGCTGAGGAGGTAAAGCGAACGGAAAAGCTGGATCAGGATAAAGATAGAAGTGGAAGTAAGAGGAATTTTGGATCCTCAGGAGCAGCTGGGCATACTGAAAAAGACCTAGGTCGGATGGGTCGAACCGAGTGGAGAGACCTCGCTAACTGCATACCTGAGGTGTGTTCGCTGTGGTAAATTCCATGTAGGTGAGTGTTGGGCAGGCAGTGGAAAGTGCTTTAGGTGTGGATCTTTGGACCATCAGATTAGGGACTGTCCATAGCCACGGAGCGATGTAGGACTCGTAGGGCAGGGAAATGCTCAGCCAAGTAGAGGAGGTCAGCAGCCGCAGAGGGGTCGTGGTCCAGTTAGAGGTGGTAACAATTTCGGTCGGGGCCGTGGAGCACCAGGCCGAGGGGTAGGAAACACTGAGGTGAGACACTGGGGTTAGCCTATGCTGCCAGACGTCGAGAGGAGGCTGACAGATCGAATGTTATAACCGATACATTTTTAATATTTTGTTTACCTTACAATGCATTGATTGACATTGGGTCGACACATTCATATGTTGCTAGTAGCATGTTTGGAACTTTAAGTTTAGATTTCGAGATTACCCCTAGGGCGATGACTGTAATTAGCCCATTAAGAAAATCTGTGGTAGTAGATAAACTCTATCGGGAGGTACCCTTAGAAGTTCAGGGAATAGTTTTCCAGATGGATCTGATGAAATTACCATTCGGGGAGTTCGACTTAATATTAGGCATGGACTGTCTGGAGAAGTATCAAGTTAATATAGATTGTGTAGCCAAGTGTATGGTGTTAAAAACCCCCAAAAATGGTGAAGTGTTAGTGATAGGAGAAAGGGGGAACTGTCTATCGATTGTAGTGACTGCCCTAAGAGTAGAAAGGATGGTGAGAAAAGGATGCGAGGCGATATTAATGTTTGTTCGGGCTTTAGAAGCCAAGGACCTAACTGTTGGGGACATTAGAATGGTGAAGGAATTTCCTGATGTTTTCCCAGAAGAGCTTCCTATATTACCTCCGGATCGTGAAGTGGAGTTTGGTATCAATCTTTTTTCGGGAACAGTGGCAGTATCTATTGCTCGATATAGGATGGTGCCGAAGGAGTTGGTGGAATTAAAAGCACAGATTCAGGAGTTGCTGGATAGAGGATTTATTTGACCAAGTGTGTCACCTTGGGGAGCGCCGATGTTATTTGTTAAGAAGAAGGATGGATCAATGCGTCTGTGCATTGACTACTGTCAGCTGAACAAGTTGACTATCAAGAACAAGTATTCGTTGCCAAGGATTGATGACTTGTTCGATCAACTGAAAGGGGCGTCAGTGTTCTCAAAGGTAGATTTGAGATCAGGATACCATCAGCTTAAGGTTAAAGAATCGGATATTCATAAGACAGCTTTCAGGACGCATTATAGCCATTACGAATTTTTGGTAATGCCATTTGGGTTGACTAACGCACCAGCGGCGTTTATGGATTTGATGAACTGAGTGTTCCAACCCTACTTGGATCGGTTTGTCATGGTATTTATAGATGATATCTTGGTTTACTCAAGATCGAAAGAGGAGCATGATTCACATCTGCGAGTGGTTTTGCAGATTCTGAGGGGGAAGCAGTTGTATGCCAAATTCAGTAAGTGCGAATTTTGGCTAAGTGAAGCTACTTTTCTAGGCCACGTTATGTCAGCAGAGGGGATTAGGGTTGACCCTCGAAAAATTGAAGCAGTGTTGGATTGGAAGCTGCCTAGGTCTGTGGTAGAAATTTAGAGTTTTCTTGGTCTAGCCGGGTACTATTGAAGGTTTGTTGAAAGATTTTCTTCAATCGCAGCACCATTGACTAAGTTATTACGGAAAAGAGTTCCATTTATTTGGTCTAGTAAGCGCAAGAGAGTTTCGTGAAGTTGAAAAGGATTTTGACGGAGGCTCTTAGATTGATTCAACCGAGGTCGGAAAGGAATTCGTGATTTACTGTGATGCATCACACACGAGACTAGGATGCGTGTTGATGCAAGATGGAAAGGTTGTTGTGTATGCATCTCGACAGTTAAGACCGCACAAAGTAAATTATCCCACCCATGATTTGGAGTTGGCGGCGGTGGCTTTTGCTTTAAAGATTTGGAGACATTATCAGAGGGAGAAATCATTATTTATACAGATCATAAAAGCCTAAAATACCTTTTGACCCGTAGGAGTTGAATTTAGGCGGAGGAGGTGGATCGAATTGTTAAAGGATTATGATTGCTCGATCGAGTACCATCCGGGTAAAGCTAATGTAGTGGCAGATGCCTTAAATCATAAAGTAATCTCTGACTTGAGGGCAATGTTTGCTCACCTTAGTTTGTATGATAATGGGAGCTTATTGGCTGAACATCAAGTGAAACCTTCCTGGGTCAGTCAGGTTAAGGAGAAGTAGCAGACCGATGAGTTGCTAAAGGAGAAGTTTCATGTAGGATCAAGTGATGGATCGACGGACTTCAGTATGAATGAGGAAGGACTATTATGTTTTCAAGGGAGAGTTTTCATACCAAAAGATCCAGAATTGATGCATAGGATTTTACAAGAAGCGCATAGATGTTCATACGCTATGCACCCCGGAGGGAGTAAGATGTATCGGTATTTGTGGGATCAGTTCTGGTGGTCGGGCTTGAGCTTGAGGTAACTGAATTGGTGAGTAAGTGTTTGACCTATCAGCAAGTAAAGGCGGAGCATCAGTTACCATCAGGGTTGTTGCAGCCAGTGAAGATTCCATAATGGAAGTGGGAAAGGATCACAATGGACTTTGTTAGTGGGCTACCCCTCACACCTACTAAGAAAGATTTAGGTTGGGTGATTGTTGATCACTTGACGAAATCTGCTCATTTCATACCAGTACGGGTTGATTACTCTCTGCAGAAGCTGTCTAGGTTATATATAGCAGAGGTAGTGAGGTTGCATGGAGTACTAGTATCAATCATATTAGACAGGGACCCGAGGTTCACGACGCGATTCTGGAAGGCTTTGCATCAAGCATTGGGTACAAAGTTGGATTTCATTTAGCGTTTCATCCTCAGGTAGATGGACAGTCTGAGCGGTAATTCAGATCTTGGAGGACATGTTAAGGGCATGTGTCATTGATTTCGGAGGTAGTTGTGAATAGTTTTTGCCATTGGCGGAGTTTACTTACAACAACAGCAACCAGTCTAGTATTTAGATGGCGCGCTATAAAGCATTGTACGGGCGGAAGTGTCGTACTCCTACCTGTTGGATAGAATTAGGGGAACATCAGGTTTTGGGTCTGGAGTTACTTACCAAGATAAAAGAGAAGGCTGAGTTAATTCGATCTCGACTAAAGGAAGCTTCAGACCGACAGAAGTCCTATGCAGACTTGAAGTGTAAGGATATAGAGTTTGCAGTGGGTGACAAGGTGTGCTTGAAGGTGTCACCATGGAAGAAAGTACTGAGGTTTGGACGGAAGTGTAATTTAATTCCCAGATTCATCGGACCATACCGGGTGTTGAACGAGTAGGACCAGTACCCTATCAGCTAGAGCTATCTTCTGAGCTAAGCCAGATTCATAATGTATTCCACGTTTCTATGTTGAGACGATATCATTAGATCCGTCTCATGTGGTGCCTGTGGAGGAAATCGAGGTAAGATCTGACCTATCCTTTGAAGAGGAACCAGTGGAAATCTTGGATCATGATGTCAAAGTGTTGCGAAGGAAGATGGTTCTGTTGGTTAAGGTTATATGGAGAAATCATAGTTCTGATGAGGCTACATGGGAACTAGAGGAGACGATGCGATAGTAGTACCCGCATCTATTCTGATCAAGTAATTTCGAGGCCAAAATTTCTTTAAGGGGTAGAACTGAAACATCCTAACTTAATGGGCCTATGCGTTTAATGTGTGGTTATGTGTAATGGGTTAATTAGAGTGTTAGGGGTCTAGATTGGGCTCATGATAGGGTTAAGGCCTTGGTTAAATTTTCTGTTTGGACACTATATGGTTTAAAAGATGGTATCTATGGTTTAAATTACAAAATGGGCTTGCGGCCCAGTAGCAAGGGGCACTGCACAAGAGCTATAAGATGGCATCACTAGTCGGTGAAGAGGGCTAGGTTATGGCCGCTTGGAGCCCATGTATTTGGGCCATTTTGACACTTAAAGGAGGAGCAAGTGGGATGGCAATAAGGCTTAAAATTAGGAGGGATTAAATAACTTGGATAATATGGATAATGTGCTAATAAAGAAATGAAGAGGTGGTGTTATTTAGGCCTCTTTTGGAGGTGTGAATGGATAAAGATAAGGGAGAAAGAATAGGACTTATTTGCTAAATAGCCAATGGTGGCCGAATTTCCATCTCTTGGAGGGAGGAGGAATCGATTTTGGTATATCCAAGGGGTGCCGAAATTTCCCTTAATTAATAGCTTAGTTTGATGTCTTAAAAAGGGGCATTTTCGGGTCTTAGGTAGTAGGTGCCGAAATTCTGTGTTTAGATAGGGGGAATATCTTTTTATTTTCAGTAATAGGGTTTTATTTCCCATTCTCTTCTCTCATTATTCAAAAGCCGAAACCCCTAATCTTATTCTCTCATCTCCACTTTTATGCAAAAGCTGAAATTCCATTATTTTCTCTACTTTCATCTCCATAGCCAAATACCCTTGTCTATTCTTTTCTCTTTGCCGATTTCTTCATCAAAGCCAAATCTTCATAGATTTCTTGCAATTATCTTTTCTTTTGATCTTCTCAAAATTCAAAATTCCCTAGGAGTTGCTGAATTCTCCATGTTAAGGTAAGTGCCGATTTCTTCTGTTCTTTTTTTTCTTCTCTTTCGATTTTGGAGATTATAGCCGAATGGCTAGTTCGTTGTTAGGCCATCTTTAGTTTGATGTTTTCACTGATCTCGTGTTCTTTTTGGGTGGCATTCCAGATTTGAAGGAGATCTAATCACCTAGGTTTCTAAGCCAGAAATCGTTAGCCTTCGAACCACATTACTTTTTCGGGATTCCAAAGTAAAGGTTTCGATTCTCCCTAAGTGTTCAATCGGTTTCTTTCCCAAAAATTAAAACTTAAATGAAAACAAAACTGAAAAAAATGTCTATGTAGATAATAGTCTTAATGGCCCCTCGAGTCCGCCTCGGCTCCCATGTTCACGAACCATCGCTCATCCGAAAAGTAGGAAAATAAAAGGGTGAGTCACAAAGACTCAAAGTGCAAATCCCAAAATCACATAGAAGCCTTGGGCCCACAAACACATTATGGGCCTTAGCCCATACACAAAGGCAACAAAATAATTCATGCAATATGGCCCATCCCAAAACCTAAGAGTCCATCCTCTACACACCCCCGTACCAACCATCACACCGTGGGGATTTCTACAATCAACCCTCCATCCGCTACACACCATATCGATCACTATGTGACCTATGTGGCAAAGCCATTGATTGCTATGCGACCTCAGTAATACATTATAGTATTCAACAGCCTTGCTGCTTGTCATAAAGACCGATCACTATGTGACCTATGTGGCAAAGCCAACGATCGCCTCGTGACCTGCTCCCCTTCCGTAATCAAACCATCAATCCCATCCTATGCATACATAAATACAAGAATCAAAATATTAAGCCATCTAAACAGATCTCATACTTTCACATGCTTCGAAACACATAGAAAAGTTTCTATGATTACGCACTGCATCTCTTACCTACCCTTTGGGAAATACAACTGCTTATCTGACCTCTCTTCCTAGCTTTTAGCCCATAACATACACATATATTACAACAATACTTATGTGTTAAAGATCTACACACAATCACGCTAATTAATCCCTGAGGGTATAACGATAATTTTACCTACGGAGGGTATTTCAGTAATTTACCTACCAAGTCTAATTCGATAATTTCACAAACCAGAGGTATTTTGATAATTTTACAAACCAGGGGTATTTCGATAATTTTACAATCCAAGGGTATTTTCATCATTTCACTACCTAGGGTATTTCGATAATTTTACAAACTAAGGGTATTTAGTAATTTTGCAAACCAGGGTATTTCGGTAATTTTACAAACCAGGGGTAATAAGGGTATCTTGGTAATTTTGTAAAATAGGGGTATTTTGGCACTTTCGCAAAACAAGGGTACTTTGGTACTTTCGTAAAATAGGGGTATTTTAGTAATTTTACAATCCAAAGGTATTTTGGTAATTTCGCAAATCAGGGGTTTTTCGGCCCCTTTCGGGTTTTAGCTATGAACTTTCGCCCATCAACAAGTCCTCGCGGCTAAAGTGAACAGACACTACGTACCAGGTAGGATTCCAGAAAAGAGAAGGTGGGCCACTAGGGCCGCTTAAGTACCAAGCTATCCCTAGATCCAATCCTAGACATGCGTATGCCCGTTGCCACACCCTAACCCAGCGAATTGTTCACAGACATGTTTAATTAGAGAAATTAAGTCTTATGGAATTTAAGAGTTGTTCAAACTAGGCCTAAGGTCCATAAACCCTAACATACATGTCTACGTCCTCATAAGCCCATCAAGCCCAAATCACTCCCTTACGGCCCATTAGGCCCAAAACAAATCCAATTCATGTATCATGCATGGCTAATTCAATTCGTATAACCAACCAAACCATTTCATTAATCTTAGCCTCAGGGCCCACCGGGCCTATTTAGCCACTTTCAGCTTTTCGGCATTGTCGATATCATGTGTGTAGTGTTTATACACACCTGGTTATTGTGATGTGCTATCCTATCCTTAGCCTTGATCCTACAACAAACCAACCTTCAATCAACCACTCATACTTAATCAAAATATTTACTCAAAAGTCAAAACCTTACCGTAACCTTACCGTGTGCCATCGGGTTCTAATAGCCTTTCCTTAGCTACTAATCTCAAGTTTTCCCTAGATCTGCACTCACACATACACCATCAAAATTCGAGCGACTCGTAATCCACACAAGTCATCCACACATTCAGCCATTCACTTCAACCATAATGGAGTTGAGTGTACTTACCCTTTCTAATGATCCTACCATGCTTGCGATCTCCAAACCATACCATTATTAACACATGATCAATGATAATGAAAAATTAGATCACCCATCAGCTTTTAACAAAACGTACTAAGGGGAGTTAATAGAATACTTACCGAATCCAACCTTAGATCTTGCGGCCTAGATAACTACCACACAAGATTCAGCTTTTAACCTTGACTGAAAGTGAATCACAATCAGTTTGTGATGGAGGAAACAATAAGGATTTGGCAAAAATAGGAATTTTGACGAGAGAAGATGTTGGCAATTCGACAATAGAGGGGTTTGGCTAAGAGAGAATTCGACAAAAAGAAATTTGGCTTTAGGAGATTTCGGCTTTCAGAGAAAGAAGAAGAACACAACTCTAATGGGAATTTTGGCCAAAAGAATATGGGTTTTATTTTCGACAAATGAAAGAATTCAACTGAGGGCGAGAATAGGAAGAAATAATAGAACCCAACGAACCTTTCAATGAATTCTAAAAGAAAAAAAGATCCAACCTATTTGCAAACTCTCCAAATGCCGAAAGCCACAAAGAAAATTCGTAATACCCCTAAAAGCCCAAAAATGGCACTCATCTACCCCCTGAGCTGAATTTATACACTCTCCACTTCCCAAAATGGCACCAACTCTTCACACTTATTTGCTCCTAACTTTTCCCCGATAACACCTTAATCTTATCCAAATCTCCTCCACATCCATCAGTCCTACTTACTACAAACTCTTCACTAAGAAGAGTACAAAACAAACACAACTCTTACCGTCCACCTATGCAAAATAAAACACTCCAAAACACACTCCTCCTGCTCGAACCTTGGACCTCTTCAGATTTTAGACACGCCACCTCATTGCCCCTATATAATGCCACTTGCCACTGGACCACAAGCCCATTTGTGTCCTATTTTCACTTAATCAACTTAAGAGGCCTCACGCCTGAGACTAGGGTCCACTAAGCAAGAAAAATAAAATTTTCCCTATGGTCTCCCCTATCTCTAAGGCTTCAAATAATCCCGACAATACCTTAATATTATTATTATAAGTGCTACACATTTCCCAAAAATTTTAAACGCTCCTATTCCCAAGGCCCATTGGGCCCAATTCATCTAGGCCCAAATTTGGGGCGTTACATAAGGTGATCTCTGACTTGAGAGCAATGTTTGCTCACCTTAGTCTGTACGACGATGGGAGTTTATTGGCGGAACTTCAAGTAAAACCCTCATGGGTCAGTCAGGTTAAGGAAAAGCAACAGACTGATGAGTTGCTGAAGGAGAAGTTTCCAGTTGGAGCAAGTGATGAATCAACGAAATTTAGTGTGAATGAGGAAGGGCTGTTATGTTTTCAAGGGAGAGTGTACATATCGAAAGATCCTGAATTGAAGCATAAGATCCTGCAAGAAGCGCATGATAGTCAATACGCTATGCATCCTGGAGGGAGTAAGATGTATCGAGATTTAAGGGAGCAATTTTGGTGGCAAAGCTTAAAACGAGAGGTGACTGAATTAATGGGGAAGTGTTTAACCTATCAGCAGGTAAAGGCGGAGCATCAGTTACCATCAGGGTTGTTGCAATCGGTGAAGATTCCTCAGTGGAAGTGGGAAAGGATCACAATGGACTTTGTTAGTGGGCTACCTCTCACGCCTACTAGGAAAGATTCAGTTTGGGTGATCGTTGATCGGTTGACAAAGTTTACTCATTTTGTACCAGTTCGGGTTGATTATTCCTTACAAAAGTTGGCTAAGCTATATATAGCGGAGATTGTAAGGTTGCATGGAGTACCTATGTTGATTATCTCAGACAGAGATCCTAGGTTTACGTCAAGGTTTTTGAAGGAGTTGCATCAAGCGTTGAGTACGAAAGTTGGATTTCAGTACAGCATTTCATCCTCAGACCGATGGACAGTCTGAGTGGGTGATTCAGATCTTGGAGGACATGTTAAGGGGTTGTGCCATTGATTTCAGAGGTAGTTGGAAGGAGTTTCTGCCATTGGCGGAGTTTACATACAACAACAGCTACTAGTCTAGTATTCAGATGGCACCCTATGAAGCATTGTATGGGTGGAAGTGTCGTATTCCTACCTATTGGACAAAATTAGGGGAACGACAAATTTTGGGTCCGGAGTTGGTTACCGAGACGGAGGAGAAGGTTGAGCTAATTCAGGCTCAACTAAAGGAAGCATCCGACAGACAGAAGTCCTATGCTGATTTGAAGCGCAAGGACATAGAGTTTGCAGTGGGTGACAAGGTGTTTTTGAAAATGTCGCCATGGAAGAAAGTATTAAGGTTTGGACGGAAGAGTAAGTTAAGTCCCAGATTCATCAGACCTTATCTGGTGCTTAAATGAGTTGGACCAATAGCGTATTAGCTTGAGCTACCTGCTGAATTGAATCAGAGCCACGGTGTATTTCACGTCTCTATGTTAAGGCGTTATCATTTGAATCCATCTCATGTGGTACCTGTGGAGGAAAAAGAGGTAAGACCTGACCTATCCTTTGAAGAGGAACTGGTGGAAATCTTGGATCATGATGTCAAAGTATTACAAAGGAAGAAGGTTCCGTTGGTTAATGTTATATGGCGGAATCACAGCTCTGAGGAGCCTACGTGGGAACCGGAGGAAGCGATTCAACAACAATACCGATCTATTCGGATAAAGTAATTTCAAGGACAAAATTCCTTTAAGGGGGTAGAACTGTAACATCCTGAATTAATGGGCCTTTGCATTTGATGTGTGTTATGTTCAATATGATAATTAGAGTGTTTAAAGGGTTCAGATTGGGCTCAGGTTTGGGCTGAGGCCTTAATCAAATTTTCTGTTTGGGCATTTTAGTGGAAAGCTAGTTAGGTCCGAGCTTAAAAGATATTGTTCGTGAATTAAAACACAAAAATGGGCTAGTGGCCCAGTGGACAGTGGCGTGAAAAGTTGTAACGGGATCCAAGGTTTGAGTCACATTACCCACTTATTTATTTTAATTGTTTTTGCCGTTAAAAGGAGAGGAGAGTGGGGGCGACTAGGATTCTTTAAAATAGGAAGATTTATCTGTTGGGTAATGTGGATATTGTGCTGATAATAGTAGGGAGGGGTGGTGTTATTTAGGCCTCTCCTAAAGGTGAATAGATCAAGATAAAGGAGAAAAGATAGGAGCTATCTGCTGAGAGCAGAGTTGGTCGAAATTCCATCTCCTAGAGGGGGAGGAATCAGTTTCTTCATGTTAAAGGGGTGCCAAAATTTCCCCTATTATTTGATTAATTATTAGTTATCAGGATGGGCACTTTTGGGTTTTGATAAGCAAGTGCTGAAATTCTCTATAAGTAGGGATGGTATCTCTTCAACTCCGGCATTTGAACCCCATTCTTTTCCTCATTCTCTGTGCCAATATTCTCAGTATTTCTCTACAATTTCTATTCTCTCTTCTTTTCCAAAAGCTGAAACCTCTCTATTCTTTCTCTCATCTTCACTTTCTTCAAAAGCCGAAACCTCTCACTTTACTTTCTTTTTCCATTCTTTTCTCTTGTGCTGATTTCTCCATAAAGCCAAAATCTCCTGGATGTTATCGAATTCTCTGTAAATGTAGGTGCCGATTTTCTTCTATTCTTTTTCCCTTCTCTTTCAATTTTGAGACTATAGCCGAATGGCTAGTTGATTGATAGGTCATCTTTAGTTTAACTTTTTCTCTAATCACATGTTCTTTTGGGCGGCACTTTGGGAAATCATAGTAGATCGAATCATCCATATCTCAAAAAGCCAGAAGCCATTAATCTCTAAGTATCCTATCAATTTTGGGATTTCAAGGTAAGGGGTGTCCTTTATATTCCTATTAGATTCGCTATCATATTTGATATCTTAACTCATATATGGTTTAACAACACTATTTTGCTATAGTAATTCTGACAAGGACTTTTTGGATGGAATCAAATATGGATCAGGAAAAGGAGAGGATTGGGTCTGTAAACCCAATCCCTAAGTTTAATAAACAAGCAGTGTCCGCTATTCGAGATTGGCCACCAGGTTGTGGACTAGCTTTTGAACAGCATCTTAGGCAGATAGCAGTCATATCGGCTTTTGACAGTGTTAACAGAGAGGGTGTCATCTTAACCATAATAAGGTGTGTAGATTCTTGACACATAAGCTTTGTTATGTTATATGTATGCTATGGGCTAAAATCCGGAAAGAGAGGTTGTATGAACAGTTGTGTTACCGTAAAGCAGAAGCAAGGGATGCCTGTGCGTAATCATAGAAACTTTTTTATGTGTATCGAAGCATGTGAAAGTATGAGATCTTTTAGATGGCTTGATATTTTGATTCTTGTATGTGTGTATGCATGGGATGGGATTGATTGATCGATTTATGGAATGGGAGTAGGCCGCGGGGCGACCGGTGGCTTTGCAACAAAGGTTCGCATTAGCGATCGGTCTTTTATGACAAAAGATAGTCATTAAATACTAAATGTTTTTTTTGAGGTTCGCATTAGCGATCGATCTTTATGAAAGGCAGCACAGCTGTCGACGTGGTGTGTAGTGGATAGAGGGTTGATTGTCGAAATCCCCACGGTGTGATGGTTGGTATGGGGGTTGTAGAGGATGGACTCTTAGGTTTTGGGATGGGCCATGTTGCATGACATATTTTGTTACCATTGTCTATGGGCCAAGGCCCATAATGTGTTTGTGGGCCCTAGGCTTTTATGTGTTTTCAAGTTTTGCACACTAAGTCTTTGTGACTCACCCATTTATGTTTTTCCCACTCTACAAATGAGCAGTAGACCGTGGACATGGGAGCCGAGGCGGACTCGAAGGGCCATCAAGACTATTATTATTTTCATAGACTATCTTTGACTTTTCGTTTAAAATATAAATTTTTGGGAATATTTTTGTAATAAGGCCCCATAACTTAGGTTTCCAATTTATATGTTACTCGCTTTATTTTATTTTCACCCTTAATAAGTCTCATGCTTATAAACCTATGTTTTTCCAAAGTCTTGTTAATAAAATGAAATGATAAATGGGCTTTTCAAACTCAACCGACGCAAATGATAAGTTCTTCAAACTTTTTCACAAATATCACGATTAATGAAAAAAAAAACTGAGACTTTTCAAAACCCATCGAAGCAATGTTTTTAAGATTTAACCTGTAGCATACTAGATCTGGTAATGACGTATGGGCCGGGTTTAGGGTGTTACATAACTATCATCTTTCCTTTGTTTCTTTTATTATTATTGATATTAATACTAATTTACCATATTATCCTTATTATAAAATATTTATAACCTATATTCACAAGGCTTTTAATGACATTTACTCATCCACTAACTAATTATTGGTTCATTTGCTTCTTAAGACCTCCCTTTTATAGAGCCAAAACACATTAGCACTTATAATTCAACACATGGCTTTTACTCTATATGTGATTAAGTCCCTTCTCTTAATTCAGCATTAAAATGATCAAATCATCACACAAAATTTTCACACAGGCTATGTCACATATCCTTCACACAGAAAATATCATTAAAATATTTTTACAATCTCAGATTTATGGTCTTGAACCATTGTTCCGACTAGGGTCTAAATCGGGCTATTACAGATCAAGTGTGCTTGTGTGAGGGTAACTTGGGTATTCAGTAAAGAAAAAAAGACTGACCTATTTACAAAACTCCCCAAATGCCGAAAGTCACAATGAAAAATTCGTAATACCCCCTAAAAGACCCAAAAACGACACTCATTTACCATCCTAAGCCGAATTTATACACTTTCCACTTCCCAAGACGGCACCAACTCTTCACACTTCTCAGCTCCTAACTTTTCTCCCTGATAACTCCTCAATCTCATCCTAATTTTTCTCTGAGATACTCTCCCCTTATCCCTCCTTGATTTCCTCCACAACCATCTCACAAGACTAATTCAAACTCTCCAAACCAAGAGTTCAAATCAAACACAAACTCTGGCCATCCAATTTGCAAAACAAATACCCCAATAAAATACCATGCCACTACTCGAACCTTGGACTCCCTTGCCTGCTAATGACGCCACCTCCCTGCTCCCTAAGTGGCGCCACTTTGCCACTACACCACAAGCTCTTTTGTGTCATTTTTCTTCTTCATTTATTTAAAAGGCCTACTAACTGAAGTCACAGTTCCATTGGGGCTAAAACCAAAATTTTTCCTATACCCTTACTTGGTCCTAGGACATCTCCAACACCCCTAGACACTCCAAATTCATTAACCTTCAAAGCCCACATGCCAATTGTTATTTTCTCGCTTATTTAAAAATTTTCTGTGACCCAAAGCCTAAAGCCCAATTTATCTAGGCCCAAAAATCTGGGGCGTTACAGATAAATTGTGTGAGTAGTTGTTGAAGAAATAAATTGGAAAAATAAGATAAAATATGATATTGATAAACTGGGATCCCCAACGTGAATATTCAACAAAATACTAAGTGCTCACAAGGTATAAAAAGTTAGCTGATTGTCAATGCAATTGTAACATCCCAAACCCGGCCCAAATGCTTCGACCGGATCTAGTATATCACTAGGGAAATATTGAGAAAATTTTGCGAAATCCCAAATTTTAAGTATCTTTGGAAAATCCCAAGTTTTGAGGCTTAGTTGAAAACCCACTGCTTATTAAACTTAGAAAATTAAATAGCTGAGCCTTTTAATTAGGTGATATTTAAAAACACTTACCTATTTTTCGATAATTAAGTTTTTGATAAAAACTATTTCTAAAAGAAGCATCATTGGCAGTTTATAAAATTTCAGTTTGCGTTTTAAATTCTAGAGTGTTTCATTGAGCAGTTTGCAATTATTAACCAAAGTTTAAAGCCCAAAAGAGAGTTACCAAGTTTGATAATGGCTTTATTACAACTCAAAATAAAAATTTGTAAAATAATAAATCTTAATAGAAATAGTGTTTACTAATAAAACCCATGCTTGGCCACCTCGAAATCCCTCCAGCCCAGTCCGATAAGCTAAAAATCACCTGCAATTGTTAAACGAAACTGTGAGTCATAAGACCCAGTGTACAATTATTCCACGTAAATCCACATATGGGCCAAGTCCCCAAAATAGCACCGGCTGAAGCCCAATTCATACGATGCAACAATGATTAACATGATAACCCAACCCGGCCTAATTTTCCATCCTCTACACTCCACTTCATCTATCCATCCTCAAAACAACTGGGGATTTCTACAATCGACCCTCCATCCGCTACAATTCACTTTGGCAGCCATACTGATAGTCATGCTGCACAAAGATAATAAAACGTGGACTAGCCACCGATCACTATGTGACCAAATAACCGATCAATAGGTGACCAAATAACCGATGCCAAAATGAGGCTCCCAAACATCATTCTGTGTGATTGTGTCACTGATGTACACTTCCCCCGTATAACATTGATAACCCAAATCCCATGCTTATTCAATGTGGTATAACAACAGGTTATAAGATGTCATCCACACAATATTTTATGTATACATATCGTCACACTATCCACAAAAATAATGAAAATAAAACATACCATACTAACCTGAAGTTTTGGTTTTACCCATCCTGGGCAATTCAATCACCATTGCCGATATTTCGACTTTCAATCATAACACATATATGATTTAAACACACAAGGAGATAGCATGATAATTACACACCTGTAAACCTGAAGAACTAAGCTAACGATCTCACTAATGTCCTCACTCGTGGGGATCAAAACAACCTGTTTATCCCTTTCAGAAGTCGACCCACAACCTGGTGGCTAGTCTCGAACTGTCGACACCGCACGCTTCTTGAATTTAGGGGCTAGGATCACGGGTTCAATCACCTCATTTGCTTGGCTGGTACTTGATTCCATAAAGAAACGGTCTTGGTCAGAAGACCGAGTTAAATCCGTTGAATAAGATAATAGCGAAATAACTATTCTAAACGAAAAAAAGTCCTTACCAAAATTGACAGAACTTGTGGGTTCTACACTTGTCTTGACAGATCACCGAAGTTAAGAACCCGAACCCTTCCTATATTCGACCAACCTACCCAAGGAACAGGATCAAAGCTTTTGTTTCAGCAATCAAAGGAGAAGGAAGATTTTAAAAGAAAAGAAGAGAGCACTTACCACCACTAAGAAGAATCTGATTGAGAAGATTGAAAGGAATAGTGAATTTTAGCTTGAATGACAAATAAAAGAGAAGTTCCAAAATAGGGAAATTGAGAAACAGGTTCGGCTATGATGAACAATTGAAGAAGAGAAAAAAATGCTATTGAGTGGTGTTGGAGTGGAGAAGTTTCGGCTAAGGGGTTTAAGGGTGTGATCAAAATATGAATAAAAGATAAATGGCAAGAAAAGAGGGAGTGACTATTGAGGTTTGGCTTGTAGATGAAGAAGAAATGCTCACTTGTTACCAAGAATGCCAAGAGGAAGAAGAGAGAAAAGAAAAAATGGAATCATGATGGATGGAATGTTCGGCCTAGAGGTTACCAAAAGAGAACACCTTTAACAAAAGAATATGAGAGACTTATTTCGGCTTGATGGTGAGGGAAAAGAGAACACAAGTTGTAAAAGAGAAAAGAGGAGGAGAATTAGTTTGGCTTAGGCTAAAGGAGAATGATTAAATCTCTTGGGGATTTTCAGCTATATAAAAGGAGAGAACCAAAATTGACCAAGGTTCAACACACTTAAATGCTGAAAATAAAACTCACTACCTAGGCTAACCCTTAATAACTTTTCGGCACTAACATCCCCCCTAGAACTGAATGCCTAACCCACCTAGCACACCCTTCAAAATTTAGCTAGCATCCTACCTCACATCAATCCCCCAACTTTCTCCTTGAAACACTCTTGAACACACATTTGGAAATGGTTTGAACCATTCAAAATAATTTGAAAGTTCCAAATCCCCCTTTTTACTCTTGTCCAACCTTTCAAAAAATTGACCAAGTCACCTCCACTCTTCAAGGCTCCCAACCGATTCCACCATCCAGCCCTATGATGCATGAGCAAAAATAAAAGCCACTCTGCTGACAACATCAATCGAACCTGCTCCCCTCTGTTCCCCTTGAGGCGTTACTTGCCAACTGCTTAAGTGGTGCCTCCGTGCCACTCTTCCATCTTAATTCTTATGTCATCAAACCCAATCAAAATACCTTAAGCCCTGACCCCAGCCAGCTTCCCTCTTAAAGTGCCCAAAACCAAAATTTTGGCCAAGGTTCTGACTAACCCCAAGCCTTCCCGGGGACCCCAAACACACTCAAACAACATACCAGCATACCAAACACACAAAACAAGATAAAAGCGCAACCCCTAAATCCCAGATATTACAGTAATAAATTGCAATGAATATCTTACCAAGCTTAACTTCTATATTTAATCAAAGACTTAAACATGCCCATTAGCCGCACCTTCTGATGATGGCTGTGGAACACTGTTAAGAACAAGTGGATTAAATTCCTCTAATCCTCAAGCAACTTCCGTTGTCATGCTTGTTAGCTTGAACTGTCGCTGCACCTTCCAGTGTTAGTGACCGTAATAACACTTCTGTGCTAAAAACATTCAAACCCAATGATTAAATAGTAGAAGTAAGATTGAATAAAATAACATTTAACCCATAAATCACGTGTACTTCCATACTAACATGAAATAGAAAGTAATCACCAGCATTTAGAAAATAAAAAATAAAAGAAACAAGTGGAGAATACTATTCCTAGACAACTCAACTTGAATCTCTCTATTCCCTCTTGTGTCACACTCAGGGCTCCTCGCCAAGAGCTGGGCTGCATCCTTTTCACATTCGTTCACCCATAGGTGAATAAAGCTGCCATTTTCAAAAGCTTCAAAAGGTAGGTTAAAGAAGATGATAATCCCCAAAAACACTCTCTCCCCCTTTTTTCTTTTTATGTGAATATTTATATTTTTCCCCAAATAACCGAGGTGTCCTTTCATCAGAATCATGCTGCCTCATGTAACACCCCAAACCCTACCACAAGCCCCGACCGGATCCGTATGTCATCGCGGAAGAACGGTTGAAAATCTTTTGACTTTAGAATAAACATGTAAATTTGTTAACTTTTGAAAACCATGTCCATTTAAAATTATAAGTAAAACTTTGTTATTATAAAATGTCCAAATTAAAACTTTTATGTATAGACTTTAAATAAATAGGTGGCTAAAAATAAAATCATCTTCACATAGTAATTTAATTAAATTAAGCCCATAATAAAATAATACCAAAATAATAACAAGGCCCTTATTACAACCCAATATTTAAGCAAAATACTTAATTTCAAAAATGCATAAAATAATCAAAATCTCTTTTTCTGATGGCCACCTCGTATCCACTCCAACCCGGTCCAAGCTCATGAATCACTTGAAATGGTTAAGAAAAAATGGGTGAGTCCATAGACTCAGTGCATAATCATTACACATGTTTCCACACGTATGGGCTTGACCCATATCCACATAGTCCATGCAACCACCATGCCAAATATATCCCACCCCAACCTAAGTCTATCCATTACACCAACCTTAGCAGACTCGCCCAAGGTCAGTATTAATCCACCGATCACAATCGAGTGATCCCACATATCCTACCTCGGTAGACCTACTGCACAAGGCCGTGGCTGAGCCACCGATCACATCGTGATCCTCAAATCCTACCTTGGCAGACTTGTTGCTCAAGGCCATGGCAGAGCCACCGATCACATAAGTGATCCCAACATTAATCCGTCTACGGTGATGCACTCAGCTATCAACCGCCGAGATGGGCACCTAGCCAACATCTCCCTTGATGAAGCACACAGCTAATCATCAAGCGCTAATGTAGCACGAGGCTAACATTAAACCACCTACATAGTATGTACACCCCATCCTTCATTGATCAAAACCAATCCCCATGCAAATATGCAAATGTATCATGTCAAATCATCATATCGAATGAGTATACCTCACATGCTCATTATTATATCACACAGGCACCATAAATAATTTCATATCACAATTTACTAACCTGTTAACCGATTACCCCACACATGGGTGTCCATCACTTTAGCCTTTATTGTCGGCTATCACACATCATACTCAAGTATACACATTAATAAACAATTAACCGGAGAAACAGTGCGATGATTACGCACCTGATTAGCACAGTTGACTAAACCTCGAAATCACACGTGGCTCCTAAAAGTCTCAAGTCTCCAAATCTCGGTAGATCACTACTGCAAATGCTGACTATACGCCTCCTAAAAAGGTTCTGCCTTCCCTGATAGGACTTTGGGGCTAATCCGCGCTCCGATCACTATTGTGCCCAAACGCCCTCCAAGATGTGTTTACTCTCCTCCTAGGATGCTCTTTATATAGCTAGCTCTTCACCATCCTTCTTTGTATCTTTCCAATGTGGGATCCCTTCACAAGAGAGTTTAAATCCAACTGAAACTCTTGCCATTCAAACCACAAAATAAATACTCCTTGCTTCTCATGAGATTCAAACCTAGGCTCCTTGCAACATAATCCACGCCGCTAACCACTTGGCCACAAGCTCCTCTTGTGTCTTAAACCTCATGATCTAAATATAAACTATGGGCCAAATTCTAAGGTCCAAGTAAAAGAAACCAAAATGCAAAAGCCAAGACTTGAACCTTGGACCTCCTTCCTTCCTTGTATGCCACTCCCTTGTCTCTATGTGGCGCCACTTTGCCACTACACCACACACTCTACTTGTGTCATTTTCCTCCATATTTTATTCTTAAGGCCTATCTCGCTAACTTCCGTGGTTTTTTTTTCCACCTAAAACCAAAATTTCCCTAAAGCCAATATTTGATCCCGAGGACTTCATAGAGGCCTCTAACCTTCCAAAATCACTTATCCAATAGGCCTAACTTACATTTAAGCCGATCTCTTATTCTCCAAAAATTTAAACGCTACTACGCCTAAGGCCCATTGGGCTCAATTCTCCTAGGCCCAATTTTGGGATGTTACAAATCTACCCTCCTTAAAGAAATTTCGTCCTCGAAATTTCCAACCACTGATTGCACATCCTAACCTACCACACTACGCCTTGTCACAGACTGATTTTAATAAAACTAACCACATTCTCTAAGCACGTTTCTAAGTCCACATTCAAGGTTCTAGATATTGTCATCCCCGCTCTACCACGCCCACAGTATTGCACCACGCCCCTAGAACTCATATCTAGCGTCATGACTTAATCATTTAGAAAGTTTTATGCATTAGAAATTTTGTTCCTCTATTTATCCACGAGCAAATTTTATGAATAGAAGTTCTAGAAGTGGTTCTTCGATCACACAAAGTTTCATCTCGTGTTCTCTATTCTAATTCAAGCATTCACATTCTTCACTAAAACACATCCATTCAAAGTGGTATCTACCACACACATTCACTATTCGGACATTTTTACCCGTTTCTACCCTAGGGCATTTCCGCCATTTGTCCTATGAGGTATTTTGTAATAAATGGGTCAATTGGAAAAATCTTTACAAATCAGAGGCATTTCAAAAATTGTTAGAACTTAAAGGTATTTTGAAAATTTCCAAATTAAAGATGTCGCTGAAATTTCAAAAATTGAGGGGTTATTTTGGTAATTCTGTAAGTCGGGGGTATTCTTGTAAATTTCCAATCTGGATATCTCAATATTTTGCAAAAATAGGATTTTTTGATATTTTGTAAAATAGGAATATTTTAGTAAAAGTCGAGGATCATATGAAAAGTTAGAAACCAAGGGCATGTTGAAATTTTTATCAACCGGGTATTTTAGTAAATTTCCCAAACCGTAGTATCATAATATGTAAAACTCGAGATTTTGGTATTTTTGTAAAGTAAAACCATTTTAACAAAAATTGAGGGTAGTACGGTAATTTTACAATCTGAGGGCATTTTGTAATTTTATCACTAGGCATTTTGGTAATTTTGTAAATCGAGAAAACATCTTTTAAAATCGATTTTGGGTTTACAAACCAAAGGGGTAAATTTGAAAATTTTAAAAAACAAGGGTTTTAAAAGTAAGGCAAATCCTTTCGGGTTTTAATAATTGGTTTAGCCTATGAATAAGTCCTCTTGGTTAAGGTGAACCAGTAGCTACGCACTGTAGGATTCGAGTAAAGAGAAGGTGAGTCACTAGGACCGCTTAAGTACCAAGCTCTTCATCAATACCAATCCTAGACATGCGTGCAAATGGTTGCCACACCTTAACTCTGCGACTAACTTCACAAGTTTGTTTAATAATCCTTAAGTTTTATGCATATGTTTGAGTAGACTAGTCCTAAGGTTCAATAGTCCTAATATTCTAATCTACGAGCCCAATTAAACCCATAACAATTCATATAACAAATCACTTCAAAAGTTCAAGTACTTACCAGTGGACTTGGCCGAGGTACAGTGCCATGCCGAATAACTCGAAAAATTTTATGAAAGCCCAAATTCTTGAAAAGCCCAATGAGAAAAACATTTTGGGCCCAAAACCCCAAAGCCGAAGTTTTGAACCTGCTCGATACTAATTTGTAACACCCCAAACCCGCCCACAAGCCCGACCGGATCTGGTATGTCATGCATGAAGAACGATTGAAAATCTTTTGACTTTAGAATAAAACATGTAAATTTGTTAACTTTTGAAAACCATGTCCATTTAAAATTATAAGTAAAACTTTGTTATTATAAAATGTCCAAATTAAAACTTTTATGTATATACTTTGAATAAATAGGTGGCTAAAAATAAAATCATCTTCACATAGTAATTTAATTAAATTAAGCCCATAATAAAATAATACCAAAAATAATAACAAGGCCCTTATTACAACCCAATATTTAAACAAAATACTTAATTTCAAAATGCATAAAATAATTAAAATCTCTTTTCTTGCATGGCCACCTTGTATCCACTCCAACCCGGTCCAAGCTCATGAATCACCGAAATGGTTAAGAAAAATTGGGTGAGTCCACGACTCATGCATAATCATCACACATGTTTCCACATGTATGGGCTTGACCCATATCCACACAAATCCATGCAACCGGTCATGCCAAATATATCCCACCCAACCTAAGTCCATCCATTACACCAACCTTAGCAGACTCCACGCCAAGGTCGTGGCTAATCCATCGATCACAACCGAGTGATCCCACATATCCTACCTCGGCAGACCCTATCGCACAAGGCCGTGGTCGAGCCACCGATCACATCGTGATCCTCAAATCCTACCTTGGCGGACATTTGCTCAAGGCCATGGCGAGCCACCGATCACATAAGCGATCCCAACATTAATCCGCTCTACGGTGATGCACTCACTATCAACCGCCGAGATGGGCACCTAGCCAACATCTCCCTTGATGAAGCACACAGCTAATCATCAAGCGCTAATGTAGCACGAGGCTAACATTAGACCACGTACATAATATGTACACCCCGTCCTTCCTTGATCAAAACCAATCCCCATGCAAATATGCAAATGTATCATGTCAAATCATCATATCGAATGAGTATACCTCACATGCTCATTATTAAATCACACAGGCACCATAAATAATTTAATATCACAATTTACTAACCTGTTAACCGATTACCCCACACATGGGTATCCATCACTTTAGCCTTTATTGTCGGCTATCACACATCATACTCAAGTATACACATTAATAAACAATTAACCGGAGAAACAGTGCGATGATTACGCACCTGATTAGCACAGTTGACTAAACCTCGAAATCACATGTGGCTCCTAAAAGTCTCAAGTCTCCAAATCTCGGTAGATCACTACTGCAAATGCTAACTATACGCCTCCTAAAAAGGTTCTGCCTTTCCCTGATAGGACTCTGGGGCTAATCCGCGCTCCGATCACTATTGTGCCCAAACGCCCTCTAAGATGTGTTTACTCTCCTCCTAGGATGCTCTTTATATAGCTAGCTCTTCACCATCCTTCTTTGTATCTTTCCGATGTGGGATCCTTCACAAGAGAGTTTAAATCCAACTGAAACTCTTGTCATTCAAACCGCAAAATAAATACTCCCTTTCTTCTCATGAGATTCAACCTAGGCTCCCTTGCAACATAATCCACGCCGCTAACCACTTGGCCACAAGCTCCTCTTGTGTCTTAAACCATGCAACTAAATATAAACTATGGGCCAAATTCTAAGGTCCAAGCAAAAGAAACCAAAATGCAAAAGCCAATACTTGAACCTTGGACCTCCTTCCTTCCTTGTATGCCACTCCCTTGTCTCTATGTGGCGCCACTTTGCCACTACACCACACACTCTACTTGTGTCATTTTCCTCCATATTTTATTCTTAAGGCCATCCGCCAACTTCCGTGGTTTTTTTCACCTAAAACCAAAATTTCCCCAAAGCCAATATTTGATCCCAAGACTTCATAGAGGCCTCTAACCTTCCAAAATCACTTATCCAATAGGCCTAACTTGCATTTAAGCCGATCTCTTATTCTCTAAAAATTTAAACACTACTACGCCTAAGGCCCATTGGGCTCAATTCTCCTAGGCCCAATTTTGGGATGTTACACTCTGTATATACAAGTTAGTTGTACCAAAATGGATAGCTCATGTATTTTTGTTTCTATTTGGACAGCTGTCAGGTGCGGCAACAATTCTAGGTGCAATCTGAAAATACTCATGCAGCTACATCAGTACCAAAACATGACAAAATTAAGGATAAATAAGCTAAGATCCACCGAGTTATAAAATGTAAACTACTAAACTGAAAATGCTAAAATATGTGCTAAAGATAACTAAATGGGAACAAATTAACCAATAAGTAGGGAGAAAACATATTTTTCTTTAAAAAAATAAAAAAGGGAATTGTTCCATTTTTATTAGGTTAGATTAATAAAAGGAATATAATCCCTTAGTGAGTTAGGGTTACAAGGAAAGGAAAAAATTAGATAGGGTCTAGCAGCTATTTTGAACATTCTCACTAAAAGGTTCAAGAGAGTTTTTGTTGTTCGTTTTGACTAGGTGAACTACGTAGAGATCGAGACATTTTTTATTGTGGCTTGGAATCAACATCACACAAAAAAAATCAAATCCTAAAGTTGTATCTTTAATTATTTTTCAATTTGATTCGATCCTCCTACATGGATCCACGATTGATAATCGCTGGAATTTTTTTTCGCTGCACCACTAGGCGTACCGGTGATCCAACACGATGCAGTTGTGTGCAGAATTCAAATGGTCACTTGATGTTTCAAAAATACATGAATTATTGTTGGAAAAGAAAATGGGCGTGCATGAATTTTCATAGAAATATGAATAGTAAAAGCACCCATTTTGTGACCGGCCATATACCTACAAAGACTATAAATAGAGACCATTAGCTCATTTGCAAAATCACAAACAAAAAATATTACTAAAAGATACTATAGTTAAAAAATCAAACACAATATAAATAGAAATATGCATGCTGTGAAATTAAAACATAATAAACATGACACATTAAAGACAACAAATATGTGACATGACTTAAACATGATATGGACACACAATAGCTATGGAAACTAAATATGACGCAAAGCATAAATTGAAGACACACTTGATACCTAAAGACACAAAACATTACTAAAAGAAGACCATAAATTAAACCAACGAAGCCTTTAACCAAAAAACTAAATTGCTAAGTGATAGGGCCCAAATAGTTCATCAAAAGTAACATTTCATCTTAGTATTTGGCTTCACACAATGGGCCCAATCATTCTTCCATAGTAGTCCAAAAGAGATCATTTTTGCAAATGGAAATGGATCCTTGGTCCATTCATGAGCCCTTCTACTTGAATCTTCACATGATGTGGCCGAGCTCACATCAGACGAGAATGGGACTCTCTTTCCATTGACTTTAGCCTATAACACTTAACATCTTAATTTCATAATTAAATGAAAATTAACAGGTGTTTCTGCTAAACATTGACAAATTCAGCATTACTATGCAAGAGTGGTTATTTACCACTTTGATCCTTGAACAATTTTTATTCAACTCATTTTACTAGCTATTCACTAATTCTTACAGTTTAGTTCATACATAGTCATTTCTAACTTGCTAACCAAACTTACCAATTCAAACATCAATAAAATAATATCATGAACTTGTAAATATTATTAAATAATATTTATTGACTCTTCATCAGATTTATGGTCCCCAAAATCCTATTTTTGACACTATAAAAAATCCAGTTGTTACATGTAGTATGTGTAGTATGTTTATTTTGGTTCAAGATAAGGTCATGTACTTTCATGGTCTACAAAATGAAATGGATAGGGTAGTGGTGGAAGTTGAATGGCATGTTTTAATATGTATTGACATTGGTAGATTCGACATTTGGATGAATGTATTGAAATGAATTAATTTTTGAATAGGTTGAGCTCATGTTTAAGTTGGTTTTTATTGAAATTGGTTAAGTGATTTGTTTGGCATGAAATGAGGTAACATCCCAAGTTAGGGGGTTCTGCATTTCATGTTTCTGTTGTTTGGCTTTTTTGCTTGCTATTTGTATGTGTTTAGGGGTCTTAGGAAGGCTCGGGTTCGAGCTGGAGCCATGGTTAAATTTTAGTTTTAGGGCACTTTAGGGGGAACTTGTAGAGGTAGGTCTTATATATATTTGTGTGTGTTTGATGACACAAAAAGGGGTGTGGAAGAGTGGTAAGTGACGCCTAGGAAGCAAGGGGGAAGACACCTCAATGGGAGCTTGAGGAGAAGGGAGCAGGTTCGAGTCTCACAGCTTGCATCTTGGAGTTTCTTTTTGGCGCTAGGATGGAGGAGAGGTGGTTTCGACTAGGAATTTTGTGTGTGGGAGTTGAATGAGTCAACACATTTGAAATGAAAAGAGGAGAGGAGTTGGAGGTGTAAGAATCGATCAAGCATTTGAAATGAGGAGTGGAGAGTGAAAGGTGGAGAAAATCGGGGGATGTGGAGAGAGGGAGAGTTGTGGACGGTTTAGATTGGCTAGGTAGGGGGCCGAACCTTCATTGTAGCTCTTAAGCATTTTTGTTATGCATGATCGGTCATCTTAAAGTGTAGTGTCGAAATTGTTCCCAAATAGGTGCTTGTGTTGCTTCTTTTCCATTTACCTCCAAGATCATTCTCTTTTACTTCTTTTCCACTTTTCTTTCAAGCTTTGATTCATTTCTCTTCTACCAAAATCGAAACATCTTTTAGCTTCATTCTTCTCCTTAGTGTTCTTTGGTGATAGCCAAATATCATATTGGTGATTGTGGTTTCTTTATTTCTTTTTCCTTCCACTTGTTAATTGCTTTCCTTCATAGTCGAATCTATCTAGACCATTTGCTACCTGCTTCTTCTTCATAACCGAACCCGTAAGTGCCATAGTCGAATCTCATTCTTTGCTTTTATTTTTCTTTTCTCTTCTTTATTTCTTATTTTTTAGAAGCCGAATTCCCTTTTTGTGTCAAGTGTAGGCACCCTTTTCTTTTGATTTTGCTAATAGCCAAATATAGACTCTCCATTCATCATACTCTTGTTTTGTAAGGAGCCTTCTTCTCTTTTTTTCTTGTTCTTTTTCTTTCTCTCTTTGGTTTGGTTAAACCAAGTTTCTGACTCACTTATTTGGGCACTGACCGATTGTAGAGGGGCATATCTCCATCATCTCTTCATCGTGTGGCCTACTTTTGAGAGAATCTTGGTAATTTGGTTATGGTCGAATGTATGGAAAGGGGGTCTTTATCGATTTGTTTGGCTGAAAGGCCACTTCCTTTGTTTTATTGTTGTGAACCGGTTCTAACTTGGAGTTGATTAGGGACTCATTCAGTTTCTTAGGCCAAACCTTATAGCATTCGATTTCTATTAATCAAGGTAAGGAACTTCTTCGATTTGGGTACCTATTCTCTCTTTCTTTTTCAATGCTTTAACCCAGTTTCCTGATCAAGATCCTTTCATGGATACGAATGCCAGTCGAGTGAAGGAGGGGGTTGGACTCATAGTCTCTTCCCTTAAGTTTAAAAAATGTGCAGTATCAGTGGTACGAGACTTTTCGTCTGTTGTGGTAGGGAACCAACTTCTGCTTGGGATAGGCAGATTGCAATTGCTTCTTCTAGTGAAAGTATTGACAATATCGAGAGTATTGTCCTTCTTGTTTACAGGTGTGTAAGTCCCACACCATCTTTTGTTTGATATATTAATAAAAAGTATATGTGTTGTTTGAAAGCTAAAAAATCGGTAATGTTTAATGAGTTACCCTTGGAGGGTAGAATCGAGATACCAGGTTAGTTATTCTCTGATTAAATCTCATAAATATTATCGTTAGCATGAATATGCATGTGCTCTAAACATTCCATGTATGCTATTGATAAACCGTAAAAGTAACACATTTCAACCCAATATTTAGTATGCTTTTGGATGATTTAGCCCTCAATTTATGTAAAAAGATGCTCTTAATCCTTTCTTTTCATGTCTTATACTCAGGAGAACACCTAAGGATAAAAAAAATGTAAAACGGGCTTAATACGGACCAAAGTGGGCGAACCCAAGAAGTCGGCACGGCCTGGACTTCATGCCACACGGCCGTGCCCCAATATTTAGATTGCACACGGTCACACCCTGATTTACACGACCGTGCCTAGTCGATAAAAAGCCCAACACGGCCTGGACTTCATGCCACACAGCCGTGACCCAATTGGCAGACCCGAAGCACAGCCTCTACCCATATATTATAGGGGCGTGTCATAGCCGTGCCTAAATCGACAGGATGGAAACACGGGCTGGACCACGATTTACATGGGCGTGTCAAGGTCGTGCCCTTACCGTGGGAAAGAGCAATTTCACTCAGAATTGGATGCTTGGAGCCCAAGAAATGCAATCCTAAGTCTATTCAAACACTTAGGACGAATTTCACTTGAATTACGAGTACTTAGGAGCCATGTAAAGCATCCCAAATGTCTATATAAACAATCCAAGGTAGCAATTCAAGGTCATGTGGTTTTAGCAAAGTTTTCTGCCAGAGCTTTACTCGTTTAGGAAATTACTTGAAGATAGCCAATTGATCCATCTCAAAGAGTTGGAATTCTACTCAAGACAGAGGATCTCCTCTTCAATTCTTTTAGGGATTTTTAAGGATTTCCTATGTTTTGTTTTATCTTTTCTCTTGAGATGATTTCTTGTTTAATTATGAACTAAACCCTTCAGATACCTGAAGGGGATGAAACCTATGATGAATTTTGTTATTTAATTCTTTCGGTTTATATGATAAACACTTAGTTTGTTCTTAATTATGTTGCTTAAATTTATCCGATGTGCTAAGGTGGAGGAGGAATAGACCCTGCCTAAGAGTAGATCTAGCATAATTAAGCGGAGTTGATCGGCGCCTATAGATCTAGTTTATGACTAGAAGAAACCCTAGAGGACCATTAGAATATGACAGTGATATTGAAGCTACCGCTCGCAGAAATCGCAGAGAAACTAGATGAGCTCTAGACTACCAAAGAGAAGAACAACAAAACAAATCTAATCCTACTGAAGGGATGGCCGAAAATAATCCGCCTGATGCGCAAGATCAGAATGCTCTGCGTACTATGTATGATTATGCTAAACTTAAACTGACAGGAGCAAAATCTAGTATTGTTAGGCAAGCTATAGCTACTAATAATTTTAAATTAAAACCTAACACAATACAAATGATTCAACAGTTTGTTCAATTTTATGGATTGCAGGACGAAGATCCAAATACTCATATTGCTAATTTCTTAGGGTTCTATGATACTTTCAAAATAAATGGCGTTTCTGATGATGCCATACATCTTCATTTATTTCCTTTTTCATTAAGGAATAAAGCAAAGCAGTGGTTGAACTCGTTACCACAAGGGTCAATCACAACATGGGACCAAATGACCGAAAAATTTCTTTTAAAGTATTTTCCACCATCCAAAACGACCAAATTTAGGAATGACATATCTTCTTTTGTGCAGAATGAAGTAAAAACATTATATGATGCATGGGAAAGATACAAGGATCTCCTAAGGAGATGCCCACACCATGGATTACCTTTGTGGCTTCACGTCCAAACTTTCTACAATGGTGTGAATTCTTCAACAAGGCAAATGATTGATTCATCAGCCGGTGGAACTCTGAACAACAAAACTCCTAAAGCGGCCTACAATTTTATTGAGGAGATGTCAGTGAACACTTATCAATGGCAAATCACAAGGGCGAAGCCGACAAAATTAGCCAGAGTTTTCAACATAGACGCAGTGACAATACTGTCAACACAGGTAGAGTTAATGAATAAAATGCTTGATAATCTATGTTCTTCGCAGGTACATCCAGTGATGCAATGTGAAGCAAGCGGGAATGTGGCGAATACTGAGTACCCACTCTACCAACCAGGAGTAAAAAACGAGCAGACAAACTATATAGGTAACAATTTCAGATCCAATAATAATCCCTATAGTAATACTTATAACCCAGGTTGGAGGAACCACCCAAATTTTTCATGGGAGGACAAGGAAATCAAGGAATTCAAAGGCAGCAACCTCCTCCAAATTATCAAAATCAGCCCTACCCATAGGAAAAAAATCAAGCCTTGAAGAGATGCTGACAAAATTCATGGTAGCCACAGAATCTCGTCTTCAAAAGACTGATACAAACCTTGATGAACAACAGAAGTCAATGAAAGACTCAAGAATCAAGTTGGAGAACTTACTAGGTCAGTGGGACACCTAACAAAGTTAATTTCTAAACGCCAACAAGGACATCTACCAAGCAACACAGAAATAAACCTAAAAGAGTAAATCCAAGCCATTACAACTCAAGGGGGTACAGAAGAAGATAGACCCACATCAGCGGAAAAAAAGAAGGATAAGATCAAGGTTGCTCAAAAAAAGCCAAAATCGATAACTAAAGAATACCAACCTCGCATACCTTATCCCAAAGCATTGAAAAAAGATGATTCAAAGGAACAATTCGGGAAGTTTCTAAAACTCTTGAAGAAATTACATATTAACTTACCTCTTCTTGAAGCTCTTTTTCAGATGCCCGATGCAAGGAAATTCTTAAGCAAGCTCTTGATGAACAATTGCGTAATAGATGAAAAGCACCATGTGGAATTAAACGCAACATGCTCAGATATGCTACAGAACAGGCTACCAAAAAATTAAAAGATCCAGGGAGTTTTACGATTCATGCTTAATTGGTAGTTTGACTATTGATAATGTGTTAGCTTATTTAGGGGCAAGTATAAATGTTATGCCTTATGCACTGTTTAAACGACTAGGTCTAGGGAAGCCCAAACAAACTAGGATGAGTATTCAACTAGCTGATAAAACTGTCAGAATCTCTAGGGGCATTATTAAAGATGTTTTAGTCAAAATCGATAAATTTGTTTTCCCAATAGATTTTGTTGTTTTAGACATGGATGAGGAAAATTCAATCCCTTTAATTTTAGGAAGACCTTTTCTTGCAACTGCCAAGACAAAAATTGATGTTGCCACTGGAGAACCCATACTTCGTGTAGGAGATGAATCAGTCAATCTTCAAGCTCTCGACTCAGCTAGAACCACAGAAGATGAAGGTAAGGAAGTCATTTCAATAGATAATCAAATTATTCAACCTCCATCGCAGGAAACATCACGAAGCATCAAAACTGAGCCAACACAAAAGCATATGATCAACAATTTAGAATAGCAGAAGATATGCATCGAAGAAAAGCCGGATCCACACGAAGTAAAACCTAAGGAACCACTAGAAGAGCTCATAGGAACATCCAATCACTTTAAAATAGGAGACCAGGTGCTGTTAGACAAAGCCAATCTTCACATCACTCCAACAGACTTGAGAACAAAGGGAGAAATCCTTCCCAAGGTACACGAAATCTTCCCCCAAAACACAGCCGAGGTAAGTAACCCAAAATTCGATAAATCCAAGGTAAATGCTTCTCGACTCCAACTTTGTCATGAAAATAAAATCGCAAGCATGAGGGAAGATATTCAAACCTTTAAACCTCCCTAAAATTTTCAAACATGAGGACAGTCTAGTTAAGACTATAAACGAGCGCTTCTCGGGAGGCAACCCAAACATTAACACTATTTATTTTCAAATTTTTTTTTCAATTTCTTTTCTGTCCATCTTTTTTCCTAGGTATTTAGTTGGAAACTAACATAAAAGTGTAGATTTCCATACCACACGGCCTAACACACGGCCGTGTCCATGGCCATGTGAACCACCAAAACTACCACACTGACAGGAGCAGGGCCGTGCAAGTCAGCCCAACCACTCCCCAACGTCACGAGCCCAACAACCCTAAAACACGGGTATCGACAAGAACATCACGGGCATCCCTATGAACCGTGTGAAGCTACTACTCTCTCAAAACGGGCGTGGCTGACTAAGAAGCGAGCGTATAAGAAGCAACATGCCATTAGTCACGGTCGTGCTAGGCAACCGTGTGAATCAACACACCCTCGGTACACAGGCATGGGAACATGCCAGATTTGAAATCTTATTTTAACCCCCACAGCCCTTCCTCTTTTTCCCATCTTCTTTCTTTTTCCTTCTTCCTCTTTTCTTTCAAATTTTTCTTCCTAATCATAGAAAAGATCCAAGACACTTGAGCAACACAAAGACCATGCCGAAGAAACGTAAGCATCATATCCTCAAAGGAAACCTCAACATGAGTTCATGCCGGCAGCTTCACTTAATTGACACGCCAAGGGTCTTGAAAACCTTTTCGGTTCTACTTTTCTTTTCTCGTCTCCTTTATTTTCCTTATCTATACTTCTTTGATGCTTAATATAATTTATTTCATATTAGATTCTTGGTTTTAGGTTCTAAAGGCTACTAGGGAATCACACAACACAGCCTTCAAAGTCACACCCACTTTACAAACCATCCAACAATAAGGACTCCTTAGTCCATTAGTCTTTTCTTTCAAATTCAGTTCTCTTCTTAGTCTCCTTCTTTTTATTTTCTTAATCTTTAAATTTAGTATTAGTATATCATTATCATTTCCCTAGATCTCTTGGTTATATCTTCACAGGCTACCCAATTTCTTCATCTAGCAAATTACTTTTCGGTAGCCACTCCACTAGGCCCATAGAAAACACCATCACCGCCACCAAAGATGCCAGAGATCATCCAGATTTAGGGAGCATTATTTTCTCCACCTATCTTTTTGAATTGGCATATAAATTTCATTATCTATCTTTGTACATTGAGGGCAATGTACATTTTAAGTGTTGGGGTAATAGTGCCTAACTTTTTGCATAATTCTCAAAACCCTGAAATTAGTCTTAATCAAAAGTATTTTTCTCATTAAATTAATTAGGATGAAATTTCTAATGATTTATGATCTTTATTGATATGTCTCTAATTAAATCATAGCTAATTGTGAATTGAGGATTAAATTTGAAGGATACTAGAGAATCAAGAATGATAAGTCTATTTTTCAAAAATAAAAATTGATAGGTTGTTGAACTGAATTTGAGTATTACCTTGAAGTTTGAAATTTAAAGGATTGATGTCAAAAACACCCATAATTTTTGAGATCTTGAGCCTTATAGAGCATATATTCTTTTTCTTGCTCACTTAATTGATTATGAGTGTGTCAACTTTAAACTGTTATTCTAGAACTTGCCTCGTTTATACATGTCGAGACCACATTAATGATTTGATACACTGAGATGATAAAGGCACCTAGGTTTAACCCATTCACTCCACTAAAAAGCCTACCTTCACAAATCAACCCTTAGTGAACCCCTTGAATCCTAATAGCCTTTTTATTGACTCACCCACTAATATTAAACCAAAATCCCTTTGTATTTGTTATCGACATTCCTTTGACTACCATCTATCGAGAATTGGCTTGATCAATTGCCAAATTAGGTTATTTCAATTATCAAAGTTCCTTTTATTAAGTTTTACTTAGTTTGTTCATAAATAAAAAATAAAAAATCCCAATATATTCAATATTGGTAGTATATAAAAGAGTTTAGAGCATTTAAACTCCAATTGGTAAAGAAGAAGCTCAGATTAAAGTAGTATCAAAATACTCCTTATTATGGAGTAATTATCAGAAGTAATATTATTAGTTTTCATTCGAAGTAAATATTCATATTTAGTTCAGTGTTTCTAGTTAGGTAATTTGTCAAGTCAATCTCAATTCCAACCCTTCTAATTCAGCCTTTTTCCACACCTTTAACCCTAGCCCTCACATAACCTTGGTTAAAGACCTTTTGATCTATGTATCAACTCATATCTGATGGTGGAGATTTGATTTCCAAGCAAGTCTATGGGATTAACTTTTCGTGTTCGACTTAGAGTGTTTATTCTTGAACCTTGAACACCTTTGAGTGACTTGAGTGAATCAATTGTGAGGACGTCAATCCTTGTCGGCTTTGAATTAAAGGTAATTACTTACATAAGGGGAAACACCTATGTTTTCGTACTACAAAGGGATGACTTATCATAATTGAATCTTTAGGACTATCTGAGTTGAATTATCCATGTATAAATTATCTATGAATTATGATGAGACAATATCGATAGGAATTATGAATTTTGGAAAGTTTGTTTTAATTGTAAATTGAGAATTTTGCTTGAGGACAAACAAAAGCTTAAGTGTAGGGGTATTTGATAAACCGTAAAAGTAACACATTTTAACCCCATATTTATTATGCTTTTGGATGATTTAGCCCTCAATTTATATAAAAAGATGCTCTTAATCCTTTCTTTTCATATTTATACTCAAGAGAACACCTAAGGATAAAAAGAACGTAAAACGGGCTTAATATGGACCAAAGTGGGCCAACCCAAGAAGTCGACACGGCCTGGACTTCATGCCACAGGGCTATGCCCCAATATTTAGATTGCACACGGTCAACCCTGATTTACACGACTGTGCCTCATCGACAAAAAGCCTAACACGGCTTGGACTTCATGCCATATGGCCGTGCCCCAATTGGCATACCCGAAGCACGGCCTCTACCTATATATTACATGGGCATGTCATAGCCATGCCTAAATCGACAGGATGGAAACACGAGCTGGACCATGATTTACACGGGCATGTCAAGGCCATGCCTCTGCCGCAGGAAAGAGTAATTTCACTCGGAATTGGATGCTTGGAGCCCAAGAAACGCAATGTTATGTCCACTCAAACACTTATGATGAATTTCACTTGAATTACGAGCACTTAGGAGCCAAGTAAAGCATCCCAAACGTCTATAGAAACAATCCAAGGCAGTAATTCAAGGTCGTGAGGTTTTAGTAGAGTTTTCTACCAAAGCTTTACTCGTTTAGAAAACTACTCGAAGATAGCCAATTGATCCATCTCGAAGAGTCGGAATTCTACTCAAGATAGAGGATCTCCTCTTCAATTCCTTCAGGGGTTTTTAAGGATTTCCTATGATTTGTTTTATCTTTTCTCTTGAGATGATTTCTTGTTTAATTATGAACTAAACCCCTCAGATACCTGAAGGGGATGAAACCTATGATGGATTTTGTTATTTAATTCTTTTAGTTTATATGATAAATACTTAGTTTGTTCTGAATTATGTTGCTTAAATTTATCCGATGTGCTTAGGTGGAGGAGGAATAGACCCTGTCTAAGAGTAGATCTAGTATAATTAAGCGGAGTTGATCAGGAGCCTAGAGATAGGGGTACAAGATTTTGCCGGATTAGGGTGAAACCTAATATGGAAGTCCATTGATCGATTGACTACTTCCTTAGGGGGTTATTATAAGAGAACGAGAGTTCCACTAATTAACCTAAGGCTAGACATTATTCACTTCGAGAGAAGGTTTAATATAGGTTAGGGAGTCTCACGGATCAAGCTAAGTAAAAGAAATCATATGAATTGGAAGTTAGATAATAAGTGATGTCATAGATGGATTCTTCCCGAAGGTATCGTCTTTATCAATTGAGTTTTCTTCAAAGTCTTTTCCCAAAGTTTATTCTTTTGCTTTGTATTTAAAGTTTAAGTATTTCATTTGTTTTAGTTTAATAAACCAATCACTCCATATTTAGGCTAAATAATAGAAAGAAAGTGAGTAATAGTACTTTTAGGTTCCTTGGGTTCGATAAGATATTCTTGCCGAGCTATACTCTTTGCTTGATAGGTGCACTTGCCTCTATCATTATCGTGATCGATCACTGTGTTCGATCACTCTTTTATAAATATTAAAACTAGGCTGTTTTGTAGTGATTAGTTGTTATATGATGTATTCATTTCACTATGATTTCATGTGCATAGGATTGGGGAAATGTTGATGATGTTAAGGGGAAGTGTATATATGTGACTTTGTCACACTATTCTGATGGCTCGGTGCCATATTTGTATATCGGTGACTTGGTCACATTGATTCAGTGGCTAGGCCACATTTTATCATCTTTGAGCAGCATGACCGCCAAAGAGGAGTGTAGCTGATGGAGGGTTGATTGTAGAAATCCCCACAGGTGTGCTGAGGTTAGATATATGGAGCGAGTGTAGAGGATGGAACATTAGGATGGGATGGGTCTATCATATTGATTATTGGATATGTTATAATGTTTGGGCTTTGGCCGATTGATATATGGGGTCTTAGGCCTAGTTGTGATATGTGGGGAAATTGCACACTGAGTCTTCATGACTCACCCCTTCTGCTTAACTTTTGCAGGTGATTCCTAGTTCAGTGGATTTAGGCTGGAGTGGACTTCGAGGTGGCCATGCTCAGTTTTTATTAAACTAAACTTTGCCTTCATTGTCATTTTATATTTTGGGGATTTTGTTTTGTAATAAGGCCATTAACTATTTGGGTTTATTTCTGGTTTGAACTATAATCACTTTAATCTATGCATTAATTGGTAAGACGTTTTCTTTATAAAATGTGAATGATAGTTTTCTCACAACTTAACCAACGATTTCATAATCGAAATTAAATAACAAATCTTAAGTTAACTTAATGCATCAAGTGTTTTTCAAACGTCACCTAAACACAAAGAAAGGGGCTAATCACAACTTTTGTAAAAAGAACACTGAGTTTTCAGACGAACTACGGATCTTGAAGTTTCTAAAAGAGATTTTAGCATTTTTATTTCAGACTATCACGAAGTTTTATAAAATTTTTTTCATGTGATATACCATATCCAGTCGTGGTGTTTGGGCTAGGTTTGGGGTATTACAATTGTGGTATCAGAGCCTGGTTGTAAAACTCGATTATAGGTTTTGTGTTCAAAATATTTTCCAAAATTAGTCTAAAAATGGTTTAGAAAGAAAATGTATATATGTACATGTTTTTTGGAAGCATGGCACCGAGTCTCGGCATCAAGTCCGTACGGTAAGTTTTCTGTCTGAATTGGGTGATTTGCATGAAGTAATTATACTATGCCATGAATGCTAGAATTAAGAAACTCAAACTTTAGAGATTGAAACCCTTAGATATATGTATGTTCAAAAAAAAACTACTTATAACTCTATTTTCCATAAGACTACTCGTTAATAAATAGTGAAAAGAAATGCTAATCCATAAAATTTGTAATCAAATTAATACGATACGATAGACATGAGTGCTAGAGGATGTGGACGTGGTACACGAGACCGTGGTAGAGGCTGGGGTGTTGAAGTTGAGTTTTCAGAAGTAAGACATGTTGAGAGGCTGTGTTATTGACTTTAGGGGTAGTTGGGAGGATTTTCTATCGCTGGCAGAATTCACTTACAATAATAGCTACCAATCCAAAGATCTGAGATGGCATCCCACGGTTATCAGATGGTCGTGAGGTGTTGAACCCTACATGCTGGATAGAGTTAGGTGAGCGACAGTTGTTGGGTCCAAGTTGATCTCAGAGATGGAGGAGAAGGTTAAGTTGACTTGGGATCGATTGAAAGAAGCTTCCGACAGACATAAATATTATGCAGCCCAGAAGTGTAAGGAAATAGAATTTGCAGTGGGTGATCGAGTTTTCTTGAAAGTTTCACCATGGAAGAAGGTATTGAGGTTTGGACGGAAGGGCAAGTTAAGTCCCAGGTTCATCGGGCCTTATCGATATTGAAGCATGTTGGATCAGTGGCATATCAGCTAGAGTTACCTCTAAAATTGAGGCAGATACACGATGTATTCCATGTCTCGATGTTGAGGCATTACCGTTTTGAGCCGTCTCACATAGTGCCAGTAGGGGAAATTGAGGTAATATCAGACATATCTTTCGAAGAGGAACCAATGTAGATTTTAGATCGAGACGTTAAGGTACTAAGGAGGAAATCAGTTCCATTGGTTAAAGTCTTATGGCGTAATCATTATGCAGAGGAAGCCACGTGGGAGTCGGAAGAGGCAATGCGACAGCAATACCCTCACCTCTTCTGATCAGGTAAATTTCGAAGGCTGAAATTTATTTAAGGGGGTAGAACCATAACATCCCAAGTTAGAGAGTTTTGTATTTCATGTTTTTGTATGTTCGGTTTGTTCTGCTTGCAATTTGGATGTGTTTGGGGGTCTTAGGAAGGCTCGGGTTTGAGTCTGAGCCATGGTTAAATTTTAGTTTTAGGGCACTTTAGGGGGAACTTGTAGAGGTAGGTCTTATATATATTTGTGTGTGTTTAATGACACAAAGGGGTGTGGAAGAGTGGTAAGTGATGCTTAGGAAGCAAGAGGAGTGACTCCTCAAGGGGAGCTTAGAGGAGAAGGGAGCAAGTTCGAGTCTCATAGCTCGCATGTTGGAGTTTCTTTTTGGCGCCAAGATGGAGGAGAGGTAGTTTGGCTAGGACTTTAGTGTGTGGGAGTTGAATGAGTCAACACATTTGAAATGAAAAGAGGAGAGGAGTTGGTGGAGTAAGAATGGGTCAAGCATTTGAAATGAGGAGAAGAGAGTGAAAGGTGGAGAAAATTGGGGGATGTGGAGAGAGGGAGAGTTGTGGATGAATTGGGAAGGTGTGGAGTGTGTGTGTAGACGGTTTAGCTTGGCTACGTAGGGGGTCGAACCTTCATTGTAGCTCTTAAGCATTTTGTTGTGCATGATCAGTCATCTAAGAGTGTAGTGCCGAAATCGTTCCCAAATAGGTGCTTGTGTTGCTTCTTTTCCATTTACCTCCAAGATCATTCTCTTTCACTTCTTTTGCACTTTTCTTTCAAGCTTTGATTCATTTCTCTTCTACAAAAACCGAAACATCTTTTAGCTTCATTCTTCTCCATATTGCTCTTTGGTGATAGCCAAATATCATATTAGTGATTGTGGTTTCTGTATTTCTTTTTCCTTCCACTTGCTAATTGCTTTCCTTCATAGTCGAATCTCCCTAGACCATTTGCTACCTGCTTCTTCTTCATAACTGAACCTGTAAGTGCCATAGTCGAATCTTATTCTTTGCTTTTATTTTCTCTTTTCTCTTCTTTATTTCCTATTTCATGGAAGCCGAATTCCCTTTTTTCGTCAAGTGTAGGCACCCTTTCTATTGATTTTGCTAATAGAAGAATATAGACTCTCTATTCATCATACTCTTGTTTCGGTAAGGAGCCTTCTTCTCTTTTCTTCTCGTTCTTTTTCTTTCTCTATATGGTTTGGTTAAATTGAAGTTTCTGACTCACTTAGTGGGGCACTGACCGATTGTAGAGGGGCATATCTCTATCATCTCTTCATCGTGTGGCCAACTTTTGAGAGAATCTTGGTAAGTTGGATATGGCTGAATGTATAGAAATGGGGTCCTTATCGATTTGTTTGGATGAAAGGCCATTTCCTTTGTTTTATTTTTGTGAATCGGTTCTAACTTGGAGTTGATTAGGGACTCATTCGGTTTCTTAGGCCAAGCCTTCTAGCATTCGATTTCTATTAATCAAGGTAAGGAACTTCTTTGATTTGGGTACCTATTCTCTCTTTCTTTTTCAATGTTTTAGCCTAGTTTCCTGATCAAGATCCTTTCATGGATACGAATGCCAGTCAAGTGAAGGAGGGGGTTGGACTCGTAGTCTCTGCCCCTAAGTTTTAAAAACATGCAGTATTGGCGGTACGAGACTTTCTGTTGGGTTATGGTAGGGAACCGACATCTGCTCGGGATTGGCAGATTGTGATCACTTCTTCTATTGAAAGTATCGACAATATCGAGAGTATTGTCCTTCACGTTTACTGATGTGTAATTCCCACACCTTCTTTTGTTTGATATATAATAAAAAGTATATGTGTTGTTTGGAAGCTGAAAATTCAGTAATGGCTAATGAGTTACCCTTGGAGGGTAGAATCAAAATACCAGGTTAGTTATTCCTCAATTAAATCTCATAAATATTATCATTAGCATGAATATGCATGTGCTCTAAACATTCCATGTATGTTGTTATATGATGTATTCATTTCACTATGATTTCATGTGCATAGGATTGGGGAAATGTTGATGATGTTAAGGGGAAGTGTATATCGGTGACTTTGTCACACTATTCTGATGGCTCAGTGCCATATTTGTATATCAGTGACTTGGTCACATTGATTCGATGGTTAGGCCACATTATATCGACTTTGAGCAGCATGACTGCCAAAGAGGAGTGCAGCGAATGGAGGGTTGATTGTAGAAATCCCCACAGGTATGCTAAGGTTGGATATATGAAGCGGAGTGTAGAGGATGGAACATTAGGATGGGATGGGTCTATCATATTGATTATCGGATATGTTATAATGTTTGGGCTTTGGACAATTAATATATGGGGTCTTAAGCCTAGTTGTGATATGTGGGTAAATTGCACACTGAGTCTTCATGACTCACCCCTTTTGCTTAACTTTTGTAGGTGGTTCCTAGTTCAGTGGATTCGGGATGGAGTGGACTTCGAGGTGGCCATGCACAATTTTTATTAAACTAAACTTTGCCTTCATTGTCATTTTCTATTTTGGGGATTTTGTTTTGTAATAAGGCCAATAACTATTTGGGTTTATTTCTGGTTTAAACTTTAATCACTTTAATCTATGCATTAATTGGTAAGATGTTTTCTTTATAAAGTGTGAATGATAGTTTTCTCACAACTTAACCAAACGATTTCATAATCGAAATTAAATAACAAATCTTAAGTTAACTTAATACAACATCAAGTGTTTTTCAAACATCACCTAAATGCAAAGAAAGGGGCTAATCACAACTTTTTAAAAAGAACATTGAGTTTTCAGACGAACTTCTGATCTTAAAGTTTCCAAAAGTGATTTTAGCATTTTTATTTCATACGATCACGAAGTTTTATAAAAATCTTTTCATGTGACATACCAGATTCGGTTGTGGTGTTTGGGTCTGGTTTGGGGTGTTACAAATGATATGAATTTGAGTTTGTTTTGTAAGAGCCCATTTTTTAGTGGTGTCAAAAATAGTGGTTTCGGGGCGACAAATTTGACTAGTAAGTTTGTAAATATTATTATTTAAAATTTACTATTCAAATATGGTTTTAAAAAGGTTTTTGATATGGTAATTTATGTTATATGAATGATTAATTAGGTTCAAGTGGTATGACCCTAAAGCCAAGTGGTTTTAAAAAATGAGATATTGAGACCTCGTTTCTATAAATCGAGTCTTAAATACTTTTATAAATATTTACGGAGTGTTATTAAGGTTGTATTAAAGTTTCATTAGGAAATTTTAACATTTGGATGGTTAATTAAGCAAAAAGCACTAAATTGTAATAGTTGAAAAAGTTAATCACTATTAGTTTAAAGGTGTTAATTGATTAAAGAAACATAATTAGATGGCCTTAATGGGTAAATTACCCATTCTTAAGATGGTGGACGACTTAAGTTTTAATTTCTTTTAATTTATATGTTTTATAAATTATTTTATTATTAAAATAAAAAAGGTTAAAAAATAAGAAAATATAATGTTTTCTTCTCCATTTGTTTGTTCATCACCAAATGCTCCATAGAAATATTTCAAGGTTCAGATATGGCTATTTCTTTGCATGGTAAGCCATTTTCATTTCTAATAAAATTTATGTTTTTTAAGATCGTTGCAATTAGGTCCAGCTAGCTCATACCTTTGTTTTTTAAATTGTTAAAGATTTTGTATGTTTCTATTGATGAATCTTTGTGATTTTATATTTTAAATGATGAATTTGAAGTATTAGTTGTTATTTATAAGTATTTTGTTAAGTGATTTTTGATGAATTTAAAGATTAGGGATTAAATTGTTGAAATAGTAAAAATACAAGGACTTGATGTGAATTTTTTTCAAATATGGGCCGTAATGGAAGCTATGAACATTTAGTTGACATGGGTTTTCAATAAAAATGGTTAATTTGCATGTTTTAGGCTCAATGACTAAATTAAATAAAAGTAAAATGTTAGGGGAAATTTTGTAAAAATGTCAAAAAGGACAAAATTGCATAAAATGAAATGGTTTTTCTATCTGAATTAATGAATTGAATAAAATTATTGATTTAGATCAAGAACGAGTGGAAAATCGAGGAGAAGGAAAATTACCAAATAGCCCCTATACTTTGACATGTTTGCAATTCAGCAATGTAAGTTCATAGTGTTTCAATACATAAATAAGTTTCTACTTGAATTTTTATATAGTTCTTTAATTAAATGTTCATGGTTAATTATTGAATGATTGCACTTACATGCCCCTGTTTGTACTTAGGTACCCCTGATTGCGCTTATGTGCCCTGTTTGTACTTCGGTACCCCTGAGTGCACTTATGTGCCCCTGTTTGTACTTCGGCGCTCCTGATTGCACTTACGTGCCCCTGTTTCCACTTTGGTACCCCTGGTTGCACTTTTCTGTCCCTGGTTATACTCCGGCAACTCTAAATCAAATATTATATAAACTATGTCATGCATTAATGAAAATGAAAGGAATGTAAGTGTTCAAATGAACTATATCATGTATTAATGAAAAGGATTGAAATGGTAAACTTAAATGAAAATATGCTCATGCTCATGAAAAGGTTGTATGAATCAAATGATGTATGTTCTCATGAATTGGCTTATCATGTGGTTGAACCCAAAAGAGTTATGTGTAAATGCACTAACTTCTGTAATGATGATGATGTTTTAGCTTGTGCCAAGCTTGTGGTTATGGTTAATGTCTATGCTTATGCTTTGTACTATGCAAATGAAACGGGTAAGAAAAGGGAATGAAACGGTAAGTTCATAATTGGGATATAATATGATGATATGGTAATGTTAATGAATAAAAGGTTATGTTCATAAATGGTGTAACAACCCATTTTTAGTCAAATCAAAACAGTGGTTTCTGGACCAAAATTCGAATTTGAATTATTTATTGTAATGTTTGCAGCATGATTGAATGATTGTGTGAAAGTTTTGTTTAGAAATTTTATCATTTGAAGGGTTAATTTGATAAAAAGGATTAAATCGCGTAAAGCGTAAAACTTGAGTTCTAATAGCTAAAGGTGTCTAATAGCTATAGAACCTTAAATTTAAGGTCCTTAAGTGGTAATTAGACCATTATTATGATAGTGGATGATAGTGGCTTGGTAAAATTGAAATAATAAATGTTCATTAAGGTTAAACTTGTAATTTGGATAATAAAGGTTAAATAAACAAAAAAAATCATAAATTATGTTCATCTTCTTCCTTTAGCCAAATTTGGCAAAAGAAAAAGTCATACTTAGGGATTCCATTCAGCCAAGCTCCCATTGTCTATTAAGGTACGGTCTTTGTCCCATTTTTAATGATTTCTATATTTTTGAGATCGTTGCAGCTAGTACTAGCTAGCCCAGGGACTAATTTGCAAAATTGTTAAAGATTTTGAATGCTTCCATTGATGAATATGTATGAGTTTTGATGATTGATGATAGATTTTGAATGTTGGTTGATAGTTAAACAAGTTTTGTAAAGTAATTTATAGTGAAAATGCAAAATAGGGATTAAATTGATAAATGTATAATTAAATTGATAAATGTGTAATTTATGTGGTAAATATACGAAATAAATTAAATATGTGGGTTTCTAGGGACACTAGAGTAATTCACTATAGTTAAATTGGATTAAATTGCATGAATTTATGATTTTAGGAAATAAGGACTAGATTGTAAAAATGTAAAAGTTTGGGGAAATGTGTAAAATAGCCTTAATGTGTGTTTTGGATTGAATTGAATAAGTAGAAGAATAAGTAAGTTTATTTTGATTACTTATAGATCAAGAAAATAGGAATTTAGACTTAGATCAGGGAAAAAGCAAAGTAATTGAATAGTCGGTCTGTTTCGTCATTTTCGTATACGAGGTAAGTTCGTATAATTGAACTCAATTATACACTTTAACAACCCATGTAATAACTCAAATTTGGGCCTAGTAGAATTAGGCCCATTGGGCCTTGAGCTTGGGAGCATTTAAAATGTTTTGAGAACAAGAGAACGACATTATTTCAAGTTGGACTTATTGGGAAGGTCATTTTGGAAAGTTACGGGGTTTCTAAGAAGTTCCGGGTTCAGGTTAGGCCATAGGAAAGTTTTAGTGTTGAAGCACTTTAAGGAGAGAAGGTAAGTATCATCAAGGCTTATGGAAATAAGTGTGCATTTTGCTAGCACAAGTGAAGCTAGTAGAGGAGTGGTGTGATGTTGCGTATGGGCTTGAGGGGTGGAGTTCGAATCCCACCTAGTGCAAAATTTTGATTAATTTTTGTGCTATCCATCCATAATGTCGGCCATGGTTGTATTTTTGGTAAGGTGGACCTTTTAATTATAGAAAGGTGGCTAAGGAAATATGGTAAGGAGGTGTATGGAAAGGAGTAAAAGAAAGGAGCAAGAAGGGGGATATGTTGGCCAGTTTTAGGGAAGATGTTTTGGAAAGAAGTTTATGGTCAACACCTATCCTTTTGGCAATAGTTTCACACGATTTTGTTAGGGGGAAGGGAGAGCCGAATTTTTGCAAGCCATTTTGCTAGTTTTGGTGCTTGAGAGGTATTTTTCTTTTGTTTGAACACTTTGTGTTTCTTTTCCAAACCTTTTTCTTTGTCTTGCCGAAACATTCCCCTTGCTTTGGCAGAAACTACTAAGGCACTCTTCCTCAATCCATTCTTTTCTTTTGATCATTTCATAAACCTTTTCTTTTTTCTTAAATTGACATTATCTTGTGATCAAAATTTCTTGTTTGATTCTATCCATAGCCGAACCTATTACCACCCTACTTCTTCACCATTTCTTTTCCTTTTGTGTTGGACAATCTCTTCTTAATCAAATCGGTAAGTGATCTTATATCGCTCTTTTCACTTCATTTTCTCTTCCTAGTCGAATATGTGTTCATCATTATTTGGTTAGTTTACTTTGTTTCTTATCGAAACATTACTCTCTATCACTCTTATGTTGTGATCAATACTTTTTTGTAATGTTATAGTGGGTGGGCGAATACCATTTCATTGACGATTCAATTCTAGCCATAAGTCCAATTGGTGAAAGTTGGATCTACTATTGTCAAGGTAATGGATCTCTTTAAAGTTCATCTCAACATCTCTCAATATTTGATTATTCCGTTAAAATGGAATGATAGATTTGTCTAATTGGTTGTTATAGGAATTAAATCGTCGTCATTATTAACTCGTTGGTTCTACGGAGATAGTGGTAAGCCAAACTCTTTTCCCTTAAACAATCGATATATATTGTAATATCATTTTGATTAAGACTTTTTCCAATGGAGGCAAGCGGTACCGAATCGAAAGGAAAAGTGATTGGATATCACAAAAGGAGCGGATTTGTGATTCCTACTCCTAAGTTCAAGCGAAGGGCAATATCGGTGGTTCGAGATTTTCCACCGGGTTGTGGACCATCATCCGGTGAGAATCGACAAATCGTTGTCGTTCACGATTTTGAGAGTAAGTATTATAGATCGCTTGGTTTAGTTTTGGGTTAATAAATTGTGTATTATGTTGTCTTAGGTGCCGACGATCAAGATATGTTATAAATGGCAACTTGCATGCGATTGGTGTGTTTGGCGGGGTGGGTTGACTTGATCCCCACAGGTGTGAAGGGATGGTACGGGTTGTGTGTAGTGGATGGATTATTAGATGGGTTGGGTTGCATACATTTATTTTATTTATACATTGGTATGTAAGAGGGCTTAGGCCTAAGGTGATGCTAAATGGGTTCAAGCCAGTGGACAACGGTAAGGAGATTATACACTGAGTTTTAATAACTCACCCCTTTTTCCTTAAACCCTTGCAGGTAATGCTCAGTAATGTGGATTTGGGCCATGGATGACTCGGTGGAGGCCATACTTCAGAAATGGTGTTTTATTTTGAACTTTAGATTTCTATTTCCGTTCACTTTATTATTTTGGGTTTTATGTTGTAATAAGGCCTCTAAAATATTTTATTTTTGCTTTATGTTTGACAAACTTATTATCTTGCTCAAATTACTTTAAATGGAAATTTTTCTAAAAACTTAAATAAAGATTTTCCGAAATAGATTAACAAATGGATTTCATAACAAATTTCTACAAATATTTTAACTCAAAAATTTTCTTGAATTATTAAATGATATTTTCAAAAGTCACAGTTATAAAATCTCTAGTTCAAATTTATCCATTTATCAATCAATCTTCGAGGTTAGTAGTATTTTATCAAATATTTCAAATCAAACTTGTTTTCTTGGTTTTAAAAAATCAATACCTATTTTAGTACGAATAAAAAGGTTTAACATGTTTTCCTCATGTGACATGTCAGATCCGGTCATAACGCATGAGTTGGGTTTGAGGTGTTACAGCCCAAATTTCAGCGATGTCAAAAATAGTGGTTCGAGACCACAAAACCCGACAAATAAATTGTAATGCCTTAAAAATCTTGAGACCCTAATTTTGTGCATTGAAGTTGGTATGAATGTGTAGCACTTAGTTATTATTATTAAGTTATTATTGGCCTTATTTGAAGCCTTAGAGATAGGGGAGACCATAGGGAAAATTTTATTTTTCTTGCTTAGTGGACCCTAGTCTCAGGCATGAGGCTTTTTAAGTAGATTAAGAGAAAATAGGACACAAATGGTTTTGTGGTCCAGTGGTAAGTGGCGTCACTTGAGAGCTATGAGGTGGCGTGTGTGAAAGCTGAAGAAGTCCAAGGTTCAAGTAGGAGGAGTGCATTTTGGAGTGTTTTATTTTGCATAGGTGGACAGTAAGAGTTGTGTTGATTTTGTACTCTTGCCATGGAGAGTTTGAAGTAAGCAGGACTGATGGATGTGGAGGAGATTTCGGGTAAGATTAAGGTATTATTTGAGAGAAAAGTTAGAAGATGGGGAGTAAGGATGTGATGGTTTTATTCTCCCCCTCAATCGGTTTCTCCCTTTTTTATTGAATTTTCACTAAGCTAAATTCCCTTCATTGCCAAAATTCTATCACCCTTCTTTGTTGAATCTCTACTCTTGCCAAACCATTGTTGTTGCTCCTCCACCTCAATCGATTGTTATCTACTCTTGGTCACATTTGGAAGCCAAATCTTGTTCAAGTAGATATCTAAGCTGCAAGATCAAAGGAGAATTTTGGTAAGTCTTAGTTGAACCTTTTTAGTGTGTTTTTTTAAAAGTCGAAGGCTATCTAACCCCTCCTTGTCGTTAACTTGTATTAACAAGGGTAAGACTCAACAATCGCAAGCGTGGTAGGTAAGGATTGCCAACAAGGTGGTAAGTGTTCTCGACTCAGTCATGGTTTAATAGATGGCCGAATCTATAACACCCCAAACCCGACCCATACGGCTTGACCGGATCTGGTATGCTACAGGTTGAATGTTGAAAATTTTTCTTTAAAGGGGTTATGAAAATCTCAGTTTATTTTAACCGACTAATCATTAATTGTGACATTTTTGAAAGGGACCTTAACATTCGCGTTGAATGTGCTTGAAAAGCCCATTTTCATTTCACTTGTAATTAAGTCTTTGAAAACATAAGCTTATAAATTGTAACATTAAAAAAATATAGATCGATAACCTAAGTTATGGAGGCCTTATTACAAAAATAATCCCAAAATTAAAACTAAATGAAAAACTGAAATAGTTTATGAAAATAAAAGACTTGATGGCCCCTCGAGTCCGCCTCGGCTCCCATATCCATGATCTACTGCTCATCTAAAAAGTTAGGAAAAATAAAAGGGTGAGTCACCATGACTTAGTGTGCAAATCCCGAAAACACATAAAAGCCTTGGGCCCACAAACATATTATGGGCCTTGGACCATGGCAACAAAATATATTTACATGCAATATGGCCCATCCCAAAACTAAGAGTCCATCCTCTACACACCCCCGTACCAACCATCACACCGTGGGGATTTCTACAATCAACCCTCCATCCGCTACACACCATATGGACAGATGTGCTACCTGTCATAAAGACCGATCACTATGTGACCTATGTGTCAAAGCCACCATCGCTATGCGACCTGCTCCCCTTCATCATATCAATCCCATCCCATGCATACATACATGCAAGAATCAGAATATTTAACTACCTAAACAGATCACATACTTTAACATACTTCGATACACATAGAGAAGTTTCTATGACTACGTACCTAGCATCCCTTGCCTACCCTTTTTTGGGTAACACGACTGTTCATACAGCCTCATTTTTCGAGTTTTAGCCCATAACATAGATATAATATGATTTAACTAGTGTGATAGAGATCTACACACTGACATCGACAGACAAGATTTCTATGTCGACACTATCAGAAGTCGATATGACTGCTAACTGCCTAAGGTTTTGCTCCGAAGCCGGTCCACAACATGGCGGCCAATCCCAAACTGCTGACATCGCACGTTTCTTGAACTTTAGGGCTGGGACTATAGATCCAACACCTTCCTTCAATTTGCTAACATTCGAGTCCATGAATGACCTTAGTTAGAGGATACTATAATGATTACTTAATGAGGCATTAGGTTAAGGCACAATAAGGAAAAGAAACCGATTGAACACTTAGGGAGAATCAAAACCCTTACCTTGAAATCCTAAAAAGTAATGTGGTTCGAAGGCTAACGATTTTTAGTTTAGAAACCTTGGCAATTAGATCTCATTCAAATCCCGAAATGCTGCCCAAAAAGAACATGAGATCAGTGAAAACGTCAAACTAATGATGGCCTAACAACCAACTAGCCATTAGGCTATGGTCTCAAAAATTGGAAGAGAAGAAAAAAAAAAGAACAAAAGAAATCAGCACTTACCTTAAGACAGAAAATTTGACAACTCCTAGGGAATTTCAGCTTTTGAGAAGATCAGAAAGAAAAGATGATCTCAAGAGATCTATGAAGATTCGGCTTTGATGAAGAAATCGACAATGAGAAAAGAATAGACAAGGGTATTCGGCTATGGAGATGAAAGCAGAGAAAACAATCGAATTTCGGCTTTTGCATAAAAATGGAGATGAGAGAATAAGATTAGGGGTTTCAGCTTTTGAATAATAAGAGAAGAGAATGGGAAATAAAACCCAATTGCTGAAAATAAACAGATATTTCCGCCACCTAAACACAGAATTTTGGCACCTACTACCTAAAACCCGAAAATGCCCCTTCCTCGAACTAAAACTAATCAATTAATGAGGGAAAATTCAGCACCCCTCTGGCATATTGAAACCGATTTCTTCCCCCTCTAAGAGATTGAAATTCGGCCACCACTGGCTGTTCAATAAATAACTCCTATTCTTTCTCCCTTATCTTTATCCATTCACACCTCCAAAAGAGGACTAAATAACACCACCTCTTCCTTCCTTTATTAGCACATTATCCACATTATCCAAGTCATTTAATCCCTCTTAATTTTAAGCCTTATTGCCGTCCCACTTGCTCCTCCTAAGTGCTGAAAATGTTCCAAATACATGGGCTCCAAGCCGCCATAACTTGGGCCTCTTCACCTACTAATGACGCCACCTTATAGCTCCTTTGCAGCGCCCCTTGCTACTGGGCCACAAGGCCATTTTGTAATTTAAACCACAGATACCATCTTTTAAACCGTATATTGTCCAAACAGAAAATTTAACCAAGGCCTCAGCCCTATCCCGAGCCCAATCTGGACCCCTAACACTCTAATTAACACATTACACATAACCACTCATTAAATGCATAGGCCCATTAATTCAGGATGTTACAGTTCTACCCCCTTAAAGAAATTTTGGCCTCGAAATTACCTGATCAGAATAGATGCAGGTATTGTTGCCATATTGCTTCCTCCATCTCCCAAGTAGCTTCCTCTGAACCATGATTCCGCCATAGAACCTTAACCAACGGAACCATTTTCCTTCGCAACACTTTAACATCACGATCCAGGATTTCCACTGGTTCCTCTTCAAAGGATAGGTCAGGTCTTACCTTGATTTCCTCTACAGGCAGTACATGAGATGGATCTGAACGATATCATCTCAACATAGAAACGTGGAATACATTGTGAATCTGGCTTAGCTCAGAAGGTAGCTCTAGCTGATAGGCTACCAGCCCTACTCATTTCAACACCCGATAAGGTCCGATAAACCTGGGACTTAATTTACCCTTCCGTCTAAACCTCAACACTTTCTTCCATGGCGACACCTTCAAGAACACCTTGTCACCCACTGCAAACTCTATGTCCTTCCTCATTCATACTGAAGTCCATCGATCCATCACTTGATCCTACATGAAACTTCACCTTTAGCAACTCATCGGTCTACTGCTTCTCCTTAACCTGACTAAACCAAGAGGGTTTCACTTGAAGTTCAGCCAATAAGCTCCCATCATCATACAAACTATGGTGAGCAAACATTGTCCCTCAAGTTAGAGATTACTTTACAACTTAAGGCATCCGCCACTACATTAGCTTTACCCGGATGGTACTCGATCGAGCAATCATAATCCTTTAACAACTCGATCCACCTCATTTGCCTTAAATTCAACTCCTTCTAGGTCAAAAGGTATTTTAGGCTCTTATGATCAGTGTAAATAACAGATTTCTCCCGTACAGATAATGTCTCCAAATCTTTAAAGCAAAAACCACCGTTGCCAACTCCAAATCATGGGTGGGATAATTTGCTTCGTGGGATCTTAACTACCGAGATGCATACGCAACAACCTTTCCATCTTGCATCAACACGCATCCTATTCCCATGTGTGATGCATCACAGTAAATCATGAATTCCTTCCCAACCTCCGGTTGAATCAATACTGGAGCCTCCGTCAAAATCCTTTTCAACTTCTCAAAACTCTCTTGCTGCTTACTAGACCAAATAAACGAAACTCCTTTCCTTAATAACTTAGTCAATGGTGTCGCGATTGAGGAAAATCTTCAACAAACCTTCGATAGTACCCGGCCAGACCAAGAAAACTCTGAATTTCTACCATAAACTTTGGCGGATCCCAATCCAACACTGCTTCAATTTTTCGAGGGTCAACCCTAATCCCCTCTGCCGACACAACGTGGCCTAGAAAAGTAACTTCACTTAGCCAAAATTCACATTTACTAAATTTGGCATACAACTGCTTCTCCCTCAGAATCTGCAAAACCACTCACAGATGTGAATCATGCTCCTCTTCCGATCTTGAGTAAACCAAGTATCATCTATAAATACCACAACAAACTGATCCAAGTAGGGTTAGAACACTCGGTTCATCAAATCCATAAATGCCGCTAGTGCGTTAGTCAACCCAAATGGCATTACCAAATATCTGTAATGGCCACAATGGGTCTCGAAAGCTATCTTATGAATATCCAATTCTTTGACCTTAAGCTGATGGTATCCTGATCTCAAATCTATCTTTGAGAACACTGACGCCCCTTTCAGTTGATCGAATAAGTCATCAATCCTTGGCAATAGATACTTGTTCTTGATAGTCAACTTGTTCAGCTGAAGGTAGTCAATGCACATACGCATTGATCCATCCTTCTTCTTAACAAATAACACCGGCGCTCCCCAAGGCGACACACTTGGTCGAATAAATCCTTTATCTAACAACTCTTGTATTTGTGCTTTTAACTCAACCAACTCCTTTGGTGCCATCCTATATGGAGTGATAGACAATGGTGCTGTTCCCGAAAGAAGATCGATACCAAACTCCACTTCACGATCCGGGGGTAATCTCGGAAGCTCTTCTAGGAAAACATCAGGAAATTCCTTCACCGTCCTAATGTCCCCAACAGTTAGGTCCTTGGCTTCTAGAGCCCAAACAAACATTAATATCACCTCGCATCCTTTTCTCACCATCCTTTCTGCTCTTAGGGCAGTCACTACATTCGACAAACAGTTCCCCTTTCTCCTATCACCAACACTTCACCACCATCGGGGGTTCTTAACACCATACGCTTATCTGCACAATCTAAATTAGCTCAGTACTTCACCAACCAGTCCATGCCTAATATTAAGTCAAACTCCTCAAATGGTAATTCCATCAGATCCGTCTGGAAAACTATTCCCTGAACTTCTAAGGGTACCTCCTGATAGAGTTTATCTACTACCACAAATTGTCCTAATGAGCTAATTACAGTCATCGCCCTAGGGGTAATCTTGAAATCTAAACTTAAAGTTCCAAACACACTACTAGCAACATATGAATTTATCGACCCAATGTCAATCAATACTGTGTAAGGCAAATCAATTATTAAAAATGTACCAGTTATAACATCCGGTGCGTCAGCCTCCTCTCGACATCTGGCAACATAGACTAACCCCATTGTCTTCCTCGGTGTTTCTTACCCTCGGCCGGTGCTCCACGACCGATCAAACCGTTACCACCTCTAGCTGGACCACGACTCCTCTATGGCTGCTGACCTTCTCTACCTAGCTGAGCATTTCCCTACCCTACGGGTCCTACATCGCTCCGTGGCTGTGGACAGTCCCTAATCTGATGGTCGAATGATCCACACCTAAAGCACTTTCCACTGCCTGTCCAACACTCACCTACATGGAATTTACCACAGCGAACACACCTCCATGTCTGGTTTGCAGCAGGTCTCTCCACTCAGTTCGGCCCATCCGACCTAGGTCTTTTCTGAATACGCCAAGCTGCTCTTGGCGATCCAAAATTCCTCCTACTTCCACTTCTATCTTTATCCCGATTCAGCTTTTTCATTTGCTTTACATCCTCAGCTATCTTAGCCTTCTCTACAAGCACAGTAAATTCCCTATCCCACTATGGAGCTATCAAAACACGTAAATCATCCTTCAGGCCATCTTCAAATCAAACACACCGTTCATGTTCTGTGGCCACTATCCTCAAGCATAACAAACTCAAGCGCAAGAATTCCACTTCATACGCGTCATCGACCTACTTCCTCGAACCGATTCAGAATGCTCTCTGTCAAGCGTCCACATAACTCGCTCCTATGTACTTACTCGAACGCCATTCAAGTAATCTCCGTGATACGGCCACCATCGTACCATCCTTAATCGTAAGCCACCATTGATAAGCTTCGTCCCGGAGAAGGGACACTACTCCTTTTAGCTTCTCTTCTTCCGTGAAATCCAAATCATCAATTATGCATTCGACCACCTCCAACCAATACTCGGCTGTACTTGGGGCTATCCTAGAAATTCCCCTAAACACTTCCACCCCATTAGCTCTAAGTAGCTCCGACATAGATTTCTAGGCTCTTGTACCCATGCCGGCCCCAGCAACCCTCTCTAACACCCTCAACATCGCCTGAGATACCGCATCATCTTCGACCGTCTGATCTTGAAATTTTACCTCCACAATTGGTGGCACTGGTACCTCATTCCCCGACTCGTGATCAGACCCTATCAGTTCCGACACAACAATCCTGCCTCTACCTCGACCACGCACACCACATCCTCTAGTGCTCATTCTACCGATTCGCATTTATCTGAATAGGAATTTTATGAATTATTAATTTTTCACTAATTAATAATGAACAATCTTATGGACAGTAGTTTTAACAGTAGTTCTTTCAAATTCGAACTCTATCTACAAAGTTCAGTTCTCAGGTCTGTATTTCCTAGCTCTAGAATCCACATACATTCAACCATCCATTTACATTCCAAACAAAGCACCACATAAATGCATCAAGCACACAAGTAACATCCATGAACTCACCTTCATCACATAGGGGTATTTCGTCATTTCACTACCCAGGGGTATTTTTGTAATTTTATCCTACAGGGGTATTTTGTAATTTTCCAAAATAGGGTATCTTGGTGATTTTACAAAATATGAGTATTTTGGTGATTTTGTAATACGAGGGTATTTTGGTAATTTTGCCAACCGAGGGTATTTCGGTAATTTTTACAAATTTTGGTAAGTTTTACAAATCCAGGGTATTTCAAAATTTTACAAAACTAGGGATATAAGTAATTTTACAAAAATAGGGTGGCTGGTCCCTTTCGGGTTTTAGTTATAAATTTTGGCCCGTCAACAAGCCCTCTCAATTAGAGTGAACAAACACTACGCACTAGATAGGATTCCAGGGAAGAGAAGGTGAGCCACTAGGGCCGCTTAGGTACCAAGCTCTCCCTAGATCCAATCCTAGACATGCGTATGCCTGTTACCACACCCTAACCCTGTGACTTTTTCACAAACATGTTTAATTAGAAATTAAGTCTTATGAGATTTGAAGAATTGTTTATACTAAACCTAAAGTACATAAACTCTAGCATACTAGTCTACGTCCCTATAGAGCCCATCAAGCCCAACATGCATATCACATAATGAGTTTAGAATACTTACCTGTGTGGATCGGGTGCCGGTAGACTTAAAGGCCATATCTTAACCGAACTTTTCTCAAACTTACATCATTTTTACAAATCACTATTGGACCCATTTCACAGCCAGAGTTTTGAACTAGGCTCCGATACCAAAATGTAACACCCCAAACCCGGCCCATATGTCATGACCGGATCTGGTATGCTATGGGTTGAATGTTGAAAACTTTGCTTTAAAGGGGTTTTGAAAATCTTAGTTTATTTTAACTGACTAATCATTAATCGTGACATTTTTGAAAGGGACCTTAACATTCGCGTTGAATGTGCTTGAAAAGCCCATTTTCATTTCACTTGTAATTAAGACTTTTAAAACATAAGCTTATAAATTGTAACATAAAAAAATATAGATCCATAACCTAAGTTATGAAGGCCTTATTACAAAAATAATCCCAAAATTAAAACTCAATGAAACACCGAAAAAGTCTATGAAAATAAAAGACTTGATGGCCCCTCGAGTCCACCTCGGCTCCCATGTCCACTATCTACTGCTCATCTAAAAAGTTAGGAAAAATAAAAGGGTGAGTCACCAAGACTTAGTGTGCAAATCCCGAAAACACATAAAAGCCTTGGGCCTACAAACAAATTATGGGCCTTGGGCCATACACAATGGCAACATAATATATTTACATGGAATATGGCCCATCCCAAACCTAAGAGTTCATCTTCTACACACCCCCGTACCAAGCATCACACCGTGGGGATTTCTACAATCAACCGTCCATCCGCTTTACACTATATGGACAGCTTTGCAGCCTATCATAAAGACCGATCACCATGTGACCTATGTGGCAAAGCCACCGATCGCTATGTGACCTTAATAATATATCGATAGCTATGCTGCATGTCATAAAGACCGATCACTATGTGACCTATGTGGCAAAGCCATCGATCGCTATGCGATCTGCTCCCCTTCATCATATCAATCCCATCCTATGCACGCATACATGCAAGAATCAGAATATTAAACTACCTAAACAGATCACATACTTTCACATACTTCGATACACATAGAGAAGTTTCTATGATTATGTACCTAGCATCCCTTGCCTACCCTTTTTTTGGGTAACACGACTATTCATATAGCCTCATTTTCTGGCTTTTAGCCCATAACATACATTTAATACAGATTAACTAGTGTGATAGAGATCTACACACCTGATTACTGATAGGACAATACTTTCTATGTCGACACTATCAGAAGTCGATACGACTGCTAGCTGCCTAAGGTTTTGCTTCGAAGCCGGTCCACAACCTGGCGGCCAATCTCAAACTGCTGACACTGCGCGTTTCTTGAACTTTAGGGCTGGGACTACAGATCCAACCCCTTCTTTCGATTTGTTGACATTCGAGTCCATGAATGACCTTAGTTAGAGGATACTATAATGATTGCTTAACGAGGAATTAGGTTAAGGCACAACAAGGAAAAGAAACCGATTGAACACTTAGGGAGAATCAAAACCCTTACCTTGAAATCCCGAAAAAGTAATGTGGTTCAAAGGCTAACGATTTCTGGCCTAGAAACCTAGGCGATTAGATCTCCTTCAAATCCTGGAATGCCGCCCAAAAAGAACATGAGATCAGTGAAAACGTCAAACTAAAGATGGCCTAACAACCAACTAGCCATTCGGTTATGGTCTCAAAAACCGGAATAGAAGAAAAACCAGAACAGAAGAAATCTGCACTTACCTTAACACAGAGAATTTGACAACTCCTAGGGAATTTTGACATTTCAGAAGATCAGAAAGAAAAGATGATCTCAAGAGATCTATGAAGATTCGGCTTTGATGAAGAAATCGGCAAAGAGAAAAGAATAGACAAGGGTATTCGGCTATGGAGATGAAAGCAGAGAAAATAATGGAATTTCAGCTTTTCCATAAAAGTGGAGATGAGAGAATAAGGTTAGGGGTTTCAGCTTTTGAATAATGAGAGAAGAGAATGGGAAATAAAACCCTATTGCTGAAAATAAATAGATATTCCCCCACCTAAACACAGAATTTCGGCACCTACTACCTAAAACCCGAAAATGCCCCTTCCTCGAACTAAAACTAATCAATTAATGAGGGAAAATTTGGCACCCCTCTGCCAAATTGAAATCGATTTCTTCCCCCTTCCAAGAGACGGAAATTCGGCCACCACTGGCTGTTCAGCAGATAACTCCTATTCTTTCTCCCTTATCTTTATCCATTTACACCTCCAAAAGAGGCCTAAATAACACCACCTCTTCCTTCCTTTATCAACATATTATCCACATTATCCAAGTCATGTAATCCCTCCTAATTTTAAGCCTTATTGCCGTCCCACTTGCTTCTCCTTTAAGTGCCAAAAATGGCCCAAATACATGGGCTCCAAGCGGCCATAACTTGGGCCTCTTCACCTGCTAATGACGCCACCTTATAGCTCCTTTGCATCGCCTTCACATCGGGCCACAAGCCCATTTTGTAATTTAAACTACAGATACCATCTTTAAACCTTATAGTGTCCAAACAAAAAGTAACCAAGGCCTCGGCCCTATCCTGAGCCCAACCTGGACCCCTAACACTCTAATTAACACATTACACATAACCACACATTAAACGCATAGGCCCATTAATTCAGGATGTTACAGAATCTAATGTTGTAACACCCCAAACCCGGCCTATGCGTTTAAGGCTAGATTTGATATGTCACACAAATATTTATTGAATAAAAATTTGATGAATAAATCGTCGGTTTGAGATGTAAGATCTTATAATTCGCAACTTTGAAAATATCGTTAACATTTAAGAAAATTTTAAAAGAAATTAAAGTATTTTTTTTAAAAAATACTAATAAAAAATTTTAAGTGTTAAATTATGAAAATCTTTATGAAATCCTTTTGTATGTTCATTTTTTAAAGGAAATATTTGTTATAGTTTTAGAAAAATACAATTTAATTTTCAAGTACTTAAAGCAATTTATAAATTCGTCAAACCATAAACAAAGCAAAAAAAAAAAAAAAAAATTCAGAGGCCTTATACAACCTTATTTTAAATAACGAAGTAAATATAAAGTACTAAAAGAAATCCAAATCTCCAAATTTAACTATTTTGAAGTATGGCCTCCACCGAGACATCCCCAGCCCAAGTTACCATTACTGATAATTGCCTGAAAAGGGTAAGGAAAACAGGGTGAGTTACCAGAACTCAGTGTGTAACTCACTTATCACTGTCCACTGAGCCAAAATCCCATTAAGCATTTATTTGGGCCAAAGCCCATTTACAATAATTTAAATGTATCATATATATAATATGCATATGATATGCAATTCCCAAACCAAACCTAGTTTTTCATCCGCTACACACCACCCGTACCAACCAACACACTTGTGGGGAGCTTTAGTCACCCACCCCGCCAACACACCAAAAGTAGGCATTAAGCCATTTAGATCAAATTTGTGGTTAAGCCACCATATTAACAGAATTTACATGGCATTGCCATTTTTTTCAAATTTGTGGAAGAGCCAGCAGATTTATGTAGCAAAGCTACCAGAACTTCTCTTCATCATTATCCCCATCCCATACAAATCATGTATATAATGCTTAACAATTCGCAACAATGTAAACAAATATTTCTTACGATTTTTGTGGCCCATTTTCGGAATTTATTTCAATTTGGCCCACATTTCAAATATACTAATTTTGGCCCACATATCAAATATACCAATTTGGCACACATATAAAATATACCAATTTGGCCCAAATATCAAAAATACCAATTTGGCCCAAATATCAAATATACCAATTTGGCCCATAAGGACATTTTCGTAATTTTAACGGTCTTAATATCGGTTTCATAATTTTACCACTAACACGATATAAATTTTTAACCCATGAAACCCGGTGTGAGATTACACACCTAATTACGATAAGCACTATGTTTTCTTGATCGTTGACACCTAAAATATTATAACCTCGATTAGAAAATGAACGCGATCTAATAAATCTACTCTAAAACAAACGAACTAAGATTTTACCCTCAGGATCGCGAACAACTATGATTTGTCTGTTTTCCCCGATTGACAGTCCACAAGCTGGTGGAAAATCCCGAATCGCTAATGCGTCATAATTACGAACAACCTCGAATAGTTGATTCTCACCGGATGAGGGTCCACAACCCGGTGGAAAGTCTCGAATCGCTGAAACAACTCTTCTTTTGAATTTAGGAGCTAGAATTGTCAATCCGCTCCTTTTTTGATCACCAATCACTACACCTTTTGATTCGATACTGATTGTCTCCATTGTAAACAAATATTAGTCCAAACTAATATTATATTATTATGAAAGTTTGATCTCAAGAGTAAGATCGGCTTACCACAACATCCGTATAATTGCAAGATAATAAATTGAGTGATTAAGTACCTAAAACATATGGTCGATAAATCATCCTTCAATCCGATTAATACAATAACCAAGGAAGTTATTAAAAAAGACTATGAGAGAGCTTCCTTACCTTGAACAATGAAATTCCCGTTTCACACGATCTTTCTGTGGCTAAGGTTGATTAAGAGATGTGGTAGTAATTGGCACTCCGCTATACCACTACAAAGAAGAGAATGATCTTATCGGAGCGAGTATAAAATATGATGATTCGGTTCATATGACCCTCCCAAATCAAAACTTATATTCGGCACTAAGAGAAAGAAAATGAAATATAATGTTGGAAGAACGCTTACCGATTAATCAAAGATTGAATGTAAGTACGGATGAAAAGAAAGGTAGAAAAGAAATGAGAGTTCGGTTTATAGAGAAAATGAAAATTAATATTCGGCTATGTGAAATGATCAAAAAAGTTCATGATTAAAAGATGGTGTCGGTTTGAGAAGAGAAAGAATTAGAGAAATGGTTAAAAGAAAAAGAAGATGGGAGGTTGGATGAATGATGAATGTTTCGGCTATCAAGAGGAGATAAACAAGAGATGAAAATCTTGATCAAACAAAAGAGTAAGAAAATACACAAATGTGCTAGGAGAATTCAGCCAAAGTAAAATGAAAGAAGAAAAATATGGTCACCAAGGCTAGTAATTTCGGCACAAAGCAAAAGAAAGAATTGAGAGAAAAACGTGCAAAAGTGATTTTTGGCTTAACAACATCAAAAATCCTACCAAAAGACTAAGAAAATTTCGGCTATCACACTATAGCCCCCAAAACCATCCACATACATGCTCTAAAAGTCAAAAACTTTGCCAACTATCCTTTCCTAAACATTTTCCTTTGAAAGATGCCACATGTTCCCCACATTCCCTTTTCCTTTTAATTCATTTCCCTAACTTTAACCTTGCCTTATTCATTTAGCCACCTTTCCAAAAATGATGAAGTCCACCCTTGCCATAATTACTCTTTGACCGACATATTAAATAAGGGAAGCAAAAATAAAAGTCAAGATGCACACAAAGTGATTCGAACTCCTTCCCTCAAGGTACTACAAGTGACGCCATAGCCTTTTTAATAATAGCTCAATTATGTTAGCTATTTAATCAATTATTTCCATATGCTTTAAGGTCACTTACTATATCTCCCTAAAGTGCTAAATGCCAAAAATTTTCACTAGGTCTAATTAATAATCTAACTAGCTTAGCACCAAAATATTGCAACACAAAAATTCAAATTCTAGGATGTTACAAATGTGGCTCATAGGGGTGACTTATGTACAATATGGGTCACTTGGTTTTGATGGTATAGGTGTTTGGGTGAAGATCTAGAGGATAATCATAAATAGTAGCAGAAGAAGGGCTACTAAAATGTGAGGCACACGGTAAGGGTATAGTGAGGTTTTGATTTTTGATAAGTATGTGTTAAAGCTTTGGTTAATCGCTAGTAATGTCAATTGTAGGTTCGTGACTAAGGGGTTTGCAGCATGCGAGGTTACCAGGTGTGTACAAACACTACACACGCGATATCGGTAATGCCAAAAAGCCAAAAGTCGAAAGTGGCTAAATAGGCCAGGTGGGCCCTAAGGCTAGGTTTGATGAGTTTGTTTGGTTTGGTATACGAATTGAGTCAATCAAGCATAAAACATTATCTGGAATTGTTTTGGGCCTAACAAGCCGTAAGGATGTGATTTGGGTCTAATGGGCTGTAAGGATGCAATTTGGGTTTGATAGGCTTTATGGGGACGTAGGCAAGTATGCTAGGGTTTATGGACTTTAGGCCTAGTTTGAACAACTCTTAAATTTCATAAGGCTTAATCTAATTAAACATGTCCGTGAGCAAGTCGCTGGGTTAGAGTGTGGCAACGGACATACGCATGTCTAGGATTGGATCTAGGGAGAGCTTAGTACTTAAGCGGTCCTAGTGGCCCACCTTCTTTTCTCTAGAATCCTACTTGGTGCGTAGTGTCTGTTCACTTTAGCCGTGAGGGCTTGTTGATGGGCCAAAGTTCATAACTGAAACCCGAGAGGGACCAAATACCTTTAGAATTTATAAAATTACTAAAATACCCTTTGATTTGTAAAATTACTAAAATACCCCTAATTTGAAAATTACCAAAATACCATTAGTTTGGAAATTATCAGAATATCCTTAAATTGGCTTAATTACCAGAATACCCCTATTTTGTAAATTACCAAAATGCCCCTATTTTGCAAAATGACCAAGATACCCCCATCTTACCAAATTACCAAAATACCCTTGTAGGGTAAAATTACGAAAATACCCCTAGGTAGTGAAATAAAGAAAATACTTCTTCGTGACGAATATGAGTTTGTGGATGTTACTCATGTGTTTGATGCATTCATATGATATTCTGCTTAGGATGCATATGGGTGTGAATTATGGTACGGAGGAAGATTTGAGGATCGCATAGTCGCTTGACGACCGTGGGTCCACCGATTGCTTTTAGCCCATTATATGATTAGCAGCTTTGCTGCAACGTTGAGTAGTGTCGCTGTGAGTGCTACCTTTGGTGTGTAGAGGATGTGTGGGTCGATTTAGAAATCCCCACAGGTGTGTATAAAGGTTGGAAGGGAAATGGTGTGTGTAGTGGATGGATTTTTGGGAGGGTTTTGCATTACCTTGTTTGCTTATGATACGATATGATATGATATGATATGAGGTCATTTGGGCTAAGGCCAAGACCACCGATTTTGATAGGGTTTAGGCCCAATGTGAATATTTGAATGTGATTTGATTGCCAAGGGTTGTACACACTGAGTTTCGAAACTCACACCTTTTTATTTAATGTTTCAGGTGATCCTAAATAGACGGCTCAACGTGGGAGAGGACTCGGAGATGGCAACACTACAAGCTGATCAAATGTTTTAAATTGTTCAAATGAATTTATTTTAAATACTTTGTTTTTCATTGGATTGTAATAAGGCCATGTGTCTCCTAATTGACTTTAGATTTTGGGTATTATTATTATTGTTTCAACTATCCAGTTAATAAACTTAAATAAAATTTCTAAAGTTAACATGGTTTTCGAAATAACTTAACATATGAATGTTTTCCTAAAATATGAGCTTTTTCATCTTAACTTAACAAGATGCAAGGGTTTTGAGCTTCTGGGCCCTAAATGTTTAATTAGTAAAATTGTTTTGAAGTGTGCCTTTAATGTGACATTCTGAATTTGGGCCTAACTTCTAGGCCGAGTTTGGGGTGTTACATAACTTCATAGATTATATTATTTAATATTTACAAGTCAAATGTAGCTTTTAAAAGATTTTTGAAATAGTAAATTGTGTTTTATAAAGATTTATTTAGTCAAGAAATTGAGAAAAAGAGGTATCGAGATCTCGATGTTATAAATCGAGCCATAATTATTTTATGAATATTTACAGAGTGTCAGTAAGGTAGTATTAAAATTTCGTTAGAAAATTTTGACATTCAGGTGGTGAATTAAATACAAAGGACTAAATTAAAAAAAGTTTAAAAGTTGCTAGAAGGATTAAATAGCTCAATTGTCAAATGGGGAAGGACCTAAAGTGAAAATAAGCCCAAATGAGATATTTTGGGCGGCAATAGCTGAGAAAAATTAAGAAATTGGTGAAATAAGGGCAAAATTGAAAAATTGCCAAAATTAGTTAAATAAAAATGGGACCAAATTGGAATATGTAGAATTTTTCTTCATATTCATCAGCTGAAAAATAGCCATGGAAAAGGGTTCAAGCTAGTTTTCATACTCTAGCTTCATGTAAGTTTAATTCTTGCTTTCTCCTTGAAATTCCTAAGTTTTTGGACTTTTACAATTGGGTTCAACTTACTATGTTATTAGTTTTTGATTCTATGGCTAGTTTTTAAAGTTTCTATGGATGAGTGCTAGAAGAATATGATGAATAAACATAGAATTGAAGCTTTAATTTTTATATATGATGATTTTATCAAGTAAAATTGATGGAAATTGACTTTAGGACCTCACAGTGAAAGAGTTTGGAATTAAGGTCTACTGCTAAAGTTCTGATTTCCAAGGGTTATGAAGTAGTTTAAAATTATAGAATAAAGTATTAATTGAGAAAATTAGCTCAATTAAGGGGTTAATTGAGCAAGGACCTGATTGTATGAATCTGTAAAATTTGGGGCAAAATGAAAATCAACATTTTGCACTAAAACAGCTTTTGGACGAGAGTGATAGTCTAACTTTGAAAAATCACCAAAAATTGTATAAATCGAATTAGAGAATGAATAAAATATGAAATTAAATATTATTTAGTTTAGTTTCTTATAGATGAAATGGTATAAGAAATGAAATTTTGAATCATGAGATATAATAAATTTTGGGAGACAAGGTCAGAATGATTTGGGTTCCCCTTTTTGACATTGGAAAATCATCAAAAATTTCAGGAAAATAATTAGGGGCTTAAATTTATATGTTTAAAATTCTGAACGAGACTATTTTCAAGAGAAGCAAACAAGAACATCATATAAATCCTGTACAAGGAGATAATTAATTTATAATAAAGAAGGGTCAGAACTGTCAGACAGCAGAATAGGGATGGCTTTAAAGAATAAACTGTACTTATTGGCTAAACCAAAAATTTGGAAAATTTTATGGTAACAATATATGTGAGTCTAGTTTTAGATTAGTGGATCTTAATTTGGAGTTCTGTAGCTCAAGATAAAAATAGTTTAGTCACTATGACATGTATGGACAACTTGAATATTCATATAAGTAAATAGTGAAAATTATAGATAATGTTACTTACAATTGTGTTATTTATACTAAGGATGTGGATGGAGAGGAGGAGGAGGAAAATATATGAATGAATTATTTATAAATTGATCACATGCCCCATTATAATCGATAAATGTTAAATTAGAAATGATATAATATTTTATTTCAAATATTTACTATGAAATAGTGATTATCGTTATGATATCAAAATTTAATTTGTAAGTTTGTATGTAAATAATACATCGTTTTTTATTTATGTTTTAATATTTTGTTATATTATATGAGATATGGTTGAATATGGAGTAATTATTTTGATGTAAATTATGAATTGTGATTGATTATGGATGAATTGGTAAAATGTTGAAAAGTGAGTGTTCTCGGTTAAACCTTCGAAATAGATAAGATATGAATTAGGTAGCTAAGTCACATGTGTGGTACTAAGTGTAGGACACTATGTGTGCAAAGAGAGCTATGAGATGGTTTTAGGTCACATGTGTAGTATTGAGTGCAGGCTACTACGCGTACCAGACGGATAGGTCACATGTGTAGTACTAAATGCAGGCTACTATGCATACCCGATAGCTCCGATCACATGTGTGGTACTAATTGCAGGCCACTATGTGTAAGTGATGGTTTGGGTCACATGTGTAGTACTAAGTGCAGGCTACTATGTGCACCAGATAGCTTTGGCTACCAGGGTGGTACTATGTGCAAGCCACCGTGTATCTGTTATTATTTCGTTGAGTTCAATAGGAAATTGACTAAGTGAAAATAATTGTGATCATGTAACTACTAAGTGTAATTAAATATGACTATATGATGAATAAGTGATTTGTTAATTAAAATTGTGATTGGCAAGAAGAGTTAGTGAGTTGCATGTTTATGAATTGTTACACGTATTTGTCTGAAATATGAGGAAATGATGGTACTTGATACATGGAAATATGAGATTGTGATATATAAAAACATGAAATATGTTCGATAAATGTGTTTATTCATAATTATAGAACTGTACACCTTAAGTGTACTATTTGTGTAAAGATGTTGTTTCAAATGATTTGATGAGTAGAACTCAAATATGAAGTTGGTTAAAAACTAAGACAAATTGTTATGAAAATGTATATGAAATACAGAGGTATGATTATTATATGTGATATGAATACATAATGTTAAGAAGTATAGGTATAAGAGGGATTTAATAAGAATTGAGCCCATATATGTTTCTTGTGTAATACCCCAAACTTGGGCTTGACGCTACGACTAGATTTGACGTGTCACATCGAAGCGTTGATTTGAAAAACTGGCTTTGTCGATGAAAATTCGTGTCTAAGTCGTGTGTGACAAGCGGTCTACCCCATGGGTGTATGGTCCGGCTGTGTGTCCCCAGTCACACTGGTGTGAGACCCTTTATGCGAGAAAAGTTTTAAAAGTTGCAAAACATTTTCCTGAGGATCCTGTTTAGTCTTGACCCGATCTTAATGCATGATTTGGACCTCGAGGGTTCGTTAAAAGAACATTTATAATTAGTCTCGGTACTTGAAACATAATGATTTCAACTTATCTGTAAGTATTCTGTACTCCTTGGTAATGCCTCGTAATCTTGTTCTTGTGACGAACATTGTAACACCCTTAACCCGTATCCATCGTCGGATTAGGGTTACAAGGCATTACCATGCATAGTATAGGCCATATCAATTATTTACTGTTCATATAGACATAAACAAATGCATTATGAGTAATGTACTTTCATAGCATACTTAAACATCAACATACATATCTTAATCCATTTATCCAAATTCACATATAAGCATTTTTCATCAAATAACAATGTTACTATACATTTGGTCATTTAAGATACATTAGCCGAATATGAACTTGCTTATAACTACTTTACTAAAACAAATTATCAATTACAAAAGCTAACATAAATATGTTTTTGCATAAACTTTGTTTTACTGAATTCAAGATATACTAATTGCACATGTCCAAACAAATTATAGATCAAATCGTATATAAAAACATAATCAAATCAACAAGACCAAATATATCTCCCATAATCCGAAACACATAAATATGAACTTTATACAGATGCACATATGTAAACCATGTCTGAATATGTCAATCCAAGTACATAACATATAATCTCATCACCTAGCCGAATATACCATATACATTATAAATGATCTCCAAAATTGATTCATGCTTCATTTTAATTTACCCTAATAGCAAGTCTTTATCAATTCATAACCAAAACTTATTCAAACACACATATGTCCATTTTTTAAAGGCACTAATTATAAAACATTATCGAATACTTCATACGAAAATATATATACATATATGTTTACTTAGCATGGACTTAAATCACAACCGAATTCGTAATCCAAGCATGATATAAACACATACTACGATTAAGACTATTTAAACATTAGGTCATTAGTATTTAAATTAAGCCATTTTGCATGGCTTATATATAAAAAAAAAAAAAATCATCCAAGTATTAAGCTAGCCTATACATGCCTTAAGTTCAAAATCCAAACTTTAAAAGGACAAAAATAAGTTGATAGTGTGGATGACTTCGATAACGATCCCCTGAGCTCGAAACTTTCAATCAAAAATCTATAAAATAGAGTAACAAAACACAGAGAGTAAGCTAACTTAGCTTAGTAGGTCTTAAGCAAGTATAACAAATCAATTAAACATTCAAACATTTGAAACCAATCACTTTATGACGTTGAAGTAATAACTTAGCACAAATAGACTATCATGGCCGAATGCTATTATCTTTACATAGCATAACATTTATCACTATCTTACTTTAAATATAAAAACTTACCAATTTAGCAAAAGGTTTAAGATATAGAATATCATCTCTTAATAACCTACTCATATTACCACATACATATAGTTCAATATATTCATATATACAACCGAATAAGTAAATACCATGCACATACTAATCACATATAATTGAATTTATATATCCATTAAACATCGCATGTATACAAGTATATAATATCATTTTATCCACATATCAAAAAGCCCGAATATACAAGAAAATTTTGTCACATACTTGCTCAATAAACATCACATGTGCACTTACCCATTTGGTCGAATATACAAGTTCAATTAAAATATCTCATATGCACATACCTGTTTGGCCGAATATACAAAAATATACAAACTCATTTTATCAACTTACTTGCTCAATGATCACATAATTAAGAAGTCTTATAATTTATAAGTTGAAATTAGATCATCGGTATAAAACACCGCTAGGCATAAGCACGAAACACACACCAAGCACTAGGCTGCTAGACCCAAGGTGCGATATTCAATCACCGGCAATAAGCCTGCTAGGCACAAAGCTCGATTAAGTTCACCAGCCCAAGGCTTGCTAGGCTCACAGCCTGAATAACGATACTTTTAAGATGTCTCACACAAATATTTCATATATCATATCCTTTATACACTTCGTAATCTTTGTACAAGCATTCAAATATCATATCTCAATCAAACAGCTTAAACACATTAAATCTTAGTTTTAACCACATTAGGCTATCTAATAACTTAGATACGAAATTTCCAAATTAGCATATACTAGGTTATGTACATAATTTACAATATTTTATTGCTTAAAGACTTACCTCGGATATTAACGTACAATAACAAAACGGCTATTCCATTATTTTCGCTTTTCCTCGATCTAAGTTCGTTTTCTTTGGTTCTTGATCTAAACATGTTCAAATTAAGCTCATTCAAACATATTTTCATTCAATTTAGTCCAAAAACACATAAATGGGCAAATTACGATTTTACCTTAATATTTCACACTTTTACAATTTGGTCCTATTTGCAGAAAAACACAAAATACTCAAATTTTGAATAAACACCTTAAGGACCAAATGTTCCTAGTCCTCATACAAGTCCACACATTTCAATTTTTTCACATTATAGTCCCTCAAAAATTTATTTTTGCAATTTAGTCCAACATAATTTCATCAAAAATTCAAAGACAAAACTCGTTAATCTAACACATATATATCATATTTCACCATTAAAAAACATAAACAACAAACTATCATCAATATCTCAACTCAAAATATTTATCAAACTGAAAAATTAAAACATGGGTCTTGAAGATTTCTAAGCAACGATCTCAAAAACGTAGAAATTATAAAAAACCGAGCTAATTAAATACCTTAATCACCCTTAACAATGGCCGAATACCTAGCTATGTTTCTATCTTTCTTATTTTCTTTATTTTGGTCACAAAAGATAAAAGAATGAATGATTTAAAAGAATGAATGATTTCTCTTTCATTTTCTCGCATTATTATATGTTAATATAATATATAATTAATAATTATAACTTTTATAATATATAAATACATATAATAAAGTCATTTAAAATTACACATGCCATCCACTATATATATAAAAGGGACTAATTACAATGCAAATCCTCCATATTAAAAAGACATCAAAAAATAAGCACTTTAACAACTAACCATCAAATTTTTATTTTACGCGATTAAGTCCTTTTATTTAATCGGACACCTAAACGATAAAATTAAGTCACGAAAATTTAACACAAACAAATTCACTCATAATAAATATGAAAAATAATTTTAAAATATTTTTCAAACTCGGATTCATGGTCCCAAAACCACTGTTTCGATTATGGTCAAAATTGGACTGTTACAACTCTCCCCCTTAATGATTTTCGTCCCCGAAAATCTTACCAGTAAATAGGTTCGGATAACGCTCTATCATTGTATCTTCTGACTCCCAAGTTGCTTCTTCAACTCCGTGCTTTTGCCACAGTACCTTAACTTGCGAAATTTTCTTATTTCTCAATTTTTTATCTCTCGAGCCAATATACAAATTGGTTCTTCTTCATATGTCATATCAGGCTGAATCTCAACTTCTGTCGGACAAATATCGTGTGAAGGATCAGATCGATATCTACAAAGCATCAAAACATGGAAGACATTATGAATCTTTTCTAGCTTAGGTGGTAACTATAATCTATAAGCAATCGGCCCGATACGCTCTGTGATTTCATACGGTCCAATAAATCTTGGACTCAACTTGCCTTTACGACCGAATCTGAGTACTTTCTTCCACGGTGAAACTTTCAAAAATACCCAATCTCCGATCTGAAACTCAATGTCTTTAAGTTTCAAATCTGCGTATGAGTTTTGACAATCTAATGCAACTTTCAAACTATCACGGATCACTGCCACTTTCTGTTCAGTTTCTTTGATCAAGTCAACCCCGTGTATCTTATTTTGATTGAGCTCGGTCCAATACAATGGTGTGCGACATTTACGACCGTACAAAGCTTCATAAGGTGCCATTTTGATACTAGATTGAAAACTATTATTATAAGCAAATTCAATTAGAGGTAAGTATCGTTCCCACGTACCTTCGAACTCGAGGATGCAACATCTCAACATATCCTAAAGTATCTGAGTGATTCGTTCAGACTGACCATCTGTCTGCGGATGAAAAGTTGTGCTAATGTGTAGTTTAGTACCTAGAGCATCTTGCAATTTCTTCCAAAACCACAATGTGAATCTCGAGTCTTTGTCTGAAACAATAGAAATAGACACACCATGTAACCTAACAATCTGAGAAACATATAATTCAGCAAGCTTATCAAGCGAATAATCTGTACTAATCGAAACAAAATGAGCAGTTTTAGTCAATCTATCTACAATAACCCAAATTGCATCTTTTTGCTCAGTTTCAATGGTAAACTGGATGCAAAATCCATCGTGATTCTGTCCCATTTCCATTCTGGTATCATGATTGGCTGAAGCAACCCAGAAGGTACCTGATGTTTGGCTTTTACTTGTTGACAAACTAAGCACTTCGAAATGAATTTAGATATATCTCATTTCATACCAGGCCACCAATAGAACTGTTTCAAATCATTATACATTTTCGTGCTACCTGGATGAATAGACATTCGGCTGCTATGAGCTTCATTCAATATCGTCTGAATCAAATATGAGTTCCTTGGAACACATATTCGATCTTTGAACTTCAAATAGTCTTTCTCATCAATTCAAAACTTTGACTCAACATTACTTTCACACTGAGCTCGTTTTGCCAATAAATCTTTATCAACTTTTTGGGCATCACTAATTTGTTGAACAAACAAAATCTTGCTTTTAATTCAGCTACTATCGAACCATCATCAGACATAACCATATGCACGTTCATTGCAGATAGAGCAAATAATGACTTTCGACTTAAAGCATCCGTAACAACATTAGCTTTTCCCGGATGATAGTCAATCACTAACTCATAATCTTTCAATAGCTCTAACCATCGATGTTGTCTCAGATTCAAATCTTTTTGAGTCGTCTAATACTTCAGACTTTTGTGATCTAAATAAACATGACATTTCTCACCAAACAGATAATGACACCATATCTTTAACACAAACACAATGGCTGCTAGCTCCAAATCATGTGTCGGATAGTTTCTTTTGTGTGGCTTCAACTATCTCGAGGCATAAGCTATGACTTTGCCTTCCTGCATCAAAACACAACCCAGAGCATTCAAAGATGCATCACTATAAATAAAAAATTCTTTACACGATTCAGGCTAGACTAACATTGGGGCTTCAGTCAAATCAGCTTTCAACTGATCAAAACTTTTCTGACACTTTTTGACCGCTCAAACTTAACATCTTTCTGTAACAGCTTTGTCAACGGTGTAGCAATCATAGAAAAACCTTTCACAAATAGTCTATAATAACTAGCGAGCCCCAGTAAGCTTCGAACTTCAGAAACATTTTTAGGTGATTTCCAGTCAAGTATAGCTGATATTTTATTTGGATCAACCGGAATACCTGACATTGGAACAACATGGCCCAGAAAATTGACATCACGTAACCAAAACTCACACTTACTAAACTTTGCATACAACTTTGCATACAACTGTTTCTCTTGCAAAGTTTGTAGCACAAGTCTTAGATGATCAACATGCTCAGTTTCATCTCTATAGTAGATCAGTATATCATCTATAAACAGTACCACAAATCGATCCAAATACTATCTAAAAATCTAATTCATCATATCCATAAAAACATAGCAGGTGCATTAGTAAGTCCTAAAGGCATAAACAAATACTCATAGTGCCCATACCTCGTTCGGAAATTAGTCTTTGGTACATCGAAATCTCTGACTCGCAACTGATAATAACCCGATCTCAAATCTATCTTTCAAAACACTGAAGCCCCTTTCAGCTGATCAAACAAGCCGTCAATCCATGGCAATGAGTATTTATTTTTATAGTTGCCTTGTTTAGTTGTCGGTAATCAATACACATTCGCATAGTTCCATCTTTCTTTTTCACAAATAGAACTGGCACACCCTAGAGAGAAACTCGATCATGCAAAACCCCTATCTGTTAACTCTTGCAACTGTGCTTTCAACTCTTTTAATTCAGTAGGTACCATCCGATACGGAGCTATCGAAATCGGAGTCATCCCCGGTATTAAGTCAATACCAAATTCTACCTCTCGAATAGGTGGCAAACCAGGTAATTCTTCAAGAAACACATTCGGATACTCGCACACAATGGGTATAGATTCAATCTTCTTTTCAGTCACTTTAATATCAAGCACATAAGCAAAGTAAGCATCATAACCTTTTCTCACATACTTTCAATCTAACATCGAATATATTACTGTTGGTAACCCATTCAGATCATTAGATTCAATCCGAATAATTTTACTGTTCTGACATCTCAAATCAATGGTCTTTCTTTTGCAATTAACAACAATATCGTGCAAAGTCAACCAGTCCATACCCAAAATTATATCAAATTAGTCAAAAGGCAACAACATCAAATTGACTGGAAAACACGAATCTCAAATCATCAACGGGCAATTTTTACACACTTTGTCAACCAATACAAACCGGCCCAGGGGGTTTGATACTCGAATCACAAACTCAGTAGACTCAATAGGTAGAGTCTTACTGGATATTAATGTTTCACACACATAAGAATGAGTCAAACCAGGATCAATCAACGCAATAACATTAGTATCATAAAGAGTGAAAGTACCGATAATAACATCTAGGGAAGAAGCATCCTCACGAGCGTGTATAGCATATGCTCTAGCAGGTGCACGAGCCTCTAATCGAACCGCTATATCTTTTGTTCCTCTCTGACTGCCACCTACGTTACCTGAATGCCTGGGTGGTCTACCTCGCGACTGACATGTTGCTAGGTCTCGCATTATGAATAGTATTTTACTCGGCTAACATCGAAAACTCCTGTATAAAATGATCCATCGATCCACATTTAAAACATGACTGATCATGCAATCTACAACTTCCAGAATGCCATTTTCGATAATTCTTGCACTCAACCCTGACCTGCTGAACATTACCAACACTAGCAATCGATGTAGCTCGTCAACCCACAGGTGGTCGGTCTCGTCTAGAAAAGTCTGAAGTAGCTTTATGTCGACTAGAATCATCTCTGAACTTCTTTGATACTGAATGAAAAGTTTTACTATTTTACGGAAGTCTCGGGCTTCAAATTTAGCTTTTCTTTTCTTTTTTCCAAGCTCTTCGGCTTACAGGCTCGTTCAACAAGTACCACAAACTCCTTAATATCAAGTATGCCAACCATCAATTTAATGTCTTCATTCAAACCATATTCGAATATTTTATACATGATAGCTTTAGTTGAAACACATTCACAAGCATATCGGCTTAGTCTTACAAATTTTTGTTCATACTCGGTTATGATCATACGACACTGTTTCAATTGCAAAAATTCTTTGTGTTTCTGATCGATGAATCTCTGGCTGATGTATTTCTTAAAAACTCAATCTGGAAAAATTCTCATGTCACTTTCTCTTTCGGAACCACCGATACTAGTGTATTCCACCAGTGATATGTGGTGTCTCTTAATAAAGATATAACACATTTTAAGCATTCATCTGGAGTACATATAGCTCATCGAACACACGGATATTATTATCAAGCCACAACTCAGCTCGTTCTACATCATCATCATCATTAGCTTTAAATTTTTCGGCCCTGTGTATTCTGATTTTATCTATAGGAGGCCTGTTAAATCTTATCGGATCTATCATCAAGGGTACCATAGGTATCGAAGATGGATTATTCGTGGGTGGAGGTTGTTGTACAGTCGGATTAGTCCAGACAGATTGAGTAAACCAGCCGTTCATCATTTGAAAGAAGACTTGCTTAGCCTACCCCTCATGGCTACTCGAGATAGGTCGATATTCTACTGGCGTTGTCCCATGTGCGGGATTAGGATCTACGCTCTCAACATCATCAACTACGGCTCTATCGGGATCCATTTACTATATAAAAGCACAATTCAGATGTCAGAAGTCATCATCCTATCGCATTATAAAATAAGGCATGTATAGCTAGACTCACACGCGCTACGATAGTCCTAGAATCGACTAAACCGTAAGCTTTGATACCAATCAAATGTAACACCCTTAACCCATATCCCTCATCGGATTAGGGTTACAAGGCATTACCATGCATAGCATAGGTCATATCAATTATTTACTGTTCATATAGACATAACCGAATGCATTATGAGTAATGTACTTTCATAGCATACTTAAATATCAACATACATATCTTAATCCATTTAGCCAAATTCACATATAAGCATTTTTCATCAATTAACAAAGTTACTATTCATTTTGTCATTTAAGATACATTAGCTAAATATGAACTTGCTTATAACTACTTTACTAAAACAAATTATCAATTACCAAAGCTAACATAAATATGTTTTTGCATAAACTTTGTTTAACTGAATTCAAAATATACTAATTGCACACGTCCAAACAAATTATAGATCAAATCATCTATAAGAACATAATCAAATCAACAAGACCAAATATATCTCCCATAATCCGAAACACATAAATATGAACTTTATACACATGCACATATGTAAACCATGTCCAAATATGTCAATCCAAGTACATAACATATAATCTCATCACATAGCCGAATATACCATATACATTATAAATGATCTCCAAAATTGATTCATTTTTCATTTTAATTTACCCTAATAGCAAGTCTTTATCAATTCATAACCCAAACTTATTCAAACACACATATGTCCATTTTTTAAAGGAACTAATTATAAAACATTATCGAATACTCCATACCAAAATATATATGCATATAAGTTTACTTAGCATGGACTAAAATCAAAACTGAATTCGTAATCCAAGCATGACATACACACATACTACGATTAAGACTATTCAAACTTTAGGTCATTAATATTTAAATCAAGCCATTTTCACATGGCTTATATTTACAATAACAAAACATCATCCAAGTATTAAGCTAGCCTATACATGCCTTAAGTTCAAAATCCGAACTTTAAAAGCACCAAAATAAGCTAATAGTGTGGATGACTTCGATAACGATCCCCCGAGCTCGAAACTTTCAATAAAAAATCTATAAAACAGAGTAACAAAACACACAGGGTAAGCTAACTTAGCTTAGTAAGTCTTAAGCAAGTATAACAAATCAATTGAACATTGAAACATTTCAAACCAATCACTTTATGACATTGAAATAATAACTTAGCACAAATAGACTATCATGGCGAATGCTATTATCTTTACATAGCATAACATTTATCACTATCTTACTTTAAATATACAAACTTACCAATTTAGCAAAAGGTTTAAGATATAGAATATCATCTCTTAATAACCTACTCATATTATCACATACATATAGTTCAATATGTTCATATATACAATAGAATATGTAAATACCATGTACATACTAATCACATATAACCGAATATATATATATATCATTCAACATCACATGTATACATGTATATAATATCCTTTCATCCACATATCAAGAAGGCTGAATATACAAGAACATTTTGTCACATACTTGCTCAATAAACATCACATGTGCACTTACCCATTTGGCTGAATATACAAGTTCAATTAAAATATCTCATATGCATATGGCCAAATATACAAACTCATTTTATCAACTTACTTGATCAATGATCACATAATTAAGAAGTCTTATAATTAATAAGTTAAAATTAGATCACCGGTATAAAACACGCTGAGCATAAGCCTGAAACACACACACCAAGCACTAGGCTGCTAGACCCAAGGTCTGATATTCAATCACCGGCAATAAGCCTGCTAGGCACAAAGCCCGATTAAGTTCACCAGCCCAAGGCTTGCTAGGCTCACAGCCTGAATAACGATACTTTTAAGATGTCTCACATAAATATTTCATATATCGTAACCTTTATACACTTCGTAATCTTTGTCCGAGCATTCAAATATCATATCTCAATCAAACAACTTAAACACATTAAATCTTAGTTTTAACCACATTAGGCTATCCAATAATTTAGATACAAAATTTCGAAATCAGCATATACTAGGTTTCGTACATAATTTATAATATTTTATTACTTCAAGACTTACCTCGGATATCAACAGACGATAAAAAATGGCTATTCTACTATTTTTGCTTTTCTCCGATCCAAGTCTGTTTTCTTTGGTTCTTGATCTAAACATGTTAAAATTAAGCTTATTCAAACATATTTTCATACAATTTAGTCCAAAAACACATTAATGGGCAAATTACCATTTTGCCCCTAATATTTCACACTTTTACAATTTGGTCCTATTTGCACAAAAACACAAAATACTCAAAATTTGAATAAACACCTTAAGGGCCGAATGTTCCTAGTCCTCATACAAGTCCACACATTTCATTTTTTTCACATTTAGTCCACTAAAAATTTATTTTTGCAATTTAGTCCAACATACTCAATTTCATCAAAAATTCAAAGACAACTTGTTAATCTAACACATATATATCATATTTCACCATTAAACAACATAACAACAAACTATCATCAATAGCTCAACTCAAAATATTCATCAAACTCAAAAATTAAAACATGGGTCTTGAAGATTTCTAAGCAACGATATCAAAAACATAGAAATTATAAAAAATCGAGATAATTACATACCTTAATCACCCTTGACAATGGCCGAATACCTAGCTATGTTCCTTTCTTTCTTATTTTCTTTATTTTGATCACAAAAGATAAAAGAATGAATGATTTCTATTTCATTTTATGTATTATTATATGTTAATATAATATATAATTAATAATTATAACTTTTATAATATATAAATACATATAATAAAGTCATTTATAAATACACATGTAAGTCCACTATATATATATAAAAGAGACTAATTACAATGCAAATCCTCCATATTAAAAAGGCATCAACAAATAAGCACTTTAACAACTAACCATCAAATTTTCATTTTACATGATTAAGTCTTTTTATTTAATCGGGCACCTAAACGATAAAATGAAGTCCCGAAAATTTAACACAAACAAATTCACACATAATAAATACGAAAAATAATTTTAAATTATTTTTCACACTCGGATTCGTGGTCTTGAAACCACTGTTTTGATTAGGGTCAAAATTGAATTCGTTACAAACATGGGTTGGGGTGTTACATTTAGTGCTATTAGAGCTACGGTTTAGTCGGTTCTCTGACTGAAAGTAGCATATGTGAAGTCTAGAAATACATGCCATTATAAAACCTGTGATAGTGTGATATCTCTCGACCTTGATGAAAATTATTTTACTAATAGATAGAGATGCTTCCAACCGAGCTAATTCCAGTAGAGATGAAAGTGATATTTGAGTATTTAATATAAAAAGGGGAATTGCCTGTGATGAGTAAAGATTTATAAAGGTACGAAATAAATGTTTGTAATGAATATATTGATGATAAAAGTCATGTTATATGTGCATATATGAAAGCCAAATTTTGAGGCTTTATGACCTCTGTGTAACACCCCAAACCCGGCCAAAATGTTATGGCTGAATCTGGCATGTCACATTGAAGTGTCGTTTGAAAATTGGACTTGTTTCTAAATTTAAAACCCCTTTATTATTATTTAATAAATCATCTAGTCAAAACGTTTGCCTTATTATCATTTATTGTTATAATAGGTTGATTTAAAATCGCATAAGCTTTTGGAAAAATCTAAGTGTAACAGCCCAAACCCGGCCCAAACGTTAGGACCGAATATGGGTCGTTATGAAGAAGAACTTTTTGAAACCCATTTTCGAAATCCACTTAAGTTTTGTTGTAAACTGCTCGTTTTAAGTTATCTTGCTGAAATTATACTTAGTCCAAATTCAAAAATTTAATTAAGTCAAGTTATTATACAAATTTAGATGTTCTGATGCACGATAAAACATTTTTCGTGTTAATTTAGAAAAACGTGTGATTCAAATTTATAATTAAAAACAAAATATCCAACATATAAGAAAATAACTAAAGTAAAGTATATGGAGGCCTTATTACATCCAAAATAAAACAACCCAATAATAAAATTTATCATAACTAAATTAAAGTTCATTTAATTCTAAATCCACCGCATGGCCACCTCAAGTCCCTCGGCTCCATATCCGCGATCTATTCATCACACGAAAAAAATAATGGAGAAGGTGAGTCACCAAGACTCAAGATGTAACCCTTCCTGTTTTAAAACATTTTCATACACAACACATAACCATTAATATGCAAAATATTAAATACCCATCCTAACCATCCAAGCGCCATTGCTCACCACTGTTGTGGTACCAAACCACTGGTGGTGCCAAACCACCGGTGACATATAGTCACAATGTGTTACCAAAACACGGTGTCCGTGAGACACAGATCATTTGATGGGGCCAACCCATCGTGTGATACCAAATCACGGCGAGCGATCCCATATCTCAAGTGGGGCCAACCCACGGTGGTGTTAACCACGAGGGACAAGTCGCTAGGAGGTGCCAAACCTCTGAGGTACCAAACCTCTGGTGACCGTAGTCACGGTGTGTTACCAAAACACTTGGTGCCCGTCGGCACAATAATGCCCCTCCACTCATCAATCCGCATCAATCACATACTTAAATCTCATGTATCAATGCATCATGCTTACCAAAAGCATCAAATAACAATTCAATATATTGGTGCTTACCGAATCACCATCTATACCGATATGGTATATTATCAATCTTGCATAAAAATCAAGATAGAATTCACAACAAACAAAGATATTAACAAATTATATGTGTGTATGTACACACTGTCACCTTGGATAGTCTAAATCCGAAAAGAAGAGTCGACCACCCTAGATCTCGCCTCTATATTCGCCAAGACATGAGTTAGTGCATTCGACCAAATCAAACAATTTTAAGGGTTCACCTTTTGAACCCGAATCCTTACCCGAAGTCTTGAGTATCAGCCTTTTATTTCACCACCCTAAAATCGGCACCCAAAAAGTTAGTAGCCTTCGGCTAAAACGATTAACAATCGACTAACTACAGTAGATCTTACCATTACTTACCAACTAAATAACCGAGAAAGGAGGGTCGATCTCATGCTTGTGAATCCGGAGTTCCTAGATGGAATCGGGTTTCAAAGAGTGGTTAGTTTTACGCAAGAATCGCCGAAATTTCGCTTTTCTCCATCCTACAAGTCGTCAAAGATTGAAAATATGGAAAGAGGGAATCGCCATCACTTACCTTCTCAACCAATTGAATAAAGGAGAAATCCAAGCCACTATACTATTCGCCAAGACTTTTAAGGGAGTAATAGGAAGATTGACTAGGAAAGAAAAATAATGGGAGAAGGAGTGTTAGAATTTTGGCAAATAGGAAATAAAAGGAAAAAGGAAATTGAAGATGGGGATTTCGCCAAGGTTTTGGAGAGGAGGGAAAATAAAAGTAAAATAAGAAGAGAGGTGTTTTGCTAGGGATCAAAGAGTATGGAAAAGGAAAAATATCGAAGGAGGGTGTTGAAAATTACTAGCAATCGGAGAAAAGAAAAGAGAACAAGGTGACCAAATGGGTGCTCTTATAAGCATTCGCACCCCCTAGTAGCCTTGCCGTCCAACTCTTCAACCAAGAGTCCAAAATCCATCCCACTTCCTTAAATTGCTCCAAACCACTTGTTTAATTGAATTCAAAATAATTTGAATTAATCCCAATAAATCAACTAATAAATCAACTAATATCTCCTTTATCTACTATAATAATATCCTTGATTTCCACTTATTATCCAATATTATTAATAAAATAAAAGAAAGAGAGTTCAAAGAGAAAGAACTCTCCTCCCTATGCCGTCCAAAACATGAAAGCAAAAAGGGAATTACATGACTCGAACCATGGCTCTCCCTTGTTCTTGATGGCGTCAATTGTAGCTCCCAAGTGGCCCTCCCTTTGCCACTTATTCTAGGCTCATTTTATGTCAAAAGCTCCCTTATTTATTCTTATAACCCCTAACCACTAAGGCTATCCACCTTTAAAGCAAATAATATATTTATTTCTACCATTCCGAGCCAACTCAAGGCCTTTAATTAAACTCTATTATTCCATAAATAATATCTCAGTAGTTCATACATAAGAAAAATGATTAAATTCCAAATAACCCCATTTTTGGGATGTTACAGTTCTACCCCCCTTAAAATAAATTTCGTCCCGAAATTACTTAACTAAAACAGATGAGGTATTGCCGCCAGTATCACATCCTCGGGTTCCCACGTAGCTTCTTCCACAAAGATGGTTCCGCACACTTTCACTAAGGGCATCGACTTCCCACGTAGAACCTTTATATCTCTATCCAAGATCCGAAACGGTTCCTCCTCAAAAGATAAGTCGTGTTAACCTCGATTTACATCACGGGCACCACATGTGATGGATTCGACCGATATCGCCAAAGCATCGATACATGGAAGACATTATGAATTTGACTTAACTCGATTCGGCGATTCGAAGTGATAAGCTACCGGTCCTATTCGCTTCAATCATCAGATATGGGCCAATGAATCTTGGGCTCGACTTCCCTTTCGTCCAAATCTTAACACCTTTTTCCAAGGTGACACCTTTAGAAAGACCTTGTCTCCATGACATACTCCATTTCCTTACGTTTGAGATCGGCATAAGACTTACGCCTATCTCGATGCTTCCTTGAGACGAGACCGAATCACTTTGACTTTGTCTTCAGTCTCTGCTACCAATTCTGGGCCCAACACTTGTCGTTCACCCAACTCCGTCCAACACGTCGGAGTTCGGCATTTCCGTCCATACAGTGCTTCGTATGGTGCCATCTGAATACTCGCTTGGTAGCTATTGTTGTAGGCGAACTCGGCTAGAGGTAAGAATTCCTCCCAACTACCTCGGAATTCCAAGACACAACCCCTCAGCATATCTTCTAAGATCTGTATGACCCTTCGGATTGCCGTCATTTGGGGATGGAAAGGCGTCTTTGAAATCAATCGCGTACTAACGCTTGATGTAACGCTTTCCAAAACCTCGAAGTGAACCTTGGGTCCCTATCTCGAGAGAAGGCGACACGGCACACCATGCAATCGACTATCTCGCCACATACAACTTTGCTAGCTTCGGGTGAGTAGTCCATTCTCACCGGTATGAAGTGAGTGATTTAGTTAGACGGTCTCACGATCACCCAAAGCGCATCCTTCTTCTTTGGGCGTAAGGGTAGACCAGCAGCGAAATCCATAGTGATCCTCTCCCATTTCCATTGAGGAATCTTTCTTGGTTGAAGTAGCCCGATGGTAACTAGTGTTCACCTTAACTTGCGACATGTCAAACACTTCCCTACAATTACATTATCTCACGCTCAACCCGCCACCGTAATCAAGTTTAGTAGATCTCCATACATCTTGCTTCCTCCGGATGCATAGCGTATGAAATTGCTATGAGCATCTGGAGAATTTTCCGCCTCAACTCCATATCCTTTGGCATGCGGGGCGTCCTTGAAAACATAACACACCATCACCGGTCAAACTATACCCTTCCAAACCACCATCCACGAACTTGCATTCTCTTAGCATTTAACCCTTCATCCACTAACTGTTTGTCCTTGATTTCCTCGATCCATGTTGGCTTAACTTGAAGCTCGCCAAAAGGCTTCCGTCGTCATATAGGCTCAAGCGAGCAAACATTGCTCTTAAGTCCGCCACAACCTTGGCTCAACGACGCCCACCACGTTAGCCTTACCGGATGATATTCGATGGAGCAGTCATAGTCCTTTAACATTCAATCCATCGCCATTGTCTCGATTCAGATCATACGTGTGGAAGATACCTCAAACTTTTGTGGTCCGTGTAAATTACCGACTTCTCCCCATAAAGATAATGTCTCCATATTTTCAAGGCGAAGACATTGCGGCTAACTCCTGTCGTGAGTTGGATAGTTAACCTTATGCGGTCTCATTAACGGACGCATAGGCTACTACCTTCCATCTCGCATCAACACACACCCCAAACCGATGTGAGATGCATCACAATAGGCGTGAATAATTTCCACGCCTCGAGTTGTACTAAAAGCTGGAGCTTCGTCGAATCTTCCTCGACTTATCAAAACTTTCTTCGCTTCTCCAACCATACAAATGGAACACCTTTCCTTAGCAACTTAGTCAGCGGCTGCGATCGAGAGAACCCTTCCACAAATCACCGATAATACCTGCTAAACCCGTAAAACTTCAGATCTCGCCACCGACTTAGGCGATTTCCACTCCAACACCGCTTCAATCTTGCGGGATCCACTCTAATCCTTCCACGACACCACGTGACCTAAGAAAGCCACCTCCTCACCAAAATTCGACTTCATGAATTTGGCATACAACTGTTTTTCCCTCAACACTTGCAGAACTATCCGTAAATGCTTGTCGTGCTCCTCCTCCGTCTTTGAGTAAACCAATATGTCGTCTATGAACACCACGACGAATTGGTCTAAATCGTTGAAATACTCTATTCATTAAGTCCATGAACGCACGGGTGTATTGGTCAATCTGAATGGCATCACTAGAAACTCGTAATGCCCATACCGAGTTAGAAAAATCTTGTGAACATCGGCCCCTTCACCTTAAGTTGATGGTAACCCGACCTAAGGTCTATCTTGAAAACACCGACGCCTTCTTCAATTGGTCAAACAAGTCATCGATTCGAGGCAATGGGTACTTGTTTTTGATCGTTAACTTGTTTAGCGGCGGTGAGTCGATGCACATCCGCATAGAACCGTCCTTCTTCTTGACAAACAATCTGAGCGCCCCACGGAGATATACTAGGTCGAATAAACCCTTTATCCAAGAGCTCACGAATTTGAGCCTTGACTCCACCAATTCCTTGGTGCCATTCGGTGAGTGCTATGACACAGTCTTGTTAGGGTAACAAGTCTATATCAATTCGACTTCCGATCCGAGGCGTAACCGGAAGTTCCTCTGGGAACACATCGATAAATTCCCCAACCGTTCGGACCTTTTCAACTCTGACTCCTTAACTTCCAAAGCCTGATTTGAACCAAAAGCGCCTTACAACCCTTCTTGACCATCTTCTCAACCTTCAAGCGAGACACCACGTTGGGCGGGTAATTCCTTGATTACCAATCATAACTACTTCATTCCCTTCGGTCATTTGGAGAACCATGCGCTTAGCAGCGCAATCCAACTTCGCCTGGTACCTAACCAGCCAATCCATTCCAAGGATCAAATCGAACTCCCCGAATGGTAGTTCCATCAGATCGACCGAATCGACCCCTTGGAGTTCTAGGGTACATCCCTAAAAGTTTGTCTACCACTCTGAGTGACCTAAAGGACACCTCGGTCATCTCCCTAGCAGCTAGTCTCGAGTCTAGGTTCAAAGTCTCTACCACACTACTTGCTACGTATGAATGCGTAGAACCCACATCGATTAATGCATAATAAGGAAGACCAAAATCGAAGCGTCTGGGTTATGACATCCGGTCGTCACCCTCTCATGACGCCTTGCAGATAGACTAGGCCAGTGCTTAGCCTCGTGTTGCACGAACCTGCGCCTCGAGTTCTCGACCTCGGTTAGGACCGTTGCTTCCTCTGCCATTACCACGACCCTCTGCGGTCCCACATTTCTATCTGATGCAGTTACGCCCTACGGTGATTCCGAGCTCGCTTAGGGACAATCTCGACCGATGCTCTAAAGACCCACACTCAAACATCCTCTATCGCGGTTGAACAACCTCCCCAATGGGACTTCCCACAGTGATTACCTTGGCCGGTCTCGATTAGTAGCTACGGGCCTTTCTTTGATTTGGCCCACTGCCTAGCCTTCTTCGATCATTACCATTGGATCCGGTGACCCAAATCCTCTCTTTTGATTATTCCTACTATAATTTTGTCTCACGACCTCCTTGATCCCTCGGCTACCTTAGCCTCTTCCACAAGGGATGAAAACTCACGAACTTGTGCGGGGCAATCGGTAACCTCAAATCATCTGGTCCGTCCTCAAAGCGGACCTGGCGCTTCGTGTTCGAGAGCCACGATGCCTCTAGCATACCTACTCGGTCTTAAAACTCCGCCTCATATTACGCTCTCGACTTGGTTCCTTGCACTAGCCCGTAAAGGCTTTCCTCCGAGCATCTGTATAGCTGGTGCCCACATACTTCTTCGATAGGCGATTTTGAAATAATCCCAAGTTAAATCATCTGTAGTAGCGCCATCTCGAATCATCGACCACCAGCGACACGCTTCATCCTTTAGAAGCGTCATTACTTTCGCTTTTTCTCCTCGGTCGGTCAAGATCATCCATGATCCTTTTAGTTGACTCTAGCCAAGATACGCTACTGGGTGCCACTCGACACACCCTGAACACCTCGGCTCAGTTGGACGAATTCGCTCGGGAATAGATTTAGAGCTCCTAAATTCCACCAGCCTGACCACCAATTCGAGGACTCGCAACACCACTTGCGATACTGCCTCTCCTCCCATCTGATCCTGCTCCTCTGCTCCAAAAGCTGGAGGTGGTGGTGGCGGTGGTACATCATTTTCAGAACCTTGCCCCGACCTGACGGGTTCGTAGACACCGTCATCCTACCCCTACTGCGTCCACGGCGTCCCGTCCTCTAGAACTCATTCTATCTACTGCGCTTTTAATCTAATTAAGAGAAATTTTATGTATTAGTGTTTGCTCCACTTCATTACTCGCGAAGAAATTTTATGAAGAAATTTTAATTAGAGATTCTTTCGTGCAAACAAGGTTTGATCTTCTATCTTAGTTCACACAAGGAAGTTCTTGCATCCATTCCTAATACTTTCCATACCTATTCGCTCTTGGACATTTACGCCCATTTCTAACCGGGGTATTTTCGTCATTTTCCTCTGAGGTATTTTAAGTAATAAAAGAGATTTTAAAACTTTAGTAAAGTAGGTTGTTTTTGCAATTCCCAACTTTGGAGGTATTATTAAAATTGATAAGGTTTGAAGTTATGGCATTATTTGAAAACCGGGGTATTTTGGTAATTTTGTCCATCGAGGTAATTTTGTAATTTTATAAATCAAGGGTGTTTTAGTAATTGCAAAACCACGAGGGTCCTTTTGAGAATTTTCCTTTCTTAAAATGGTGATGTTGCAAAAATTTTGTACTCGTGGTCGTTTTGGTAATTTTATAAGTTGAGGCGTTGCCGTAATTTTTCCAAAACCAAAGTGTTTCATTGAGGATTTCCAAAGTGAGTTGAATATTTGAGAAGTAGTTAAAATTTTGGACAAATCATTGAGTTGATGTTTTATGGACCAAGGGTATTTTAGTAATTTTACCCTAAGGGCATTTTCGTAATTTTCCACAAATCGAACTTTTCGGGAAAACATTGTAAAAGAGTTGTTCTTACTTTTGAAGGAGTAATTTGAAAAGTTTTAAAACCAAGTTTTGTTGTTTCATTCTTTTTTTTGAAAATCAAGGCTAATTCCTTTGGGTTTTAGTCATTATGTTTAGCCTATGTGAGAGCCCTCTTGGTGAGGGTGAACCAAGCTACGCACCAGGCGGGTTTAGTGTGGAGAGGAGGTGAGTCACACTGATTGCTTAAATACCAAGCTCCCACCGAACCTTTCTAGACATGCGCCTGAGAGGTTACCACTCCACTTGAGCCCTCCGGGTTAGGGTGAACCAAGCTACGCACGGGTAGGATTCTGCGAAGAGGTGGTGAGTCACTCGGATTGCTTAAATACCGAGCTCTTCCGGATCCAATCCTAGACATGCGTCTGAGGTTACCACACCTAGCTCGATGACTAAGTCATAGGTTGGTTTCGTTCTTTAAGTCTTATGTTACATTTGTGTGTTTGAGTAATCTAATCCTAGGGTTCAAGTTCCTATAAGTCTATCTCGTTCCATGCTTCCTACCCTTCTCTGAGAATCTGAGAGGTTTAGATGTACTTACAGGCGGATCGGTCTTGGGAGACTCGAACCATCTTTGCTTTAAACCCAAAATCAATTAATAAGGCCTCTAAAACATTTTTGGGCCTTGGGCCCCAGTAGAGTTTTGAACTGGCTCGATACCAATTTGTAACATTCAAACCCTGGCCCAAGCGTTAGGACCGAATATGGGTCGTTCTGAAGAAGAACTTTTGAAACCCATTTTGAAATCCACTTAAGTTTTGTTGTAAATCGCTTCGTTTTAAGTTATCTTCTTTGAAATTATACTTAGTCCAAATTCAAAAATTTAATTAAGTCAAGTTATTATACAAATTTCGGATGTGCTAGATGCACGATAAAACATTTTCGTGTTAATTTAGAAAAGCGTGTGATTCAAATTTATAATTAAAACAAAATATCCAACATATAAGAAAATAATCAAGTAAAGTATATGGAGGCCTTATTACATCCAAAATAAAACAACCCAATAATAAAATTTATCATAACTAAATTAAAGTTCATTTAATTCTAAATCCACCGCATGGCCACCTCAAGTCCCTCCGGCTCCATATCCGCGATCTATTCATCACACGAAAAAATAATGGAGAAGGTGAGTCACCAAGACTCAAGATGTAACCCTTCCCGTTTTAAAACATTTTCATACACAACACATAACAATTAATATGCAAAATATTAAATACCCATCCTAACCATCCAAACGCCCTTCGTCTACCCGTTGTGGTACCAAACCCTTTGGTGGTGCCAAACCCACCGGTGACATATAGTCACAATGTGTTACCAAACACCGGTGTTCAGAGAACCTACAGATCATTTGATGGGGCCAACCCATCGTGTAATACCAAATCAGCGGGGCGATCCCATATCTCAAGTGGGGCCAACCCGGTGGTGTTAACCACGGGGACAAGTCGCTAGGAGGTGCCAAACCTCTGGAGGTACCAAACCTCCGTGACCGTAGTCACGGTGTGTTACCAAAACTCTTGGTGCCCGTCGGCACAATAATCTGCGCCTCCACTCATCAATCCGCATCAATCACATACTTAAATCTCATGTATCAATGCATCATGCTTACCAAAAGCATCAAATAACAATTTGATAACAGTACTTACGAATCACCATCTATACCGATATGGTATATTATCAATCTTGCATAAAAATCAAGATAGCATTCACAACAAACAAACATATTAACAAATTATATGTGTGTATGTACACACTGTCACCACTTGGATAGTCTAAATCCGAAAAGAAGAGTCGACCACCCTAGATCTATCGCCCTATATTCGCCAAGACATGAGTTAGTGCATTCGGCCAAATCAAACAATTTTAAGGGTTCACCTTTTGAACCCGAATCCTTACCCGAAGTCTTGAGTATCAGCCTTTTATTTCACCACCCTAAAATCGGCACCCAAAGTTAGTAGCCTTCGCTAAAGCGATTAACAATCGACTAACTACTGATGAGATCTTACCATTACTTACCAACTAAATAAGCGAGAAAGGAGGTCGGATCTCACGCTTGTGAATCTGGAGTTCTAGATGGAATCGGTTTCAAAGAGTGGTTAGTTTTTTGCGCGAATCGCTAGAAATTTCGCTTTGCTCCATCCAACAAGTCGTCAAAGATTGAAAATATGGAAAGAGGGAATCGCCATCACTTACCTTCTCAACCAATTGAATAAAGGAGAAATCCAAGCCACTATACTATTCGGCCAAGACTCTTAAGGGAGTAATAGGAAGATTAACTAGGAAAGAAAAATAATGGGAGAAGGGTGAAAAATAATGGGAGAAGGAGTGTTAGAATTTGGCAAATAGGAAATAAAAGGAAAAAGGAAATTGAAGATGGGGATTTTGCTAAGGTTTTGGAGAGGAGGAAAAATAAAAGTAAAATAAGAAGAGAGGTGTTTTACTAGGGATCAAAGAGTATGGAAAAGGAAAATATCGGAAGGAGGGTGTTGAAAATTCGACTAGCATGGCGGAGAAAAGAAAAGAGAACAAGGTGACCAAATGGGTGCTCTTATAAGCATTTAAGCACCCCTAGTAGCCTTGCCAGTCCAACTCTTCAACCAAGAGTCCAAAATCCATCCCACTTCCTTAAATTGCTCCAAACCACTTGTTTAATTAAATTCAAAATAATTTGAATTAATCCCAATAAATCAACTAATAAATCAACTAATATCTCCTTTATCTACTATAATAATATCCTTGATTTCCACTTATTATCCAATATTATTAATAAAATAAAAGAAAGAGAGTTCAAAGAGAGAAAGAACTCTCCCTCCCTATGCCAGTCAAAACATGAAAGCAAAAAGGAATTACATGACTCGAACCATGGCTCTCCCTTGTTCTTGATGGCGTCAATTGTAGCTCCCAAGTGGCCCTCCCTTTCCACTTATTCTAGGCTCATTTTATGTCAAAAGCTCCCTTATTTATTCTTATAACCCCTAACCACTAAGGCTATCCACCTTTAAAGCAAATAATATATTTATTTCTACCATTAAAGCCAACTCAAGGCCTTTAATTAAACTCTATTATTCCATAAATAATATCTCGTGATTCATACATAAGAAAAATGATTAAATTCCAAATAACCCCATTTTTGGGATGTTACATAATGTTTAACTTTCGTTTCTTTAAAAACAATAATTATTTTGAAAATTTGCCTTCTCCTAAACTAGCAGTTTAAAGTAAGTAAACAAAGTCCAATTAAAATTTAAACAAACATAACTGGCCTTATTACATAAACAAAACCCAACATAAACTTTAAATTTAAGTGAAAGCAAGTGTAAAACAATTGCAGTTGTGTGGCCATCTCCGAGTCCCTCACAGCACCAAATCTCCTATGGCTGAGGATTACATGTACAGTAAAAAGGAAAGGGTGAGTTTACGAAAACTCAGTGTGTAATCCCTTATCAGCTAGTCAGTATACAACATGCAGTAACAATCTAGGCTTGAGCCCTATTCAATAATAGTACAATGTTGGTCTTAGCCCAATATAGTAACAGTGTGGGCCTTAGCCCAACATCATATCAGAACAGTGCAATAATGCAGCCCATCCCATCAGCCAACACACCACTCCGTACCACCAACACACCATCTGGGGATAAAATCGAACCACCTAGCCAACACACCAATATCGCAACAAACCTGCCAGTAACAGTATCACAACAAAGCTGCCGGTAACAGTATTGTAGCAAAGCTACCAGAATAGAATATGTGGAAAAGCCACCAGTACAGTATACTTCCTCCATAACAGTATCCCAACCCCATGCAATATGTCATGCCATAAATCATACGTGTATGCAGAATGTTATACTCAGTAACAGTTATCTATAAATCATGAACACTTCAGTCAACCTATGTTTAGGGGTATAACGGTCATTTTCATCTATTAGGGGTAAAATAGTCATTTAACCCCTTTAAGGGTATTTTGATAATTTTACCTACTTTGGGGTCTCGATGTAGATATCGACCTCTCAGAAGGTCCGTAGTCACCTCGAGCGACTCCGGTAACCTAAATGGTTTTAACAGTGTAAATGGGCACAAAGCCCATTACTCGGCCCAAGTGGGCCTACATGCTCGTGCAGTCTGTTCAACCTAGATTTCGCAATGGCCATGAGATCTACATAGCCCAGTCCAATATTTGTCACAAATCGTGGATTCCATCTATATGGGCCCACACAACCCATTTCGGCCCAACGTGGCCCATTATGGCCTAAGCCCATGAAAGCGCTCATGAAGGCCTTCACAGTCATACGCCAGTGATTCATAGGCTCAGTTTGACCACACGAGCGTTCTACGCCCTTGTGACCTCAAAGCCCAATCTTTCGGCTTTTCGACTTTTACCGTTCTATAGTTAAAATAGTGTGAATACTCACCTATTTACGAAACCACTCCAAGTTCCACGAGCACCCAACCTTGCTTGAATGAGGCGACTTTAATCCCCCAAGACTGCTAATTAGAAGTGATCACACACCTTTATAGATTATCTGTACCACAAACACCGATCTTATTAACCAAGGTAGGCCATATAATTGGCCTCAATCCACAAATGATCTCATATAAGAACATAATCAGTATACGACCTAAACTCCAAAAGTGATGTAACGCATTACCTTGATTGAATGCTGAGAACGAGGGTACAACTATTTTGAAACCATATACACTCCACCACTCCTCAAGGAAAACCCTAGAACCAGAAAAAGTAACACACCGTGAAGAAGGAAACAACAGTCGAAAATCAAGGGATGAATAAGAGGGTATTCGGTTTTAAGAAAAAGAATAGAAGAGATGTAACACCCCAAACCTGGCCTAAACATTACGACTGGATCTGGCATGTCACATGAAAGGATTGTCTAAATACTGTGTGTTCGTTAAAAAGTTCGTGTTCGTTATATTTGTTGTGAAAAGTCAAGTTTAGGTAATTTTGAATAAGAAACGGTTTATTAATATTTTGGAAAATGGTTATTAAGGGTTTAGGAAATTCCCATATTGAACATTTAATAATAGCGATAACCAAATTGAAAAGTGAAACCAAGTAAAATACCCAAGGCCTTATTACATAACAAAACCCAAATAAAAATAAGTCCAAATAAAAGAAACGAATTTACAATTAAGCATATGTATGGCCTCCACGAGTCCACCTCAGCTCCCAAATCCGCGATCTAATGATTACTTGCAAAATTTAACTAAGGGGTGAGTCATCGAGACTTAGTGTGTAAATCCCCATCCAACGGGTGTTAAACCCTTACACAATTTCATATGAAAATATGCATGTCATGCAACCTAAAACCTAACCATCCAAACTCCCGATTCTACCCGGTGTGGTACCAACCCTTTGGTGGTGCCAAACCTTTGGTGACCCAAAGTCACTGATATCAATAATAATGTGGTGCCAAACCACTAGTGACCCAAAGTCATGAATAATCCATATGTGGGGCCAACCCACGTTGTGATACCAAATCACTGGCGACAATCCCGTTTATCAAATGTGGGGCCAACCCATCGTGGTGCGGTTAATGGGACGAGTCACTATGAGGTGCCAAACCTCACGGTGACCCAAAGTCATGAATATCAAGCGTGGTACCAAACCACTGGTGGTGCCAAACCACTGGTGATCCAAAGTCACAGATATCAATCTTCCCCCTCCTCTCATCATACCCATGCAATATGACATAATAATTCGTGTATGCAGTATGTCACGTATTCTAGACATATATCAAATATAAGTATAACATGAATTCCCATCATAATCAGATAGACATAAAACAACATAATCATGCTAATCAACCTCTAAGGGTATAATCATAATTTCACCCACTAAGGGTATTTTTGTAATTTACCTACCAAGGGTATATTCGTAATTTACCCACCAAGGGTATTTTTGTAATTTACCTACCAATGGTATTTTCATAATTTTGCACCTGCAATGGCCTTCCCGGAGGTCTAATGTTACCCTGAGCGACTCGGCTACCATTTCCGGTCGTCACCAGACTATTGGGCCTAAAGCCCGATTTTGGCCCATTTGGGCCCACACACTCGTGTGGTCCACCTAACACAAATCTAGCCACGTATATAGGTTCCACCTAGTCTAGTTCACTATATACTATATCATCATACAATTTATTCCAATTGGGCCTAAGGGCCTATTAGGCCCACTTTGGCCCATCGTGGCCCAAGCAGCCCCAACCCACAAGAATACTACTGATGGCCTCAACTATCACGTCGAACCCCACACGTGCGCTCGCACGCTCCACTTGCCGCTCTACAACTAGAGTAGAGAGAGTTACACTCCTGATAGGACTCTGGTGCTAAACCGCGCTGTGACCACTCCTGTGCCCAACACCCACCAAGGTATGTTAACTCTCCTCTTGGCATGCTCTTTATATAGCTAGCTCTTCACCTTCATTCCTTGTATCTTTCCGATTTGGGATCCCTTCGTCAGTAGAGTTTAAATTCAATTGAAACTCTTACCGTCCAATCCGTAAAATAAATACTCGCTTGCTTCTCATGAGATTCGAATCCAAGCCCCCTATAACATAATCCATGCTGCTAGCCACTTTACCAACTAGCTCCTTGTGTCTTAAACCATGCGCAACTAAATATAACCCTATGGCCAAAGTCTAAATTCATTTAATAAAAATAATCTAAAAGGAATGCAAACGCTACAACTAGAACCTTGGACCTCTTTCTTTCCCTGTGGCGTCATTCCCTTGTCCTTAAGTGGCGTCACTTTGCCACTACACCATACACTCCACTTGCGTCATTTTTCTCCACATTTTATTCTTAAGGCCTACCTGCCAACTTCCAGTGTTTTTTTCACCTAAAACCAAAATTTCCCCAAAACCAATATTTGATCTCGGGACTTCATAGAAGCCCCCTAACCTTCCAAAATCACTTATCTAAAAGGTTCAACTTGCACTTAAGCCGATCTCCTGTTCTCCAAAAATTTTAAACGCTACTACGCCTAAGGCCCATTGGGCTCAATTTTCCTAGGCCCAATTTCAGGATATTACAAGAGAACAGGTTTAATCAAAAAGTGAGGAGTATAAACACTTACCGATAATCAGAAACACTTGCAGCACTGGAACAACAAGAAACAGTGAAGAGAAAGTCGATGCAGAGAGTGATAAAACAAAGGTGATATTCGGCCATACCATAATCGATAAGGAGAGATAGCTCTTGTTCAAAACAAGAAAAATATTGGGAGGTAGAAAACGAAAAGAGAAGAATCAGACCAAGTCAAATTGATTAAGAGCAGGACCTAGAAGGTAAAAGGAGAAATATTCTGACAAAGGTAAACCGATTAGAAGGCAAGGGATATTTGGCCAAAAGAGGGTACAAATTTAGGAAGAGAAAAAGAGAGAAAAGAAAAGGAAGAGTTGCTCACAAAAACGACTAATAACTATTGACCGAAAAGAAGGGACTTTTGTTGGCTAATATGCAGAAACCAAAACAAATCCGAATGAACCAAAAGCCAGTAAATGAGACGAAAGAAAAGATAATTCAACAGATGCTAACCTTGTAACACCCCTTACCCGAAACTGTCACGATTTAGGGTTAACGGCATTACCAAACAATTCAAATATTTTATGGACATTTCATAATATTATTCTAAGAATCAAATCAAAGTGTCCCTGAAGAGGTCTATAAAACCTTAATCATGCTTTAGAAAAGGGCCAGGACTAAACCAAACACCTGCAAAAATTCTCGAAAATTTAATTTTTTTCTAAGTTACAGAGGTCACACGCCCGTGTGGGCAGCCTGTGTGCCCCCCACAGCCTCAGACGCACCTGTGTGTCTAAGCCTTGTCAAAAAAGGGCATACATACTGACTTGTCCACATGGCCATGGGCACGCCCGTGTGCCTCACCCGTGGTCGAGTCTGACTTGTTTTGAATGCAACCATGAGGGGCACGGTCGAGCCATACGCCTGTGTGCTCAATTGTGTGGGCAATTATAGGCCATTTTCAAGGCCAAAATGCCACCCACACTTGGGATCTCATCTACAAGCATATACAATCATCTTTCCATACTTAAATGGCAACCAAAACATATCAAATTACGTATCATTTCTACCCATACATAAACATCACAAACATTCCAACTTAGGAATCATTTAACTCAATATAACCATAAGCCTTTCAAAGTATAATCCATCACAAACTTACCATCAACAATATGCTAACCATACATCAATAAGCTTACCATTCATATGACCATTTCATTTGCTAACAACCATACCAAAACTAAACATCATAAGACATGATTAATCATTTATATATTGCCATTATCTAGCCATATCACATGGCTATATGCACATCTCAAACATAATTCAATGTAACTACCCTATATTTTCCATACTTAGTATATACACTTTAAAAAGGTACCAAAATAAGATTGAGTAGTGTGATGACGATCCTCGATGATTCCCGAGACTATAGTAGCTTTGACGATCTATAAAACAAAGTAAACACACAAAAAGTAAGCTTTCCAAAACCTTAGTAAGCCATATACAAATAAACTTATCATATAATCAATTAAAAGCATGGCAAATCAAATTCATAAATAGATCTTCATTTCATATACATAGATTTATTTTTGGCTAAATTGGATTGCCATTGCTCACCAACATATCATATCTCAAGCATCTCCTTTGCTCATATATCAAATATACATATATCACACTTTGTTCAAAGCATCTATGTACATATTAACTTACCTTTCATACTTATTCAAAGCATATACATCGAACATACTTGAAACGAATATACAACTCACATAACAATTCATTTCTCAGACTTTCCCGTTGAACCGTTCGAATTAAATAGGATACTCAGAAGGCTCGGAATAGTCGTCCAATGCCAACGTCCTAGATATGGTCTTATAAGTTCTTAGATATCGATGCCACTGTCCTAGACAGGGTCTTACACGAATCAAATACGATGCCAATGTCCCAAACATGGTCTTACAAGTAAATCTCAAATCGATGCCAACGTCCCAGATGTGGTCTTACACGATATCACTTAACAAACACCTATGTCATGACATATGTAAGCCTACCTATTCCTAGGTTCATATGGGACTTCTCGAAAGCTGATTCAATGTTGATACATCCTTGAATTTCATGTTCTCGTCATTTCATACACATTCACCAACATAAATTTTCATATGAACATACATATATCAATGCAAATACATTTATTTGTAAACCAACTTACCATAAATTCTGGTAAACAGAAACGAACTCGGCTACTCAATTACTTTTGATTTCCCATGATCTAAGTCTGATTTCTTCGGTTCTTGATCTATACATATTCAAATTTAACCCATTTATTCACCAAATCATTCAATTCCATCAAAATATGCATATTTAGGGAAATTTACAAATTAGCCCTCATATTTTCACATTTTGACATTTCAGTCCCAATTTCACAAAAGCACAAAGTACACCAAATTTGCATACACTCATGCTTAGCTGAATATCACCCATGATCATACAAGTCCACACATTTCATTTATTTTAAAATTTAGTCCCTCAAAATATTATTTTCTCAATTAAGTCCAAATTACCCAAAATCACCAAAAACTCAAAAACAAACTATGTTAATCTAACACATTTCTTTCATAATTCATCTTCAAACATCACAAAACTCATGTGTTCATAAATGGAATATTTCAAAATCATCATAAATTCAGAAAATTGAAGCATGGGTTTTGAAGAACACTAAGAAACGATTATAAAAACGTAGAAATTATCAAAAACTGAAGCAAAACATAGCTTAAATTTATACTTGTAAAAGTCGAATACCATGAAAGCTTAAAACCCTCATTTTTTTCTATATTCGGTGATGGATGATGAATTATAACATATTTTAGCTTTGTTTTTTACTTAACATTACTTATTTACTATTTTACTTATTAAACCTTTAAAATTAAACCTTTAAAATTAAATAAGAAAACCATATAAACTATGTCCAAAACCATCCATTAGCCATCCACTATCTTATAAAATGGCTTAATTGCCTCATAAGGCCACTACATTTAAAAGACAACTCAAATAAGTACTTTAGCATATAGAATGCCACTTTTACCTTTTATGCAGCTTAGTTTTTTTCTCAAATTAAGCACACAGTTGATCAAATTAAATCTCAGAAATTTCACACATACTAATTCACATACTGCAGACACAGAAAATAATATTAAAATATTTTTTGACTCGGATTTGTGGTCCCGAAACCACTATTCTGACTAGGGTCTAAACCAAACTTTTACAATTCTCCCTCCTTAGGAATTTTCGTCCCCGAAAATCTTACCGTTAAATAGGTTCAGATATTATTGTCTCATAGAATCTTCAGGCCCCCACGTAGCCTCTTCAACTCCGTGTCAATGCCACAGTACTTTGACTAACAAAATTTTCTTACTTCGCAATTCTTTCACTTCGCGAGCTAAGATATGAATCGGTTCTTCTTCATAAGTCATATTAGAGCGGATTTCAATTTCAGATGGAGTAATCACATGTGAAGGATCGGATCGATATCTACGGAGCATCGAAACATGGAATACATTGTGAATCTTTTCCAACTCTGGTGGCCATAACAATCTGTAAGCTATAGGTCCGATACGTTCAATGATCTCATACGGTCCGATGAACCTCGGACTTAATTTGCCTTTACGTCTGAATCAGAATACTTTCTTCCATAGAGATACTTTTAAAAATACTTTATCACTGATTTCGAATTCAATGTCTTTCCTTTTCAAGTCTGCATAAGATTTCTGACGATCTAACGCTGCTTTCAAACTATCTCAGATTACTTTCACTTTTTGTTCAGTGTCTTTTATCAAATCAACCCCGTGTAACTTATTTTCACTGAGCTCATTCCAATACAAAGGTGTTCTACATTTACGTCCATACAAAGCTTCATAGGGTGTCATTTTGATGCTCGACTGGAAACTATTATTATATGCAAATTCAATCAATGGAAAACATTGTTCCCACGTACTATCAAACTTAAGACTGCAACATCTCAACATATCCTCGAGAATTTGAATAATCCGTTCAGACTGACCATCCATCTATAGGTGAAAAGCCATAATGAAATGCAATCTACATTTACGTCCATACAAAGTTTCATAGGGTGTCATTTTGATGCTCGACTGGAAACTATTATTATATGCAAATTCAATCAATGGAAAACATTGTTCCCACGTACTATCAAACTTAAGACTGCAACATCTCAACATATCCTTGAGAATTTGAATAATCCGTTCAGACTGACCATCCGCTCATAGGTGAAAAGCCGTAATGAAATGCAATTTCGTACCTTGGGCTTCTTGTAATTTCTTCCAGAATTGTTAGGTAAATCTTAAACCTCTATTAGACACAATAGACAATGGAACTCCGTGCAATCTTACAATATCAGAAATATAAAGCTCAACTAACTTATCAAGTGAGTTATCAGATCGTACCGGAATAAAATGGGCTGATTTCGTCAATCTGTCAGCTACAACCCAAATTGCATCTTTCTTTCTCGGAGTCACCGGCAGTCTAGAAATAAAGTCCATCATCTTTCCACTCGGGAATCAGAATCGATTGTAGCAAACCAGACGAAACCTGATGTTCAGCTTTAACTTGTTGACAGACTAAACATTTAGAAACAAAGTCAGATATGTCTCGTTTCATACCAGACCACCAATAGTGTTACTTCAAATCATGATACATCTTTGTACTACCCGGATGAACAGATAACCGACTACTATGAGCTTCGTTCAAAATCATCCGAATTAACTCTAAATTTCTTAGAACACATATTCAGTTTTTGAACCTTAAACAACCATAAGTATCAACTCGAAACTCAGATTCAACATTCGATTCACATTGAGCTCGCTTTGCTAACAAGTCATTATCAACTTTCTGAGTATCACAAATTTGTTGTAAGAACAACGGTTTCTCTTTCAATGTAGCTAAAACTAAACCATCATTAGAAAGATCTAAATGAGCATTCATAGCATGCAACAAAAACAGTGATTTTCGGCTCAGTGCATCGGCAACAACATTTGCCTTATCGGATGATAATCTATCACAAGCTCGTAATCTTTCAACAGCTCTAACCATCTTCTGTTGTAGATTCAAGTCTTTTTGAGTCATCAGATACTTCAAACTTTTATGATCGAAAACACGTGACATTTCTCATCGAATAGATGATGGTGCCAAATTTTTAATGCAAAAATAATTACAGCTAGTTCAAGATCATGTGTTGGATAGTTCTTTTCATGCGGCTTCAATTGTTTCGAGGCATAAGCTATAACTTTGCCTTCCTGAATCAAAACACATCCCAGACCATTCAATGAAGCATCACTGTAAATCACGAATTCTTTACCCGATTCAGGTTGTACCAAAATTGGAGCTTCAGTCAATAGAGTTTTCAACTGATCAAAGCTTTTTTGACATTTATCAGACCATTCAAATCTCACATCTTTCTGAAGTAGTCTAGTCAACGGAGTAGTTATCATCGAAAAACCTTTTACAAATCGTTGATAATAACTAACAAGTCCCAGAAAACTGTGAACTTAGACACATTCTTCAAAGGTTTCCATTCCAGAATAGCAGAAATCTTACTTGGATCAACTCGTATTCTAGAGGTTGATACAATATGTCCCAGAAAACCAACTTCTCCCAACTGAATTAACATTTACTGAACTTTGCATACAATTGCTTATCTTGCGAAGTTTACAACACAATTCTCAGATGTTCAGCATGTTCAGTTTCATCTCGTGAATAAATCAAGATGTCATCAATGAATACCATAACAAATTGATCTAGGTACGGTCTAAAAATTCTGTTCATCAAATCCATAAAAATAACAGGAGCATTTGTTAGTCCAAAAGGCATAACTAAAAACTCATAATGCTCTTACCTCGTTCTAAAAGCATTTTTCATCGCAACTGATAGTATCCCAATCTCAGATCTATCTTTGAAAACACAGTGACTGCTTTCAACTGATAAAATAAATCATTGAATCTGGGTAAAGGATATTTATTCTTTATAGTCACCTTGTTCAACTGACGGTAATCAATACATAATCTCATCGTGCCATCTTTCTTTTCCACAAACAGAACAGAGCACCCCAAGGTGACAAACTCAGTCTTGCAAACCCTCTATCAGTCAACTCTTGTAACTGTGACTTTAACTCTTTCAATTTTGTTGGTGCCATTATATACGGAGCTATTGAAATAGGAGTTGTTCCCTGTAATAAATCAATACCAAATTCAACTTCACGTATCGGAGGTAATCCCAGCAATTCTTTAGGAAATACATCGAATTCACAAACCACTGGCACTGATTCAACTTTCTTTTCAGCTACTTTCGAATCAATCACATAAGCATAATAAGCTTCATAACCCTTTTTTACATAACTCTGAGCTTTTAACACAGATATCACAGCAGGTAACCCATTCAAATCATTAGATTCAATCCGAACTATTTCGTCATTCTGACATCTCAAATCAATAGTCTTTATTTTGTAATTCACAACAGTATCATGCAATGTCAACCAGTCCATACCTAAAATTATATCAAACTCATCAAAAGGTAATAGCATTAGATTAGCCAGAAAATAGATATCTCGAAATATCAATGGACAGTTCTAGCATACTTTATCAACCAGGACACTTTTACCTAAGGTGTTCGATACTCTAATAACAAATTCAGTGGACTCTACAGACAAAGTCTTACTGGATACTAAGTTCATGCATATATACGAATGAGTAGAACCTGGGTCTATCAATGCAATCACAGAAGTATTATAAAGAGTAAATGTACACGTTATAACATTTAGAGATGAAGCTTCCTCACAAGCTTGGATAGCATATGCTCTGGCATGCGCTCTAGCTTCAGATCTCATTAACAGCGTCTTTTGTAGTTCTTTGACTACCGATGTCATTTCTTGTATTTCGAGAAGGTCTACCTCTAGATGAAACATTATCTGATCTCAAATTCTGAACAATTTCTTACTCAACAGATTCTGGACAATCTAAGATGAAACGGTCTAACGATCCACATCTAAAACAAGCTCAATCATTCAACCTACAACTTTTGGATGTCTTTTACCACAGTACTTACATTCAGGTCGCTCGGATCGGACATTTCCCACACTAGCTATCAATGTAGCTGGAGTTTTAGAATTCGATTTTGATCTAACTCGATCTCTTGGATTCGAATATCCCACATTAGTTCTGGAATGGCTATACTCATCTCTGAATTTCTTTGAAGTAGACTAAAATGATTTGCTTAAAAATCTCTTTCTTGCATCTCTAACTTCAAACTCAGCTTTTCTTTTGTCTTTCCAGAGTGCCTCAGCTTTGCACGCTAGATCAACAAGCACAACGAACTCTTTTATTTCCAGAATCCCAACAAGCAAAAGAATGTCTTCATTTAGGCCATCTTCAAACCGTTTACACATTATTGCCTCGGTTGATACACTTCTTGAGCATAATAAGTTAATCTCACGAACTCTCTTTCATACTCGGTGACAGACATGCGACCCTGTTTCAATTTCAAGAATTCCTTTCATTTCTGATCAATGAACCTCTGGCTAATGTATTTCTTCCAAAACTCAAACTAAAAGAAATCCCATTTGTAAATACGTAATTATCTTGAATATATTAACTATTTTTTTATTTTTCGATCGCCTGGAAGGGACAAAAGAAACATCTTGTTCTTTCTTCAACTGACCCGTTCTTTCGGAACAACGAAAATCAAGGTCTTCTACCATTGATAAGCTACGTCTCGTAGCAAAGAAACAACACATTTTATGCATTCTTCAAGACTCAGTGACATTTCATCAAATACTCGGATAGTGTTCTCTAACCAAAACTTGGCTTTCTCGGCATCATCATCATTAGTGGCCCTGAACTCTTCAATCCCATACTTGTAGATCTTGTCAATCGGAGGTTTATTCAATGGATTCAAGCTCATAACTGGAGGTATAGCAGAAGTCTAAGGAGAATTAGGCGGGGGCGAAGGTTGTGAAATAGCTGGTTTATTACTTACATACTGAGTGAACCACTTATTCATCATTTGGAAGAAAGCTTGTTTAGTTCTCCCTCTTGACCGCTAGTAGCCGATCTCGAATCAGATGGCACTGTCCCTTGAGCAGGAGTGAAACACCCACCCGGCCCACGAGAATGGACCGGATCGGTATGTTCCTAAAGTAAACCGGTTTCAAAAAGATTCGATACTTAGAAAATTTGTAAAATTTTTAGAAAATGTTGTTTGGATTGGGCTTAGATTGGAACCCATTTAATAAATTTTGAAAATCCAACTTAAGTGAGGTGACAAAACAATTTTAGGGTTTATTATTTTGAAAGAAATAAAATTTGTTTTCTTAACTTTAATTAAAATAAATTGTAACACAATCAACATGAATAAGCGGAAATAAAGAAAATCCAACTGGGCCTTATGGCCTTATTACATCAAGTAAACCCAAAATAAAATAAAAAAATATTAAAATTAAATAAAGTCCAAATTAGAATAAATTCTTCAAGTGATGCATGGCCTCCTCATGGTCTACCTAGCCGGTCCAGTCAACGCTCATCACCGAAAATAATTCCCACAATGGGGTGAGTCAGCAGACTCAATGTGCACACAATACTATCAATCAATAAATCAGGCATTCATGTTCAAAACATCGATCCATATAAAAATGAGATTATGATGCAACCCAAACCCAATCCTAATTAGCCATCCACTACACTCCCCAGTACCAAACTTTGCACAAGTGGGGACTACTAAGTCAACCCTCCATCCGCTACTCTCCACGTTGTGTCTTTAGACACTATAATCAAATTTAAGCGTTGTGTCATTAGAACCTTTGTTGTAACAAAGTTACCAAAATTACGCAATGTGGTAGTAGTCAACATTTTTAGTTAGTGAGACCGAAGTCAACACCTTCGTTGGTGAGACCAAGTCAACACTGTCCTCCCCTTTCACATAAAACCCAATGCCCCAAAACATATATATTGCATAACTTAATTTCATGTTCATATTCATATATTAGCATGTTATTAAAATAACATTTTAACACAATCCTATCGAAGTAGGAAGCGTGCACAGGTACTTTTGCCACATTTGTGGTACATAGCCACATTCACATTATTATTCATATCATTATACTTAAAATATTTAGCCATAAAATATCGAAGGATAGTAAGGGTACACACCTTTTTAAGCTTAATAGTTTCCTTGATATCTCGAGAATCCGATCTAATTTTAGATCTATTAATTCCTATATTGACCCACCAATTAAAACACATTAATAAACCCTTTTAGACAAATCCAAATCCTAGTAGGATTTGTAAAAGACTTACCTTTGATGCCGATTTGGTGTTTATTCAAATCCGAAAACTTGGTTTTCCTTTACTTGATATTCGCCAACCTTGAATCTCAATATGGGTTAGTTTTCGCTTTTTAATAATTAAAGAACCGATCTAGATAATCATACAAGCTTTGGCGAATACTTTTAGGTACTTACCTTGTGGATCTTAAATCCAAATTCACCGAATAACTAGGAACACGTGGCCTATGGTGTACCTTCGGAAAAGAATTTCTTCTTCCATGATTCGCCAAGATTAATAATCGAAATTAGTCTCTAAATTTCAATAAGTCTAGATTATAAAAGAATGGAAAACTAAACTCGGATCTTACCCTTATTTGAAGGAATCGATTGCACCTTCACTTCAACCTTCGGAGATTAGGCTTAGAGACTTGATGAACAATCGGCTATGATTCCCTTATGTATTTGGTTTCAAAGATGAAAGAAGAGAGGAATAATAGGCTTAGAAGGAAATCGGCTAGGAGGCTAAAAGAAAAGAAGAAAAGAATGGATGCTCAAGAAGAATATTTGGCGGAGGAAAGAGAGGAGAATGAATAATGAATGGCCCTAGTCCCTCCTTTTATAGCCGAATTTACTAGGCTAAGAATCCTTTGCTTGGCCACCACTCTTCCTTATTTTCCTAATTAAAGAATAATTCTTCATTTATCCACCTATTTAGCGAATTTTAAAGAGAATAAAACTCTTCCTTAAGAGTCCTTATGATCTTCTAATTAGCCGAGTTTCAAAGAGAATGAAACTCCTCTTTTACAAGCTTGTGCAGTCCACCTCTTGGGCTTAGAAGCAAAATAAAACTTATTTTATTTGCTTCTTATGTGACTCGAACTCAAGCCCAAAACCTTTTGCATGTGGGCCATTTCCTAAGGCCTTAGGTGGCATCTTGAGCCACATTTCCAAGTCCGTTATTGGGTCAAATTTCATGTACTTCATATTTTTAGGTCACTTGGCCCTAAGTTCCCCTTGGGCTCTAAAATTTGACATTCCGGTCATTTTAAGTTTCCAAAAATTTTCATGACTCTGTATTTTCCAAGTTTCCAAAATGTTTAGTTTCCTATTTTGGCATGGTTTCCAAAATGTTTAGTTTCCTTTTTGGCTTGGTTTCCAAAATGTTCACTTTCCTAATTTACTTGGTTTCCAAAATGGTCGCTTTCCTATTTTAGTTTAGTTTCCAAAACTTAACATTTCTAAAGCATTTCCTTACATTTCCATACATCTCCTTACATTTCCACACATTTCCATACATTTCCATACATTTCCTTTCATTTCCATATATTTCCATACATTTCCATACATTTCCATACATTTCCTTACATTTCCTTTCATTTCCTTACATTTCCTTTCATTTCCTTTCATTTCCTTTCATTTCCTTTCATTTCCTTACATTTTCCTTACTTTTCCTTACATTTCCTACATTTCCTTACATTTCCTTACATTTCCTTTCATTTTCTTTCATCTTAGGGTTCTTGAAACTCTTGAACACATCCAACACCCCCACTGATCCCACTATCTCATGAATTATGCTAACGCATAACCCCTAATATAGGATGTTACAGATCTACCCCTTAAAAATAATTTCGTCCTCGAAATTACTTACTATCGTTCATCCATACGGTCTAACTCACCACACTACGCTATTGTCTGCAAGACTCGATCTTAAAGAACTATCATACTTTCTAGGCACATTCTCTAAGTTCACGTTCCTTAGAACTCATTTCTAACGTCATGATTTAATTAAAAGTTTTATGAATTAGTCCTTGTTTTACTTGATTACCCGCCAAGAAGTTTTATGGAAAGAATTTTTAGAAGTGGTTCTTTCGTATTCATACATGCATCTGATCTTTTCATTCATTCACACATCCATCAAACAATTATGAACCTTAGTTCATTTAGAGAAACGTTGTAGTTTTTTTTTCATTTGTTGTTTTTCCACTACCCGGGGTATTTTAGTAATTTGTCAAAATAAGGTTCCTTGGTGATTTTGTCACAAGGTATTTTTGGTCCTTTTAAGTTCCTGGGGTATTTTGGAAAATTTTTGAAATTCGAGGATATTTCGGAAATTTTTGACCTCAGGGGTATTTGGTAATTTTTTTTTTCACAAATCAGGGTAAATTGTAAAATTTTAATAAATCAGGGATATTTTAGAAGTTGCAAAACTTTGAGGGTTCTTTTTGAGAAATTTATTTTCCAGCACGATGAAGTTGCAAAAATTTTGGAAATTAGGGTCGTTTTTGGTAATTTTGTAAGTTAGGGATAATTTTGTAATTTTCCAAAAATCACGGTATTTTGATAGTTTGTAAATTAGGGTTTTGGACTTTTATAACATAATGAAATTTTGGTAAAACTATTGAGTAGTTGGACATCTTATAAACCAAGGGCATTTTGTAATTTTATCATTAGGGGTATTTTAGTAAATTTGTAAATCAGAAATATTTCGGAAAATTTATAAAAATATTCTTTTCAAATCAAGAGGGTAATTTAGAAATTTTAAAATTAGGGTTTCCAAAAAATACGGCTAGTCCCTTTCGGGTTTTAGTTATTGGGTTTAGCAGTGACTAAGTCCTCTTGGTTAGGGTGAGCAGTTACTACGCACTGGTAGGATTCGAGTAAAGAGGAGGTGAGTCACTAGGGCTGCTTAAATACCAAGCTCTTCTTGAATCCACTCCTGACATGCGCTATGATTCGACACCCTAGCTCGGTGACTTAATCACGAGTTTGTTTGATTAGGCATTTAAGTTTTATGTAATTGTTGGGGTAACTAGTCCTAGGGTTCAAGTACTTAATCTCTATTCTACGTTCCATTCCATTTCTACCCTTCTACAAATCATAATATAAATCACACAATGGATAGAAGTACTTACGGTGGATCATGGGAATTGGAGACTTAGGTGCCATGCCGGAAAACACGCTTATTTTTCAAAGATAATCATTTGGCTCGCTTTGGAAGCGTTTTGGGCGTTAGCCCACGTGCCGAAGTTTAAAAGCGGGCTCGATACTAAATCGAAACACCCACACCCGGCCCACGAGAATGGACCGGATCTGGTATGTTCCTAAAGTAAACCGGTTTCAAAAAGATTCGATACTTAGAGAAAATTTGTAAAATTTTTAGAAAAATGTTGTTTGGATTGGGCTTAGATTGGAACCCATTTAATAAATTTTGAAAATCCAACTTAAGTGAGGTGACAAAACAATTTTAGGGTTTATTATTTTGAAAGAAATAAAATTTGTTTTTCTTAACTTTAATTAAAAATAAATTGTAACACAATCAACATGAATAAGCGAAATAAAGAAAATCCAAGCTGGGCCTTATGGCCTTATTACATCAAGTAAACCCAAAATAAAATAAAAAATATTAAAATTAAATAAAGTCCAAATTCGAATAAATTCCTCAAGTGATGCATGGCCTCCTCATGGTCTACTGGCCGGTCAAAATCTTTGCTCATCACTGAAAATAATTCCCACAATGGGGTGAGTCAAGAGACTCAATGTGCACACAATACTATCAATCAATAAATCGAGGCATTCATGTTCAAAACATCGATCCATATAAAAATGAGATTATGATGCAACCCAAACCCAATCCTAATTAGCCATCCACTACACTCCCCGTACCAACTCGCACACCGTGGGGACTACTAAGTCAACCCTCCATCCGCTACTCTCCACGTTGCGTCTTTGACACTATAATCAAATTTAAGCGTTGTGTCATTAGACACCTTTGTTGTACGAAGTTACCAAAATTACATGAATGTGACCGTAGTCAACATTTTTAGTTGGTGAGACCAAGTCAACACCTTAGTTGGTGAGACCAAGTCAACACATCCTCCCCTTTCACATAAAACCCGAATGCCCCAAAACATATATATTGCATAACTTAATTTCATGTTCATATTCATATATTCGCATGTTATTAAAATAACATTTTAACACAATCCTATCAGAAGTAGGAAACGTACCTGGGTACTTTTGCCACATTTGTGGTACATAGCCACATTCACATTATTATTCATATCATATACTTAAAATATTTAGCCATAAAATATCGAAGGATAGTAAGGGTACACACCTTTTTCGCTTAATAGTTTCCTTGATATCTCGAGAATCCCGATCTAATTTTTAGATCTATTAATTCCTATATTCGGCCCACCAATTAAAACACATTAATAAACCCTTTTTAGACAAAACCAAATCCTAGTAGGATTTGTAAAAGACTTACCTTTGATCTTGATTTGGTGTTTATTCAAATCCAGAAAACTTGGTTTTCCTTCACTTGATATTAACCAACCTTGAATCTCAATATGGGTTAGTTTTCGCTTTTTAATAATTAAAGAACCGATCTAGATAATCATACAAGCTTTGGCGAATACTTTTAGGTACTTACCTTGTGGATCTTAAATCCGAAATTCACTTAGAATAACTAGGGAACACGTGGCCTATGGTGTACCTTCGGAAAAGAATTTCTTCTTCCATGATTCGCCAAGATTAATAATCGAAATTAGTCTCTAAATTTCAATAAGTCTAGATTATAAAAGAATGGAAAACTAAACTTGGATCTTACCCTTATTTGAAGGAATCGATTGCACCTTCACTTCAACCTTCAGAGATTCGACTTAGAGACTTGATGAACAATGGCTATGATTCCCTTATGTATTTGGTTTCAAAGATGAAAGAAGAGAGGAATAATAGGCTTAGAAGGAAATCGGCTAGGAGGCTAAAAGAAAAGAAGAAAAGAATGGATGCTCAAGAAGAATATTTGGCGGAGGAAAAGAGAGGAGAATGAATAATGAATGGCCCTAGTCCCTCCTTTTATAGCCGAATTTACTAGGCTAAGAATCCTTTACTTGGCCACCACTCTTCCTTATTTTCCTAATTAAAGAATAATTCTTCATTTATCCACCTATTTAGCGAATTTTAAAGAGAATAAAACTCTTCCCTTAAGAGTCCTTATGATCTTCTAATTAGCCGAGTTTCAAAGAGAATGAAACTCCTCTTTTACAAGCTTGTGCCGTCCACCTCTTGGGCTTAGAAGCAAAATAAAACTTATTTTATTTGCTTCTTATGTGACTCGAACTCAAGCCCAAAACCTTTTCCATGTGGGCCATTTCCTAAGGCCTTAGGTGGCATCTTGAGCCACATTTCCAAGTCCGTTATTGGGTCAAATTTCATGTACTTTATATTTTTAGGGTCACTTGGCCCTAAGTTCCCCTTTGGCTCTAAAATTTGACATTAGGGTCATTTTAAGTTTCCAAAAATTTTCGCGCAGCTCTGTATTTTCCAAGTTTCCAAAATGTTTAGTTTCCTATTTTGGCTTGGTTTCCAAAATGTTTAGTTTCCTCTTTTGGCTTGGTTTCCAAAATGTTCACTTTCCTAATTTACTTGAGTTTCCAAAATGGTCACTTTCCTATTTTAGTTTAGTTTCCAAAACTTAACATTTCTAGAGCATTTCCTTACATTTCCATACATCTCCTTACATTTCACACATTTCCATACATTTCCATACATTTCCTTTCATTTCCATATATTTCCATACATTTCCATACATTTCCATACATTTCCTTACATTTCCTTTCATTTCCTTACATTTCCTTTCATTTCCTTTCATTTCCTTTCATTTCCTTTCATTTCCTTACATTTTCCTTACTTTTCCTTACATTTCCTACATTTCCTTACATTTCCTTACATTTCCTTTCATTTTCTTTCATCTTAGGGTTCTTGAAACTCTTGAACACATCCAACACACCCACTGATCCCACTATCTCATGAATTATGCACGAACGCATAACCCCTAATCTAGGATGTTACAAGGAGCAGGCGCATTGCTTTCTACATCGTCAGCTATGGCTCTTTTGGGATCCATTACTATACGATAAACACATTTTAAACGTCAGGATTCATGACACTATCACATTTCATATATATGGTATGTATAGCTAGACTCTCACATGCTACGTTAGTCTGAAAATTGACTAAACCATAGCTCTGATACCAACCAAATGTAATACCCCTAACCCAAAACTATCGTCAATTTAGAGTTAAAGGCATTACCGAACTATTCAGATCTTTTATGGACATTTCATAATATTATTCTAAGAATCAAATCAAAGTCTCCCTTGAATAGGTCTACAAGACCTTAATCATGCTTTAGAAAAGGGCCGGGACTAAACCGAACACATATAGAAATTCTCAGAAATTTAAATTTTTTTTTAAGTTACAGAGGTCACACGCCCGTATGGGCAGGCTGTGTGCCTCCCACAACCTCAGACACGCCCGTTTGTCTAAGCCGTGTCAAAATAAGGCATACATACCGACTTGTCTATACGGCTGTGGACAAGCCCGTGTGCCTCACCCGTGGTCGCTAATGACCTACACTAAACGGCCAGTCACACGCCCGTGTGTCTAGCCTGTGGCCAAGTCTGACTTATTTTGAAATGCAACCACGAGGGACACGGTCAAGCCACACTCCTGTTTGCTCAACCGTGTGGGTAATTATAGGCCATTTTCAAGGCCAAAATGCCACCCACACTTGGGATCTCACCTACAACCATATACAATCATCTTTCCATACTTGAATGGCAACCAAAACATATCAAATTATGCATCATTTCTACCCATTCATAAACATCACAAACACTCCAACTTAGGAATCATTTAACTTAATATAACCACAAGCATTTCAAAGTGTAATCCATCACAAACTTACCATAAATAATATGCTAACCATGCATCAATAAGCTTACCATTCATATGATCATTTCATTTTCTATCAACCATACCAAAACTAAACATCATAAGACATGACTAATCATTCATATATTGCCATTATCTAGCTATATCACATGGCTATATACACATCTCAAACATAATTCAAAGTAACTAGTGTATACGTGCCATACTTGGTATATACACTTTAAAAAGGTACCAAAATAAGATTGAGTAGTGTGATGACGATCCTCGACGATTCCCGAACCCTCAGTAGCTTTGACGATCTATAAAACAAAGTAAACACATACAAAGTAAGCTTTCCAAAAGCTTAGTAAGCCACATACAAATAAACTACTCATATAATCAATTAAAAGCATGGCAAATCAAATTCATAAACATATCTTCATTTCATACACATATATTTCTCTTTGGCTCAATTGGATTGCCATTGCTTACCAACATATCATATCTCAAGCATCTCTTTTGGTCATATATCAAATATACATATATCAAATATACATATATCACACTTTGTTCAAATCATCTATGTACATATTAACTTACCTTTCATGCTTATTCAAAGCATATACATCGAACATACCTCAAACGGTTATACAACTCACATAGTCATTCATTTCTCAAACTTTCCCGTTGAACCATTCGGAATCAAATTGGATACTCAGAATGCTTTGGAATAGTCATATAAGGCTAAAGTCCTAGATGCGGTATTACAAGTACTCAAATATCGATGCCACTGTCCCAGACAAGGTCTTACGCGAATCAAATATGATGCCAACATCCCAGACGTGGTCTTACAAAAGTCTCATATCGATTCCAATGTCCCAGACATGGTCTTATGCAATATCACATAACGAACACCTATGTCATGACATATGTAATCCAACCTATTCCTAGGTTCGTACTGGACTTCTCGGACACTGATTCATTATCGATACATCCTCAGATTTCATGTTCTTTTCATTTCATACACATTCACCAACATAAATTTTCATATGAACATACATATATCAATGTAAATACATTTATTTGTATATCGACTTACCTCAAATTCGGATAAAACAGAAATGATCTGGACTACTCAATTACTTTTGATTTCCCATGATCTAAGTCTGATTTCTTTGGTTCTTGATCTATACATATTCAAATTTATCCCATTTATTCACCAAATCATTCAATTCCATCAAAATACACATATTTAGGGCAATTTACAAATTAGCCCTCATATTTTCACATTTTGACATTTTAGTCCCAATTTCACAAAATCACAAAATACACCAAATATGCATACACTCGTGCTTAGCCGAATATCACCCATGCTCATACAAGTCCACACATTTCATTTATTTCATATTTTAGTCCCTCAAAATATTATTTTCTCAATTAAGTCCAAATTACTCAAAATCACCAAAAACTCAAAAGCAAACTATGTTAATCTAACACATATCTTTCATAATTCATCTTCAAACATCACAAAACTCATGTATTCATAAATGGCATATTTCAAAATCATCATAAATTCACAAAATTGAAGCATGGGTCTTGAAGAACACTAAGAAACGATTACAAAAGCGTAGAAATTATTAAAAACCGAAGCAAAACATACCTTAAATTGATACTTGTAATTGTCGAATACCATGAAAGCTTAAAACCCCTCCTTCCTTTTCTATATTCGGTGATGGATGATGAATTATAACATATTTTAGCTTTGTCTTTTACTTAGTATTGCTTATTTACTATTTTACTTATTAAACCTTTATAATTAAATAAGAAACCCATATAAACAATGTCCAAAATCGTCCATTAGCCATCCACTATCTTATAAAATGGCTTAATTGGCTTATAAGGCCACTACATTTAAAAGCCAACTCTAATAAGCACTTTAACATATAGAATGCCACTTTTACCTTTTTCGCAATATAGTCCTTTTCTCAAATTAAGCACACAATTGATCAAATTAAATCACATAAATTTTGCACATACTAATTCACATACTGCAGACACAGAAAATAATATTAAAATATTTTTTAACTCAAATTTGTGGTTCAAAAACCACTATTTCAACTAGGGTCTAAACCATACTGTTACAAACCCAATGCCGAAAATGACCAACATTCTCCCCTCAATTGAATTCTTAAGGCTTGAGTTCCCCTAAACGACACAACACCTCTTCTCGCCAAAACTCCTTGATTTTCTCCTAGAATCTCTCCCCTTATCCCTCCTTGAACCTCTGCATGGCCAGTTCAAAGTCCATTCAAATTTTATTCAAACTCCCCTTAGCTGTGTTTCAATCTAACTCCACTACCTACACAGCTCAACCAGCAAAATAATCATTCTATTGTGCAACCCAGGACTTGAGCCTCAAACCCCACAGTTACACAAGATGCCACCTTGCCACTAGATCACAAGTTCTTTTTGTGTCATAAAACAAGCACTATTATTTATAAGGCCTAAATGCCAGTATTGTAACATCCTAAAAATTGAGTATCGATATGTTGCATATTTTTGGTGCTTAGCTTGTGAATGATTCAATTTGTGTGCTTAATATAGTCTTGAAAAGGCTCGGGATTTATTCAAAATTAGAATAAATTTTATTAATGAGTACTTTATTGAAGTGGATCAAGTGACCTTGATGTTTAAGGAAATTAAGTGTCAAAAACTAGCATAAGATGAGCTAGTAGTAAACTGGAGTTGGAGCTATAAGTGTTGCTTGAGGGAAGAGGTTTGAATCATTAGGAATGCATTTTGTGACATTTATTTTTGCTCTTCCCTAGCAAGTGTCAGCCAAGCATCAAATTTTCCGTAAGTTAGACTTTTATTTTTATGGTAAGGTGGCTAAGAAAAAAGGCAAGTACAAACTTAAGGTAGGGAATCATGAGAATATGGCATGTAGGGGGGACACAAAGCATATCTTAATGGTTATGTTTTGGAAACTTAGAATGGTAAACTTGTCTATGAACTTGGATGGCTTTGTGGACTAAAGGGGAGCTAAATTTTGGGGTAAGCTTTGGGTAAGGATGGTAGCTAGATAGAATCACATTTGGTCATTTTTGCTCTCCCAAAACACCTTTTTCCTCTCATCTTTTTCTCTCTTAGCCGAATGTACCATATGCTTGGAGAAAACAACTTTGTTTTGTTTCATTCGGTCATTTTTGTAAACCTCTCAAGTGCTTCATTTTGTCCTTTCTCTCTAGTGCCGAAATCATCAAACACAAAAAGACCATTTCTTTTTCTTCATTATTCCCCATTGCTGAATGCACATTGTTCCAAACATTACTTTTTGCTCTTTTCTCACCCTTGAAACCGAATCATAAACATCTCATCTCTATTCTCCTTTCTTCTCCATTTTACTTATCTTTCAAACACATTTTTTTCCTTCTTATTTCTTCCATGGCCGAATGTTAGAGACCACCCCCACAGCCAAAATTATTTTTCCATTACTATTAAAACATAGCCAAATCTTCTTCTCCTCATAGACTTTATTCTCGATCATTTCTTCTATTCAACTTTAGACAACCGGTAAGAATCATCTTCCTTGTTTTCTTTTGCTATTTGGTCACCTTGGCCTAATCTTTAGGTTGTCATAGAAGAGTCTTTAAATCGATAATTGTTCATCCTCTTAGACGATTTTCTTTTATTTTTTTAGTGATATAATGGAGGGCCGAATCACCATCTCGTCAAAAGTTATCTTGAAGTTATTCAAGTTCGAATCATCTATCAAAGTAAAAAAAATGGGAACTCTTCATGGATTTCATGATCACCCTCGATATTATCAACAATTTTCAATTGGGTTTGTTATAACTGAAAGTTTTATATAGGGATCCTTTGGAAATCACTCGAAACTTTAAGGCAAACTAGATAGGGTTGAAAAGAGTGGTGAATAGTGATCGAAAGAGGGGCGGTTTTGCTATTCCCTCTAGATTTAAGTGAATGGCTATTTCAGCAATCCGAGACTTTCCACCGGGTTGTGGACCCTCATCTAAGGAGAATCGATTATTCGAAGTTGTTCGTAGTTCAGAGCCATTAGCTATTTTGGATTTTCTATCGGGTTGTGAACCGTCAACCGGAAAGAAACGACAAATAGTTGTTATTCTAGATTCTGAGGGTAAAGATCTAGATCGCTTATCTTTAGTATAGATTTATATTAAGTATTAGTGTTCTAATTAAGCGTGACACGTATTTAGGCATTGACGAGCGAGAAAGTATAGTTCTCACCGTAATCAGGTGTGCAATTTCACATTTATCACATGGGTTAGATGTTATACCGTAAGCATTAGAATAAAAATCGTAAGTTGGTAAAATAAAAAAATACGGTATATTAACACTTTTTGTGTAAATGCATGAAATCAGTATTAAAGTCATGGAAATTACGGAATCGCCCTCGATGGGCTAATTTGATAAAAAGTAATTTTTGGGCCTCATGTACTTAATGGGTCAAATTGCTAGATTGCTTAAAGGGCAGAATTGCTAGATTGCTTAAAGAGCCGATTTGATAAATTACCATATGGGCCAAAATGAGAAATGGGCCAACTTTTAGTATGGGCCTTATGTTGAAATTATCATATGAATATTGTTATGCCTTGTATATGTATACATGATTGAATGGGTTGGGATAAAATTGAAGAGAAGTTCTGGTGGCTCTGCCACAATCTAGTTCGGGTGGCTCATCCTCAAACATTTTAAATGGCTTTATGCCTACGATTGGTGTGTTGGCGGGGTGGGTTAACTTGATCCCCACATGTGTGCTAGTTGGTACGGGTGGTGTGTAGCGGATGGAAATTTAGGCTTGGTTGGGAATTGCATTTCACATGCATTATTTTTAATTACTATATTGTTAAATTCGTAAATAGGCTCAAGCCCATTAAAATACTTTGATGATTTGGCCCAGTGGACTTGGTAAGTGGGTTACACACTGAGTTCTAAGTAACTCACCCTGTTTTCTTACCCTTTTAGGTATCGATAATTGATAGAGGCTTGGGTCGGGGATGACTTTGCGGGGGCCATACTTCAAATGATGGTTTTGATGAACTTTGAATTACTCTTTAAGTATTTTTACTTAATTAATTTTTCAGTTGTGATGTAATAAGGCCTTTGTTATTATTTTTATGGATTTTTACTCGTGGATGGCTTTTAATATGTTTTAGATACTAAAAGGAGACAATTTTAACTTTAGAAATGTTTTCTATAATTTACATATAATTAAAGGGGTTTTTCTTAAAAATCACTAACTCATAAGAATTTCTGTGAAAACTCTTTTATGAATTCTGTTTTCAAATTCCTTTTGAATTCTTGTAGACTTCTTATAAAATTTAATCAATTATTTCTCTGAGATCAAATTATAAACTCCTATGTTTTAAAATTCATAGATTTCAAATTAACCTCAGTTTTTGATAAACTCCATCTCCAAAATAGTTTTTGAAGACCTGTTTTCCTTAAATCATTAGATGAGTAGATGTATGTAAGATTTGTGTGGGATACCAAGTCTGGTCTTAACGCATAGACCGGGTTTGGGGTGTTACATTTATGGTATCGAGCAGGTTCAAAACTTCTACTGTGGTTTGGGTTTAACAATAATTTTTGTTTAAAACTGCTTAAATTTCTAGACTTTATGTTTTAAAGGTAGTATGGCACCACGAGCATCCGGCACCAAGTCAAGTAAGTATTTGTATATTAAATATTTATTATTGTGATATGATCATAGGAACACTCTAGAACTTTTAGTTTTAGGTGTTGAAAACGATAGAGATCAAGACTATAGGATGTGCTTGTGAAAACAACTCTATCTCTTATATCGCATAAAATATCGTTAATAAACACTAAAATAGTATTCTGATTCATAAAACTTGTAATCAGATTAAACTGAAATAGTTGGTATGAGCACTAGAGGACGTGGACGTGGACGCGGTAGACATGGCCGTGGTAGAGGATGAGGTGCTAGGGTTGCGTCTGGAGCGCCGGGTCATATGCCGAAAATGGACGCACCTGCGTCACCCGAGAGTGAGACTAGATCACATGACCATACGAGAGAGGACAATGCTTTGACTCAAGCAATGTTGTGAGTCCTAGAAAGGGTTGTTGGGACTAGAATTGGTCCAGTAGTTTGTGGATCAATATCAGAACGAATTAAATCAAGTGGTGCCGAGGTTTTTAGAGGTGTCTCCGCTGTAGCTCTGAATGTTGCAAAATATTGGCTCGAGGCTGTAGAGCGGATTATGATGATCTGGAGTGCACTATCGAGGAGAAATTGAGAGGAGCGATGTCTTTGTTAAGGGACGAGGTGTATCAATGGTAGCTTATGGTTCGAGAAGGCACTGAGGCTGCATTTGTCACTTGGGATTTCTTCAAAGTTGCTTTCCAAGGGAAGTATGTAGGGACAAGTTATGTGGATGCCCGGAGGAAGGAATTCTGAATCTGGTTCAAGAAAATAAGACGGTGGTAGCTTATGAGGTAGAATTTCTACGCTTGAGTCATTATGCTCGGACTATAGTGCCAACGGATCATTAGCGCTATGTATGCTTTGAAGATGGGCTAAATGATGAGTTGCGGGTACTGATAGCTCCACAACAAGTAAGGACTTTTGCCACGCTTGTGGAGAAAGCCAAGATAGTCGAAGAGGCTAAGAACTCAGAATGCCAGAACTGAGAAAGAGTCAGAGGAAAGAGGGACTTTAAGTACTCGGGTTCTTCTAAAAGGTTCCAAAAGAGGCCTCGAAATGATGAGCCAGCTCAAGCTAGAGCACCTGTGACTACCAATTAGAGTCACGATTGTGTCGACTGTGGGAAACGACACCCCAGGGAATGTTGGAAGAAAACTAATGGTTGTTATAAATATGGTTCCAAGGATCATCAATATAGGAATTGCCCTCGACGAACTACTCTTACTCAAGAAGCTCGTAACCCTGATGCACAGCCAGCCAGAGGTGCTCAACGGCCACCGAGAGGCCGTGGACTAGGTCGTGGTGGTAATGGTGAAGAACGTGGTCAAGGTACACCGGGTTGAGGTAATGGCTTTAGAGGTAACGTGGAAGCAAGACAGTCGGGATTGGCCTATGCGGTCAGGCGTCGTGAAGATGGCGATGCACCTGATGTGATAACTGGTACGTTCTTCATCTTTGATGTACCTGTTACTACTTTGATAGATATCGGGTTTACCCACTCGTATGTTGCTAGTACCATATCTTGAAACTTGAATATTAGATCTGAGATTACCGATAAAGAGATGGCGATAATTAGTCCTTTAGGACAGCCTGTAATCATGAATAAATTGTATAGAGACGTGCCTTTGGAAATTCAAAGAGAAATATTTTTAGCGACTTTGATGGAATTACCTTTCGGTGAGTTCGATCTTATTTTGGGCATGGATTGGTTGGTGAAGCACCGGGTGCAATTGGATTGTGCTGAAAAATAGATGTCAATAAAGATTGTGGATGATGTGGAAGTAGTAATGATAGGCGAACGAAGGAACTTTTTGGCAAATGTGGTATCCGCTTTAAAGGCACAGAAGTTGGTGCGAAAAGGGTATAGAGCATTTCTAGCCTTCATTAGTGCTTTGGACGCTAAGGAATTACCGGTGGAAGGTGTGAGAATGGTGAAAGAATTTCCAGATGTCTTTTCTGAAGAACTTCTGGGTCTACCTCCAGATCGAGAAGTAGAATTTGGCATTGAGCTTTTACCCGGAATGGCTCCAGTGTCTATTGCTCCTTATAGAATGGTGCCGAAGGAGTTAGCGGAGCTTAAAGCTCAAATTCAAGAATTCTTGGATCGGGGATTTATCTGACTGGGTTTGTCTCTGTGGGGAGCACTGTTTTTGTTCGTCAAGAAGAAGGATACGCTGATGCGTATGTGCATTAATTATAGGCAGTTGAATAAATTGACAATCAAGAATAGGTATCCATTGCTGAGAATTGATGACCTATTTGATTAATTGAGAGGAGCTTCAGTTTTCTCCAAGATTGATTTGAGATTAGGTTATCATCAACTCAAGGTTAAAGAGGCGGATATTCATAAGATGACATTTCGAACTCGTTATGGACATTATGAGTTTTTGGTGATGTTGTTTGGTTTGACCAATGCACCAGCTACATTTATGGATATGATGAACCGAGTCTTTCAACCCTATCTAGACCAGTTCTTAGTGGTTTTCATAGATGATATCTTGGTATGTTCGAGGAATGAAGAAGAGCATGACTCACATTTGTGCATTGTGATGCAAATATTGCAAGATAAGCAACTTTATTCCAAATTCAGTAAATGCAAATTTTGGTTGAAGGAAGTGACTTTCTTGGGTCATGTGGTGTCAGCCGAATGAATAAGAGTTGATCATCGGAAGGTAGAGGCTATGTTGGATTGGAAACCACCGAAGTCAGTGGCTGAGATTCAGAGTTTCTTGGGTTTGGCTAGTTACTATAGACGCTTTGTTGAGGGGTTTTCGTTGATTGCTGCACCCCTAACTAAGCTGTTGTAAAAGGGAGTACCGTATGTGTGGACCTATAAACAACAAGAAAGTTTCGAGAAACTGAAGAAGATTTTGACGGAAGTGCCAGTACTGATTAAACCTGAGGCTAGAAAAGAGTTTATCGTTTACTGTGTTGCGTCACACACGGGTTTAGGATGTGTACTGATGCAAGGAGGAAAAGTGGTGGCTTTTACTTCTCTTCAGTTAAGGCCGCACGAGGTTAACTATCCTCATGACTTGGAGTTGGCTGCGGTGGTGTTTGCTTTAAAGATTTGGAGGCACTATCTCTATGGTGAGAAGTCGATCATTTATACGGACCATAAGAGTCTTAAGTACCTCCTTACCTAAAAGGAGTTGAACTTGAGACAACGGAGATGGGTGGAGTTGTTAAAGGATTATGACTTCTCAATCGAGTACCATCCTGGAAAGGCTAACGTGGTGGCAGACGCATTGAGTCGTAAGGTAGTATCGGAGTTAAGAGTAATGTTCGCTCATCTCAATTTGTATGAGGATGGCAGTCTGCTAGCAGAACTTCAGGTGAAGCCATTGTGGTTAGAACAGATCAAGGAAAAGCATTTATCAGATGAAAAGTTGGGTCCTTAATGCAACAAGTTGAAAATGGTATAATAGAGGACTTTGGAATGAACAAGGATGGCGTGCTGTGTTTTCATGGAAGAGTTTGTATGCCCATGGATTTGGATTTGAGACAAATGATTCTACGAGAGGCGCATAGTAGCCCTTATGCTATGCACCCCGGAGGGAATAAGATTATCGAGATCTCCGTGAGCAGTATTGGTGGCTAGGGTTGAAGCGAGAGGTTACTGATTTTATTTGAAAGTGTTTGACTTGTCAACAAGTGAAGGTAGAACATCAATTACCATCGGGTTTATTGCAATCGATAAAGATTCCTCTATGGAAATGAGAGCGGATAACGATGGATTTTGTTAGTGGGTTACCCTTAACACCTACTAAGAAAGATTCTGTTTGGGTGGTAGTTGATCGATTGACGAAGACTGCTCATTTTCTACCAGTTCATACGGATTACACACTGCAAAAGTTGGCTAAGTTGTACATATCGGAGATCGTGAGGTTGCATGGGGTACCAGTGTCTATCATATCGGATAGGGATCCTAGGTTTACAACACGGTTTTGGAAAGCTTTGCCTGAGGCTTTGGGAACAAAGTTAAACTTGATCGACTTTTCATCCTCGGCCGGATAGTCGATCGAGAAAGAGTAATTGATTTTGGAAGACATGTTAAGGGTTGTGTAATTGACTTGAGGTAGTTGGGAGGATTTCCTACCTGGTTGGCGAGTTTATATAATAATAGTTACCAATCCTAGTATTCAAATGGCGCCTATGAAGTGTTATACGGTCGTAGGTGTCGTACCCCTACTTGTTGGACTAAATTGGGGGAACGACAATTGTTGGGTCCAAAATTGATATCTTAGATGGAAGAAAAGGTAAAGGTGATTCGAGCACGGTTAAAGGAAGCTTCGGATAGACAAAAGTCATCTGCCGATCTAAAGCGTAAGGATATTGAGTTTGCGGTGGGAGATCAGGTCTTTCTAAAAGTCTCACCTTGGAAGAAGATTTTCAGATTTGGAAGGAAGGGCAAGTTGAGCCCTAGGTTCATTGGACCGTACCGTGTGTTGAAGCGTGTAGGACCAGTGGCCTATGAGCTTGAATTACCTCCGAAGTTGAGTCAGATTCATAGTGTTTTCCATGTTTCTATGCTGAGGCGTTATAGATCGGATCCGTCTCACATAGTACCAGTAGAAGAAGTGGGGTTAAGGCCAGACTTGTCTTTAGAGGAGGGACCAGTGAATTTTAGACCATGATGTTAAGGTGCTAAGAAAGATGACTGTGCCGTTGGTTAAGGTTCTATGGCGTAATCACGGAGCGGAGGAAGCTACTTGGGAGCCTGAAGACACAATTTGGCAACAATATCCTCACCTCTTTTAACTAGGTAAATTTCGAGGATGAAATTTTCTTTAAGGGGGTAGAATTGTAACATCCTAAAAATTGAGTATCGATATGTTGCATGTTTTTGGTGCTTAGTTTGTGAATGATTCAATTTGTGTGCTTAATATAGTATTGGGAAGGCTCGGGATTTAATCGGAATTAGAATAAATTTTAGTAATGAGTACTTTATTGAAGTGGATCAAGTGACCTTGATGTTTAAGGAAATTAAGTGTCAAAAACTAGCATAAGATGAGCTAGTAGTAAAGTGGAGTTGGCGCTATAAGTGTTGCTTGAGAGAAGAGGTTTGAATCTTTAGGAATGCATTTTGTGACATTTATTTTTGCTCTTTCCTATCAAGTGTCGACCAAGCATCAAATTTTTCGTAAGTTAGAATTTTATTTTCATGGTAAGGTGGCTAAGAGAAAAGGCAAGTACAAACTTAAGGTAGGGAATCATGAGAATATGGCATGTAGGGGGGCACAAGGCATATCTTAAGGGTTATGTTTTGGAAACATAGAATGGCTAACTTGTCTATGAACTTGGACGGCTTTGTGGACTAAAGGGGAGCTGAATTTTTGTGGTAAGCTTTGGGTAAGGATGGTAGCTAGATAGAATCACATTTGGTCATTTTTGCTCTCCCAAAACACCTTTTTCCTCTCATCTTTTTCTCTCTTAGCCGAATGTGCCATATGCTTGGAGAAAACAACTTTGTTTTGTTTCATTTGGTCATTTTTGCCAACCTTTCAAGTGCTTCATTTTGTACTTCTCTCCTAGTGCTGAAATCATCAAACACAAAAAGATCATTTCTTTTTCTTCTTTATTCCCCATTGCCGAATACACATTGTTCCAAACCTTACTTTTTGCTCTTTTCTCACCGTTGAAAACCGAATCATAAATATCTCATCTCTATTCTCCTTTCTTCTCCATTTTACTCATCTTTCAAACACATTTTTTTTTCCTTCTTATTTCTTCCATGGACGAATGTTAGAGACCACCTTCATAGCAAAAATTATTTTTCCATTACCATTAAATCATAGCCAAATCTTCTTTTCCTCATAGACTTTATTCTCGATCATTTCTTCTATTCAACTTTGGACAACCGGTAAGAATCATCTTCCTTGTTTTCTTTTGCTATTTGGTCACCTTGGCCGAATCTTTAGGTTGGCTTAGAAGAGCCTTTAAATCAATAATCATTCATCCTTTTAGACGATTTCCTTTTGTTTTTTTTTTAGTGATATAGTGGAGGGCCGAATCACCATCTCGTCAAAAGTTATCTTGAAGTTATTCAAGTTCGGATCATCTATCAAGGTAAAAAAAAAGGGAACTCTTCATGGATTTCATGATCATCCTCGATATTATCTATGATTTTCAATTGGGTTTGTTATAACCGAAAGTTTTATATAGGGATCCTTTGGAAATCACTCGAAACTTTAAGGAAAACAAGATAGGGTCGAAAAGAGTGGTGAATAGTGATTGAAAGAGTGGCGGTTTCGCTATTCCCTCTAGATTCAAGTGAAGGGATGTTTCAGCAATTTGAGACATTCCACCGGGTTGTGGACCCTCATCCGAGGAAAATCAATTATTCGAAGTTGTTTGTAGTTCAGAGCCATCAGCTGTTTGGGATTTTCCATCGGGTTGCGAACCGTCAACCAGGGAGAAACGACAAATAGTTGTTGTTCGAGATTCTGAGGGTAAAGATCTAGATCGCTTATCTTTAGTATAGATTTATATTAAGTATTAGTGTTGTAATCAAGCGTGACACGTATTTAGGTATCGACAAGCGGGAAAGTATAGTTCTCACTGTAATCAAGTGTGTAGTTTCATATTTATCACATGGGTTAGATGTTATACCGTAAGCATTAGAATAAAAATCGTAAAGTTGGTAAAATAAAAAAATACAGTATATTAACACTTTTTGTGTAAATGCATGAAATCGGTATTAAAGTCATGGAAATTACAAAATTGCCCTCGATGGGCTAATTTGATAAAAAGTAATTTTTGGGCCTTATGTGCTTAATGGGCTGAATTGCTAGCTTGCTTAATGGGACCAATTGCTAGATTGCTTAAGGAGCCGATTTGATAAATTACCATATGGGCCAAAATGAGAAATGGGCCAACTTGTAGTATGGGCCTTATGTTGAAATTATCATATGAATATTGTTATGCCTTGTATAAGTATACATGATTGCATGGGTTAGGATAAAATTGAAGATAAGTTCTGGTGGCTCTGCCACAATCTAGTTCGGTGGCTCTACCACAATCTAGTTCGGTGGCTCACCACAAACATTTTAAATGGCTTTATGCTTGCGATTGGTGTGTTGGCGGGTGGGTTAACTTGATCCCCATGGTGTCTTTGGTTATGCGGGTGGTGTGTAGCGGATGGAAATTTAGGCTTGGTTGGGAATTGCATTTCACATGCATTATTTTTAATTACTATATTGTTAAATTCGTAAATGGGCTCAAGCCCAATAAATGCTTTGATGATTTGGCCCAGTGGACTTGGTAAGTGGGTTACACACTGAGTTCTAACTAACTCACCCCGTTTTCTTACCCTTTTGTAGGTAATGATAATTGATGAAGGCTTGGTCTGGGGATGACTTCGCGGGGGCCATACTTCAAATGATGGTTTTGATGAACTTTGAATTACTCTTTAAGTATTTTTACTTAATTAATTTTTCAATTATGATGTAATAAGTCCTTTGGTATTATTTTTATGGATTTTTACTCATGGATGGCTTTTACTATGTTTTAGATACTAAAAGGAGACTATTTTAACTTTATAAATGTTTTCTTTAATTTACATATAATTAAAGGGTTTTCTTAAAAATCACTAACTCATAAGAATTTCTGTGAAAACTCTTTTATGAATTCTATTTTCAAATTCCTTTTGAATTCTTGTAGACTTCTTATAAAATTTAATCAATTATTTCTCTGAGATCAAATTATAAACTCCTATGTTTTAAAATTCATAGATTTCTAATTAACCTCAGTTTTTGATAAACTCCATCTCCAAAATAGTTTTTGAAGACCTGTTTTCCTTAAATCATTAGATAACTAGATGTATGTAAGATTTTGTGTGGCATACCAAGTCTGGTCTTAACGCATAGACCGGGTTTGGGGTGTTACAAGTGTCCAGATTCATTTAAGAGCAAAACTAAAAATTCTGCAAAAGCCAAGATTTGAACCTAGGCTTCTCACACACCCCCATATACCCCAAATCACTTAGCCATTAAAGCAAACAAGAAATTTGTGTCATAACATGCAAAAATTAAAGACTTAAATTTTTGGGGCGTTATACTATTCCCCCTCATAAGTATAGTTTTATATTGAGAAATTTACCAGATTTATATTGATTAAGTTTACAAGTGTGAAATTGAAGATTTCAGTGGCTAAATGATTAATAACACAGATAGAACTAAGAATAGGCTAGTTAGTAAAAATGATTATAATTGAATATCGGATCATTTATTTTAAAGATTATATACAATATTATTGTTAAGAAAAACTTATTCATGAGGAATCGATTTATTCAAGTATGGTATTTACAAAACGAAATTTCTGGAAAATTTCTTTTGAATTAGTTCCTTTAGTGAACTGAATAATTTGATATTATTGATTGCTTTAGTAGTCAGTGAAGTAGTAATGAAGTCATAAAAATATCTGAAAGCAGTTGTTATAATTGGATATGACGTAGCAATTTCTTTTGGGTATTTTACATGATCTGCTATTTTCAGAAATATACGTAAATGTTCATTTCAAAATGTGATTCTTATTTACATGGAAAGGTTGTTTGATTATGATATTTGAAGGAATTATTGGAAGTCTTGATAAATTATGAGTGGTACTATTCTATCCTTCTATGGTATTCTAATCGATTATGCTTGAGAGGACACTTGATGGAAACATTCATACGATATTGCTTTCTACTTCTATTGGGTCGAAGCTCTGAATTGCAAGTATGATTTATTCATGAAAGATATTCATTGACCGAAGATGAAAGTTTTGTTGACCGAAGAATCAGTTCTGGTTTAGCCTAAATCGGGTAAAAAAAAGTTTTGATTTACAGTGATATATCATTGAGTGGGTAAATTTTGTTTTAATGCAGTAAGATAAAGTATTGGTCTATACTTTTAAACAATGAAAAATTGTATGAAAAAGAATTACCTGATATATGATTTAAAAGTGGTCGTTAATGTTTCAACCTTAACAATTAGTCAGTGAAAAATATCTAAACCTATCCAATGAAGGAATTTTCGAGGACGAAAATTCTTAAAGGGGGGAGAGTTGTAACAGCCCGAATTTCAGCAATGTTGAAAATAGTGGTTCGAGACCACCAAATTTGACAAATAAATTAATAAATTATATTATTTAATATTTACGAGCCAAATATGTTTTTAAAAGATTTTGAAATAGCAAATTATGTTTTATAAAGATTTATTTAGTCAAGAAATTGAGAAAAGAGGTATCGAGATCTTGGTGTTATAAATTGAGTCATAAATATTTTATGAATATTTATGGAGTGTTAATAAGGTAGTATTAAATTTTCGTTAGAAAATTTTGACGTTTGGGTGGTTAATTAAATACAAAAGACTAAATTGAAAGAGGTGTAAAAGTTGCTAGAAGGATTAAATAGCTCAATTTTCAAATGAGGAAGGACCTAAAGTGAAAATAATCCCAAAGGAGATATTTTGGGTGGCAATAGCTAGGAAAAATCAGGAAAATGGGTGAAATAAGGGCAAAATTGGAAAATTGCCAAAATTAGTTAAATAAAAATGGGACCAAATTGGAATATCTAGAAGTCTCATCATTTTTCTTCAAATTCATCAGTTGAAAAACAGCCATGGAAGAGGGTTCAAGCTGGTTTTCATACTCTAGCTTCATGTAATTCTTGCTTTCTCCTTGAAATTTCTAAGTTTTTGGACTTTTACAATTGGGCCTAACTTACTATGTAATTAGTTTTTGATTTCATGGCTAATTTTTAAAGTTTCTATGGATGAGTGCTGGAAGCATATGATGAATAAACAAAGAATTGAAGCTTTAATTTTGATATTTGATGATTTTATCAAGTAAAATTGATGTAAATTGACTTTAAGACCTAATAGTGAAAGAGTTTGGAATTAAGCTCTAGTGCTAAAGTTCTGATTTCCAAGCGTTATGAAGTAGTATAAAATGGTATAATAAACATTTTGCACTAAAACAGTTTTGGACAGTAGCAGTAGTCTAACTTTGAAAAATCACCAAAATTTATACAAATCGAATTATAGGATGAATAAAATATGAAATTAAATCCTATTGAGTATAGTTTCTTATAGAAGAAATGTAACATCCCAAACCAGGCCTATGCATTAAGCCCGGATTTTGGCATGCCACACAAATTTAACGTACATTCAAATCATTTAACTAAGTAGAAATCAAATTCCAAAACGATTAAAAGAATGACTTTATCGAAAAATCGAGATTTATTTGAAATCCTTGATTAAAACACAAGAGATAATCATCGGATCTATAGAATAGTATTTGATTAAAATTTTAAAATTTATTTAATCAAAATATTCTAACGAAGAGTTAAAGGATTTCCTAAGTTATAAATATATTTAAGAAAAACCTTTATTTTATATGAAAGTTTTAGAAAATCATTTATGAAAAACTAAATCAATCCAACTTAATAAAACTAAAACATAATAAATCCATCCACATAATAAAATCCATAATTAAAAAGGCCTTATTACATCGCCATTAAAAATAATACTTAATAAAATTTATAAAAGAAGTCTTAAAGTTTTATAAACCACCATTTGTAGTATAGCCTCCCACGAAGTCATCTCCACCCAAGTCTCCATCAATTGTTATTACCTAAGAGGGTAAAAAATGGGGTGAGTTACTTAGAACTCGGTGTGTAACTCACTTACCATAGTCCTTGGGCCAAGACCATTTAAACATTTATTTGGGCCTAAGCCCATTTCACAATATAATAATTTAACATATATAAAAAAATGCAAATGATATGCAATTCCCAAAACCAAACCTAGATTTCCATCCGCTACACACCCGTGCATCCAACCAAAGACACTGTGGGAGATTTAGTCACCACCCCGCCAACACAATCAAGTAGGCTTTAAGCCCAATATAATATTTATGGCAACGGCCATTTAAATAATTGTGGTAGAACCACCGATCTAGATTTCGGAACAGCGACCATCGTGTGAGTCACCTATCTAGAATTTTGGCATCAAGCCTTTCTTCTCTTCATCATTGATCCCAACCCATGCAATCATGTTTATGCATAACAAAATATTTGTAAAGAAAACCATATTATAATTTATCAATTTTGGCCCATTAAAAACACATATCACATATAACCCATTTATCAATTATCGTAAATGGCCCAATTATCAAATTTCACTTATGGCCCATTTATCGATTATCACATATGACCTAAATTTGTCAAATATCACATATGGCCCAAATTTATCAAATATCACAAATGGCCCAAATTTGTCAAATATCACATGTGGCCCAAATTTGTCAAATACCACATATGGTCTAAATTTATCAAATATCACATATGGCCCAAATTTATCAAATATCACATATGGCCCAGATTTACAAAATATCACATATGGCCCAAATTTTCCAAATATCATATATGGCCCAAATTTTCCCTTATCATCGTTTTACCCATTAAAGGCGATTTCAAAATTTTCACGATCTTAATACCGATTTCATGATCTTAACACCAAAGTGTCGATAATACCATATTTTTCGATTTCACCAACTTTGCAATTTTTAATCCAACTTTTACTACTGTATAGTCTTCTAACCCATGAGATACAGTGTGAGATTACACACCTGATTACGATGAGAACTACACTCTCCCTCTCGTCGATATCTAAACACACATTACGAAGGATTAGTACACTAAAATTTAATATTAAACTATTCTAATATTGAGCGATCTAGATCTTACCTTCGGAATCTCGAGCAACCACTATTTGCGATTTCTCTCCGATCAAAGGTTCAATACCACGAGTAAACAATGGTTCGGGGGTATGTACGACTTCGAATAATTGGTTTTCGCCGGATGAGGGTCCACAACCTGGTGGAAAGTCTCGGATTCCCAAAACAGTCCTTCTCTTGAATTTAGGGGGAATAATGGAACCACCCCTCTTACGAACGCTATTTACTGCTCTTTTCGTCTCTATTTTGATTGTCTTCAAAGACAAAGAATTATTAGTCCTAACAATATATCGAAAATCTTAAGACTAAAGACTTGAAGAGTGTAATCGGTTTACCTTAATAATCCCTTACCTTTAACACCTTAAATCTGATTTCAACGATCTACGACGTTTACGAACACTTGAGTTTCGACCCTCCACTATCACACTATTGTCCAAGGCTTCAAAGAAGAAAAGAAAAGATTGAAGAGAATATTATGTATAAGAAAAGATTCGGTTATGAATAAACAAAGAAAAGAAGAATGATTCGGCAAAAATTTTACCATTAATATTCGGCCATGAAGAAAGGTTTTGAAAAGAATAGTGATGTTTGAGTCTTCTTTACCCAAAATAAAGAAAAAAGAACAAAATGAATAAAGAGAGAGTGTTTATGTGTCGATTTTCCAAGGATGGAAGATGAACAAATGTAGGGTCTTGGGGTTGGTGTATATTCGGCCAAAAGGAAGAAAAAGAAAATAACCTTTCAAGATGGTATGGTTTCGGCACAATGAAAAAAAGAACTTGGGGAAGTATGGAGGATGATAACCATTTGGTCTAAAAGAAATGACCAAAACCAAAGCAAAATTTTACCTATTACACAAGACACATTCGGCTAGGGAGAAGAAATTGGAGAGAAAAGTTTTGGAGAAAAGCACAAAAGTGGCCAAAAGCCAAAGTGGTCATCTAGCTACCAAAAGCTATCAAAATTTTGGCCAACCCCTAGCCCCAAAAACCGTCCAAGTACATGGACAATTAGCCATTCAAAGCTTTCCAAAACAAAGCCCTTGATCCATGCCTTATGTCCCCTTATCACCTAAATTCAAGAGATTCTTTTCCTTAAACCTTTACTTACCTTTTTCCTTTGGTCTTCTTACCAAAAATGTTATCCAACTCATCCCTTAACCTTATCCATGACCGACACTTGCTAAGGGAAGAAAAAAAATAAAAGCTTTCAAAATGCATGCTAGGAGATTCGAACCTCTCCCCTCAAGCAAACATGCATGCGCCAACTCCACCTTGCTACTAGCTCATCTTATGGTAGTTTTTATCACTTAAATATACTTAAACCTCAAAGTCACTTGCTCCACTTAAATTAAATACTCTTTACTAAAATTTATTCAAATTCTAAATAGTTCTCAAGTCTTCTCAAGACTATACTAAACATGCAAAATTTAATTATACACAAGTTAAGCACCAAAACATGCATCATATAAATACTCAAATTTTAGGATGTTACAACTCTACCCTCCTTAAAGAAAATTTCATCCTCAAAATTTACCTGGCTAAAAGAGATGAGGATATTGTTGTCGAATTGCATCCTCAGGCTCCCAAGTAGCTTCCTTCACTCCGTGATTACGCCATAAAACCTTAACCAACGGTACAGTCTTCTTTCTTAACACCTTAACATCTCGATCTAAAATTCTCACTGGTTCCTCCTCGAAAGACAAATCTGGCCTTAATTCCACTTTTTCTACCAGTACTATGTGCGATGGATCCGATCTATCGTGTCTTAGCATAGAAACATGGAAAACACTATGAATCTGACTTAATTCCTGAGGTAAATCAATCTGATAGGCCACTAGACCAACACGTTTCATCACACGATAAGGCCCAATGAACCTAGGGCTCAACTTGCCTTTCCTTCCGAATCTGAAAATCTTTTTCCACGGTGAAACTTTCAAAAAGACCTGATCTCCCACCGCACCTGATCTCCCACCGCAAACTCAATATCCTTACGCTTTAGATCTGCATACGACTTTTGTCTATCCGAGGCTTCCTTTAATCGCGCTCAAATAACTTTTACCTTTTCTTCCGTCTCTGATATCAGTTCAGGACCCAACAACTATCATTCCCTCAATTTAGTCCAACAAGTAGGAGTATGACACCTACGACCATACAACGCCTCGCAAGGTGCCATCTAAATGCTAGACTGATAGCTATTGTTATACGCAAACTCTGCCAACGGTAGAAAATCCTCCCAACTACCTCTAAAATCAATCACACAACCTCTTAACATGTCTTCCAAAATCTAGATTACTCTTTCCGACTGACCATCTAACTGAGGGTGAAAAGCTGTACTGAAGTTTAACTTTGTTCCTAAAGCCTCATGTAAAGCTTTCCAAAATCGTGATGTAAACCTAGGATCCCTGTCCGATATGATAGACGCTGGTACCCCATGCAACCTCACGATTTTAGATACATATAGTTTAGCCAACTTATGCAACAAGTAATCCGTACGAACTGGTAGAAAATGAGTAGTCTTCGTTAATCGATCTACTACCACTCAGACAGAATCTTTCTTAGTAGGTGTTAAGGGTAACCCACTAACAAAATTCGTCGTTATCCGCTCCCATTTCCATAATGGAATCTTTACTGGTTGCAACAATCCCGACGGTAATTGATGTTCTGCCTTTACTTGTTGACAAGTCAAACACTTTCCCACAAAATCAGTAACTTCCCATTTTAACTTTGGCCACCAATACTGTTCACAAAGATCTCGATACATCTTATTTCCTCCGAGGTGCATAGCATAAGGGCTACTATGCACCTCTAGAAGAATCATTTGCCTCAAATCCAAATCCTCGGGCATACAAACCCTTCCATGAAAACACAATACACCATCTTTGTTCAAACAAAATCTCCTATTACACCACTTTTAGCTTGTTGTATTAAAGGACTCAACTTTTCATCGGATAATTGCTTTTCCTTGATTTACTCTAACCATAGAGGCTTCACTTGAAGTTCCGCTAGCAAACTACCATCCTCATACAGACTGAGATGAGCAAACATTACTCTTAACTTCGATACAACCTTATGACTCAACGCGTCTGCCACAACGTTAGCCTTTCCAGGATGATACTCGATTGAGAAATCATAATCCTTTAGCAGCTCCACCCATCTTCGTTGTCTTAAATTTAACTCCTTTTGGGTAAGGAGATACTTAAGACTCTTATGGTCCGTATAAATGATTAACTTCTCACCGTAAAGATAATGTCTCCAAATCTTTAATGCAAACACTATCGCAGCCAACTCTAAATCATGAGTAGGATAATTGACTTCATGCGGCCTCAACTGTCGAGAAGCATAAGCTACCACTTTTCCACTTTGCATCAGTATACATCCTAAACCCGTGTGTGATGCATCACAGTAAACGCTAAACTCTTTTCTGGCCTCTGGTTAAATCAGTACTGGCGCTTCCGTTAGAATCTTCTTCAATTTCTCAAAACTTTTTATTATTTATTGGTCCATACATACGGTACTTCCTTCCATAACAGCTTAGTTAGAGGTGCAGCAATCAACGAAAACCCCTCAACAAAGCATCTATAATAACCAGCCAAACCCAAGAAACTTCAGATTTCAGCTACTAACTTTGGCGGTTTCCAATCCAACACAGCCTCTACCTTTCGAAGATAAACTCTTATTCCTTCAACTGACACTACATGACCCAAGAAAGTCACTTTCATCAACCAAAATTCACACTTACTAAATTTGGCATAAAGTTGCTTATCTCACAAAATTTGACAAGTGCGCAAATGAGAGTCATGATCTTCTTCATTCCTCGATTATACCAAGATGTCAACTATGAACACTACTACGAACCGGTCTAAATAGGGTTGAAAGACTCAGTTCATCATGTCCTTAAATGCAGCTGGTGCATTAGACAAACCAAACGGCATCACTAAAAACTCATAATGTCCATAACGAGTTCGAAATGCCATCTTATGAATATCTGCCTCTTTCACCTTGAGTTGATGATAACCCGATCTCAAATCAATATTGGAAAAGATTGAAGCTCCTCTTAATTAATCAAACAGGTCATTGATTCTCGGCAATGGATACCTATTCTTGATCGTTAATTTATTCAACTGTCTATAATCAATGCACATACGCATCGACCCATCCTTCTTCTTGACGAGCAAAATCGGTGCTCCCCACAGAGACACACTTGGTCGAATAAATCCTCGATCTAGCAGTTCTTGAATTTGAGCTTTAAGCTCCGCTAACTCCTTTGGTGCCATTCTGTAAGGAGCAATGGACACTGGAGCAGTTCCGGGTAAAATCTCAATGCCAAATTTTACTTCCCGATCTGGAGGTAGACCTAGAAGTTCTTCGGGAAAGACATCTGGAAATTCTTTCACCGTTCTCACACCTTCTACTGATAAATCCTTGGCATCCAAAGCACTGATGAATGCTAGGAATGCTCTATTCCCTTTCCGTACAAACTTTTCTGCCTTCAAAGCGGATACCACATATGCCAAAAAGTTTCTTCGCTCGCCTATCATTATTATCTCCTTGTCATCCACAGTCCTAATTGACATCCGCTTTTTGGCACAATCCAATTGCGCCCGATGCTTCACCAACCAATCTATGCCCAAAATAAGATCAAACTTGTCGAAAGGTAATTCCATTAAGTCTGCTAGAAATACCTCTCTTTGTATCTCAAAGGGCACGTCTCTAAATAATTTATTCACTATTATTGGTCGTCCTAAAGGTCTAATTCATCATCATCTCTATCGGTAATCTCAGATCTAATATTTAGGTTTCCAGATATAGTACTAGCAACATACGAGTGGGTAGATCCGATATCTATCAAAGCAGTAATAGGTACATCAGAAATGAAGAACATACCAGTTATCACATCAGGTGCATCGCCGTCCTCACGACGCCTGACAGCATAGACGAATCCTGGCTGTCTTGCCTCTGTGTTACCTCTAACACCATTACCTCCACACGGTGCACCTTGTCCACGTCCGTTACCATTACCACCACGACCTGGTCCATGACCTCTTGGTGGCTGCTAAGTACCTCTAGCTGGATGAGCTTCAGGGTTACGAGCTTCTTGAGTCGCTTCAGTCCGTCGAGGACAATTCTTAAACTGATGATCCTTGGATCCACATTTAAAATAGGCTCCAGTTTTCCTCCAACATTCTCCGGGATGTCGTCTTCCACAGTCGGCACATTCTCGGATCTGATTGGTAGTCACAGGTGCCCTAACTTGAATTGGCTCATCATTCCGTGGCCTCTTTTGAAACCTTTTAGAAGCAAAATACTTAAAATCCCTCTTGCCTCTTACTTTTTCCCGGTTCTGGCGTTCTGAATTCTTAGCCTCTTCGACTATCTTAGCTTTCTCTACGAGTGAGGTAAAAGTCTATACTTGTTGAGGGGCTATCAGTACCCACAACTCATCATTCAGTCCATCCTCAAAGCGTACACAATGCTCATGATCAGTCTGTACTATAGTATGAGCATAACGACTCAAACAAAGAAATTCTGCCTCGTAGGCTGCCACGGACTTACTTTCTTGAACCAAATTCAGGAATTTCTTCCTCCGGGCATCTACATAACTTGTCCCGACGTACTTTCCTTGGAAAGTAGCTTTAAAGAAATCTCAATTAACCAATGCAACCTCGGTGCCTTCTCAAACAGTAAGCCACCATCGATACGCCTCGTCTCTTAGCAAAGACACGGCTCCTTTCAGTTTCTGCTCGATGGTGCACTAATTCGTTCCACAGCCTCAAGCTAATATTCTGCCACATTCAGAGCTACACCAGAGACACCTCTAAAAACTTCTGCACCACTAGACTTGAGTCGTTCCGATATTGATCCGCGAGTTACTGGCCCAGTTCTGGCTCCAACTACTCTTTCTAAGACTCGCAACATTGCTTGAGTCAAGGCATTATCCTCATTCGCATGATCATGAGATCCAGCTTTGCTCTCAAATGACGCAGGTGCATCCATTTCTGGTATATGACCCGACACTTCAGACGCAGCACCTCGTCCTCTACCACGGCCACGTCTACCGCGTCCACGACCATATCCTCTAGTGCTCATATTGACTAATTTGCTTTAATCTGATTACAAATTTTATGAATTAGAATATTATTTCAGTGTTTATTAATGATATTTTATGAGATATAAGAGATAGGGTTGTTTTCGTAATCACATCCTATAGTCTCAATCTCTATCATTTTCAACACCTAAAACTAGAAGTTCTAGAGTGTTCCTTAGGTTGCATCACAATAATAAACAAATACTTACTGAACATACTTACTTGACTTGGTGTCGGATGCTCGTGGTGCCACCTTTAAAACATAAAGTCTAGAAATTTAAGTGGTTTTTTTTTAAAACAAAATCATTGTTGAACCCAAACCACAGTCGAGTTTTAAAACTAGGCTCTGATACCATAAATTGTAACACCCAAAACCCGTCCTATGCATTAAGCCCGAATTTTGGCATGCCACACAAATTTAACGTACATTCAAATCATTTAACGAAGTAGAAATCAAATTCCAAAATGATTAAGAGAATGACTTTATTGAAAAATTGAGGTTTATTTGAAATTCTTGATTAAAACACAAGAGATAATCATCGGATCTATAGAGTAGTATTTGATTAAAATTTTAAAATTTATTTAATCAAAATATTCTAACGAAGAGTTAAAGGATTTCCTAAGTTTTAAAGATATTTAAGAAAAACCTTTATTTTATCGAAAGTTTTAGAAAATCATTTATGAAAAACTAAATCAATCTAACTTAATAAAACTAAAACATAATAAATCTATCCACATAATAAAATCCATAATTAAAAAGGCCATATTACATCGCCATTAAAAATAGTACTTAATAAAATTTATAAAAGAAGTCTTAAAGTTTTATAAACCACCATTTGTAGTATAGCCTCCCCACGAAGTCATCTCCGACCCAAGTCTCCATCAATTGTTATTACCTGAGAGGGGCAAAAAAAATGGAGTGAGTTACTTAGAGCTCAGTGTCTAACTAACTTACCATAGTCCACTAGGCCAAGACCATTTAAACATTTATTTGCGCCTAAGTCCATTTCAAAATATAATAATTTAGCATATATAAAAAAAAATGCAAATGATATGCAATTCCCAAAACCAAACCTAAATTTCCATCCGCTACACACCTCCGTACCCAACCAGCACACTATGGGGAGCTTTAGTCACCCACACCGCCAACACACCGAAGTAGGCTTTAAGCCCAATATAATATTTGTGACAACAGCCATTTAAATAATTGTGGTAGAACCACCGATCTAGATTTCGAGCAACGGCCATCGTGACAGAGTCACCTATCTAGAATTTTGGCATCAAGCCTTTCTTCTCTTCATCATTGATCCCAACCCATGCAATCATGTTTATGCATAACAAAATATTTGTAAAGAAAACCATATTATAATTTATCAATTTTGGCCCATTAAAAACACATATCACATATAACCCATTTATCAATTATCATAAATGGCCCAATTATCAAATTTCACTTATGGCCCATTTATCGATTATCACATATGGCCCAAATTTGTCAAATATCACATATGGCCCAAATTTATCAAATATCACATATGGCCCAAATTTGTCAAATATCACATATGGCCCAAATTTGTCAAATATCACATATGGTCCAAATTTATCAAATATCACATATGGCCCAAATTTATCAAATATCACATATGGCCCAAATTTACCAAATATCACATATGGCCCAAATTTGCCAAATATCACATATGGCCCAAATTTTCACTTATAATCATTTTAGCCATTAAGGGCGATTTCAAAATTTTCACGATCTTAATACCGATTTCATGATCTTAACACTAAAGTGTCGATAATACCATATTTTTTGATTTCACCAACTTTGCGATTTTTAATCCAACTTTTACTACTATATAGTCTTCTAACCCATGAGATACAGTGTGAGATTACACACCTGATTACGGTGAGAACTACACTCTCCCGCTTGTCGATATCTAAACACACATTACGAAGGATTAGTACACTAAAATTTAATATTAAAATTTTCTAATATTGAGTGATCTAGATCTTACCCTCGGAATCTCGGACAACCACTATTTGTGATTTCTCTCCGATCAAAAGTTTAGTACCACGAGTAAATTATGGTTCGGGGGTACGTACGACTTCGAATAATTGGTTTTCACCGGATGAGGGTCCACAACCCGGTGGAAAGTCTTGGATTCCTGAAACAGTCCTTCTCTTGAATTTAGGGGGAATAATGGAACCACCCCTCTTACGAACACTATTTTCTGCTCTTTTTGTCCCTATTTTGATTGTCTTCAAAGGCAAAGAATCATTAGTCCTAACAATATATCGAAAATCTTAAGACTAAAGTCTTGAAGAGTGTAATCGGTTTACCTTAATAATCCCTTACCTTTAACACCTTAAATCTGATTTCAACGATCTATGACGTTTACGAACACTTGAGTTTCGGCCATCCACTATCACACTATTGTCCAAGGCTTCAAAGAAGAAAAGAAAAGATTGAAGAGAATACTTATGTATAAGAAAAGATTCAGCTATGAATAAACAAATAAAAGAAGAATGATTCGACAAAAATTTTACCATTAATATTCGGCCATAAAGAAAGGTTTTGAAAAGAATAGTGATGTTTGAGTCTTCTTGAAACACCCCAAACCCGGTCCACAAGCCTTGACCGGATCTGGTTTGTTCCTTGAGTAAAACATTTCAGAAACTTGTTTGTTGCTTTGGAAAATTTGGGTGGTTTTGAAGAAAAATTGATTTGTGTTGAGTTCGAAGGGAAAACGGAGTTTTTCTTGAAGACTATATTTTATTAAAACCTTATTATTATATTTCAAAACTATAAGTTAAAAGAAATACCGAGTTTTTAGAGTTTACCATTAAATTGAAAATCATTGGCGTTTAGGTGACAAAACATTTAAAATTTATTTTTAAGAAAAGTTATTTAATTTTAATTTAATAATAACCGTATCATGATAAACTAAAATAAATGCATACTTAAAGCAGTTAATAGTAATGGCCATATTACATCAAAGCAAAACCCAAATAAATCCAAAATACTTAAATATAAAAATTCAAAATAAAATAAATGTTGAATGAGCATGGCCACCCCTAAGTTTACAAGGCCGGTCCATCTCTTGAGTGTCACTGAAAAGATATCCCACAAAGGGTGAGTCAATGACTCAATGTGCAACAACCAACACAAATTCCCAATCGATTTAGGCATGTCAAATCATACATAGCAAGTATAAGCAATGATGCAATCCAGAACCCAAACCTAAATAACCATCCTCTACACATCACCGTACTCGCCAATCACACCGTGGGATTACTAAATCGACCCTCCATCCGCTATACACCATCGAAGGCGATCATTGCAGACGACTTGCACATCGCCTTATAAATTGTGGCATAGCCACGGATAATTGTGACAAAGTCACCAGATAGTATTTCGTGACATTAGTCACCACATTCGATTATGTGACATGAGTCACGGACATTGTGGTAAAACCACCAAAGCACTTCCCTTTTCATTATCACCCATATGCCCCATGTGTCATACAAATCATGCGAATATCATGCCATATGCCTTATTCATATTTGTAACCAATTCTCATATATGTCACATTCAATGTTTATAATACTATTAATAGATCTTTAGAGAATAACGTACCTGAATATGCCGTACCATTGAATGGTACCTTTAGCCACATCTTTCATATTCTTATTAACACACATATTAAATTAATACAATAAATCTATTAGGAATTGGTGTAGAGCTACACACCTGGTTACCAACGTGTTCAATGAGTCCAGGATGTCTACTAAAATAGATTATACTCCTCCCTAAAATTCAAAGTTAGAATCGGCCAATCAATAATCACTAAATATGGCCTTGGCCGAAGGTTCATGCCCTCTTACCTTGTGGATCTAAATCCCAAAATCGCTATCTATTAATGGAGATGTCGAAATACCTACATGATCTATGTTAGATCCGATTCCAACATTTGAATGAATGGCCTTCGGCCTAGACCACACTTTACTTACCTTGGATAACCAATCCCGAATAGTCTCCCCTAGAAGTCAGCTACAATAGAAATCCCGAAAGATCCTTCATTGTTTTGGCCAAAGAACATTAATGGGATTAGTTCCTAGATTTTCGGTTAAAAGAGAAAGGATCAAAAATCAAATAACATTTGATCTTACCCTTAATATTGAAATCGACTGCACTACTGTCTGACACCACTAAGATATTCGGCTATGTAGACTAGATAGTGAGCAATAGGTTTCGGCTTTTGGGGGTTTAATGAGAAATTGGCTAGGGGTTATTGGTATATTCGGCTTTTGATAGATTGGTGAAAAGAAAAAGAGAAAAAGGGTTGAGACTTGATGCGACTTCATTCAGATGGCAAGAGGGAGGTTCGGCCAACACAAAAGAGGAAAGAAAGGATGCTCAGAAGAATTCGGCAATGGTGGTCTTTTGATTGAAGAAGTTACGGCAATGGTGATCTTTGGGGAGGGATTTCGACTAGAACAAGTTAAAAGAAAAAAATGAGAGAAGGAGTCATTGCTTTGGAGAGAAAGAGTAGACGAAAGAGAGGCTAAAATGCTTTTATGAAATTCGGCTATCCCCCTACCAACTTGGCCGAAAATCACCTCAAGAGAGTCCCTAGGCTGGCCAACACTCTTCCCCTTATCAGCTCCCTTATTTTTCTCCTACTTTCTCTCTTCTTTACCTATTTAGAATAATTTAAATGAGTCAAGAATTATCCTTGCCCTTAGCCGAAATTTTAAAAAGTATTTGATCAGGTCTTATGCTCATCCACCCAGTCTCTCAATGCCATCTAACTCTCTTGCTGCCTGACACAAAAAGCAGACCAAAATTGCTCCCCTTGCTACTCGAACCTAGGCCCTGCACACTGCTTGTGGCATCACTTACCAAAGCCTTAAGTGGCGTCTTCCTGCCACTTTACCAAGCTGATTTTTATGTCCTACTTCTCCTACAAATTCTCTTAAGGCCTATCAAGCTTGGCTCCACTTCAAGACTTAAAATTTGATAATTTCTAAGGCATTCACCCACACTCTAGAGTTCTCAAAAATTTATACAACACATTCAAACACACATAGGCATGCTACTTCATACAATTAAGCAATAATGCACAAGCCCAAAATCCCGAATATTATAGTTCTACCCCCTTAAAATAATTTCGACCTCGAAATTACCTGGCTAAAATAAGTGAGGGTATTGTTGTCGCATTGCTTCTTTCGGCTCCCATGAAGCTTCTTTCGATCCATGATTATGCCATAATACTTTGACTAAAGGAACTGATTTCCTTTGCAATACCTTCACATCTCGCTCCAAGATCTGAATTGGCTCCTCCTCGTACGACAAATCTGGTCTCAGCTCCACCTCCTCAACTGGCACTACATAAGATGGATCCGATCGGTAACGACATAGCATAGAAACATGGAATACATCGTGCATCTGCTTCAACTTCGAAGGCAACTCCAACGGTATGCCACTGGTCCAACTCGCTTCAATACCCGATAAGATCCTATAAACCTGGGACTTAAGTTCCCTTTGCGACCAAATCTCATTACCTTTTTCCAACGCGAAACTTTAAGAAACACATAATCTCCCACCGCAAACTCAATCTCCTTCCGCTTAAGATCTGTGTATGACTTTTGCTTGTTAGATGCATCCTTCAACCGTGTCTGAATCACCTTAACCTTTTCATCCGATTCTGCCACAATTTTGGACCCAAAATCTGACATTCCCCTAATTCCGTCCATATAGCGCTTCGTACGGTGCCATCCGAATACTTGCCTGATAGCTATTATTATACACAAATTTCGCTAAAGGCAAGAACTCTTCCCAACTCCCTCTGAAGTCTATCACACAGCCCCTCAACATATCCTCTAACACTTGGATCACTAACTCAGATTGACCGTCGACTGCTAATGGAATGCCGTACTGAAATCCAACCTGGTACCTAAAGCTTGATGTAGCGCCTTCCAAAACCGAGACATAAACCTCGGATCCCTATTTGAGATAATTGACACCGGCACTCCGTGAAGCCTCCGATCTCAGCTACATACAACTTTGCCAATTTTTGTGGAGAATAGTCAACTCGCACCAGTATAAAATGTGCAGACTTTGTCAACCGATCTACTATCACCCATACCGAGTCCTTCTTAGTAGGTGTAAGGGGAAGCCTACTAATAAAGTCCATGGTGATTCTCTCCCACTTCCACTGTGGAATCTTTATCGGCTGAAGTAATATTGACGGAACTTGGTGTTCAGCCTTAACTTGCACTGACACGTTAAGCACTTCCCTACAAATTCGGTAACTTCCCGCTTAAGACCAGGCCACTAAAGCATTCTCAGTAAATCCTTGTACAACTTACTACCTCCAAGATGCATAGCATAAGAGCTATTATGAGATTCCCGAAGAATTCTCTACCTTAACTCCTCATCCTTCGGCATACAGACCTTACCATGAAAACACAGCACTCCGTCGCCATTTACACCAAAATTTTCCAATTGCCCACTCTGCACTTGCCGCAACTTAGCACCTAGATCCTCATCTACCAACTGTCATTCTTTCATCTCATTTAGCCATGACGGCTTGACCTGCAATTCTGCTATTAAACTTCCATCATCATAGAGGCTCAAATGTGCGAACATTGCCCTTAACTCCGTCACTACTTTCTAATTTAGGGCATCTGCCACTACATTCGCCTTGCCCGGGTGATACTCTATAGAACAATAGTAGTCCTTCAATAATTCCACCCACCTTCGCTGTCTCAAGTTCAACTCTTTCTGAGTCAGTAGATACTTAAGGCTCTTGTGGTCTGTGTAAATCACTGACTTCTCTCCATATGGATAGTGCCTTCATACCTTAAGAGCAAAGACCACTGTCGCCAATTCCAAATCATGCGTCTGGTAGTTAACCTCATATGGCCTTAATTGTCGAGATGCATAAACAACTACCTTTCCATCCTGCATCAAAACACATCCTAAACCTGTGTGGGAAGCATTACAGTACACTACAAAATCCTTCCCTGCCTCAAAGTTGAATCAAAAGCTGAGCTTCAGTTAAGACCCTCTTAAGCTTCTCAAAGCTCTCTGTTGTTTATCGACCATCTGAAAGGCACTTCCTTCCTTAGCAACTTCAAAGGTGTGGCTATTGATGAGAACCCTTCCACAAACCTTACATAGTAGCCTCGCCAATCCCAAGAAACTATGAACCTCAGCCACAGACTTAGGTGGTTTCCAATCTAGCACTACCTCAATCTTTCTAGGATCTATCCTTATCCCTTCTGCCGATACCATATGCCCTAAGAAAGTAATTTCCTTAAGCCAAAATTCACACTTCTTTGAATTTGGCATATAGCTTCTTTTCCCTTAACACTTGTAGCACTATCCGGAGATGCTCATCATGCTCTTCCCCAAACTTAGAATACACTAGGATGTCGTCTATGAACACAACGACGAATCTATCCAAGTAAGGTTGAAAAACCCGATTTATCATATCCATGAATGCGTGCTGAGGCGTTCGTTAATCCGGACGGCATTACTAAGAACTCATAATGCTCGTATCTTGTTCGAAAAGTTGTCTTATGGATATCTGCCTCCTCCACCTTAAGCTGATGATATCCAGACCTTAGATCTATCTTTGAGAATACTGCGGCCCCCTTAAGTTGATCGAACAAGTCGTCTATCCTTGGCAATGGGTACTTATTCTTGATGGTCAGCTTATTCAACTGCCGATAGTCTATGCACATGCGCATAGTCCCGTCCTTCTTCTTTACAAATAGGACAGGTGCTCCCCATGGAGACACACTAGGTCGTATAAATCCACGGTCAAGCAACTCTTGGATCTGAGCCCTGAGCTCAACCAACTCCTTTGCTGCCATTCGGTACGGAGCAATTGACACAGGAGCTGTACCCGATAATAAGTCAATTCTAAACTCTACCTCCCTATCCGGGGGTAACCCCGACAACTCCTCCGGAAAGACGTCTACAAATTCCCTTACTGTTCTAACTCTTCCTACGGCTGCTTCCTCAGCCTCCAAGGCACTGATCAACATCAGAAAAGCTACACACCATTTTCTTACCATCTTCTCTGCCTTAAGGGCAGATACCACATTTGCCAAGCAATTCCGTCTTTTGCCTATCACCATAACTTCTTTGTCGTCAGGAGTTCTTAACGACATGCGCTTTGCCGCACAATCCACATTTGCATGGTACTTCACTAACCAATCCATGCCTAAGATTAGGTCAAACTCCTTAAATAGTAATTCCATTAAATCTGCTGAAAATTATGCCCCCTAAACTTCCAAGGGTACTGCCCTAAAGATTTTGTCTAACACTACTGATTGCCCTACAAGACTAAGTACAGTCATCTTCCTAGGTACAGTTTCAGAGTTCACATGCAGAGTTTCAGACACCTTACTAGCAATATATGAATGAGTTGACCCAATATCTATCAACGTAATACAGGGTAATCCAAAGATAAGCAACATACCCGTTATGACATCAAGTGAGTCACCATCCTCCCTACGATGAGCTGCATATACTAGACCCGACTGTCTCACCTCCGTGCTAACAACACCTCTGCCCGATGTTCCCTATCCTCTACTAGAACCATTACCTCTGCCAGCCGAACCACGACTCCACGGTGGCTACTGTCCTCCTCTTCCAGCCTGATTAGGACCCTGACTTACTGGTCGGCCTCCTTCTATTTTCATGGGACAATCCCTAATCATATGATCCTTTGATCCACACTTCAAACATCCTCTTGTCTTCTTCCAACACTCCCCCAAGTGCATCTTTCCACACTGGCCGCAGTACGGTACTGTCCTCCCGTAGTAGCTTGTTGACCTCGCGACCCATCCGTTCTAGGTCTCTTTTGAATATTCCCAGATGACCCTGGTGATCCAAAACCTCTCTTTTGCTTATTCCTGTCCATGTTTTGTCTCACAGACTCCTTAACTCCTTCAATAACTTTTGCCTTTTCCATCAACACAGTAAACTCCAGCTCCTACTGTGGGGCAATCAATAATCTCAGGTCATCCCTTAGTTCGTCCTCAAATCGGACACATCGTTCATGCTCCGTAGCCACTATACCTCAAGCATAACGGCTCAACCTTAGAAATTTTGCCTCATACTCCGCTATGAACTTATTTCCCTAAACCAGCCTCAGAAATGCCTTCCTCTGTGCATCCACATAACTGGTCCCAATGTACTTCTTCTGATATGCCACCTTAAAGTACTCCCAAGTAAGATGATCTGCGGTAGCACCATCTCAAACTGTGAGCCACCATTGGTATGACTCATCACGGAGTAGCGACACCACCCCTTTCAATTTCTCCTCGGCAGACAGGTCCAAATCATCCATAATTCACTCCGTCGCCTCTAACCAATACTCAGCTGTATTGGGCGCCACACCAGATATACCACAGAAAAACTCAGCTCCATTAGCTTGGAGTCGCTCAGGTACAGACTTTCGAGCTCCCATACCTCCACCTGCTCTAGCCACCCTTTCTAGAACTCATGAGATCACCGTGATATCGCATCATCCCATGTTTGATCCTGATATTCCATATTAGCGGCTGGTGGTGGTGGCATTTAGTTTTCGGACCCTTGACCAGACCTAACGGGTTTCAACATGGTCATTCGGCCTCTACCACGACCACGCACATTACGACCACGTCCCCTAGAATTCATGCTTCTGAATCACGTTTATCTGGTTAAGGAATTTTATGAATTATTTTTGTTCCACTAATTTATAGCAAATAGTCTTATGTTCAATAGTTCTAAAGAGTAGTTCTTTCGAATTCATACACACACAGTCTCAAATTCATTCATTGAATCATCACATTCATGAACTTGCGTTCATTACAGAGAAGTGTTATAGTTGTCATTGTTACTGTTTTCCACTACCCAGGGGTATTTCCGTAATTTTATCCTATAGGGGTATTTTTGTAATTTTTCAAATTAGGGTATTTGAAAATTTCGCAAAGTAGAGATTTCTGGTATTTTTACAAAATTGAAATACTTGGTAAGAAGATTCGAGGGTAATATGGTAGTTTTATAAACCTGGGGTATTTTTTATAATTTTACAAGCCATGGGCATTTCGATAATTTTGTAAAATATGGTTTCGGTGACTTTTCAAAACAAGGGTATTTTTGGAAATTTTTAATTCGGGGTATTTCAACAACTTTCCATACTGAGGGTATTTTAGTAATTTGTATAGGTTAGGGGTAATTTGGGCAACTTGCAAACCAGGGGTATTTTGGTCATTTTTAAATCAAGGGTATTTTGGAATTTTATAATCATGGTTTGACTTTAGAATTTCACAAAACAAGGTGACTGGTCTCTTTCGGGTTTTAATTATTGAATTTATCCTGTGATTGAGTCCTCTTGGTTAGGGTGAACCGTCACTACGCACCAGGTAGGATTCGAGCAAAGAGGAGGTGAGTCACTAGGACTACTTAAATACTAGGCTCTCCCTGAATCAAATCCTAGACATGCGCACAATGGTTGCCACACCTAACTCGGTGACTCAGCCACAAGTTGGTTTAATTAGGCTTTAAAGTTTTATGTAATTCTATGTTGGAGTAAGCTAATCCTAGGGTTCAATAACTTAATATACTAATCTACGTTCCCGTTATACCTACATACAAGTCATACAATAAATCATAAAAGATTAGGGTACTTACGGTGGACTTTTGCCGGAGACTTAGGTGCCATGCCAAAAAAAAAACCTGCTTATTTCACAAAAATTTTCACAAAACTTATTTGGGCTCAATTTTGAAAACGTTGTGGCCTTTAAACCAAGGCCAAGAGTTTAAAACCTGGCTCTGATACCAAAATTGAAACACCCCAAACCCACCCACAAGCCTTGACCGGATTTGGTTTGTTCCTTGAGTAAAACATTTCAGAAACTTGTTTGTTACTTTGGAAAATTTGGGTGGTTTTGAAGAAAATTGATTTGTGTTGAGTTCAAGGAAAGCGGTGTTTTTCTTGAAGACTAGATTTTATTAAAATCTTATTATTATATTTCAAAACTATAAGTTAAAAGAAATACCGAGTTTTTAGAGTTTACCATTCAATTGAAAATCATTGGCGTTTAGGTGACAAAACATTTAAAATTTATTTTTAAGAAAAGTTATTTAATTTTGATTTAATAATAATCGTATCATGATAAACCAAATTAAATGCATACTCAAAACAGTTAATAGTAATGGCCATATTACATCAAAGCAAAACCCGAAATAAATCCAAAATACTTAAATATAAAAAAAATTCAAAATAAAATAAATGCTGAGCTGAGCATGGCCACCCCTAAGTTCCTGCCGACCCGGTCCATCTACTGAGTGTCACTTGAAAAGATATCCCACAAAGGGGTGAGTGAACAGACTCAATGTGCAACAACCAACACAAATTCCATATCGATTTAGGCATGCTAAATCATACATAGCAAGTATAGGCAATGATGCAATCCCGAACCCAAACCTAAATAACCATCCTCTACACATCACCCGTACTTGCCAATCACACCGTCGGGATTACTAAATCGACCCTCCATCCACTACACACCATCGAAGGCAGTCGCTGCAGACGACTTGCACATCGCCCTTATAAATTGTGGCATAGCCACCAGATAATTGTGACAAAGTCACCAGATAGTATTTCGTGACATTAGTCACCACATTCAGATTTTGTGACATGAGTCACCAGATACTGTGGTAAAAACCACCAAAGCACTTCCCCTTTTCATTATCACCCATATGCCCCATGTGTCATACAAATCATGCGAATATCATGCCATATGCCTTATCTATATTCGTAACCAATTCTCATATATGTCACATTCAATGTTTATAATACTATTAATAGATCTTTAGAGAATAACATACCTGAATATGTCGTACCATTGAATGGTACCTTTAGCCACATCTTTCATATTCTTATTAACACACATATTAAATTAATACCATAAATCTATTAGGAATTGGTGTAGAGCTACACACCTGGTTACCAACGTGTTCACTGAGTCCAGAAAGTCTACTAAAACAGATTATACTCCTGCCTAAAATTCAAAGTTAGAATCGGCCAATCAATAATCACTAAATATGGCCTTGGCCGAAGGTTCATGCCCTCTTACCTTGTGGATCTAAATCCCAAAATCGCTATCTGTTAATGGAGATGTTGAAATGCCTACATGATCTATGTTAGATCCGATTCCAACATTTGAATGAATGGCATTCAGCCTAGACCACACTTTACTTACCTTGGATAACCAATCCTGAATGGACTCCCCTAGAAGTCAGCTACAATAGAAATCCCGAAAGATCCTTCATTGTTTCGGCCAAAGAACATTAATAGGATTAGTTCCTAGATTTTCGGCTAAAAGAGAAAGGATTGAAAATCGAATAACATTTGATCTTACCCTTAATATTGAAATCGACTGCACTACTGTCTGACACCACTGAGATATTCGGCTATGTAGACTAGATAGTGATCAATAGGTTTCGGCTTTTGGGGGTTTAATGAGCAATCGGCTAGGGGTTATTGGTATATTCAGCTTTTGATAGATTGGTGAAAAGAAGCAGAGAAAAAGGGTTGAGACTTGATGCGACTTCATTCGGATGACAAGTGGGAGGTTCACCAACACAAAAGAGGAAAGAAAGGATGCTCGGAAGAATTCACAGAATGGTGGTCTTTTGATTGAAGAAGTTCTGCAATGGTGATATTTGGGGAGGATTTGGCTAGAACAAGTTAAAAGAAAAAATGAGAGAAGGAGTGATAGCTTTGGAGAGAAAGAGTAGACGAAAGAGAGGCTAAAATGCTTTTATGAAATCGGCTATCCCCCTACTAACTTGGCGAAAATCACCTCAAGAGTGTCCCAGCCTACCAACACTCTTCCCCTTATCATCTCCTTATTTTTCTCCTACTTTCTCTCTTGTTTACCTATTTAAAATAATTTAAATGAGTCAAGGATTATCCTTGCCCTTAGCCAAAATTTTAAAAAGTATTTGATCACATCTTATGCTCATCCACCCAATCTCTCAATTCCGTCCAACTCTCTTGCTGCCTGACACAAAAAGCAGTCCAAAATTTCTCCCCTTGCTGCTCAAACCTAGGCCCTACACACTGCTTGTGGCATCACTTACCAAAGCCTTAAGTGGCACCTTCCTGCCACTTTACCAAGCTGATTTTTATGTCCTACTTCTCCTACAAATTCTCTTAAGGCCTATCAAGCTTGGCTCCACTTCAAGACTTAAAATCTGATAATTTCTAAGGCGTTCACCCACACTATAGAGTTCTCAAAAATTTATACAACACATTCAAACACACATAGGCATGCTACTTCATGCGATTAAGCAATAATGCACAAGCCCAAAATCCCGGATATTACACTTCTTTACCAAAAAGAAAGAAAGAAGAACAAAATGAATAAATATAGAGTGTTTATGTGTCAATTTTCCAAGGATGGAAGATGAACAAAGATAGGGTCTTGGGGTTTGTGTATATTCGGCCAAAAGGAAGAAAAAGAAAATGACCTTTCAAGATGGTATGGTTTCGGCACAATGAGAAAAAGAACTTGGGGAAGTATGGAGGATGATAACCATTTGGTCTAAAAGAAATGGCCAAAACCAAAGCAAAATTTTACCTATTACACAAGACACATTCGGCTAGGGAGAAGAAATTGGAGAGAAAAGTTTGGGAGAAAAGCACAAAAGTGACCAAAAGCCAAAGTGGTCATCTAGCTACCAAAATCTATAATTTCGACCAACCCCTAGCCCCAAAAACCGTCCAAGTACATGGAAAATTAGCCATTCAAAGATTTCCAAAACAAAGCCCTTGATCCATGCCTTATGTCCCCTTATTACCTTAATTCAAGAGATTCTTTTCCTTAAACCTTTACTTACCTTTTTCCTTTGGTCTTCTTACCAAAAATGAAATCCAACTTATCCCTTAACCTTATCCATGACCGACATTTTCTAAGGAAAGCAAAAAAAATAAAAGCTTTCAAAATGCATGCTAGGAGATCCGAACCTCTCCTCTCAAGCAAACATGCATGCACCAACTCCACCTTGCTACTATCTCATCTTATGCTAGTTTTTATCACTTAAATCTACTTAAACCTCAAAGTCACTTGCTCCACTTCAATTAAATACTCCTTACTAAAATTTATTCAAATTTCAAATAGTTCTCAAGTCTTCTCAAGACTATACTAAACATGCAAAATTTAATTATATACAAGTTAAGCACCAAAACATGCATCATATAAATACTTAAATTTAGGATGTTACAAGAAACGATGTATGCAATGGAATTGTGAATCATGAGATATAATAAATTTCGTGAGACAAGGTCAGAATAATTTTGTTTCCCCTGTTCTGAATTTGGAAAATCATAAAAAAGTTAAGGAAAATATATAGGGGCTTAAATTTATATTTTTAATATTATGAATGAGTCTATTTTTAATAGAAACAAACATGAACATTATCCAAATCTCGTACAAGGAGATAATTAATTTTTAGTGAAAAAGGGTCGGAACTATTAGACAACAGAATAGAGGTGACTTTAAAGAATAAATTGTACTTATTGGCTAAAACAAAAAATCTAAACATTTTATGGTAACAAGATATGTGAGTCTAGTTTTAGGAAAAATTAGCAGATATTAATTTAGAGTTATTTCACTCAAGATAAAAATAATTTAGTGACTATGACACGGATGGATAGCTTGAATATTCATATAAGTAAATAGTGAAAATTATAGATAATATTACTTACAAGTGTGTTATTTATACTAAGGATGTGGATGAAGAGGAGGAGGAGGAAAATATATGAATGACTTGTGTATAAATTGATCACATGCCCGATTATAATCGATAAAGGTTAAATTAGAAATGATATAATGTTTTATTTCAAATATTACTATGAAATTGTGATTATCGTTATGATATAAAAATTGAATTTGTAAGTTTGTATGTAAATAATACATCATTTTTTTATTTATTTATGTTTTAATATTTTTTATATTATATGAGATATGGTTGAATATGGATTAATTATTTTATGTAAATTTGATTGATTATGGATGAATTGATAAAATGTTGAAAAATGAGAATTCCTGGTTGAACCTTCGGAATAGATAAGATACGAATGAGGTAGCTAGGTCACATGTGTGGTACTAAGGTAGACCACTATGTGTATAAAGAGAGCTACAAGATGGTTTTAGGCCACGTGTGTAGTACTAAGTGCAGGCTACTACGTGTACCAGATGGATAGGTCGCATGTGTAGTACTAAGTGCAGGCCACTATGAGTAAGTGATGGTTTTGGTCACATGTGTAGTACTAAGTGCATGCTACTATGTGCATTAGATAGCTTCGACTACAAGGGTGGTACTATGTGCAGGCCACCGTTTATCTGTTATTATTCCGATGAGTTCAACAGGAAATTGACTAAGTGAAAATATATGTGATCATGTAACGACTAAGGGTAATTGAATATGACTATGTGAAGAACAAGTGATTTGTCAATTTAAATTGTGATTGGCAAGAAGAGTTAGTGAGTTTCATGTTTATGAATTGTTACACATATTTGTCTAAAATATGAGGAAATGATGGTACTTAATACATGAAAATATGAGACTGTGATATATAAAAACATGGAATATGTTAAATAAATGTGTTTATTGATAATTATAGAACTGTACACCTCAATGTACTATTTGTGTAAAGATGATGTTTCAAATGATTTGATGAGTAGAGCTCAAATATGAAGTAGTTAGAAACCAAGACAAATTATTACAAAATGTATATGAAATACAGAGGTATGATTATTATATGTGATATGAATACATAATGTGGAAAAAGTATAGGTATAAGATGAAGTTAATAAGAATTGAGCCCATATATGTTTCTTGTTATTTATATGAAGTGTATGACTAACAAATGGTAATAATTATAAGGCCAAGTTGAATATCTTAAATTGGTTCTTGATTGTATTAAAATGTTGGTAAAGATAAAGGATCAAGTGAGTGAGAAACATGGATTGGGAAATAACCTAATTTTTGTCCCCATGGGTAGACACACGGGCGTGTGTCTAGGCCATGTGTGACAAGCGGTCTACCCCATGGGCATATGGTCCGGTTGTGTATCCCCAGTCACACGAGCGTGAGACCCTTATATGTTAGAAAAAGTTTAAAAGTCGCAAAAATTTTTCCTGAGGATCCAGTTTAGTCTTAACCCGATCTTAATGCATGATTTGGACCTCGAGGGTCCGTTAAAGGAATGTTTATAATTAGTCTTGGTATTTGATTGATAATGATTTCAAATTAACTGTAAGTGTTCGTACTCATTGATAATGCCTTATAACCCTGTTCCGGCGACGGACATGGGTTGAGGGTGTTACAACATTGTTTAATTGATGGATAGGATTGAAATTGTATGTATTCCATTAGTTAAATTTGGAGATATTGAATTTAAATGTACGGTTTAAGCATACGAGTTCCTGAATAGGACCATAGCTGGGCTATGGCAAATCGGATAATAAGACCATAATCAAGTTATAGCATATGAATGTAAGACCACGGTAGGGCCTTGGCAATGTATGTGTAAGACCATAGTTGGACTATGGCATCGAAAAATTGATATTTTTGTTTCGTAAGTAGTTATAAGCTCGAATTGATTTGGTAAGAAAATTGGTGGTAATAGATATGTATCGATACAGGTATGTACTGTAAATTATTCTTGTATTGAGTTAGAAGAAGTTGAGGATCTATGAGTTATGATACAGTTAAACTTTATGTTAGCTCATTGATTGATGCTTTAAATGTTAATTATGTTATCCATTTTGAAGTGTTAATGATTATTGAGATTATTTCATATTTACATACGAACTTACAAAGCTTTATAGCTTACTTTGTTTATTTTCTTCTATATTTTATAGTATATCGAAGCTAGCTCGGAACCGGTGATCACCAGAGACTTCATCGAACTATCAGACATCTATTTTGGTACTTTTGAAGTGTGTGTATATGGTATATGGCATGTATAGGCTTGAGTCATTTTGGTATGTATGATGAACATGTATTTAGGCCATTTGAGTTGGCTTGTGATGGTGAATTTGATGTTATTTATGAATGTGCAAATGGTATTATTTTGAGTTAGGTAATTGACCTATAATGAGTATTTGAGGTTGAATGGATACTGCATGTTTGAAATGGTTTAGTTAATTGAATGGTATATGTGAATTAGGTATAAAATTATATGTCAAATTGTGGTATGCTTGTGATTTATATTGATGGTAAAGAATTGGTATGATTTGAACTTTGGTTGATGGTTTTTGGATGCATATTTTGTATCTTAAATTGGTACCTTTGGAGTTTGTTTAGGTATGTGCAAAAAGGCTTGGTAAATGGCCTATTTTTGTCCACACGGGCGTGTGTCTCAACCGTGTGTGACACACGGTTATGTTACACAGCCGTGTGTCCCTTGGTGTTGAAATTGAAATGAAGTCATTATGCTCCACATGGTCTCACACACGAGCGTGTGACTTGGCCGTGTTGCATAAATCAGTATACCCTACAGGTTTGACACGGCCTAGCACATGGCCCTACACATAGACGTGTGTGGCCACTTCGAAAGGCACATGGGCATGTGGTCAGCCGTGTGACCCAAGTCAGTAACCTCACTTGTTTGGACACGGGGTATGTAACACCCCAAATCTGGCCTAGACGTTACGACCGGATCTGACATGTCACATAAAAGGGTTGTTTAAAAACTGTGCATTCGTTAAAAATTCGTATTCTTTTTGGAACTCTGAGCTTTGTTGTTTGTGAAAATTCAAATTTGCTTTTATGGTTTTCTTGTATAAACGTTGTTATTGATATTATTATTATTATTATTATTATTATTATTATTATTATTATTTCCAAAAACTTGTTTAAAACCAAAATCAAGTTCAATGAATTGCAGAAATGTGATATTTTGAAAACAGTTATTGTCTTTTTAAGAAAATCTAGAGTTTAATCGCTTAAAGTCTAAACATAACTGAAATAAAAGCTTAAAAGAAAAATTAAATTCCAATGCCCTTATTACAAAATATTAAACCCAAATTAAAATAAATCTCAAAATAAAGTAAAACGAAAGTTACTAAGGTTTAGTAGAAGTACACCGATGTATGGCCACCACAGAGTCCTCCACAGTTTCAAATCCTCAATGCTGGGGATTACTTGCAAGGTTAAAGTAGAGGGGTGAGTTACGAGAACTCAGTGTGTAATCCCCTAACCGGTCATTAATTGGGCCCGAGCCCATACAGAAGCAGACTGGGCCGAAGCTCTATAAATAGGACCATGCAAACAAAGTTTGTAGCCTAACCTAACAATCCATCCGCTACACACCCCCGTACCAGCCCAATACACCTGTAGGGACCAAGTCAACCCACCCATCCCAACACACCAATATGGCAGACAAGATGCTAATCACAGAATTTATGGTGGAGCCACTAGAATGACAGGATATACGTGGCATGGAAACCAAATAAAATGTGGCAGAGCCACCAGATTACACTTCCTCCGATCATCAATCCCACCCCGTGCAACATATCATAAATGCAATGCATCATACGTACAGAAATGTAAATAAAGCATATACATGTTAACAAACCATTATCAGGGGTATAACAGTCATTTACCCTCTAAGGGTATTTCGATAATTTAACCTCTAATGGTTTTTTCGTAATTTACCCACCGAGGGTATTTCGATAATTTAGCATTTAACGGCCTTTTCGAAGGACTACTGTCACCTCGAGCAACACAGGACCCTTTTTGGGTCTCTACGGAACTATTGGACCTAAAATCCATTTCAGGCCAATCGAGCCCACACGCTCGGGTGGCCCTATTTTGCATGATTTCGATTTCAGATTTGTAGATTTCACAATCGAACCTATCATTTGATAGTTTTCCAATAATTTTGCCCCAATGTGCTGGATAGCCCATTGGGGCCATTTGGCCCGTTTCGGCTCGATTAGGCCCTTTACCGCTGCAGTTTCGCGAGAGTGCTTGTGACACTCTCAATGACTTACCATCATTATTCGTATTTTGATTTACCACTATGAGCGTTCACATGCTCGAGTGGTCACAGATTCTGATTTTCAGGCTTTTGGCTTTTGGTCGAATCACAGAACATTGCAAGCATGCATTCGGAAGGGTGTGAGATTACACACCTGATTTGGGATACGTAACACGATCCTCCCTAAAGCACCTAAGGACACAATCGGCTATCAGTTAGTCTTCTTGTTCGATATACCCAAAATTGAAATTGATAACACAATCCACAACACTTACCAAGAACGACGGCAACTCCTTGCTATGCTTGAATGATTGGTTACTCCCCTCGATTATGAAATTGAGTCCCTAAATAAAAGCACGAGTTAGCCATGTTGTCACAAAACAATAAGAAAATAGCCTTCCGACCTAAATGAACTTAAAATAGGGAACAACCATCCACTCCCCCTAATCGGCCCTAGCTACCCTTACCAAAGAGATCACCTTCGATGCACCAAGACAGCTTGGTCCTATCCCCTGACTAACACCAATGGGTTCCTAACACAGTTGATGTACCAAACAAACGGGGTTGTCAACCACCCACATTCAGCAATAGAGAGAAACCCACAAAATGCTTAGTACTACTTACCCTTAGATTTGGCAAGAACAAGTTCTTGAACAATCAGAAGTTGAACCCTTACAACCTTCAAAGATGATAAACAACTATAAAGAAAAAGAAAGGATTAGCTTCGGCTTGGCCAACAAGAAAACAATAGACGAAGTATTAGGGGAGAATAGGTTCGTTTCTACCAAAAACAAAAGATCAATGTAGTAGTATTCAGCTTATGCTTTGAATGGAGAGGGAAAAACAATAAGAAAGAATGGTATACTATATTCGGCCAAAGGAAAATAAATAATGTGGCGAGAAAAGAAAAGAAAAAACACAATGGCATTGAAGACTTACCTATTCGGCCACTACCAAGAGAAAGAAATGATGGAGCAAAAAGTAATCAGCACTTGACAAAAGCAAATGAAGGAGTTAGCAGATTGAAGAAGAAAAGTAGGGATTTCAACTATAGTGTAGCAAAGAACAAATGGGGGGAAATGGAGGGTGAGCTTCGGCCAAGAAGTGAATAGGTAACAATCAAAGAAGAGCAAAATATGGGAACCAAGCGAAAGAGAGAAAAGGTGAGCTAAAACAAAATTCGGCAATAGCCAAAAAAATGCCAAAAAGGGTAAAAATTTCTCTCAAAAGACACTTAGAGAAATAGTACTAGCTTTCCCCACTCAAACCGAATAAGCCTTCACCAATGCCCACTTCCTACACACGGAACACTCCCTGACACACCCCACATTCAGCCAACTCCCTACACACATCCAAAACCCCTGATTCTCTCCACTTTCTGCTCCACCAAACACTCTCCACCTCCCATTCAAACAATTTGACTAAATCTTCAACCACCTTGCAGAGTTCTAGCTGAACTCTATTTCTTCCACCTACTTAGCAAAAAATAAAACCTTAATTTTTGCACTTGTGGGATTCGAACCTCTAACCTCCTTGCACTCCCCTTAACGCCACACCACCCTACCACATGCTTAACTTGTGCTAGCAAAATACCAACAAATTTCCTTAAGTTATGCTTCAAATAACCCTTCTCCACTAAAAAGCCAAAAACCAAAATTTTCCCAGGGCCTGGGCTCGAGCCCGAGCCTCTCTAGGACCCCAAACACACCTAAATAAAAGCTAAATGAGCTCAACGCATGCAATAGTGCAAAAATGCCAGACCCCAAATTTTAAGATATTACAATTCTACCCCCTTAAATAAATTTCGGCTTTAAAATTTACCTGATTAAAAGAGGTAAGGGTATTACTGTCGTATTGCCTCCTCCAGCTTCCACGCGACTTCCTCTGAACCGTGATTACGCCACAACACTTTGACTAGAGGAATGGATTTCCTCCTCAACGCTTTAACATCCCGATCTAAAATCTGCACTGGTTCCTCTTCAAATGATAGATCAGATCTAACCTCAATTTCTTCCACCGGCACTATATAAGAAGGATCAGAGCGGTAGTGCCTGAACATAGAAATGTGAAATATGTTATGTATCCGGTTTAACTCAGGGGGTAGCTCAAGCTGATATGCGATCGGTCCAACACATTTCAACACCCGATAAGTCCCGATGAACCTAGGGCTTAACTTGCCCTTTCGTTCAAATCTCAAGATCTTTGTCCATGGTGAAACCTTCAAGGAAATATAATCTCCTACTTAATACTCAATTTTCTTACACTTAAGATCTGCATGTGACTTCTATCTATCGGAAGCTTTTTTTAACTGACCCCGAATCAACTTCACTTTCTCCTCGGTTTTGAGATCAATTCTGGACACAATAACCGTTTCTCACCCAATTCCTTCCAATAAGTAGGGGTACGACACCTACGACCATATAACACCTCATAGGGTGCAATCTGAATGCTAGATTGGTAGCTATTGTTATATACAAATTCCGCTAACGGTAAATAATCTTCCCAACTACCCTTGAAATCAATCACACACCTCCTTAACATGTCTTCCAGAATCTAGATCACCCTCTCTGACTAACCATCAATCTATGGATGAAATGCTGTACTGAAATCTAGCCTTGTACCCAAAGCTTCATGTAACACTTTCCAAAACTGAGATGTAAACCTAGGTTCCCTGTTTGATATAATAGACACTGGTACCCCATGAAGCCTAATAATTTCTACAACATACAACTTGGCCAACTTCTGTAGTGAGTAGTCAGTGTGAACCGGTATGAAGTGAGCAAACTTAGTCAATCGGTCAATGATTACCCACACTGAATCTTTCTTAGTAGGCGTTAGGGTAGCCCACTAACAAAATCCATTGTTATCCTCTCCCACTTCCAGAGTGGAATCTTCATCGATTGCAGAAGTCTCAAAGTCAACTGATGCTTTGCTTTCACTTGCTGACATGTCAAACACTAGCTTACGAAGTTGGTAACTTCACACCTCAGTCCTGTACAGCTCTCATAGATCTCGATACATCTTACTTCCACTAGGATCCATAGCGTATGGGCTACTGTGCCTCCCATGAATCATCTGTCTTAATTCAGAGTCCTTCGGCATACAAACTCTTCCACGGAAACATAACATCCCTTCGCTATTCAGCCCAAAATCCACCGTCTCTCCACTTTTCACCTGTAGAAAACGAGAACCCAACGACTCATCCAAGAACTATTTCTCCTTAATCTGACTAACCCACGTTGGTTTCACTTGAACTTCTACTAACAAGCTACCATCCTTATAAAGGCTGATACGAGCAAACATTGCTCTCAAATCAGATACCACCTTTCGACTTAGTGCATCCGCCACCACGTTGGCTTTACCCGAGTGATAATCAATCGAGTAGTCATAGTCCTTCAGCAACTCTATCCATCTCTGTTGCCTTAAATTAAGCTCTTTTTGGGTAAAGAGATACTTAAGACTCTTATGGTCGGTGTAGATAATCAACTTTTCTCCATACAGGTAATGTCTCCATATCTTTAGTACAAACACCATAGCAGCTAGTTCCAAATCGTGAGTGGGATAGTTTACCTCATGGGGCCTTAGTTGACGAGATGCATACGCTACCACCTTCCCTTCTTGCATCAGCACACAATCCAACCCTATGTGCAATATATCACAATAAACTACGAATTTTTTCCCAGCCTCTGACTGAATCAAAATCGGTGCTTTAGTCAGAATCTTCTTCAGTCTATCAAAACTCTCTTGCTACTTATCAGTCCAAACAAACTGTATGCCCTGATGCAGTAAGTTAGTTAAGGGTGTAGCAATCAAAGAAAATCCCTCAACGAACTGTCTGTAGTACCCAGCCAAACCTAGAGAACTTCAAATTTCAGATACTGACTTTGGTGGCTTCCAGTCCAATATAGCTTCAACCTTTCGAAGATCAACCCTAATCCCCTCGGTAGACACAACATGCCCTAAAAATGTCACTTCCTTCAATCAAAACTCGCACTTATTGAATATGGCATAAAGTTGCTTCTCTCTCAATATCTGCAGAACAAACCGAAGATGTGAATCATGCTCCTCCTCAGTTCTTGAGTACACCAAGATGTCATCTATGAAGACCACCACGAACCGGTCTATATAGGGTTGGAAGACCCAGTTCATCATATCCATAAAAGCGGCTAGTGCATTCGTTAATCCAAATGGCATAACCAAAAACTTGTAATGCCCATAACGAGTTTAAAATACAGTCTTGTGAATATTTGCCTCCTTGACCCTTAGTTGATGGTACCCCGATCTTAAATCTATTTTGAGAAGATCGAAGCTCCTATAGCTGATCAAATAAGTCGCCAATCCTTGGTAGCGAATATTTATTTTTCACAGTTAGCTTATTCAATTGTTGATATTCAATGCACATATATATTGACCCATCCTTCTTCTTCACAAACAATACTGGCACTCCCCACGGAGATACACTTGGTCGAATAAATCCTCGATCCAACAACTCTTGGATCTGAGCTTTAAGTTCTACCAGCTCCTTCAGTGCCATCCTATAAGAGGCGATGGACACCGGAGCCATTCCTAGTAGTAGCTCAATGCCAAACTTGACCTCACGATTCGGAGGTAACCCAGAAGCTTTTCAAGAAACATGTACGAAAATTCACTTATTGTCCTGACCTTCTCGACAGACAAACTCCTAGCATCAGTCGTGTTGACATAAACAATGAGCGCTTCACAACCTTTACGCACCAATTTCTCAGCCTTTAACATAGAGATCACATTGGACAGATAATTCCTTCTCTCACCTATCATAATCACTTCCTCATCCTCTGGAGTCTTTAATACCATATGCTTAGTAGCGCAATCCAAGTTCGTATGATGTTTCAATAACCAGTCCATACCTAGCATAAGGTCAAACTCACGAACGGCAGTTCCATCTAATCTGTCGAATACAATCCCTTGCACTTATAAAGGCACGTTTCTAAGCAGCTTGTTCACTACCACAGATTGTCCTAAGGGACTAATTACTGACATATCTCTATTAGCAATCTCAAATTGTATACTCAGAGTCCCATACACAGTACAGGCAACATATGAATGGGTAGATCCAATATCAATTAAAGCTATAAATGGCACCTTATATATTAGAAATGTACCGGTTATGACGTCAGGTGCGTCGCCATCCTCTCGACGTTGAGCCGCATAAACCAGTCCTGCCTGTCTTGCATTTGTATTACCAGCACCTCTGTGCCCGGTGCTCTACAACCTCGTCCAAACCCATTTCCCCCTCTGGGCAGACCACAACCTCTCGGTGGCTACTGACCACCTCTCCCTGGCTGCACAAATCTCTAACCTACTATCTGCGCCCAAACAGGATCCCGAGGACAATACTTTATCTGATGATCCTTGGACCCATATTTGAAACACCTACCAGATCTTCTCCAGCACTCCTAGATGTATTTTCCCATACTGCACACAAGGTTGCAACCAAATCATAGTAACTGGCACCCCAACTCGAGCTGGCCTATCCAACCTAGGCCTCTTTTGAAATCCCCAAGAATAACCTGATGACCTAAAACTGTCTTATTCTTGCCTCTTTCCTTATCACAGTTCTGACACTCAGAGTGTTTTACCTCCTTAGCAATCTTGGCCTTTTCCACCAACGCAGCAAAATCTCTTTCCATCTGCGAGGCTATTAGTACCCGTAACTCATCTCGTAGCCCATCTTCAAACTGCACACAGCGCTCATAATCGGTCAAGACTATTCCCCGAGCATACCATCTTAGACACAAAAACTCTGCCTCATATTTTTACACAGATTTATTCCCCTAAACTAGATTTAATAATTCTTTTCTTCAGGCATCCACATGCTAGCCCTGACATATTTTCCTTGAAAAGTCGCTTTAAAGAAATCCCAGGTTAAACGATCTGCTTGTGTGCCTTCCCTCACAGTGAGCCACCACTGATATGCCTTATCTATCAGTAGAGACACAGCCCCTTTCAATTTCTATTCAGCTGTGCAATCCAAATCATCCATAATTCGTTCCACAGCCTTAAGCCAATATTCTGCAACATTCGGGGGTACACCAGAGATGCCCCTAAAAACTTCAGCCCCATTCGACTGGAGTCGCTTAAAAATAGACCCCCGAGCTGCTAACCCAGTACTTACTCTAGCAACCCATTCTAAGACCCGTAGCATTGCTTGAGACAGAGTGTCGTCCCCTTCAATTATGTCATCAGACCCTGTTTTAGTTACTGGCAATGTAGGTGCCTCTGTTTCTGGCATATACCCTGATGCTGAGGATCCAACACTAGCATCTCAGCCTCTACCAAGGCCGCATGTACGACGTCCACGTCCTCTTGTACTCATACTGCTGAATCGTATTAATCTGATTAAAAATTTTATGAATCGGTCTATAATTCCAATGCTTATTAATAAGTGTTTTATGGAAACTAGGTATAAGAGTTGTTCTCGCAGATCGAATTTCCTAATTTCTCAGTCTCTATAGTCTTAGCTCTTGTAGCTAATAGTTTTAGTGTACTACCACTAACTCTAGTAGTTTTCTCTCTTACATACATCTTATCATGTCATCAAACATAAAATAAGAGGACTTACGAATTTGGTGTCGGAGACTCAGTGTGCCATACTTCCAATAATGCTATATTTTTTTCTAAAACATATTTTTAAATTGATTTGGAAAACTTTCAAACCCATTCCACACCCGAGTTTTGTAATCTATCTCTGATACCATAAAATGTAACACCCCAAACCCAGCCTAGACATTACGACCGGATCTGGCATGTCACATAAAAGGGCTGATTAAAAACTGTGCGTTCGTTAAAAACTTCGTATTCTTTTTGAAACTCCTAGCTTTGTTGTTTGTTAAAATTTTGATTTCCTTTTATGGTTTTCTTGTAAAAATGTTGTTATTGATATTATTATTATTATTTCTAAAAACTTGTTTAAAACTGAAATCAGTTTTAGTGAATTGTGGAAATGTGATATTTTGAAAACAGTTATTCTCGTTTTCAGAAAATACAGAGTTTAATTGCTTAAAGTTTAAACATAACTGAAATGAAATCATAAAAGAAAAATTAAAGTCCAATGGTCTTATTACAAAATATTAAACCCAAATTAAAATAAATCTCAAAATAAAGTAAAACGAAAGTTCACTAAGGTTTAGGAGAAGTACACCGACGTATGGCCACCACAGAGTCCTCCGCAACTCCAAATCCTCAATGCTGGGGATCACCTGCAAGGTTAAAGCAGAGGGGTGACTTACGAGAACTCAATGTGTAATCCCTAATCGGTCATTAATCGGACCAAGCCCATATGAAGCGATCGGGTGAAGCCCTATAAACATGATCATGCAAACAAAGTTTGTAGCCTAACCTAACAATCCATCTGCTACACACCCCGTTTTAGCCCAACACACCTGTGGGGACCAAGTCAACCCACCCAGCCCAACACACCAATATGGAAAACAAGCTGCTAATAACAGAATTTGTGGCAGAGCCACTAGAATAACAAAATATACGTGGCATGGCCACCAGACAGAATGTGGCAAAGCCACCATATTACACTTCCTCTAATCATCAATCCCACCCCGTGCAACATATCATAAATGCAATGCATCATACGTACAGAAATGTAAATAAAGCGTATACATGTTAACAAACCATAATTAGAGGTATAACGGTCATTTGCCTCTAGGGGTATTTCGATAATTTTACCCTTTAGGGTTTTTCGATAATTTACACACCGAAGGTATTTCGATAATTTCACATTTAACAGCCTTTCCAAAGGCCTACTGTCACCTCGAGCCACACAGGACCCTTTTTGGGTCTCTACGAAACTATTGGGCCTAAAATCCATTTTAGGCCCAATCGGACCCACACGTTCGGGTGGCCCATTTTGCATGATTTCGGTTTCAGGGTTGTAGATTTCACAATCGAACCTATCGTTTGATAGTTTTCAAACAATTTTGCTCCAGTGGGTCGGATAGCCCATTGGGGCCATTTGTCCCGTTTTGGCTCAATCAAATATGTTACTGCCTCAGTTTCACGAGAGTGCTCGTGACACTCTCAACGACTTACCGTCATTATTCGTATTTTGATTTACCACTACAAGCATTCACTTACTCGAGTTGTCACAGATGCCGATTTTTTAGCTTTTCGACTTTCGACTGAATCACAGAACATTGCAAGCATGCATTCGGAAGGGTGTGAGATTACACACCTAATTTAGGATACGTAACAAGATACTCCCCAAAGCACCTAAGGATAGAATCGGCTATCAGTTAGCCTTCTTGTTCGATATACCCAAAATTCAAATTGATAACATAATTTACAACACTTACCAAGAACGACGGCAACTCCTTGCTATGCTTGAATGATTGGTTACTCCCCTTGATTACGAAATTAAGTCCCTAATTAAAAGCACGAGTTAGCCATGTTGTCACAAAACAACAAGAAAATAGCCTTCCATCCTAAATAAACTTAAAATAGGGAACAACCATCCACTCTTCCTAATCGGCCCTAGCTACCCTTACCAAAGAGATCTCCTTCGATGCACCAAGACAGCTCGGTCCTATCCTTTGACTAACACCAATGGGTTCTTAGCACAGTTGATTTACCAAACAAACGGGGTTGTCAACCACCCACATTCGGCAATAGAGAGAAACCCACAAAACATTTAGTACTACTTACCCTCAGATTCAGCAAGAACAGGTTCTTGAATAATCAGAAGTTGAACCCTTACAACCTTCAAAGATGATAAACAACTGGATAGAAAAAGAAAGGATTAGCTTCAGTTTGGCCAGCAAGAGAACAATAGACGAAGTATTAGGGGAGAATAGGTTCATTTCTACTAAAAATAAAAGATCAATGTGGTAGTATTCAGCTTATGCTTTGAATGGAGAGGGGAAAAGACAATAAGAAAGAAGGGTATACTGCATTCGACCAAAGGAAAATAAATCATATGGTGAGAAAAGAAAAGAGAAAACATAATGGCATTGAAGACTTACCTATTTGGCCACTACTAAGAGAAAGAAATGATGGAGTAGAAACTAATTGGCACTTGACAAGAGCAAATGAATGAGGTAGTAGATTGAAGAAGAAGAACAAGGATTTCGGCTATAATGTAGCAAAGAATGAATATGGGAAATGGAGGGTGATTTTCAGCCAAGAAGTGAACAGGAAACAATCAAAGAATAGCAAAATATGGGAACCAAGCGAAAGAGGGAAAAGGTGAAGCTAAAACAAAATTCGGCAATAGCCAAAAAAATGCCAAAAAAGGGTAAAATTTTCTCTCAAAAGACACTTAGAGAAATGACACTAGCTTCCCCCACTCAAACCAAATAAGCCGTCACCAATGCCCACTTCCCACATACGACACACTCCCTAACACACCCAACATTCGGCCAACTCCCTACACACATCCAAAACCCCTGATTCTCTCCACTTTCTGCTCCACCAAACACTCTCCACCACCCATTCAAACAATTGGACTGAGTCTTCAACCACCTTGCAGATTTCTAGTTGATCTCTACTTCTTCCACCTGCTTAGCACAAAATAAAACCTTAATTTTTGCACTTGTGGGATTCGGACCTCCAACCTCCTTTCACTCCCCTTGATGCCACACCACCCTGCCACATGCTTAACTTGTGCTAGCAAAATACTAATAAATATCTTTAAGTATGCTTCAAATAGCCCTTCTCCACTAGAGAGCCAAAAACCAAAATTTTCCTAGGGCCTCGGCTCGAACCTGAGCCTTCCTAGGACCCCTAAACACACATAAATAACAAGCTAAATGAGCTCAACGCATGCAATTGCTCAAAAATGCCAGACCCTAAATTTTAGGATGTTACAGGGTAAGAGACAAGCTGAGACCTGGCCATGTGCTCCCATTTAGAATGTCCATATGGCTTGTGACACGGGCTTGTCTCACACGGCCTGGCCATACAGGCGTGTGTCCCATATTTTGAAAAAAAATTTTAAGTGTAGAAACATTTCCTAAGTTATCGGTTTAGTCCCGAACCACTTCTAATGCATGTTTAAGGCATCGTAAACTCGTTTATGGGACACTATGATTTTTTTGTGATTGAATTGTTTATGAAATGTGTGTTTTAAAGTTTTGTAAGTTTGGTAACCCTATTTCGGCATTGAATACGGGTGAGAGGTGTTACATTTATTGGTATCAGAGCTACGATTTAATCGATTCTAGGACTAACGTAGTGTGTCCGAGAGTCTAGCTATACATGCCATATATATAACCTGTGATCGTGTGATGAATCCTGATATTATAAACTATGTTTTCCATATAGTAATGAATCCTGAATGAGTTATAGCAAATGATGTTGAAAGTAATGCGCCTGCTCCCACTCAAGGGACGGTGCATTCTGAATCTAGACCCGTGTCGAGTATCACGGACGTGAGGCTAAAGAAGCCTTTTTCCAGATGTTGAACGAGTGGTTCACTCAGTATGTCTTGAAAAATTCCGGCTGCTCAACAACCTCCTTCCCTGCCAATTCCTCAACCAATTCCCGTAGTTCCTCAAGTTATTGATCCTATACGCTTGAACAAGCCACCAGTTGATAAAACTCTTAAGCATGTGGCTGAAGAGTTCAGGGCTACAATTAACAATGATCTTGAAAGAGCTGAATTCTAGCTTGAAAATACAATCAGACTATTTGATGAGTTGTTGTGTACACCCGAAGAATGCATTAAATATGTTGTATACTTGTTGAGAGACTATGCATATCAATGGTGGAATACTTTGACATCAGTGGTACCTAAAGAACGAGTTACATGGGATTTCTTTCAATTTGAGTTCAAAAAGAAATATATCAGCCAGAGGTTCATTGATCAGAAACGCAAAGAGTTTCTAGAATTAAAATAAGGTCATATGACCGTGATAGAATATGAATGAGAATTTGTGAGGCTCAATAAATATGTTTAAGAATGTGTTTCAATGGAAGCTATTATGTGAAAAATATTTAAAGATGGATTGAACAAAGATATCAAATTGCTAGTCAAAATTCTAGAGTTGAAAGAGTTTGTAGTACTCGTCGATCGTGCTTGCAAAGCTAAAGAACTGGACAAAGAAAAGAGAAAGGCTGAATCTGAAGCTAGAGATTCGAGAAAGAGATTGATGAATAAACACTATAACTCTTTATCCAAGAAATCACGAGATGTTTATAGTCGATCAAATGCATCGATGGAATACTCTAATAGAGATCGTGGGAAGAAAATTATGGGTTCAAAAACTCCAACTATGTTAATGGCAAGTGTGGGTAATGCTAGACCGAATAAACCTGAATGTGGACAATGTGGAAAACGACATTTCGGAGAGTGTAGAATGAATGATAAATCATGTTTCAGATGTGGTTCGCATGAACACTTCATTCGAGATTGTTTTGAGTTAGATAAGAAAGATAAATCTTAGAGTGCAAGACAAAACAACACGATTGTGAGAGGAAGACCACCTCGTAATTTTGGAAATGTGAGTGGTAGTAGAGGGGCGACACGAGACACTACTGTGAGATTAGAGGCTAGAGCACCTGCTAGAATTTATGCTATTCGCGCTCGCGAAGAAGCATCGTCTCCAGATGTTATTACTGGTACATTCTCTCTTTAGGACACTATGTAGTTGCATTGATAAATCCTGGATCAACTCATTCATATAAATGTGTGAACTTTGTGTCTAGTAAGAATTTACTTGTTGATTCTTCTGAGTTTGTTAGAAAAGAGAGAAACCTTAGGCAAATATGTCCAAGTTGACAAAGTTTGCAAGGTCCATTAATAACTCGAGGTTACTATTTTATGGCTGATTTGATGTTGTTGTCGTTTAATGAGTTTGATGTCATTCTATGTATGAACTGGTTGACGTTGCAAGATGTAGTAGTAAATTGTAGACGAAAGACCATTGAGTTGAAATGTCAGAATAATGAAACTCTCTGAATCGAATCAAATGATTTGAAGGGTTTACCAGCCGTAAGTTCATCGATGTTAGCTCAAAATATTTGAAAAAGGGATGCAATGCATATCTTGCATATGTACTTGATACGAAAGAGTCAGAATCAAAGATTGAATCAGTACCAATTGTATACGAGTATCTAGATGCATTTCCAGAAAGTTATCGAGTTTGCCACCGATTAGAGAGGTTGAATTTGTTATTGATTTAGTACCAGGAACTTCACCAATATCGATAGCTCCATACAGAATGGCTCCGAAAGAGTTAAAAGAGTTGAAAGCTCAGTTGTAAGAATTAATTGATAGGGGATTTGCAAGACCAAGTTTGTAACACGCCTAACCCGTAACCATCATTGATTTAGGGTTAAGAGCCATTATCGGACAATGGAAACTTTTACAGATATTTCATAACTTAATATTACAAATCACATCAAACTATCCCTTAAATAGGTCTTTGAGACCTTTAACATGCTTTAGAATAGGGCCAGGACTAAATCGAACACATATAGAAATTCTTGAAAATTTAAAAATTTTTCTAAGTTATAGAGGTCACACACCCATGTGGGTAGGCCGTGTGTCTCCCACGGCCTCAGACACGCCCGTGTGCCTAAGTCGTGTCAAAAAAGGGCATACATACTGACTTGTCGACATGGCCATGGACACGCCCATGTGCCTCACCTGTGGTCGCTACTGACTTGTACCATACGGCCAGTCACATGCCCATGTGTCTAGCCCTTGGTCAAGTCTGACTTGATTTGAAATACAACCACGAGAGACACAGTCGAGCCACATGCCCGTGTGTTCAATCGTGTGGGCAATTATAGGCCATTTTCAAGGCCAAAATGCCACCCACACTTGGGTCATCCCTACAAGCATCATACCAATTCAATTCATGCCAAAATAACCAGATTTTTCAAGCATTCAAAGGCATCTCAAACACAACAACTTATGCAACAATTAGCTCAACTAAATAACAACCATTTCTAACCAAGTTTCATCCACAATCGTACCATTACAATATAACATCTTCCCATCAATATAATACCAACTTTGCTTCATAAACATACCATAATTTTGATCATCTTAATATCCAACATACCATACCAAAATATGCATCATATATTATGACCACTCATACATATCACCAACATTTATCTAGCCATATCACATGACTATTTACATATCTCAAACATATTCCAAAATAACTAGCCTATACATGCCATATTAAACTATTATCACATTCAAAAGTACCAAAATAAGACTGAGTAGTGTGATGGCGATTCTCAACAATCCCCAAGCCCTTAGTAGCTTTGACAATATGTAAAACAAAACAAACACACACAAAGTGAGCTTTCTAAAAGCTTAATAAGCCATATACAAATAAAATTAACATAAAATGCACATAATCTCATTGATAAAATGTCTTTAATATTTTACATTTGCAATTTTATAATATATTCTTAGGCTCATTTGTTTAGCCATAGATTGCTAACATATCACATCACAAAGCATCACTTATGCTCATAGCATATTCAAACATATATCTCATATTATCTCATCAAATCTATACAGATATTCATTTTAATAAGTTCATATATACACTTACCTTTCATACACACATAGTGTACCTTTCAAACGTACCTGTCTCGTTTATACGTTTCACGAAATCTTTCATTTCTTAGATTTTTCCCTTTGAACTATTTGAAATCAAATAGGAAGCTCGGAATACTCAGAATGGTCGTACAATGCCAACGTCCCAAACATGGTCTTACATGTACTCAGATATCGAAGCCACTATCCCAGACAGGGTCTTACACGAATCAAATATGATGCCAATATCCCAGACATGGTCTTACACGTAAATCTCAAATCGATGCCAATGTCCCAGACGTGGTCCTACACGATATCATATATTAGAAACTTATGTCATGACATATGCAATCCTATCTATTCCTATGTTCGTACGAGACTTTTTCGGATGTTGACACCATGTTGATACTATCTCGAATTTCATGTACTCGTCATCTTGTACACATTCATCATTATGAATTTCCATATAAACATATATATATCAATGTAAATACATTTATTTGTATATAGACTTACCTTGGACTCGGATAAACGATCCTATTCAGCTATTCAATTACTTTCGACATTCCGCGATCAAAATTTGTTTTCTTCTGTTCTTGGTCTATACATATTCAAATTTAATTCATTTATTCACCAAATCATTCAATTCAATCCAAAAACTCATATTTAGGGCAATTTACGAATTAGCCCTCATATTTTGACATTTTAGTCCTTATTTCACAAAATCACAAAATACACAAAATTTCTATATACCCATGCCTAGCCGAATGTTCATGTAGTTCATACAAGTCCATACATTTCATGTATTTCACAATTTAGTCCCTCAAAATATTATTTTCTCAATTAAGTCCAAATTACTCAAAATCACGAAAACTCCAAAGACAAAACATGTTAATCTAACACATATATTTAATATTTCATCATCAAACATTACAAAACTCATGGATTCATCAATGGCACTTTTCAAAATCATTACTAATTCAAAAAAATTTAAGCATGGGTTTTGAAGAACACAAAGCAACGATTACAAATACGTAGAAATTATCAAAAACCGAAACAAAACATACCTTAAATCAAGCTTAGACTTAGCCAAACCCTAGCTTTCTTTCTTTCTTTTCTTTTTCTTTGATATTTCAAAAATATGGATGAATGAATCACAAATTCTCATTTTTTTTATTTAATTATAACATATTTACTATTTTACATTTTTAACCTTTATTAATACATTATAATTTCCACTAACTTTAGGCATTAATGTCCATCCATATTTCCAATGGTTCAATTGCATTATAAGGACCTCACATTGATAAAGACATAACACATGGGTGCTTTTAACAGATGACATGCTAATTTAGCATCTATCACAATTAGGTCATTTTCTCTAATTAAACACACAAACAACAAAATTAATTCATGGAAATTTCACACATGCTTAATCATATACTACAGACATAGAAAATAATATTAGATTAATTTTATGACTCAAATTTGTGGTCCCCAAACCACTATTTCGACTAGGGTCTAAATCGGACTGTTACATAGTTTCTTGCCCTGGGGTGCACCAGTGTTTGTAAAGAAAAAAGATAGTTCTATGAGAATGTGTATAGACTATCGACAAATTAAAAAGTGACAATCAAGAATAAATATCCTCTACCGAGAATTGACGATTTATTTGATTAGTTGAAAGGTGCAACTGTGTTTTCAAAGATTGATTTGAGATTTGGTTATTATCAGTTGCGAGTTAAAGACTCAGATGTGTCGAAGACAGCGTTCAAACGAGGTACGGACATTATGAATTCTTTTTTATGATTTTTGGATTGACTAATGCTCCTACCATTTTTATGGATTTGATGTATCAGATTTTTAGATTGTATTTAGACATATTCGTGGTTGTATTTATTGATGATATTCTGATTTATTCTCGAGATGAATCCGAGCATGCCGAGCATTTGAAAATAGTGTTAAAAATCTTAAGAGATAAGCAATTATTTTCAAAATTCAGTAAATGTGAGTTTTGGCTTTGAGTGGTTGGATTGCTGGGGCATATCATTTCAACCGAAGGCATTAGAGTTGACCCGAGCAAGATTTCTACAATTATAGATTGGAAATCTCCGAGAAATGTATCTAAAGTCTGAAGTTTTCTAGGACTAGCTGCCTATTATCGACGTTTTGTGAAAGGAATCTCTATGATTGCAACACTGTTGACTCGATTACTTTAGAAAGATGTAAACTTTGAATGGCCTGAGAAGTGTCAACAAAGTTTTGAATAGTTGAAAGTGTTATTAACAGAGGCACCAGTGTTAGTACAGCCTGAATTGGGTAAAGAATTCATAATTTTCAGTGATGCATCGTTGAACGGTCAGGGTTGTGTATTGATGCAGGAAGGTAAAGTAATAGCTTATGCTTTTAGACAGTTGAAGTCGCATAAACATAGGTTCCATACATGCCTGTACCATAACGTAATTATCAATCACATTAACCGTTCAATGCTCAATTCCATAATTCGTTCAGTCCTCTTTCAACCTTCGATGAATCTACACTCAATGCCATTTAATTAGCCGAAGCTACGATAGTATCTCACACTTAGTGCCATCACTTAAATCAAAGATATCTCAATATCGCACACACAGTGCCAACTATTATAACCAATGCATTTCTTTGTCTCGCACACTTAGTGAAATTCATCGGAGTAACCATTATATTTACGCACACATAATGCTACCTTTCTTTGAATTCACATTTCACATTTCTAGTTCAACATTCACATTTCTGTTCCTTTCATTACAAATAAACATTGTTTAAATAGTTTGTATTATACTCGAACTTACCTCGGACGTAGCAACAATGATACAAGTTGATCAATCGAGCACTTTGTTCTTGCCTCGATCTAAGTCCAAATTTCTATTTTCTTGATCTATGCATATTCAAATTTATCTCAGTCATTCAACAAATCATTCAATTCAATCCAAATACACATATTTTGAGCATTTTACAAAGTAGCCCTCACATATTCATATTTTAACATTTTAGTCCCTATTTCATAAAATCACAAAATACACACAATTTCGTCATATACATGTTTAGTCAAATTTTCCCTAGCTCATATAAGCCCACATATTTCATTTATTTCACATTTTAGTCCTTCAATTTCTCATTTTCACAATTTAGCCCATTTTTGACATTTTTTTATCAAAAAATCACTTTACAAAACATTAAAATCTATCAACAATTATTCATTATTCATCATCAACTAACACAAAGCTCAAACATTCATCAATGGAATCTTATAACATCACCAAAAAATTCAAGAATTAGGGCATGGGCTAGCTAGAGCACAAGGCAACGATCACAAAAACGTAGAAATCATCAAAAATCGAGCTCGAAACATACCTCAATCAAAGACAACAATGGACGAACCCTAGCTTAGTCTTTTTCTTTTCTTTTCTTGTGATTTTTGGCAATATGAACATGATAATGGCCTTTAATTTATGTTTTGTTTTATTTATTATACATTAATGTAACACCTCAAACCCGATCTAGACGTTACGGCCGAATCTGGCGCGTCACATCGAAGTGTTTTTTGAAATCAAGGTTGATGGGAGAATTATTTGAGTAAAAATCCATTTAGTTCTTATTTCTTGGGAAACAATTGGTAAGTTATAAAAACCAACACTCAGTATAACAATTACCATGTTTGTTACTGTTGGTTTAAATTCGCGAAAGCTACTCTACTTTTAGTTATCTGGAAGTTGAAAATATGTGTTTGCCTTGTAAAATTGTTATTATTTGTGAAACCTTGTTTGTATCCATTTGGCAGTTCAAAATAAGAAATTAAAAACCCAATAAAAAGAAATTAAAAATCACCAGAGGCCTTATTACAAAAGTTATCAACCCGATATAAAATATTTAAATGATTATATTTAAACCAACATCCTCGATCGTGTGGCCCCCTCTGAGTCCTTCGCACCTCCAAATCGCTAAAGACTAGGGATTACTTGTACAGTTAAAAGAAAAGGGTGAGTTACAAGAACTCAATGTGTAATCCCCTATCACTCAATCAGTAATACATGCAGTAACAGTCTGGGCCTGAGCCCTGTTCAGTAATAGTATAGTATGGGCCTTAGCCCAATATAGAAATAGTGTGGGCCTAACCCCTGATATAGTATTAGTATGGTGCAAGTATGCAAACCCACCCCAATCCAGCCAGCACACCACCCATACTAACCCAACACACCACGTGGCGACAAAGTCAACCCACCCAAATTTCTCACAAATATTGCAAAGATAGCCGCCAAGAATAATAACGAGCAGAGCCGCCAAGAATAAAGATATGTGGCAAAGCCACTAGTAATGGTAATTGTGGCAGAGCCACTAGTATCAGTATGTGTGGCAGAGCCACCAGTAACAGTACTTCCTCCATACAGAATCCCAATCCCATGCAGTATGCTATGTCATCAATATTTTGTGTATGGAATATGTCCTACTCAATACAGTCATACAGTACATACTTTCATCTATCAACCTACCTTTGGGGTAAAATAGTCATTTACATGCATTAAGGGTAAAATGGTAATTTTACACTTTAGGGGTATTTTGGTCATTTTACCTACCATGGGGTCTCGGTACAATTAACGACCTTTTCAAAGGCCTATAGTTGCCTCGAGCGACACAAATAATCCATTTGGTCAAAACAGTGTAAATGGGCTCAAAGCCCAATATTCGACCCAAATAGGCCTACACGCTCGTGTGGCCTATTTGGTACCAATTCCATCATGGCTATGTGATCTACATAGGCTAATCTAGTTTCTGCCACTTTTCATAAATTTTATCCGTGTGGGGCCTATTGGGCCCATTTGGCCCAACAAGGCCCATAACGGCCCAAGTGCACGAGAACACTCGTAGTGGCCTTTTCAGTCTATCGCCCTTGGTTGTGAGCTCAATTTTTCCACACCATCGATCGCACGCTCGTGAGGCCTCAAATGCCGAAGTTTCACTTTTCGGTTATTGCCGATTCATAGCGGAGATAACATGATTACACACCTTTTTTACGGAGTCGTTCCAAGATCTACAAGTACCCAACCTAGAATCATCGAGATCCGATGTTAGTCCTTAATTGTTAGGGTAACACCCTCTTAATAACTCTTAACCGAAAATATCTTTTTTACCTTGTTTGAATGAGGGTGACCTTAATCCCTCAACGCTCACTGTTCATAAACGATCACACGTATTCGCTGCTTTCGTAAAGTACAGTCAAGAACCGATTAGAAAGTGGTAGGGCATATTCACCATCCCCAAAAACAAGAGGTAAACTTATTACCTTACCAAACGTTTGAGAACAAAAGTGTGACTCCTCCAAATAGTTCCCATTTCACCACTCCTCGAGGAAGACCCTAGAATCACAATGAGTGCAGTACTTGAAGAATGAAATAACAATCGGTTAATGGGGTTATTTGGTTTTAGAAAAGAAAAGAAAAACATAGGTGCATTCGATTTTAAAAGAAAAGTAGAGAATAGCCTTTGATCACTTACTGATTGTCAGAGCTATTGTAGAATCGAAACAGATAGGGAACAATGTTAAGTTTCAGCTAGAGTAAGAACCACCCAGAGAAGAGAAAAATCTAAATCGAAAAGGGAGGGGAGAACTTTTGGTCACAAGCCGAAGAAGAGAAAGAATCCCAAGGCTAGGTGATAGGTTCGGCCGAAAGAATCAATAGTCAATAAGGGATGATCAGGTAGTTAGTCAAAAGTTTCAGCAGATGTTGGTGCAAAAGGGGAAGAAAGGAATGGTCAATTGAAAAAGAAGAATAGAAGAAATCGAACAACAAATATGCACGAATGGTAAGTTTCAATTTCGACACTTAGGGGAAAATGAAGAAACAAGAATTAAAAGTCCAAAACCGATGACAAAACTAATCAAAATGAAAGGAAAACCCCTCATCCAAAATTCCTAGGCTTTCCTATACCCATTCGACACCAACACTCCCACACACTCCAACTTTCTTGATTCATTCCACCAATCTCTCCGTAATCCTCTCATGAATTGCTCCTAAAATCCCTCCACGACCAATTCAAACTCCTCTTATCCATCAAACTTCCACAACAACAACTCTAGCCGTCCTAGCTACAAAATAAATGCCCCTATGCTGCGCCAACTCTCGAACCTTAGACCCCTTGCCACACTTGTAACACCACAACCACTGCACCAATAGGCTTTTTGTGACTTAAGGTAAGCATAATAATTAATAAGACCTAGGTGCTAGCATCCAGATCCTTTTAAGAGCAAAATTTAAAAATTCTACAAAAGCAAAGACTTGAACCCAGGCCTCTCACACACCCCCATACACACCCAAATCACTTAACCATTAAAGAAAACAAGCAATTTGTGTCAAAACATGCAAAATTAAAGACCCTATATTTTTAGGGTGTTACAATTAATTCATGTTTTACCATTTTACCTTTTATTAATTCATTTAAAATTCCACTAACTTAACCCATTTTTGTCCATCCAATCTATTAATGGTTTAATAAAAACATAAGGACTTCTCATTTAATAAGCCATGACAATTAAGCACTTTAACAATTAGCACACAACTTTTACATTTTATGCTATTAAGTCCTTTTTCACGATTCGGCACACAAACGATAAAATTTTCACATAAAATTTTCACATATGATTAATCACATACTGTAAACACTAAAATAATATTAAAATATTTTTTGACCTCAAATTTGTGGTCTCAAAACCGCTATTCTGATTAGGGTCTAAACTACCCTGTTACAACTCTCCCCTCTTAGGGATTTTGTCCCCGAAAATTGTACTAGTGAATAGATTCGGATATTGCTCTCTCATAGCATCTTCAGTCTCCCACGTAGCATCTTCAAGTCCATGTTTATGCCACAACACTTTCACTAAAGAAATTTTCTTATTTCTCAATTCTTTGATCTCACATGCCATAATTCGAATTGGTTCTTCATTATACGATAGATCAGACTGAATCTCAACTTCAGTAGGGGCAATCACATGTGATGGATCAGATCTATATCGTCTAAGCATCGATAAGTGAAACACATTGTTAATCTTCTCTAGTTCAGGTGGCAACAACAATCTATAAGCAACTTGTCCAATACATTCGATAATCTCATACGACCCGATGAACCTCGGACTCAATTTGCCTTTTTTGCCAAAACGAAGTATTTTCTTCCACGGAGACACTTTCAAAAACACTTTATCACCGATCTAAAATTCAATATCTTTTCATTTCAAATCTGCATAAGACTTCTGACGATCTGGTGCCACTTTCAAACTGTCACAAATCACTTTTACTTTCTGCTCAGTCTTTTTTATCAAATCAACTTCGTAAATCTTATTCTCACTAAGTTCAGTCTAATACAATGGAGTTATGCATTTATGACCGTAAAGAGCCTCATATGGTGCCATTTTAATGCTTGATTGAGAACTATTATTATAGGCGAATTCAATCAACCGCAGATGCTTTTCCCATGTACTTTCAAACTCAAGAATACAACATCTCAACATATCCTCAAGAATCTAAATGATCCGCTCAGATTGATCATCCGTTTGTGGATGAAATATAATACTAAAATGCATCTTCGTACTTAGAGCCTCTTGTAGCTTCTTCCAAAATCGCAAAGTGAACCTCGAATCTATGTCAGACATAATAGATAAGGGTACCCCGTGCAAACTCACAATCTTTAAAATATACAATTCAGCTAACTTATCAAGCAAATAATATGTTCTCACTGGAATAAAATGAGCTAATTTCATTAATCTGTTAACTATCACCCAGATTGCATCTTTCTTTCTCGGAGATAAAGGCAACCCTAACACAAAGTCCATTGTGATTCTCTTCCATTTCCACATAGGAATCATGATTGATTGTAACAAACCAGATGGCACCAGATGTTTAGCTTTTACGTATTGACAATCTAAACATCTCAAGACAAACTCTGAGATTTCTCGTTTCATACCATGCCACCAATAAATTTGTTTTAGATTATTGTACATTTTTGTACTTCCCGGATGAACTAACAAACGACTACTATGAGCCTCATTCAAAATCAACTGAATTAACTTTGAATTTCTAGGAATACAAATCCAACCTCAAAATCTCAAACAACCATCATCATCAACTCAAAATTCTAAATTAGAATCCAAACCACACTGAGCTCGTTTTGTCATTATCTCAGCATTAATTTTATGGGCATCACAAATCTGCTGTATAAACATTGGCCTCACTGTCAACTCAGCCAAAATTGAACCATCATCACACAAATCTATCTGAATACTCATTTCTTGTAAAGAAAATAAAGACTTTCGGCTCAAAGCATCAGCAACAACATTGGCTTTTCTCGGATGATAATCAATTGCTAATACATAGTCTTTTATTAATTCTAACCATCTTTCTGCTGTCTCAAATTCAATTCTTTCTGGGTCATCAAATATTTCAAGCTCTTGTGATCAGTATAAATGTGACACTTCTCACCAAATAAGTAGTGATGCCAAATCTTCAATGTAAATACAATAGCTGCTAATTCAAGATCGTGTGTCGGGTAGTTCTTTTCATGTGATTTTAACTGTCTCGAAGCATATGATATAACTTTACCCTCTTGCATCAACACACAGCCTAAACCATTCAACGATGCATCACTATAAACTATGAATTCTTCACCCGATTTAGGTTGAACTAACACTCTGGTGCTTCTGTCAATAATACTTTCAACTGTTTAAAATTTTGCTGACACTTTTCCGACCACTCGAATTTAACATCTTTCTGTAGAAATTTTGTCAACAAAGTTGCAATCATTGAGAAGCCTTTCACAAACCATCTATAATATCCAGCTAGTCCTAGAAAATTGTGGACTTCAAATACATTTCTCAGAGATTTCCAATATAAAATTTCTAAAAACTTGTTCGGATCAACTCGTATCCTCGTAGCTGACACTGCATGTCCAAGAAAACCAACCTCATTCAACCAAAACTCACATTTACTAAACTTTGCATACAATTGCTTCTCACGCAGAGTCTGTAACATGATCCTCAAATGTTCAGCATGTTGCGTCTCATCACAAGAATAAATCAAAATATTGTCAATAAACACAACGACAAATCGATCTAAATATGGTCTGAATATTTGATTCATTAAATCCATAAATACTCAAGAGCATTTGTTAGTCCAAAAGGCATAACTAAAAATTCATAATGTCCATTCCTCGTTCTGAAAGCAGTTTTTGGCACATCTGATTCTTTGACTCTCAACTGATAATATCTCGATTTCAAATCTATTTTTGAAAATATTGTAGCTCTTTTTTAACTGATCAAACAGATTATCAATTCATGGTAGAGGATATTTATTCTTTATTATCACTTTATTCAACTATCGGTAATCAATACACATCCTCATAGTACCATCTTTCTTTTTCACAAACAACACAGGAGCACCCTAGGGCGAGAAACTTGGTTGAACAAATCCTCTATCAGTCAACTCTTGCAACTGAGACTTCAACTCTTTCAATTCTATCGGTGCCATTCTATATGGAACTATTGAGATAAGAGTCGTCCCCGACACTAAGTCAATACCAAACTCGACTTCTCGTATTGGAGGTAATCCTGGTAGTTCTTCAGGAAACACATCAGGGAATTCACAAACCACAATAGAGATTCAACTTTCTTTTCTGTCACTTTTGTATCTATCACATATGCAAGATAAGCTTCACATCCTTTTTTCACATAATTCAAAGCTTTTATTGAAGATATTATAGCTGGTAGCCCGTTCAAATCACTGGATTCAGTTCGAACTATCTTACCATTCTGACTTCTCAAATCTATACTCTTCCGTTTACAATTCACAATAGCATTTTTCAAAGTTAACCAATCCATACCCAAAATTATATCAAATTCATCAAAGGGTAGCAGCATCAAATTAGCTGGAAAACAAATATCCCGAAAAATCAATGAACATTTCTTGCACACCTTATCAACCAAAACATACTTGCCTAAAGGGTTCGATACTCTAATTACAAACTCAGTAAACTCAACAGGTATAGTCTTACTAGATACTAAGTTCACACACACATATGAATGAGTAGATCTTGGATCTATCAATGCAATCACATCAATATCAAAAAGAGTAAAAGTACTAGCAATGACGTCTGGAGATGACGCTTCTTCGCGAGGGCGAATAGCGTAAGCTCGTGCAGGTGCTCTCGCCTCAGATCTCATAGCTGTATCCGTTGTTCCTCTCTGACTACCACTCATATTTCCAGTGTTTCTGGGTGGTTACCCCTAGCTGTCGTGTTACTCAGCCTCGCACTCTGAACATTATCTTTCTCAGCTAACTCTAGGCAATCCCAAATAAAGTGATCTCGTGATCCACATTTATAGCAAGCTCTATTATTATACTTGCCCCAACATTCTCTGATATGATGCCTCCCACACTGTCTACACTCAAGCTTATTGCTTCTGACACTCCCAACACTTGATTCCATTAGAGTTTGAGTTTTAGGACCAGTATTTTGTTTCACATGATCTTTACTCGAATGTCCAGTTGAAGCAGTTGAACGATTGGTTACATCTCTGAATCTCTTTGACGAAGAGTGATACGACTTACTAATCGACCTTTTTCTCTCATCTCTAGCTTCTAAAGCTGCTTTCTTCTTTTCTTTACTAAGCTCATCGGCTGTACAAGCTCTTTCAACCAATACCACAAATTCATTCAAATCAAGAATCGACCAGAAGTTGAATGTCTTCTTTCAATCCTTTGATGAACTATTTACACATAGTAGTTTTTGTCTAAACACATTCTCGCGCATACTACTCAATCCTACAAATTCCCGCTCGTATTCCATAGTAGACATACGACCCTATTTCAACTCTAGGAACTCTTTACGTTTCTGATCTATAAACTATTGACTAATATATTTCTTTTGGAATTTAGTTTGGATGAAATCCCAAGTGATTCATTCTCTCTGGACCACAAATATTAACATTTTCCACCAATGATACGCCATATCTCTCAATAATGAAATAGCACACTTAAGACATTCTTCAAGGGTGCATGATAATTCATCAAACACTCTAATGGTATTCTCAAGCCAGAATTCAGCTCGCTCGGCATCATCATCAATTGTGTCCCTGAACTCTTCGCCCCATACTTACGAATTATATCAATTGGAGGTTTACTCAATCGGATCGGGTCTGTAACTTGTGGCACTACAGGAACTTGTGAGGGTGGAGGTTGTTGAGCAGCCAAATTCGTTCAAACAAACTCCATAAACCACTCTCTCATCATTTGGAAAAAGGCTTGTTTTGCCTCTCCCTCATGACTACTAGCAATTGGCTTAGATTCAACTAGCGCTACCTCTTGAGCAGGAGCAGGCACATTACACTCAACATCATTAGTAACTGCTCGATCGGGATCCATTTACTATATAAAAACACATTTTTAACTGTCAGGAATCATCACACTATCACAATTATATATATGACATGTATAGCTAGACTCTTACACGCTATGTTAGTCCTAGAACCGACTAAATTGTAGCTTTGATACTAATAAAATGTAACACTTCTAACTTGTAACCATCACCGATCTAGGGTTAAGAAGCATTACCAGACATAACAAAACATTTACGATCATTTCTCCAACATAAATACATCATCAACATATCATAGCCAATCATATACATAGAATTCCTTTTAAAAGGTCTACGAGACCTTAAAATTACATTAGAAAGGGGTCGGGACTAAACCGAGCACATACAAAATTTTTTAAAAATCAAACATTTTTCAAAGTTATAGAGGTCATGCCGTGTGGGTTGGCCGTGTGTCGACACGGCATGAGACACACCGGTGTGTCCAAGCCATGGCAAAACAGAGCATATAAATGACTTATCAACACGGCCAAAGACACGCCCATGTGCTTCACCCGTGGGCAACACTGACTTAATGCACACGGCCTATTACACACTCGTGTGTCTAGCTCGTGTGCGAGACTAACTTATTTCGAAATACAACCTTAAGAGACACAGGCGAGACACTCGCTCGTGTGCTCAACCTTGTGGGAAAATATAGGCCATTCGCAAGGCCAATTTTCCATCCAAGTTTTGGATCACATCTGCAAACATCAAATCATTCTAAATTCATATCTCAAATACATCCAAAACATACATTTTAACCATCGTTCCCATCAACCAATTCAAGCATGAAACCAACCACTTACATAACACCCAAAAAGATCAATATGCTTATTCACACAACATCACTTATACACATTATAACTATCATTTTTCACATATTCAAAACACATACTAAAGTTATTTAACTTTCAAGCCATATCACATGGCAAGAACTATACATCTCAAAACATTCCATAATTACTAGCATATACATGCCATATACCAAATATAAGACTTCCAAAAGTACCAAAATAGATTGCCAATAGTGTGATTGAGTCACTGACAATCCCCGAATTCGAGCTAGCTTTAATGACACTATAAAACAGAGAAAGACTACACACAGTAAGATTTAAAGCTTAGTAAGTTCGTAATATAACACATTTAGCTTAGTAATTCAAATCCATTATACAAAATCAACCATCACATGGTTCAATTCACATTAATACTCAATCTCATCCATAGTTAATACTAAAATAAACATCCATTTATCCCATATACAATATCATCAACCACAGAGGATCCATACATACTTGTACCATCACGTAATTATCAATCATATTTACCGTTCAGTGCTCAATACCATAATTCATTCAGTCCTCTTACAACCTTCGATGAATTCGCATACCAGTGCCATTTAATTAGCCGAAGCTACGATAGTATTGTACACTTAGTGCCATCACTTAAAATTGAAGATATCTCAATATCGCACACACAGTGCCAACTATTATAACCAATGCATTTCTTTGTCTCGCACACTTAGTGCAATTCATCGTAGTAACCATTATATTTATGCACACATAGTGCTACCTTTCTTTGAATTCACATTTCACATTTCTAGGTCAACATTCACATTTCTATTTTTTTCATTACAAATAAACATTGTTTAAACAATTTGTATTATACCCGAACTTACCTCGGACGTAGCAACAACGATACAAGTCGATCAATCGACCACTATGTTCTTGCCTCAATCTAAGTCCGAATTTATATTTTCTTGATCTATACATATTCAAATTTAGCTCATTCATTCACCAAATCATTCAATTCAATCCAAATACACATATTTTGAGCATTTTACAAAGTAGCCCTTACATTTTAACATTTTAGTCCCTATTTTATAAAATCACAAAATACACACAATTTCATCATATACATGTTTAGCCAAATTTTCCCTAGCTCATATAAACCCACATATTTCATTTATTTCACATTTTAGTCATTCAATTTCTCATTTTTTACAATTTAGCCCATTTTTGAAATTTTTGTCAAAAAATCACTTTACAAAACATTAAAATCTATCAACAACTATTCAGTATTCATCATCAACTAACACAAAGCTAAAATAGTCATCAATGGCATCTTACAAAATCACCAAAAAATTCAAAAATTAGGGCATGGACTAGCAAGAGCACAAAGCAACAATCACCAAACGTAGAAATCATCAAAAATCGAGCTGGAAACATACCTCAATCAAAGACAATAAGGGCCAAACCCTAGCTTAGTTTTTTCTTTTTTTTTCTTGTGATTTTCAGCAAGATGAACATGATAATGGCCTTTAATTAATTTATTTTTATTTATTATACATTAATTCATGTTTTACCATTTTGCCCTTTTATTAATTCATTTAAAATTCCACTAACTTAACCCATTTTTATCCATCAATAGCAACATAAGGACTTCTCATTTAATAAGCCATGACAATTAAGCACTTTAACAATTAGCACACATCTTTTACATTTTATGCGATTAAGTCCTTTTTCACGATTCGGCACACAAACGATAAAATTTTCACACATGCTTAATCACATACTATAAACACTAAAAATAATATTAAAATATTTTTTGACCTCAGATTTGTAGTCTCAAAACCACTATTCTGACTAGGGTCTAAATCGGGCTATTATAGACTATGAGCTAGTAATTGATTATCATCCCGAGAAAGCGAATGTAGTTGCTGATGCTTTGAACAGAAATTTATTATTTGCTTTGTATGCGATGAATACACAGTTTGTTTTGTCTGCTGAAGGTTCAATTGTAGCTGAGTTGAGAACGAGACCATCATTTCTTAAGCAAATTTGTGAAGGTCAAAATATGATAGTGAATTGCAAGCTAAAAGACTGCAATGATAGTCGACTAATGATTCAAAGTACCAAATTGGATCCGATGATTGTTTGATGTTCCAAGTAGAATCTATGTACCAAAAAATCCAGAGTTGATTTAGAAAATTTTATACGAGGCACATAATGGTTGTTTATCCGTTCATCCTAGAAGTACTAAAATGTACAACGATATGAAACAACTGTATTGGTGGTCCGGTATGAAACGAGACATTTCTGAATTTTTAGTGAAATGTTTAGTGTGTTAGCAAGTTAAAGCTGAACACCAAGTGCCAGCGGGTTTGCTTCAGCCATTGATGATATAAGAGTGGAAATGGGATAAAGTGACTATGGATTTCGTATCGGGATTGCCCCTAACTCTGAAAAAGAAAGATGCTATTTGGGTTCTCATTGATCGACTAATGAAATCTACTCATTTCATATCATTATGTACAAATTACTCACTTGTTAGACTAGCTGAGTTGTACATTTCTAATATTGTTCGATTACATGGGGTGTCATTATCTATTATTTCGGATAGAGATTTGAGGTTTACGTCACAATTTTAGAAGAAATTGCAAGAAGCTTTGGGTACAAAGTTGAATTTCAGTATAGCTTTTCATCTGCAAACCGACAGTTAGTCTGAGAGAGTAATTCAAATTCTCGAAGATATGCTCAGATGTTGTGTTTTAGAATTCAAAGGAAATTGGGAGAAATATTTGTCACTAGTTTAATTTGCATATAACAATGGCTTTTAATCGAGTATTAAAATGGCATCATATGAAGCATTGTATGGCCATAAATGTCAAACACCATTGTATTGGTCTGAACTTGGCGAGAAACAGATTCATGGGGTTGATTTGGTTAGAGAAACAAAGGAGAAAGTGAAAGTAATTTGCGACTGTTTCAAAATATCTTCAGATCATCAGAAATAGTATGCAGATTTGAAATGAAAAGATGTTGAATTTCAAATTGGTGACAAAGTATTATTGAAGGTGTCTCCGTGGAAGAAAATAATTCATTTTGGTCGCAAAGGCAAATTGAGTCCGCAATTCATTGAGCCGTATGAGATCATTGAAAGATAGGGCCAGTAGTATATCAAGTAGCCCTACCATCAAAATTAGAAAAGATTCATAATGTATTCCATGTGTCAATGTTGCACCGATATAGATCAGATCCATCCCATGTGATTTCTCCGTCAGATATTGAAATTCAACCTGATATGACGTATAACGAAAAATCGATCAGAATTCTAGCACGTGAGGTTAAACAGTTGAGAAATTAAAGCATAGCTCTCGAAAGTACTTTGGCAACGACACGGTGTTGAAGAGGCTACATGAGAACCCGAGGAAGCTATACAAAAATAGTACCCTAACCTATTCACTGGTAAGATTTTTGGGGATGAAAATTCCTAGGGGGAGAGTTGTAACAACCCATTTTTAGTCAAATCAGAATAGTGGTTTTAAGACCACAAATCCAAAGTCAAATTATTTATTTTATTATTATTTTAATGTTTACAGCATGATGGAATGGCTGTGTGCAAGTTTTGTTTAGAAATTTTATCGTTTGAGGGGTCAATTTGATAAAAAGTACTAAATTGCGTAAAACATTAAACTTGAGTTCTAATAGCTAAAGGTGACTAATGGCTATTGTAACGCTTTGAATTTGGGCCTAGAAATATTGGGCCTATTGGGATTTGGGCTTTGGATCTCAAAAATTTTTAAGTGAGTAAGAAAATGACAATTGGCATGTGGGCTTTGAGGGTTAATGAATTTGGAATGTCTAGGGGTGTTGGAGAAGTCCTGGGATCAAGTAAGGGTACAGGAAAAAAATTGGTTTTAGCTCCAAGGGAACTGTGACTTCAGTTAGTAGGCCTCTTAAGCAGATTAGGGAAAATAGGATACAAGTGGGCCTGTGGTCCAGTGGCAAGGTGGCGTCACTTGGGGAGCTATAAGGTGGCGTGTTGACAGCTGAGGAGGTCCAAGGTTCGAGCATTAGGAGTGGTATTTTTGGAGTGTTTTATTTTGCATAGGTGGACAGCTAGAGTTGTGTTGAATATTAACTCTTACGTTGGAGTGTTTGAGTGGTAAGAGGAACTGATATTAGAGGGGAATTCGGATAAGGCTAAGGAGTTATCCGGGAGAAAAGTTAGGAGATGAGAAGTGGAAAGAGTTGGTGCCGAATGGGACTATGTGGGGAAGATAGGATTCGACTTTGGCTATAAAAAGGGGGAGCCAAATTCATTGAAAAGTTCATTGGGTTCTATTATTTCTTCCTTTTCTTCCCCTCATTCTTTTCTCCCATTGATGAATTTTCCCATTGCCGAATTCTTTTGAGAGGCTCTTTAAGTTTCCATTATTTTATTTTTCTTCTTCCTCCCCCCTCAATTGGTTTCTCCCATTGCTGAATTCACCTATAGCTGAATTCTTCATTGCAAAAATTACCTTCAGCCTTCCTTGCTAAAATTCCTATTTGTGCTAAACCCTTGTTGTTTTCCTCCATCACAAATCGATTATTATCTACTATCAGTCAAGGTTAAAAGCTGAATTTAGGCTGCAGGATCAAAAGTGGATTTGGTAAGTAATCGGTTAACCTCTTTTTTACGTTTTGCTAAAAGCTGAAAGGCTATCTAACTGTCCTATCATTAAATCTGTGATAACAAGAATAAGGTTCAAAGATCGCAAGCGTGGTAGGATCGTTAGCAAGGGGTAAGTGTACTCAACTCGATTGTGGTTTAAGTAAATGACTGAATGTTTATATGGTCTATAGGGGTGACTTGTGTGGGTTATGAGTCAGTCGAATTGTGATGGTGTATGTGTGAGTGCAGATCTAGGGGATACTCGTGATTAGTAGCTAAGGAAGGGCTATTAGAACTCGGTGGCACACGGTAAGGTTACAATAAGGTTTCGACTTTTGGTAAATATTTTGATTTAGTGATTGATTGAAGGTTGGTTGGTTGTAGGTTCAAGACCAAAGATAGTATAGCATGTCATAGTAACCAGGTATGTACAAACACTACACACATGATATCAGCAATGTCGGAAAGCCAAAAAGTAGAAAGTGGCTAAATGGGCCGGTAGGCCATGAGGCTAAGTTTGATGAAATTGATTGATTTGGTTATATGAATTGCATTAGTCATGCATGTTACATGATCTGGAATTGTTTTGGGCTTAATAGGCCATATGAATGAGATCAGAGCCTGATGGACCATAAGAGGGTGATTTGGGCATAAGCAGCTTTATGAACGTGAAATGGGCTTGATGGGCTTTATGGGGACGTAGAATAGTATGCTAGGGTTTAATGGACTTTAGGCCTAGTTCTGAACAACTCTTAAACCGCATAAGACTTAGGCTAATAATTAAACATGTCCGTGAACAAGATGCTAGGTTAGGGTGTGGCGACGGACATATGCATGTCTAGGATTGGATCTAGGGAGAGCTTGGTACTTAAGCGGTCCTAGTGGCCCACCTCCTCTTCTCTGGAATCCTACCTGGTGCATAGTGTCTGTTCACTTTAGCCGCAAGGACTTGTTAATGGGCCAAAGTTCATAACTAAAACCCGAGAGGGACCAAGTACCCTTGAGTTGGAAATTATCAAAATATCCTTAAATTTGTAAAATTACTAAAGTACCCCTGATTTGGAAATTACCGAAATATCCTTAGATTTGTAAAATTACTAAAGTACCCCTAATTTGGAAATTGTCGAAATATCCTTAGATTTGTAAAATTACTAAAGTACCCCTAATTTGGAAATTATTGAAATATCCTTAGATTTGTAAAATTATTAAAATACCCATGATTTAGAAATTTACAAAAATACCCCTATAGGGTAGAATTACAATAACACCCCAATAGGGTAGAATTACGAAAATACCCTTGATTGTGAAATGGCTAAAATACCCCTATGTGATGAGTATGAATTTTATGGATGTTACTCTTGTGCATGCTGCATTCATATGATATTATGTTTAGTATGCATATGGGTGGGAATTATGGCACGAAGGAAGAATTTGAGAATCGCATAGTCGCTTGACAATCGTGGATCCACCAGTGGCTTTGCTTCAACGTTGAGTAGTGCCATTGTTGGTGCTACCTTTGGAGTGTAGTGGATGGGTGGGTTGATTTAGAAATCCCTACAGGTGTGTAGGGTTGGAAGGAAAATGGTGTGTAGCATATGGAATTTTAAGGAGGGTTTTGCATAACCTTGTTTTCATGTGATATGATGTGATATGATATGAGGTCATTGTGGGCTAAGGCCCAAGACCACTGATTTTGATAGGGCTTAGGCCCAATATGATAATTGCATATTGAATTGTTTGCCAAGGGTCGTACACACTGAGTTTCGAAACTCACACTCTTTTTATTAAATGTTTCAAGTGATCCTCGGTAAACGACTCGACGTGGGAGAGGACTCAGGGATGGCCACACTACATAATATTTAGAAGTTTTATTTATTTGTTTCAAAAGACATGATTTTAATTGCTTTAGTTTCATTGGATGTAATAAGGCCTTGTACTCCGTTTTGACTTTGGATTTTGAGTTTTGTTATTTCAATTGTTTACTTAATTATTTAACATTGAGTAATTTCTTATGTTTAAACACGATTTTCGGGATACTTAAAATACTCAAATTGGCTTTTATCACTACTTAACAAGATTCAAGGATTTTGGGCTTTTAGGCCTTAAATTTTAACTTAGCAAAATTATTTTGAATTGTGAATTTGATGTGACATTCTGATTCATCCATAATGTCTGGGCCGGTTTTGGGGTGTTACAGCTATAGAACCTTAAAGTTACAGTCCTGAAGTGGTAATTAGACCATTATTATGATTGTAACATCCCTTACCCGTATTCGACGCCGAAATAGGGTACGAGGCATTGCCGAAACATATTCACTTGTAAACGTATTAAACCAAGTCATAAAATTTCATCCAAATTATAACTTTTAAAATTTTTATATTTGAGTCCCTAAATAGGGCCTATAAGGCCCAATACATACTTTGGAAGTGGTACAGGACTAAACCGAGAACTTTGGAAAACATTAGAAAATTTCTTGAAAACAGGGGCACACGCCCGTGTCCAAGACCATGTCCTTCACACAGCCGAGATACAAGCCCGCGTGTTAGGCCGTGTGGCATTCCAAATTTCCTAAAATCAAGTTCAGACTTCATACACCCTGGGCAGATGGCCTTGTGTCTGCCTTTGTGGCCACAAGTAAGGCTATTTACCAAGCCCTTTTCCACCCCAAAACACTTACACATTTATACAAATTTATCATCACACAACATGGTATTATTAAGCATGCAAACATCCACACTAAAACATCCACATACCATTTACAAACCACATTCATCATGCATAATCACGCACACACACTTAACCATTCACATGCAAGCATACACATCCTTGAAATGCATCATCATAGACTTATAACATAACAAATATTGGCCACATTAAATGGCCTTATACAACAACAACAATCAAATTGCATAGGCCAACATTCTAGGCCAACTCATAATAACATATACACATAATCAAGTCCCTATACATGCCATAGACTTAAAAATACTTGAAGATAATTGATACAGTACCAATCAATAACTTGTTAGTGTGATAGAATTCGACGACCTCCAGCTCGAGCTAGCATTTGTGACACCATAGGAAAAAGGAAAGGAAGGGGGTAAGCATTATAGCTTAGTAAGTAGGTATGTAAATAATAAGTGATTTATTAATAGGCTTTTATAAATATTCACAATATTTTCTCAAGACAATACAATCATAAATTGCACATAGTTCCACTATTTATTCATGTTCATCACAAGTTGTTTACTCAAGTCACAGTCACTAAATTATTTATATCCTGAGTTGAAGAACTCCAAATTAAAATCCGTTAATTTTTCATGAAACTATGCTCACATATATTCTTACTATAAAAATTTCAGAATTTTTTGTTTAGCCAATATGTACAATTTATTCTTTAAAGTCTCTTCTATTCTGCTGTCTGACAGATTCAACCTTTTGCACTAAAAATTAATTATCTTCTTGTAAAGAATTAGGATGATGTTCCCGTTTGCTTCTCTTGAAAATAGACTCATTTAGGATTTTAAAAATATAAATTTAACCCATAATTATTTTTTAATAATTTTTAATAATTTTTCAAAGTCAGAACAGGGGATTCCAAAATCATTCTGACACTGTCTTACTAAAATTCAAATATCTCATAATATGAAATTATTTTGCTTGCACGTTTATTTTATATGAAAATTGACTCAATAAAACTTTATTTCATATCTTAATCAACTTCTAATTCGGTTTCCACCATTTTTTTGTGATTTTTCAAAGTCACACAACTGCTGTTGTCCAAAACTATTTTATTGCTAAATTTCACTCTTCCATGTTTTCTTTATAGTAACTTTCATTGTAACACTTACTCCGTATCAATCTTACCAAAGTTCGATCACATATCAAGCACATTGCTTATAAGTTTACACACACATACCTGAACTTATTCATCACATAATCATATTCGTTTGCACTTAGCCATTTCTCGTTAAACGCATCAAAATAATAATAGAGGCACGAAATTTGCACATAAGTGCCACACTTGTAGCCAAAGATACTTCATATCACACTTTTCACATAGGCTCGCTCTCAAGCTAATCACATTCACAAGTCTGCTCACACAAGTTGTCAGTCATACGTAACTACTCAGTGCTGCTCACACAAGCTGTCAAGTATCCGGAACACATGCCGGATTACCCAGCCATTGATAGAACTTATAAGACCAGCACCTGTTTCACATAGTTACAATCTCAGGTATGCTCACACAAGCTGTCTGTAACACCCCAAACCCGGTCAATACACCACGACCGAATCCGGTATGTTACAGGGAGAAATCGTGTTTTGAGAGGTTTAGGTTTCCGTTTAAAAGTTTGATAAAACCCTTTGGTAAATTTCATACTTGCTGAAAATCTTAGGCAAGATTGTTTGAAAACTGATGTTTTGTTTGAAAACTCAGGAATTTTGAAAACTTAATCGGTTATAAAGTTTAAAACACGTTTATTTCATTTAGAAATTCAAGTCGTTCTGATTGTTACTAGAACATTTTGACTTAGTAGAAAATCGAGTTTAAGTTAGAAAAACATTGAGTCCCCTTTATTCCAAATCTTAGTGTGATACCCGCGGTATAGTTTAAAATATCGCTTTTGTAGTTTTGAAATCGTTGTCTTCCAAGTTTTAGCAAATCTTAACCCAATTAATTTATTAAGGCATATCAAGAACCTATTTTAAACATAAACATAGCAAAACATAATTTTAAAAGGCCATTTACAAACCAAAATAAAACCAAATAGTAATAAATAAGCTTAAGTACCAAATTTTAAAAAGTCCGAGCATATCCTTATTTAAGCATGGCATGAGCACCTCGAGTCCATCCGGCTCCATGTCCGCGTCTAAGTGTCACTGAAATGTCAAAGGAGAGAGTGAGTCGCAAGACTCGGTGTATAAATCCCCTCCCGATAATACAACATGCTAACACACATCATAGCAAAGCAATACAATTAATGCACCTGCTCCTAACCATCCATTACACCTTCTACCCGTGTGGTACCAAACCACCGGTGGTGCCAAACCACCGTGACCCAAAGTCACGATATCCATAATGTGGTGCCAAACCTTTGGTGACCAAGTCACGAACAATCCAATGATGGGGCCAACCCATTGTGTGATACCAAATCACTAGCGACAATCCCGTATCTCATAAGTGGGGCCAACCCACGGTGGTGTCAAACCACAGGGACGAGTCGCAATGAGGTGCCAAACCTTTGGTGTCCCAAAGACACAAGTGTGATACCAAATCACTAGTGACCATTGTCACAAATCCGATGATGGCGCCAACCCATCGTGTGATACCAAATCACCAAGGCCAATCCAGATAATCAATCGTGGGGCCAACCCACCGTGGTGCTAAGCCACTGGGACGAGACGCCGAGGTGCCAAACCTCTAGTGACCCAATGTCACAAAATATCATTTGTGGTACCAAACCACTTTGGAGGTGCCAAACCTCTCGTGTCCCAAAGACACAGTGTTCCAAAGACACGGATATCATACTCCCCCTTCTCTCATTTCACCCATCATCATGCCATACTCATGTAAATCATGCATATCATGCAAGTCATGCATATCATACCAACATGCCTAGTATTGCATCTCATAGCACATACCTCATAATCATGCTAGTATATATCAATAACAAACTCATATTGAAACAGGCTTACCCGATTCCGTGTTCATACCCTATAGGTATCATATCAATCCATCGATCGTCTCGATTTTTAGAATCACTCTTATTAAGCAATCGGGTTTATTAACACATATTACTAAGTATAGAGTGTGTTAGTTACTCACCGTATATCGCAAGCCTTAATCCCAAAGAACCCGATCTAAAACCCTCAATCCTCTTGCTCCTAAAAACAATCGGCCAACCATGGGTTAATCACTTAAACCATTCGCCATAACCATTTAAACCAAAGGGTATATCGATTAACCTTACCTTGCAAACGTTTGGTTTCCTACCAAACCCGAACCGATAATAGTTCCTCTTTAACAATCGGCACACCCTATTAAAAGAACAGTTAATCCATTGAAACTTTGGCTTATAGAATTCTAAAAGAATAGACTAACAAGATAACCTCTTACCACTACTTACCACTTGACTTCTCCAATCGACTGCTTCGAAATCCCGGGTGCCCTATAATGAAATCGATTCCAAACCACAAGGTTAACACTTTTCACCAGTTGCCATACTCTGGCTCTTAACTACAATCAAATCAAACAAAACGAGAGAGAAAAGAAATAACCCTACGGCCAAGCACTTACCTTCCTCTGAACTTGAATGAAAATTGAACTAAAAGAACTCTACACCCCACTACTATTCGGCCAAACAAAACACAATTGAAGGAAGGGAAATTCGGCAACACAAGAGAGGATTCAGCTTTGATTTTTAGACAAAAATAAGGCACAAGAATTACAATTTGGAAAGGAGAAAGTCGGCCAAGGTTTGGAGAAGAAGAAAGAAAATGAACAAGAGATAGGTGCTCTCGGTTTTGAGAAGAAAAGAAATAGAAAGTGTTTGGAGAATGAAGTTTGACTCTGATGTTTTTAAGAAAGAAAGAAAGAAAATATGAGAGGGAAAGAATGCTAGTTTCGACACACAATGAACAAAAGAAAGAGAAGTGGGAGAGAAGAGAACTTTCGGCTACCAAGAAGGTTGAAAGAAGAGAAGAAAATTCGCACTAGGTGTTTAAACTTTCGGTTTCAAAGAGAAAAAATGAAAGAAACTCTGAGCAATTCGGTTTTGGTATGACAAAAGGAGAAATTTGGCTTGTCAAAAGTTGATCGAAACACCCAAAATGCCAAATGCATTTTCTAAGACACTCCCACTACACCTACCAAAACCGACCACTCCCCCCATGAAGTCCCCAAGTTTCGGCCAACACCCCCATTAGCTCCCAACCATCCATTCAAACTTAGTTGAACTAGTCTCCATCCTACTTTCACTCACCACCCTCCATTCGAATGAGTTGACAAAGTCCATGGTAGAGTTTGAACTACCAACAACTCCTCCTCCTTAAGCCGTCAAAATGGAACAAAAAGGGAGCACTCTGCGGCTTGAACTCAAGACCTCTCCTTCCTGCAATTGACGCCAACCACAAACTCCAAGTGGCGCATGCCTTGCCACTTTGCTAGCTCATCACTTGTGCTCAAGAACACCAAATAAAATACATAAGACCCAGCTCCTTCAGCTCCTATCACATAAAGCCCAAAAACTAAAATTTCCCCACCTACTCAGGCATACCCCTAGCCTACAACTAAGCCCCAAAACCACACAAACAACAACATAGCAAGCCATTAACATGCAAACAATGCCACAACAAAATAGCCCCCAACCCGGGATATTGCAGTTCTACCCCTTTAAAATAATTTCGACCTCGAAATTACCTGATCAGAAGAGTTGCGGGTATTGCTGTCTCATCACATCCTCGGGTTCCCACGTAGCTTCTTCCACGCCATGATTCCGCCAAAGAACCTTTACCAAAGGCACAGACTTCTTACGCATACCTTCACATCCCGATCTAGGATCCGACCGGTTCTTCTTCCATGGTCAAATCTGGATTTACCTCGATCTCCTCCATCGCTACCACATGTGACGGATCGAACGATAACGTCAAGCATCGAACGTAAAATGCGTCATGAATCTAACTTAGCTCTGCGGCAACTCAAGTCGATACGCCATCGATCCCACTCGCCTCAATACCTTATACGGTCCAATAAATCTTGGACTTAGCTTACCTTTCCTTAGAACCTCAACACTTTCTTCCATGGCGAGACCTTTAGAAAACTTGATCCCCACAAGAAACTCTATATCTCTTCGCTTAAGATCGGCATAAGACTTCGCCGATCGAAGCTTCCTTCAATTGAGCTGAATCAACTTAACCTTGTCTTCGCCTCAAGAACTAACTCTGGTCCCAACAATTGACGTTCACCTAACTCCGTCCAACACGCAGGTGAGCGACACTTCCTACCATACAATGCCTCATATGGTGCCATCTTGATGCTCGCTTGGTAATCGTTGTTGTAGGCAAACTCACTAATGGCGTAAACTCCTCCCAACTACCTCAAATCCGAACACAACCTCTCAAAGATATCTTCTAGGATCTGAATAACCTTTCCGATTGTCCGTCCATGCGGGTGAAAAGCCGTGCTAAAATCCAAACACGCACCCGAGCTCGATGCAACGCTCTCCGAATCTTGACGTAAACTCGATCCCTATCCGAGATGATCGACATCTGCACACCGCGACCTCACTATCTCGACACATACTGACCGCCAACCTCTCAAGTGAGTAATCCACCTCACCGGAATAAAGTGAGCTAATTTAGTCGAACGATCCACAATTACCCAAATCAATCCTTCTTGCTAGGCGAAGAGGTAATCCACCGATTTAAATCTATAGTTATCCTTTCCCACTTCCTTGTGGAATCTTCATTTGGTTGAAGCAACCACGACGCAGAATCGATGCTCACCTTGACCACCGACATGTCGACACTTCCCTACAAACTCATCACTTCCTTTTTCGCACTTACCACCAAAACTATTCTCGAGATCCCTATACATTTTGCTACCTCTAGGATGCATAGCGTAGGGCTGCTATGTGAATCTCAAGAATCTTCGCCTTAACTTAGTGTCTTTCGGCATACAAGCTTTCCCCGAAAACACAAAGACTCCATCACCGCACAAAGCAGAACCCTCCAAACCATCATTTCGCACTTGTGTCCTCTGCGACTCAAAACCTCATCCATCAACTATTTTTCTCGATCCGCTCAACCCAAGTAGGCTTAACTCGCGCACTCGCTGAATACTCCCGTCGTCATACAAACTCAAGTGGGCAAACATCGCCTTAGATCTCAAAAGCGACCTTACGGCTCAACGCGTCGCCACAACGTTAGCCTTGCCCGGATGACACTCAATTGAGCAATCATAGTCTTTCAAAGAACTCAATCCATCTGCTACTGTCTCAGATTCAAGTCTTTCGAGTCAAGAGGTACTTCAGACTCTTGTGATCTCAGTATAGACTATCGATCTCTCTCCGCATAAGTAATGCCTCCATATCTTCAAGGCAAAGACTACGATCGCTAACTCCAGATCGTCGTTGGATAATTGACCTTATGTGGCCTCATTTGCCGAGATCGTAAGCCACAACCTTTCCTTCTGTGATCAAGACACAACCCAAACTCAGTATGTGATGCAACGTAATAAACCGTGAATTCCTTTCCAAATTTCAAAGTTGAATTAGGACCGAGCTTCATCAAAATCTTCTTCAACTTGTCGAAGCTCTCCGCCGCTTCTCACCCAAATGAACGGAACCCTTTACTTAATAATTTGGTCATCGGTGCGGCGATCAATGAAAACCCTCTACAAACCTTGGTAGTATCCTCGCCAAACCCGTAAAACTTGAATCCCAAAGAATCGACCTAGGCGGCTTCCAATCCAAAACCGCCTCAATCTTTCGAGGATCCACTCTAATCCACTCAGCCGATACTACATGACCCAAGAACGTCACCTCCCTAAGCCAGAACTCGCATTTACTAAACTTCGCATAAAGTTGTTTCTCCTCAAAATCGCAATACCACATAAAATGCATCATGTTCCTCCTCGGTCCTTGAATATACCAAGATATCGTCGATAAAACCACTACGAACCGATCCAAAATTTGTTGGAACACCCTATTCATCATATCTATGAAGGCCACCGGCGCGTTAGTCAACCCAAACGGCATAACTAAGAACTCAAAGTGCCCATACCGAGTACGAAATGCCGTCTTGCAGATATCCGCCTCCTTCACCTTTAACTGGTGATACCTAGACCTTAAATCAATCTTCGAGAAAATCGACGCACCCTTTAGCTGATCAAACAAGTCATCTATCCGAGGCAGCAGATACTTGTTTTTGATCGTCAGCTTATTCAATTGGCGGTAGTCTATACACATCCGCATAGTACCGTCTTTCTTCTTGACAAAGAGTACCGGCGCTCCCCAAGGCGTAAACACTTGGCACGATAAAGCCTCGGTCCAACAACTCCGGATCTCGAGCCTTAAGCTCCACTAACTCTTTAGGCGCCATCACAGACGGAGCTATAGATATTGGTGCGGTTCCGTAATGAGATCTATCCGAACTCTACCTCACGATCTGGTGGCAAACCCGGAAGCTCCTCAGGAAACACAACAACAAATTCCCTAACTGTCCGAACCATCTCCATAGCAGACTCTTTAGCCTCCAAGGCATACACATGAACCACATATGCTTCACAGCCCTTTCTGACCATCTTCTCGGCTTTCAGAGCAGATACCACATTGGACAGATAATTTCTTCTATTACCGATTAGAACTACCTCATCACCCTTAGCTGTTTTTAGAACCATGCGCTTAGCCGCGCAATCCAACTTCGCCTGGTACTTAACCACCAGTCCATCCCGAGAATCGATCGAACTCCCCAAGCGGCGGTTCCATCGATCGACCATGAACACTACCCTTGGAGTTCTAGAGGTACATCTCTATACAACTTATCTACAACTACAGAATGACCTAGAGGGATTATTACGGTCATCTGCCTAGAAGATATCTCAGAGTCTAAATCCATGGTCTTCAATATGCTACTTGCAACATATGAATGTGTTGAACCCACATCAATCAAAGCGAAGAATTGAGAACCAAAGATTAAAAATGTACGGTTATGACATTTGGTGCGTCGCCTCCTCTCGGCGCCTCGTCAGATACACTAGCCCCTATTTGTCGGCCTCAAGATTACTTGCACCTCTGCCCGGTGCTCCACGGCCCCGACCAGAACCATTACCTCCTTTGCCATTACCTCGGCCCCTCTGCGGTGGTGGTCTATTATTCTTGTACTGAGTACGGCCCTGACTCTCAGACTGAATCCTAGCCAACTTGCGCGGACAGTCCCTCACACAGTGGTCCAGCGAGCCACACTCAAAATAGCCTCTACCACCAGTTCAACATCCTCCCCAATGAGCTTTCCCACAACGGTTACACTGCGGCGGTCCCTGACTAGCAGCAACAAACCTACCCGACTGATTCGGCCCACTCGGTCTAGCCCTTTTCTGCGGATTACCTGATAACCCAGAAGATCCAAAACTCCTCTTGTGTCGGTTCCTATCTATGCCTTGCCTCACAGACTCTTTAATACCCTTGGCTACCTTCGCCTTTTCAACTAGAACAGCAAATTCACGCTCCTGCTGGGGCGCAATCAACAACCTTAATTCATCTCGCAGCCATCCTCGAAACGAACACACCTCTCGTGTTCATTAGCCACCATACCACGCATACCGACTCGACCTCGGGAACTCGCCCATCTATTACGCATTTACTCTCCGAACTAACCTCGAAATGCTTTTCGTTGCTAATTAATGTAGTTAGCTCCGCGTACTTTTTCTCGATAAGCGACTCGCAATAGTCCCAAGTCGATCTTCCATTGCAGTATTGTCCGAACCGTGAGCCACCACGGTATGACTCATCTCGAGAAGTGATACTATCCCTTTAACTTTTCTTCGCGATCGGTCTAGATCGTCCATGATCCGCTCTGCCGCTTCCAAACCAATATTCAGCGATGCTAGGAGCAACACCGAGACACCCGAAAGAATTCGGCCCGCTTGCTCGAAGTCGTTCGAGCACGATTTCTAACTCTGCGCCCCACCTACTCCACTACCCTTTCTAAAACTCGTAGCATCGCTTTGTGACAACTGCGTCATCCCGGTCGATCTTGGAACTCACCACCTCCGGTGGTGGCGATCGAATCTTATTTTCGACCTCGACCGGATCCTACGGGTTCAAAAACTATCATCCTACCTCGACCACGTCCACGACCACGTCCACCTTGGGTACTCATGACTAAATCTCATCTGATTTAAAGAATTTTATGTATCAGTAATTATTCCACTGTTTAAAAGCAAAGTCTTATGAATATTAAAGGAGCTTTGTTTTCGCGAGTCCACTCAGCCCTATCAGTTTCAGTTTCTAAAGTAGTCTTACTATCACTAGCCATCCAATCACATCTCATCAATATCATTATCACAAACAATAGTAAGGGTACTTACAGGCGGATTAGTGCGGAGACTCGGTGCCATGCCTTTCAAACCATACTTTTAAAATATAACACTTAAAACTAGAATTTAAAACATTTTGGACCCCGAGCCCACTAGAACCTTTGAACTTGGCTCGATACCACAATTGTAACACCTAAACTCGGTCAATACACCACAATCGAATCCGTATGTTACAGGAGAAATCGTGTTTTGAGAGGTTTAGGTTTCGTTTAAAAGTTTGATAAAACCCTTTGGTAAATTTCATACTTGCGTAAATCTTGGGCATGATTGTTTGAAAATCGATGTTTTGTTTGAAAACTCGTGAATTTCAAAAACTTAATCGGTTATGAAGTTAAAACACGTTTATTTCATTTAGAAATTCAAGTCGTTTTGATTGTTACTAGAACATTTTGACTTAGTAGAAAATCGAGTTTAAGTTAGAAAACATTTAAGTCCCTTTATTCCAAATCTTAGTTTGATACAGATGGTATAGTTTAAAATATCGCTTTTGTAGTTTTGAAATCGTTGTCTTTCCAAGTTTTAGCAAATCTTAACCCAATTAATTTATTAAGGCATATCAAGAACCTATTTTAAACATAAACATAGCAAAACATAATTTTAAAAGGCCATTTACAAACCAATATAAAACCAAATAGTAATAAATAAGCTTAAGTACCAAATTTTAAAAAAGTCCGAGCATATCCTTATTTAAGCATGGCATGAGCACCTCGAGTCCATCCCGGCTCCATGTCCGCGTCTAAGTGTCACCTGAAATGTCAAAGGAGAGAGTGAGTTGCAAGACTCAGTGTATAAATCCCCCTCCCGATAATACAACATGCTAACACACATCATAGCAAAGCAATACAATTAATGCACCCGTTCCTAACCATCCATTACACCTTCTCTACCCCGTGTGGTACCAAACCACTGGTGGTGCCAAACCACTGGTGACCCAAAGTCACGATATCTATAATGTGGTGCCAAACCACTGGTGACCCGAAGTCACGAATAATCCAATGATGGGGCCAACCCATCGTGTGATACCAAATCACTAGCGACAATCTCGTATCTCATAAGTGGGGCCAACCCACGGTGGTGTCAAACCACGTGGACGAGTCGCAATGAGGTGCCAAACCTCACGAGTCCCAAAGACACAAGTGTGATACTAAATCATTGGTGACCGCGATCCACAAATCCGATGATGGCGCCAACCCATCGTGTGATACCAAATCACCTTGGCGTCAATCCCAGATAATCAAGCTGTAGGGCCAACCTACGTGGTGCTAAGCCACTTGGGACGAGACGCCGAGGTGCCAAACATCCGGTGACCCAAAGTCACAAAATATCATTTGTGGTACCAAACCACTTTGGAGGTGCCAAACCTCCGGTGTCCCAAAGACACAAAGTGTCCCAAAGACACGGATATCATACTCCCCTCCTCTCATTTCACCCATCATCATGCCATACTCATGTAAATCATGCATATCATGCAAGTCATGCATATCATACCAACATGCCTAGTTTGCATCTCATAGCACATACCTCATAATCATGCTAGTATATATCAATAACAAACTCATATTGAAACAGGCTTACCCGATTCCGTGTTCATACCCTATAGGGTATCATATCAATCCATCAAATTGTCTCGGTTTTTAGAATCACTCTTATTAAGCAATCAGGTTTATTAACACATATTACTAAGTATAGAGTGTGTTAGTTACACACGTGGTATATCGCAAGCCTTAATCCCAAAGAACCCGATCTAAAACCCTCAATCCTCTTGCTCCCAAAAATAATCGGCCAACCATGGGTTAATCACTTAAACCATTCGGCCATAACCATTTAAACCAAAAGGTATATCGATTAACCCTTACCTTACAAACGTTTGGTTTCCTACCAAACCCGAACCGACAATGGTTCCTCTTTTAACAATCGGCACACCCTATTAAAAAGAACAGTTAATCCATTGAAACTTTGGCTTGTAGAATTCTAAAAGAATAGACTAACAAGATAACCTCTTACCACTACTTACCACTTGACTTCTCCAATCTGGTTGCTTGAAATCCGGGTGCCCTATAATGAAATCGATTCCAAACCACAAGGTTAACACCTTTCACCGGTTGCCATACTCGGCTCTTAACTACACCAAAATCAAACAAAGCGAAAGAAAAGAAATAACCCTACACCAAGCACTTACCTTCCTCCGAACTTGAATCAAAATTGAACTAAAAGAACTCTACACCCCACTACTATTGGCCAAACAAAACACAATTGAAGGAAGGAAATTCGGCAACACAAGGGAGGGATTCGGTTTGATTTTTAGACAAAAATAAGGCACAAGAATTACAATTTCGGAAGGAGAAAGTCGGCCAAGGTTTGGAGAAGAAGAAAGAAAATGAACAAGAGATAGGTGCTCTCGGTTTTGAGAAGAAAAGAAATAGAGAAAGTGTTTGGAGAATGAAGTTTCGGCTACATTGTTTTTAAGAAAGAAAGAAAGAAAATATGAGAGGGGAAAGAATGCTAGTTTCGGCTTACACATAGAACAAAAGAAAGAGAAGTTGGAGAGAAGAGAACTTTCAGCTACCAAGAAGGTTGAAAGAAGACAAGCAAATTCGGCACTAGGTGTTTAAACTTTCGGTTTCAAAGAGAAAAAAAATGAAAGAAACTCCTTAGCAATTTGGTTTTGGTATGACAAAAGGAGAAATTTGACTTGCCGAAAAGTTGACCGGAAACACCCAAAAATGCCAAATGCACTTTTGGCACACTCCCACTACACCTACCAAAATCGACCACTCCCCCCATGAAGTCCCCAAGTTTCGGCCAACACCCCCATTAGCTCCCAACCATCCATTCAAACTTAGTTGAACTAGTCTCCCTCCTACTTTCACTCACCACCCTCCATTCGAATGAGTTGACATAGTCCATGGTAGAGTTTGAACTACCAACAACTCCTCCTCCTTAAGCCGTCAAAATGGAACAAAAAGGGAGCACTCTGCAGCTTGAACTTAAGACCTCTCCTTCCTGCAATTGACGCCAACCACAAACTCCAAGTGGCGCATGCCTTGCCACTTTGCTAGCTCATCACTTGTGCTCAAGAACACCAAATAAAATACATAAGACCCAGCTCCTTCAGCTCCTATCACATAAAGCCCAAAAACTAAAATTTCCCCACCTACTCAGGCATACCCCTAGCCTACAACTAAGCCCCGAAACCACACAAACAACAACATAGCAAGCCATTAACATGCAAACAATGCCACAACAAAATAGCCCCCAACCCGGGATATTACACTGTCGGTCATGACAAAAGTATACGGTGCTACTTACACAAGCTATCGAGTATCCGTAACACATGTCGGATAACTCAGTGACCGGTAGAACGTATGGACCAGCACCTGGATCACTTATTTCATTTATATTTTAGATAGGTTTTTAGTGAACATGTCACTCGTATCCATTTTTGTTCCTAAGGTTCAACCGGGAAATTTCTCACTTGTAGATATTTTGTCAATTACATCAAATATTCAGCCACAATTCATACCATTTATCAAAATATGAAAACGTAAGTAAAAATGATGCATTATTTACATACAAACTTACCTCGATAGTACAATCGGTGAAAATGACTTATTCATCATATTCTTTGTTTTTCCCCTGTTCTAAGTCTAAATCTCATTTTTCATGATCTATAACAACACATGTAACTCATTTATTCATCTTGCTACTCAAATTAGCCTAAATTCACATTTTAAAAAATTACATTTTTGCCCCTAACTTTATCATATTTACACTTTTGTCCCTTAGGCTCGTCAAAAGATTTTTATTCAATTTCCTTGTATTTTAAGCCTAGAAAAACCATTTTCATAGCTATAACAATCCACAATTTCCATTTATTCACACACTTAGACACATTTTACAACTTTTTACAAACTAGCCTTTTTTGACAATTTCATCGAAAATCACTTAGTAAAAGTCATTTATTACACGCCGAGCATTCATATTCTACCATTAAACATCAAAGCACAATCATTTCCCATATGGGTAAATTTTCAAACATCAACCCTAGCTCAAGTAAATGGTAGAAATAGAGAGATCGTGTTACGAGGATTTCAAAAACGTAAAAATCATTAAAAACGGGGCTAGAACAGACTTACAATCAAGCTTGAAAATCCCTAGCCATGGTTTCTTCTTGCAACATTCAGCCAAGCATTGAATATGGACAAAAATTGGCTTTTAATTTTGTTTTTAATTCATTTTAATAAAGAAATGACCAAAATACCCTTAATGAAAAACTTTGGAAACATGCCTAACCATGTCCATTTTGTCCAACAACTTAAAAAATGATCTAATTACCATATAAGGACCTCCAATTTAAAATTTCATAACAATTGGACACCTCTAGCATGTAGAACTCAACTTTTACACTTTTTACAATTTAATCCTTTTGACTAAATTGAGTGCCCAAACGTCAAAATTTTCAAACAAAATTTTCACGAAATCATTTCATGAAACCGTAGACCATAAAAATATAATAAAAATAAATTTCCTTATGTCGAATTTGTGGTCCCGAAACACTATTCTGACTAGGCCCAAAATCAGACTGTTACAATGATAGTGGATGATAGTGGCTTGGTAAAATTGAAATAATAAATGTTCATTAAAGTTAACCTTGTAATTTGGATAATAAAGGTTAAATAAACAAAATAAAATTCATAATTTATGCTCATCATCTTCCTTTAGCTGAATTTGGCAAAAGAAAAAACCATACTTAGGGCTTCCATTCGGCCAAGCTCCCATTGTCTATTAAGCTATGGTTTTTGTCATGTTTTTAATGATTTCTATTTTTTTGAGATCGTTATAGCTAGTACTAGCTAGGCTGAGGAGTAATTTACAAAACTATTAAAGATTTTGAATGTTGCCATTGAAGAATATGTATGAGTTTTGATGATTGATGATACATTTTGAATGTTGGTTGACAGTTAAACAAGTTTTCTAAAGTAATTTTCAGTGAAAATGCAAAATAGGGATTAAATTGAGAAATGTGTAAATTGTGTGGTAAATATGTAAAATAAATTAAATATGTGGGCTGCTAGGGACACTCGTGAAATTTGGCTATGGTGAAATTGGATTATATTACATGAATTTGTGATTTTAAGAAATAAGGACTAAATTGTAAAAAGTAAAAGTTTAGGGGTAAATGTTTAAAATACCCCTAATGTGTGTTTTGGATTGAATTGAATAAATAAAAGAATAAATAAGTTGATTTTGATTACTTATAGATCAAAAAAAGAGGAATTCAGACTTAGATTGGGGAAAAAGCAAAGTAATTGAATAGGAAGTGCATTTCTTCATTTTCGTATATGAGGTAAGTTCGTATAATTGAACTTAATTGTGCATTTGTTTAATTGATGGATAGAATTGAGATTTTATGTATTCTATTAGTTAAATTTTGAGATATTGAATTTAAATGTACGGTTTAAGCATACGAGTTACTGAATAAGACCATAGTTGGGCTATGGCAAATCGGATAATAAGACCATAACCGGGTTATGGCATGTGAATGTAAGATCACAACAAGGCCTTGGCAATGTGTGTGTAAGACCATAGTTGGACTATGGCATCGAAAAATCGATGTATTTGTTTCGTAAGCAGTTATAAGCTCGAATTGATTTGGTAAGATAATTGGTGGTAATAGATATGTATTGGTACAGGTATGTACTATAAATTATTCTTGGATCGAGTTAGAAAAAGTTGAGGATTTATGAGTTACGATATGGTTAAACTTTATGTTAGCTCATTGATTAATGCTTTAAATGTTAATTATGTTATCCATTTTGAAGTGTTAATGATTATTGAGATTATTTCATATTTACATATGAGCTTATTAAGCTTTATAGCTTACTTTGTTATTTTCTTCTATGTTTTATAGTATATCGAAGCTAGCTCACAATCGGGGATCGTCAGAGACTTCATCGCACTATCGGACATCTATTTTGGTACTTTTGAAGTGTGTGTATATGATATATGGCATGTATAGGCGTGAGTCATTTTGGTATGTATGATGAACATGTATTTAGGCCATTTGAGTTGGCTTGTAATGGTGAATTTGATGTTATTTAAGAATGTGCAAATGATATTATTTTGAGTTAGGTAATTGACCTATAATGAGTATTTGAGGTTGAATGGATATTGCATGTTTGAAATGGTTTAGTTAATTGAATGGTATATGTGAATTAGGTATAAAATTATATGGCAAATTGTGGCTTGCTTGTGATTTATATTAATGTTAAAGAATTGGTATGATTTGAACTTTGGTTGATGGTTTTTGGATGTATATTTGTATCTTGAATTGGTACCTTTTGAGCTTATTTAGGTATGTGCAAAATGGGTGGCAAAATGGCTTGGTAAATAGCCTATTTTTGTCTATCGGGCGTGTGTGTCAACCGTGTGTGACACATGGTTATGTTACAAGGCCGTGTGTTCCCTGGTGTTGAAATTGAAATGAAGTCATTATGCTCCACACTGTCTCACACACGGGCGTGTGACTTGGTCGTGTTGCATAAATCAATATACCCTACAGGTTTGACACGGCCTAGCACACGACCTGGCACATGGATGTGTGTGGCCACTTCGAAGGGCACACGGGCTAGACACACAAGCGTGTGGTCGGCCATGTGACCCAAGTCAGTAACCTCACTTGTATGGGCACGGGGTAGGACACAGGCTGGGACACAGCCATGTGTTCCATTTCGAATGTCCACACGGCCTGTGACACGGGCGTGTCTGGTGGCTATGTGTCTTTGGCCACATGGGCGTGTGTCCCCTATTTTGAGAAAAAATTGAAGTGTGGAAAAATTTCCGAGTTATTGGTTTAGTCCCGAACCACTTCTAATGCATGTTTTAGGCCTCTTAGGCTCGTTTAAGGGACACTATGATTTTTTTGATTGAGTTGTTTATGAAATGTGTGTTTTAAAGTGTTGTAAGTTCGATAATGCTCCGTAACCCTATTCCGATGTTGAATACGGGTGAGGGATGTTACAGATGGTAAATTTCATATATTGTGGATGATCTTATATTTAACATGATGTTATATGTAAAAAGAAATTGATAAATTAAACAATGTACTTATATGTGAGAAATCTACTTATGTTATGGACAAATTTTCCTATAACGTGGATAAGTACACTAACTCGTGAATTGATAATGTTGTTTAGACTTTATGCTAAGCACTTAGAGTGGAATGGTGAGTAAGTAAATGTAATGGTTCATAGTTCTATGGAAAGGTTGATGATTATGTAATACAACTTATAAAATCTTATTTTGTTATGAATGTAAAGTATATGTGATGTTGATAGACTTACCCATTTCTGAGTTGATGGTTATGTAGTTTTATGAATCTTATGGCATTGGTATAGGTTTATATTTATTCTATAAATTTCAATATTAAAATGGAATATTATGTTTAAAAATCATATGAGCTTACTAAGCATTCATTGCTTACGTAGTTATTTTTCTTTTAATTTACAGATTATCAGAAGCTCGATCGGTTTAGAAGCTCGTCGGAGATCTATCACACTATCCAGCGATTATATCGATATTATTGATGTGTTGGTCAAGGTTATAATGGCATGTATAGGTGAACTTATGTGTAAAGTTTGAGTTGAATGCTAAGTATTGATATTGGCATGTATAACTTGTTTTGGTACCATTTTATGTTGGTTGGTTGGCTTGTGTCATTTTGGTGCTTATAGATGCCATACTAGTATGTATTATTTTGGCACTGTGTTAATGCATGTTTGAATAGCCAATTTGGGAAGTGAAGGTATGCTTGTAATGTGGCCAAGTTAGCTATTGATTTGAGATAGATATGAGCTAGATGTATTTGTACGAAATATGAGTAATCATGCATAAGTTTAGGTATGTTAGTTTAATTGTGATTGAGGTGTCTTGTTGACATAATTTTAACACCTCTTACACATATTCAACGTCGGAATAGGGTTATAGAGCGTTATCGGACATATCATACAATTACACATACATTTTCAAATTTCATATAATCATCAATCAATAACATTCACATCATCCCTAAAACGAGCCCACGAGGCCCAAATCATGCATTCAGGGTGGTTCGGGACTAAATTGATAACTTTAGAAACTTCTCGAACACTTAGAAAATTTTTCTATATACAGTGGACACACACCCATGTGGCCCAGCCGTGTGTCTCACACGGCCAAAGACACGCCCGTGTCAGAGGCCATTTGGACATTCAAAATGGGAGCACATGGTCGTGTCCCAGACTGTGTCCGACCCCATGTAACTCTCTAACTTGGGTCATACGGGCAACACACACACACCTATGTGACTAGCCCGTGTGCCCTAAAACTAAACATACACACCCGTGTACTAGGCCGTGTGCTAGTCCGTGCCAAACCTATAGGGTATACTGACTTATGCCACACGACCAAGTCACACGCCTGTGTGTGAGGTCATCTAGAGCATACTGACTTGGTTTCTAATTCAACACCAGGGGACATGTAACACCCTAAACCCTGCCCATGCGGTATGACCATATCTGGCATGTCACATGAAGAATACGAGTAAAGAACTTGTGATTCTTAATAAAGATGTTGTTATTTGGTTATAGTTTAAGAAAAAAAGTTTGGTTATAAATATTTGTTAAAATACTACTAAATTTGAGAGGTTGATTGATAAATCGAAAATTGAACTAGAGAACCTTAAAACCGTGACTTTTGAAAATGACATTGATAATTTTGAAAGAAAATCCAAGTTCAATTATTTATCCATATTTTTTATGAAATCCATTGGTTAATCAATTTAAAAAACGTTATTTATGATTTTAGAAAATCCCCATTTAAAACAATTTGAAAAGGATATTAAGTATGTCTAAACATAAAGCAAAATAAAACATATCCCAGAGGCCTCATTACAACTTTAAATCCAAAATAGTAGAAGTAATGAAATAAAGCGGAAAAGAAGTTTACTAATGTTCGAAAAAAATTATTTTCAAAGTATGGGCTCCACCGAGTCATCCATGGCCCAAGTTCTCATCACTGAGCATTACCTGCAAGGTTTAAGAACGAGATGTGAGTTACAAGAACTCAGTGTATAATCCTCTTATAGATATCCACTGGGCCAGAACTCGTAAAGCATCATCTTAGGCCTAAGCCCATCTACAAAGTAATAATTAAATGAAATGCATGTAACCCAACCCATCCAACCATCACACCCCAGACCAGCCAATCACACCTGTGGGGATCGAGTCAACCCATCTTGCTGCTCACACCAATTTGCAGTTGAGCTTCTATTTGTATGATATTTTCGTGGTTAAGCCATTGAAATCACAGATATGTACTTTAATAATTGAATTATGGTTAAGCCACCAGGCTACACTTCTCTTCATACAATTTCTCCCATCCCATGCAATATGTAAAATGCATTCATAATGAAATAAAATATCCACATAAATATATATATATATATATATATATAAAAACTATTAATCTAGTGAATTATTTTGGTGAATCGACCCATTGAAGCAATTTAATAATTCAGCCCACTAAGGCATTCTAGCAAATCGGCCCATAAAGGCATTTTGGTAAGTCGGCCCATAGGGGCATTTTCATAAATCGACCCATAGTGGCATTTTCTTAATTTAGAAAAATTAATACCAATTTTGATAGATCTTTTAGGAATAGTGTTGTTTAAGCAAGTTACGCGATTTATGCCATATTACGATTTTTAGCCTTGTAAATAATAATGATCTATTTTCCAACAATATATCGAATCACGAATCTACGGGATTTTGGTGTGAGATTACACACCTGATTACGATAAGAACTAAACCTTCTTGATCATTGGCACCCTTAGTATCATGAACGACCACGATTTGCCTATTCTCACTGGATGTTGGTCCACAACACGGTGGAAAATCTTGAACTACTGATATCGCCCTACGCTTGAACTTAGGAGTAGGAATTGTAAATCCACTCTCTTTTTGTCCTCCTATCGCCTTTCTTTTTATATCGATGCCACTTACCTCCATTGGAAAGTCTCGGTTAGAAAAATACTACTATGAGAGAGTAGTTGTTAAGGGATAGGATTCGACTTACCACTACTTCTGAAGAACCAACGAGTAGAGAAAACGAGTAGTTTAGTCCCAAAAATAATCGATTAGTCAAAACTTCAATCCAATTTGCAACATAACCGAGTAGAGATATATCGAAAGAACCAAGAAGAAACTCCTTACTTTAACGATGATGAATCCAATTTCCACCAATTAACTTATGGCTACAGGTGAGACAAGGATATGAGATTCGGCTTTCCACTATAATACTACAACAAGAAGATGATCAAGATATGAGGGATTAGGAGGGAGCGATATTTTGGTTTAGAATAAAGTGAAACAACCGAATGATAATAGACACATATTCAGCTAGGGGAAAAAGAAAATGAAAAGAGAAGAAAGAAACCACTTACCGATTCGATCAAAGAAGAGAGTGCCAACACGAAAGAGAAAGAAATAATGAAGAATAGATTAAAGATGTTAATAGGTTTGGCTATGGAGAGAAATGAACAAAGAAAATTCGGCCACAAGATGATGTCGATTTAAGAAAAGAGGGAATGGTTGAAGAAATGGTGGCAAAGACAAGAAGAGGTGGAAAAAGAGTGCTAAATAGTTTCGGCTATCAAAGGGAAAATAAGCAAAAATGAGGTGAGTATTTCGGCAATAGAGGAAGAATGTTGGAAAAGAAAGCACCAAAATTATTTAAAAAGAATGAAAGTTTTTCTTGCACAAAATTTGCAAAAATGCTATAGGAATTTTGGCTAGCAAAAGGAAGAGGTTGGAAAAAATGCACCTAAACTTGCAAAACTATATTTGGCTCATCCCTCCTCCTTCCAAAATCGTGTACCCCTTACCAAAAGATGAGTGTTGACCAAAAATTCTTTCCCCATGGCAACTCCTAATATTCGCCCAACATGTCCCCCTCCCTTATTCTTTCCTTGCTTTTCCCTTGTTTTCTCCTTACCATATTCCTTAGCCCTTTTACCATCATTAGAAAGTCTTCCTTACCTTATTTATAGCCATGTCCGACACTTACTATATAGCACAAAAAATTAATCCAAAATATATGCACTAGGTGGAATTCAAACCCAAACTCTCCCCTCTACCATTTCACGCCACAACCACCTTGCCCATGCCCCACTTATGTTAGCAAAATTACACACTTATTTCCTTAGGTCTTGATGCCACTTCCCTTCTCCCCTTAAGTGCTTAAATACAAAAATTCTACTATGGCCCAACTCAACCCCAAGCCTTCTTAGGGTCCTAAACATACACAATTAACATTCTTAACTAGCCTAACGCATGGTATAAAGCAAAATATAAAATCCTGAATTTTAGGATGTTACAATTCTACCCCCTAAAAGAAAATTTTGGCCTTGAAATTTAACAGATTGAAAGAGATAAGGGTACTGTAGCAGGATCGTGTCCTCTGGCTCTCATGTAGCTTCCTCTAACCCGTGATTACGCCATAATACTTTGACTAATGGAATAACTTCCTTCTTAGCACCTTAATATTCCGACCCAAAATCTGAATGGCTCTTCTTCAAAAGACAAGTCAGGTCTTATCTCAACTTCCTCCACTGGCACAATATGAGACGGATCCGATTGATAACACCTTAACATCGAGACATGGGATATGCTTTGTATCTGACTTAACTCTTGAGGTAACTCAAGCCGATAAGCTACTGGCCTAACACGCTTCAATACACGGTAAGGTCGGATGAACCAAGGCTTAACTTGCCTTTCCGCCCAAATCTTAAGATCTTTTTCCAAGGTGAGACCTTCAAAAAGACCTAATCTCCCACCGCAAACTCTATATCCTTATGCTTCAGATCCGCGTATGATTTTTGTCTGTCCAAAGCTTCTTTTAACCGAGCCTAAATTACCTTAACTTTTTCCTCCATCTCCAAAATCAACTTAGGACCCAATACTTGTCGCTCCCCAGCTCAGTCCGCAGGTAGGAGTGCGACACCTTCGAGCATACAACGCCTCGTAGGGTGCCATCTAAATACTAGATTGATAGTTGTTGTTGTATACAAACTCTGCCAATAGTAGGAAATCTTCCCAACTACCCCTGAAGTCGATCACACAACCTCTTAACATGTCTTCTAGAATCTAGATTACTCTCTCTGACTGACCATCTGTCTATGGATGAAACGCCGTGCTGAAATTTAACCTTGTACACAATGCTTCATGTAAATCCTTCCAGAACCGTGATGTGAACCTTGGGTCCTTGTCCGATATAATCGACACTAGTACCCCATGCAACCTCACGACTTCTGCTATATACAACTTAGCCAACATCTGCCACGAATAATCCGTACGAATAGGTAAGAAATGAGTAGTCTTCATTAATCGATCCACTATAACCCATACTGAATCTTTCTTAGTAGGCGTTAGGGTAACCCACTAACAAAGTCCACCGTTATCCTTTTCCATTTCCATAGTAGGATTTTCACTGGTAGTAGCAACCCTGAAGGTAGTTGATGCTCCACCTTCACCTGCTAACATGTCAAGCAATTGCTCACAAAATTAGTAACCTCCCGTTTCAACCTTGGCCACTAATACTGCTCACGAAGGTCTCGGTGCATCTTATTTCCCCCGGGGTGCATAGCATATGGGCTACTATGTGCCTCACGCAGAATCATTTATCTCAATTCCAAATCCCTGGGCATACAAACTCTTCCGCGGAATCACAATACTCCATCACTATTTACTCCAAAATCCTCTATCTCACCACTTTCCAGTTACTTAAGTTGAGAACCCAACACTTCATTTAACAACTGCTTTTCCTTAATCTGACTTACCCACACATGCTTCACTTGAAGTTCGGCTAGCAGACTACCATCTTCATAAAGACTAAGATGACCAAACATCACTCTCAAATCTGATATCACCTTACGACTCAATGCATCTGCCACTACATTAGCTTTTCCTAGATGATACTCGATTGATAAGTCATAATCTTTCAATAGTTCTATCCACGTCCACTGTCTTAAGTTCAACTCCTTCTGGGTAAGGAGGTACTTCAGACTCTTATGATCCGTGTAGATAATTGACTTCTCCACCTACAGATAGTGTCTCCATATCTTTGAGCAAACACCACTACAGCTAACTCCAAGTCATATGTTGGATAGTTTATCTCATGCGGCCTTAATTGATGAGATGCATAAGCCACCACTTTCCCCCTTGCATCAACACACATCCCAAGCCCGTGTGTGATGCATCACAATAAACAATAAACTCATTACTAGCCTCAAGTTGAATCAATATTGACGCTTCTATCAGAATCTTCTTCAATTTCTCAAAGCTCTCTTGCTGCTTTTTGACCACACAAACAGTACTCCTTTACGCAACAACTTAGTTATGGGTGCAGCAATCAACGAAAACCCTTCAACGAATTGCCTGTAATATCCAGCCAAACCTAGAAAACTTCAGATTTTTGCCACTGACTTCGGTGGCTTCAAATCCAATACAACCTCGACCTTCCGGGGACCTACTCTAATTCCTTCGGCAGACACAACATGCCCCAAAAGGTCACTTCCCTTAGCCAAAATTCACACTTACTGAATTTGGCATATAGTTGTTTCTCCCTTAATATCTGCAATACTACCCGTAGTTGCAAATCATGCTCTTCTTCAATCTTTGAGTACGCCAAGATGTCATCTATGAACATAACCACAAACCGGTTTAGATAGGCTTGGAAGACTCAGTTCATCATATCCATAAATGCAGCTGGTGTATTTGTCAACCCAAATGGCATCACCAAGAACTCATAATGCCCATATCGGGTTCGAAATACAATCTTAGGAATATTCACCTCCTTGACCTTAAGCTGGTGATATCCTGATCTCAAGTCTATCTTCAAGAAAACTGAAGCTCCTCGCAACTGATCGAACAGATCATTGATCCTCAATAACAAATACTTGTTCTTGATCGTTAACTTATTCAATTGTCTATAATCGATGCACATATGCATCGACCCATCCTTTTTCTTAATGAACAAAATCAGCGCTCCCCACGGACACACACTTGGTCGAATAAATCCACGATCCAACAACTTCTAAATTTGAGCTTTAAGTTCTACAAGCTCCTTCGGCGCCATTCTATAAGGAGCAATGGACACCGAAGCCGTTCCTGGCAACAGCTCAATGCCAAACTCCACCTCCCGATCCAGAGGTAATCCTGGAAGCTCCTCGGGAAAGACGTCAGAAAACTCTTTCGCCATTCTAGCACTCTCTCCCGACAACTCTTTGGCATCCAAAGCACTGATAAAGGCTAAGAACACTCCACACCTCTTTTGTAACAACTTTTCTCCCTTTAAAGAAGATATCACATTAGACAAATAGTTTCTTCTTTCACCTATCATCATCACTTCCTTATCCTCAAAAGTTCTTAGCACCATCTGCTTTGCAGAATAGTCCAAATCCGTACGGTGTTTAACCAGCCAATCCACGCCCAATATTAGGCCGAACTCCCTAAATGATAGTTCCATCAAATCCGCCAGAAAAACTACCCCTGAAATTCTAAGGGCACATCCCTAAATAAATTATTTACTACCACCAACTGTCCTAAAGGGCTAATCACAGTTGTTTCTCTAGTAGTAATCTCAAATCTAATATTCAGAGTTTCAGACACAGTACATGCAATATACGGATGGGTGGATCCAATGTGTATCAAAGCGGTAAAAGGTGCATCAGATATGAAGAACGTACCGGATATGACGTCTGGTGCATTAGCATCCTCTCGACGTCTGACTGCATAGACCAAACCAGGCTGTCTCACTTCTGTGTTACTCCTATTACGGGTACCTCTACTCGGTGCACCCTGACCTCGTCTTACGCAATTACCAACTCGACCTGGCCCACGGCCTCTCGACGGCTGTTGAGCGCCCCCTACTGGCTGTACAAATCTGTTACGAACTCCCTGAGTCTAAGCAGGCTCTCGAGGGCAAGATCTAAACTGATGATCCTTGGAACCACATCTGAAACAACCACCAGTTCTCTTCCAACATTCACCCGAGTGAAGTTTTCCACAATCCACACAAGGCTGTAACTGATTGGTAGTAGCTGGAGCTCCCGCTCGAACTGATCCCTCATTCTTGGGCCTTTTCTGAAATCATCTAGCAGTCCTAAATACCCAGAGTCTTTCTTGTTCTTACCTCTATCCTTGTCTCGATTTTGTCACTCTGAGTGTTTGACTTTTTCAGCTATCTTAGCTTTTTCCACCAGTGTAGCAAAATTCCTCTCCTTCTATGGGGCTATCAGTACCGTAACTCATTACGTAATCCATCCTTAAAACGCACACAACACTCATAATCAGTCGACACTATTCCCCGATCATATTGACTCAGCGTAAAAACTCTGCCTCGCATGTTGCCACAGATTTACCTCCTTTGACCGGATTCAGGAATTCCTTTCTTTGGGCATCCACATAGCTAGTCCTGACATATTTCCCTTGGAATGTTGTCTTAAAGAATTCCCAGGTAATACAATCAGCCTGAGTGCCTTCCTGAATAGTGAGCCACCATTGATACGCCTCGTCTCTCAGAAATGACACAACCCCTTTCAGTTTTTGCTCGGCAGTATAATTCAGATCATCCATAATCCGCTCCACCGCTTCAAGCCAGTACTCCAATACACTAGGAGCTACACCTGAAATACCCCTAAAAACTCCAGCTCCATTTAATCTAAGTTGCTCGGATATTGACCCACGAGCTGCCGACCCAGTTCTAGCCCCAGCAACCCTTACTAGTACTCGTAACATCGCTTGGGACAGAGCGTCATCCTCTCTTACTCGATCATATGACCCAGTTTTAGTCACTGGTGATGCAGGTGCGTCCATTCAAGGCATATGTCCCGATGCCTCATGTACAACTCTAGCACCTCGGCCTCTACCGCGTCCACATCCTCTAGCGCTCATGTTTGCTAAGTCGATTTAATCTGATTAAGAGTCTTATGAATCAGTATACTATTTAATATTTATTAAACAGTATTTTATGGAGTATAGGAAGTAAAGTTGTTTTCACAAAACGTATCCTAATGTAACACCCCAAACTCGGCCCAAACGCTACGACCAGATCTGGCATGCTACAGGTTGAATGTTAAAGTTCAAATTCTTTGGTTACTTTGAAGAAAGCATGGATTTGGAAAAAAGTAAATTTCGGTAGCACGTTGTGTTGGAAACTTTGCTTTGTTGGGTTCGAAGATCTCAGTTTGTTTTATTTTGATATCCGTTAAATAAGTGATTTTTTTGATGAAAAACGTTGTTTTGCTTTAAGTGTGTTTGAAACTTTCATTTTTATTACTTCTTATAATTAAGTCCTTGAAATATAAATTTATAATCCATAATCATTAACCACTAGAAACCGAAAGTTTAAGCTAAGAGGCCTTATTACATGCTAACGAAAACAAACCCAAAATTTAAAACTAAAGAAAAATTGGAAAAAGTTTACTTAAATAAAAGACTTTATGTCCCTCGAGTCTGCCTCGGCTCCCGTATCCACGATCTACTGCTCATCTGAAAGGTTGAGAAAAATAAAGGGTGAGCCACCAAGACTCGGTGTGCAAATCCACGAACCACATAAGCGACTTGAGGCCCATTAATCGCATCTTGGGCCTCGGCCCACACATAATGATAGCAGAATAAGTACATGCGATATGACCCAACCCAACCTAAAATTCCATCCTTTACATGCCAACCCTTACCAGCCATCACACTACGGGGATTTCTACAATCAACCCACCAACCGCTACACGCCATTTCAACATGCATGCTGCCAGTCGTAATAATCAGGGATCAATTTAACGTGGCATAGCCACCGATCACTATTGTGACCCAAATAGCATGTCGTGGTTTAACCACCGATCATTAAGTGACCTATTAAGCATGCTCTTCCCTTCATCATATTAACCCCATCCCATGCATACATACATGCAAAAGCAAGAACAATATACCATCTACAAGATAACAGGTTATCACATACATCGATACACATAGAGAATTTACTATGTTTTCGTACCTGGCAACCCTAGCCTAACCCATACGGGTTATTTGACTCTCCATACAACCTTTTCTGACTTTTCAGCCCATAACATGTATAATACAAAAAAATTAATGTGATAAAGATCTACACACCTAATTACAGATAAGATGATACTTTCTATGTCGACACTGTCAGTAGCCGATACGACTACTAACTGCCTACGATTTTGTTCTATAGCCGATCCATAACTCGGTGGCCAATTTTTGACGGCAGACACTGAACACTTCTTAAACTTAGGGGTTGGGTTTACGGGTCCAATCCCCTCTATCGCTTCGAAATCCAAAAGAGATAGTGTTCAGAGACTAGCGGTTTCTGGCTTTTGGGATCTAGATGATCCGATCTACTTGATTCCTAAAATGTCACCCCAAGATGAAGACATAAGAACAGTCAAATCATTACTCAAAAGATAACCTTGCCACTTCAATTAGCCTTTTGGCTTTGGCCTCCAAAAATTGAAAATGAAAGGTGAAATATGAAGGAAATCATCACTTACCTTAACACAGAGGATTCGATAATTCCTAAAAGGTTTGACTTTTGAGAAAGAAGCAATTGAGAGAAGAAGAAGAACATGAAGAAGTGATAGGAATGGTATAGAGACAAAGAGAATTTTGGAAAGACTAGGGTGGGAGCGGCTTTAGCAGAATAATGAGAAAAGAGAATGAAAGAACTTAAAATGCCGAAAATGTGAGGAGGACCCTCACCTGACTATTCCCAATTTTAGCACCTATCAACCCCAAAAACTGAAATTTGTAGAAAAAAAACAAGCACTGAGTCCTATGGCTAAAGAAAATTTGGCACCCCTAGCACAAACCAAAATCGATTGCCTCCTCCCTCAAAGAGTTAGAAATTCGACCACCACCTTGCTCCCTATATAAGTCCTAGATTTTCTCCCTTATCCTTATCTGATCACTCATCCACAAGTGGAATGAATAACACCACCTCTTCTTCCCTTTATCGGCCACATTATCCAACTCACACAACTCCCTATTTCTAAGCATCCCAGCCGACTCCAACTCTACCCCCTTCTGACACCAAAAATTAATTTAAATAAATGAGCTTGCCATGACTTGAACCTCCTCCCTACCTCCCTTGTGGCGTCACCTTGCTGTGCTCCAAGAGACACCTCCCTACCTCTTTATCACATCAATTCTTGTGTCATAAAATACAAATATTCTCTTTTAAGCCCTAACCCAGTTGGCTCTCCACTAATGTGCCCAACAACAAATTTTTGCTAAGGCATCGGCCCAACTCTAAGCCCATTCTGGACCCCTAAAACACTCTAACTAGCATGGTGTTTAACCAGCCAGTCCATGCCCAATATCAGGTCGAACTCCCGAATGGTAGTTCTATCAAATCTGCCAAAAAAACTGCCTCCTGAACTTTTAAGGGCACATCCATAAATAACTTATTTACTACCACTGACAATCCTAAAGGGCTAATCACAATTGTTTCTCTAGCAGTAATCTCAGATCTAATATTTAGAGTTCCAGACACAGCATATGCAACATACAAATGGGTGGATCCAATGTCTATCAAAGGAGTAAAAGGTGCATCAGATATAAAGAACGAGCCGGTTATGACGTCTGGTGCATCACCATCCTCTCGACGTCTGACCGCATAGACCAAACCTAGATGTCTCGCCTCCGTGTTACTCGAATTACCGGTACATCTACTCGGAGCACCCTGACCTCGTCCTATGCCATTACCACCTCGACTTGACCCATGGCCTCTTGAGGTCATTGGCGCCCTCTTGGTGTGCAAATCATTACAAACTTCCCGCTCGAAAGGTGCTCTTGAGGGCAATATCCAAATCGATGGTCTTTGGAACCACATCTGAAATAACCACCAATTCTCCACCAACATTCACCCGAGTAAAGTTTTCCACAATCCACACAAGGCTGTAACTGATTGGTAGTAGCTGAAGCTCCCGTTCGAACTGATCTCTCATTCCTAGGCCATTTCTGAAATCCTCTAGCAGGTCCTGAATACCCAGAGTCTCTCTTGTTCCTACCCCTATTCTTGTCTCGATTTTGTCGCTTCAAGTGTTTGACTTCTTCAGCTTTCTTAGCTTTTTACACCAGTATATCAAAATTCCTCTCCTTCTGTGGGGCTATCAGTACCTGTAACTCATCATGCAATCCATCCTCAAAATGCACACAGCGTTCATAATTAGTCAGCACTATTCCCCAGGCATACCGACTTAGACACAAAAACTCTGCCTCGTATGCTGCCACAGATTTACCTCCTTAGACCAGATTCAGTAATTCCTTTCTTTGGGCATCCACATAGCTAGTCTCGACATATTTCCCTTGGAATGCTATCTTAAAGAATTCCCAAGTAATATGATCAGCCAGAGTGCCCTCCCGAACAATGAGCCACCACTGATACGCCTCGTCTCTCAGTAATGACACAAACCCTTTCAATTTCTACTTGGCGGTGCAATCCAGATTGTCCATAATCTGCTCCACTGCCTCAAGCCAGTACTTTGCTACACTAGGAGCTACACTCGAAATACCCCTAAAAACTTCAGCTCCATTTGATCTAAGCCGCTCGAATATCGACACACGAGCTGCCGACCCAGTTCTAGCCCAGCAACCCTTTCCAGTACTCGGAACATCGCTTGGGACAGAGCGTCATCCTCTCTTACTCGATCATGTGACCCAGCTTCAGTCACTGGTGATGCAAGTGCGTCCATTTTAGGCATATGTCTCGATGCCTCAGATATAACTCTAGCACCTCGGCCTCTACCACGTCCACGTCCACGTCCACGTCTATCGCATCCACATCCTCTACGCTCATGTTCGCTAGGTCGATTTAATCTGATTAAGAGTCTTATGAATCAGTATACTATTCAATGTTTATTAAACAATGTTTTATGGAGTATAGGAAGTAAAGTTGTTTTCGAAAAACGTATCCTAAAGTCTCAACCTCTATAGTTTTATCTCATAAAGCTAAAAGTTCTAAAGTATTTCTATTTTATGAAGTTTTCTTATCACAGTCATACCACAATAATCATAAAATGAAAACAAATCTTACTGACTTGGTGCCGGATACACGTGGTACCATACATCCTCCAAAACATGCATTTACAAATTAAAATTCAAAACAGCTTTGAAAAACACTTTGAACCCAAACCACAGTCGAGTTTTAAAATCGGGCTCTGATACCATAAAATGTAACACTCTAAACTAGACCCATGTGGTATGACTAGATCTGGCATGTCACACGAAGAAAACGAGTAAAGAACTTGGGATTCTTAATAAAGATGTTGTTATTTGGTTATAGTCTAAGAAAACAAGTTTGGTTATAAATATTTGTTAAAATACTACTAAATTTGAGAGGTTGATTGATAAATTTAAAATCAAACTAGTGAACTTTAAAACCGTGACTTTTGAAAATGACGTTGATAATTTCGAAAGAAAATCCAAGTTAAATTATTTATCCATATTTGTTATGAAATCCATTGGTTAATCAATTTTTTAAAAAAAATGTTATTTATGATTTTAGAAAATCCCATTTAAAATAATTCGAGAAAGATATTAAGTACGTCTAAACATAAAGCAAAATAAAACATATCCTAGAGGCCTTATTACAACTTTAATCCCAAAATAGTAAAAGTAATAAAATAAAGCGGAAAAGAAGTTTACTAATGTTCGAAAAACATTATTGTCAAAGTATGGCCTCCACCGAGTCATCCATGGCCCAAGCCCTCATCACTAAGCATTACCTGTAAGGTTTAAGAACGAGATGTGAGTTACAAGAACTCAGTGTATAATCCTCTTACCAATATCCACTGGGCCAGAACCCGTAAAGCATCATCTTGGGCCTAAGCCCATCTACAAAGTAATAATTAAATGAAATGCATGTAATCCAACCCACCCAACCATCACACCCCCGGCCAACCAATCACACCTGTGGGGATCAAGTCAACCCACCCTGCTACTCACACCAATTTGTAGTCAAGCTGCTATTTATATAATATTTTCGTGGTCATGCCATCAAAATCACAGAAATGTACTTTAATAATTGAATTGTGGATAAACCACCAAGCTACACTTCTCTTCATACAATTTCTCCCATCCCATGCAATATGTAAAATGCATCATTCATGATAAAATAAAATATCTATATATATATAACAACTATTAATCTAGTGAATTATTTCAGTGAATCGGTCCATTAAAGTAATTTAATAATTCGGCCCACTGAGGCATTCTAGCAAATCGGCCCATATGGGCGTTTTGGTAAGTCGACCCATAGGGGCATTTTGTAAATCGACCCATAGGGGCATTTTTGTAATTTAGAAAAATTAAAACCAATTTTCACAGGTCTTTTAGGAATAGTGTTGTTTAAGCAAGTTACGCAATCTATGCCATATTACGATTTTTAACCTTGTAAATAATAACGATCTTTTTTCCAACATGATATTGAATCACGAATCTACGGGATTTTGATGTGAGATTACACATCTAATTACGGTAAGAAATAAACCTTCTTGATCGTCGACACCTTTAGTATCATGAACAATCACGATTTGCCTATTCTCACTGGATGTTGGTCTACAACCCGGTGGAAAATCTCGAACTGCGATACTGCCCTACGCTTGAACTTAGGAGTAGGAATTGTAATTCCACTCTCTTATTGTCCTCCTATCGCCTTTCTTTTTATATCGATACCACTTGCCTCCATTGGAAAGTCTCTATTAGAAAAATACTACTATGAGAGAATAGTTGTTAAGGGATAGGATTCGGCTTACCACTACTTCCGAAGAACCAACGAGTAGAGAAAACGAGTAGTTTAGTCCCTAAAATAATCGATTAGTCAAAACTTTAATCAGATTTGTAACATAACCAAGTAGAGATATATCAAAAGAACCAATAAGAAACTCCCTACCTTAACGATGTTCCACCGATTGACTTATGGCTACGGTGAGACAAGGATATGAGATTCGGCTTTCCACTATAATACTACAACAAGAAGATGATCAAGATATGAGGGATTAGGAGGGAGTGATATTTTGGTTTTGAATAAAGTGAAACAACCGAATGATAATAGACACACATTCGGCTAGGGAAAAAGAATATGAAAAGAGATGAAAGAAACCACTTACGGATTCGATCAAAGAAAAGAGTGCCAACACTAAAGAGAAAGAAATAATGAAGAATAGATTAAGGATGTTAGTAGGTTCGGCTATGGAGAGAAATGAACAAAGAAGATTTGGCCACAAGATGATGTCGATTTAAGAAAAGAGGGAAAGGTTGAAGAAATGGTTAAAAAGAAAAGAAGAGGTGGAAAAAGAGTGCTAGATAGTTTCAGCTATCAAAGGGAAAATGAGCGAAAATGAGGTGAATATTTCAGCAACAAAGGAAGAATGTTGGAAAAGAAAGCACCAAAATTGTTCAAAAAGAATGAAAGCTTTTCTTGCACAAAATTTGCAAAAAGGCTATAGGAATTTCGGCTAGCAAAAGGAAGAGGTTGGAAAAAATGCACCTAAACTTGCAAAAGTATATTTGGCTCATCCCTCCTCCTTCCAAAACCGTGTACCTCTTACCAAAAGATGAGTGTTGACCAAAAATTCTTTCCCCATGGCAACTCTTAATATTCGACCAACATGTCCCCCTCCCTTATCCCTTTCCTTTATTTCTTTCCTTTTTTCCCTTGTTTTCCTCCTTACCATATTCCTTAGCCTTCTTACCATCATTAGAAAGTCTTCCTTACCTTATTTATAGCCATGGCCGAGACTTACTATATAGCATAAAAATTTAATCCAAAATATTTGCACTTGGTGGGATTTGAACCTAAGCACTCCCCTCTACCATTTCAAGCCACAACCACCTTGCCCATGCTCCACTTGTGTTAGCAAAATTACACACTTATTTCCTTAGGTCTTGATGCCACTTGCCTTCTCCCCTTAAGTGCGTAAATACAAAAATTCTACTATGGCCCAACTCAACCCCAAGCCTTCTTAGGGTCCCTAAACATACACAATTAACATTCTTAACTAGCCTAACGCATGGTATAACAAAAAATATAAAATCCTAAATTTTAGGATGTTACAGGACATACGGTTGTGTACATGATCGTGTGTCACACACGACTGAGACACACGCCCGTGTGGACATAAATAGGTTATTTACCAATCCATTTTTCCACCAAACTTGTACACACCTACATCAAACCAATTGGCACCAAAACATAGCATAATTTGGCATTTAAACCAACCAATTCAAGCCTAAGTGATGCATATTCTATACCACCTTTCTCAATACAAACAAGTCACAAAATAGACCATACCATTTATACCAAAATCACATATACAAAATTCAACTAATTATACACTTCCAAATATACATCAATGGTTCAATTTAACAAAAATATATGTTCTCTAATTTAAACCATTTAGCATCTACCACATCTATATCCACAAGCTTCATAATATAAGCCATGCACACATATATATACATATATACATGATTCAAACATACCAAAATAAGCCAACTCTCATGGCTATATACAAACCAAAACATTTAAAATTTACAAGCTATTTCAAATTACCAAAATCATTATCAAGTCATAACCAATATAACCATAATCCTATACATGCCATATAACCAAAACATAAGCTCAAAAGTACCAAAGTAATAGTAGGATAGTGTGACGAAGTCTCCGACGATCCCCGAATCTGAAGCTAGCTTTGATATCACTATAAAACACGATAAAATAAATAATGTAAGCTTTATAGCTTAGTAAGCTCATATGAAATAAACTCAATCTAATTATAAATACACAATTCATCAAATTGAAATATATCAACATATAGCTCATATTAACTAACAAACCTTTCACATATTTTCAATCATAATATTAAACGTGTCTTTCACAAGTTTCTTCGATTTAAAGCATATATGGTTCATGTACATACCTATACCATCTTGTATCAATCCCATACTCAATCACATCTTTCATTGACCAGTTGAACCATTCAAAATACTATCGAATACTTGAAAAACTCGCACCCTAAGTGCCACATATATAGCCAAAGCTATCTCAACCTCATATCACATATATGCTCACTCTCAAGCTATCAACGGGCCTACTCACACAAGCTGTGGATCAAGACGTAACTACACGGTGCTGCTCACACAAGCTATCAAGTACCCATAACACATGCCTGTATACTCAGCCATCGGTAGGACGTTTAGGACCAGCACTCGGATCACATAATCACAATAACACCTAATGACATGTCATTCATATCATAATCTATTCCTAAGGTTCAATCAGGATTTCCAATGCCAAATCATCATTGAATCATTGTCGAACATGTCTGTAGTCTCGTATCCATAATTTATGCAATATCAAAGCATTTAAAATACATTTATAATGAAACTTATTACATATGAACTTACCTTAAATGTAAAAATGGTGAAATAGGTCAATTAGTCGAGTACTTTATTTTTCCCCCAATCTAGATCTGAATTTCACTTTTCTTGATCTATATGTAATCAAATTTAGCTTATTTAATTTCCTCTCCATTTAATTTAATCCAAAACACTCATAAAAGCACATTTACACTTTTGCCTCTAGTATTTCATAACTTTTACAATTTAGTCCTTATTTCATAAAATCACAAATTCATGCAATTTAATCCAACCCATGCTAGACAAATTTTCCTAGTGTACATATTAGCCAATATTTTTCATTTATTTTACATTTTAACCACAAAGTTTCACATTTCAAAATTTAATCCCTAATTTGCATTTTCATTAAAAATCACTTAACAAAACTTGTAAAACTATCATCAAACATTCATAATCCATCATTAAACATCAAAATACTCATGTATTCATCAATTGAAACATCTAAAATCTTTAAGAGTTTTGTAAAATAGTCCCTGGGCTAGCTAGAACTAGTTGCAACGATCTCAAAAACATAAAAATCATTAAAAGCGGGACAAAAATTGTACCTTAATGAGCTATTAAAGCTTGGCTGAATGAAGAAGATAAAAATTGTGTTTATTTTCCCTAGTTTCAATTGAAACATGAAGAAAAAAAGATGATATCCTATTTTATTTCTTTTAATTTTAACATTAAATTCTAAATTACTTAATTAACCTTATTATAAACCATTTGAAAACACTTAATGTATGTCCATAGAAGTCCAATAACATTAAAATGGTATATTCAATACATAAGGACATTTAATTTAAGGTTCCATAGCTATTAGATACCTTTAGCTATTAGAACTTCACTTTTGCACTTTATGCGATTTAGTCATTTTTATTAAATTGACTAATCAAACGATAAAATTTCTTATTAAAATTTTCACACAAACATATTATCATTCTATAGACCTTAATTTAATAATAAAATATATATTTCAACTTCAAATTTGTGGTCTTGAAACCACTGTTCCGTTTTGACTAAAAATGGGTTGTTACAATAATGGTTGAATAGATTAATGGTATGGTGAATTGGACATTTTATATTTGTTTTGGTATATTTTGATGCCTTAGTTAAGGGTGAAAATGGATTGTAAATTCATGACTGAAATGGATTAAGGAAATGGCTTGATTTTGGCCAATTTCTTGTACACGCGGCCTAAGACACGGGTGTAACAACCCATTTTTAGTAATGCCAAAAATAGTGGTTTCAAGGCCACCAAATGTAATTCCCCAAGTTTTTTTAAATGTGTTCCTGTAATTCATTGACACAATTGAGTATCTGCTTCAGTGGTTAACTGTTCTGGGTATGTGTGAGAGGTCCCAAGTTCAAGCCATGCCTTTGGCATATTTTAAAGTTTTTTTAAGGTAAGACTCACTCTTGTTCAGTAGGCTTTTAGTTGATTGTTTGTAAAACCATATCAGAGTGGGCCTGCTGGCCTGGTGGTTAAGTGTAATAGTTCGATTTATACCCTAGTCAAAACAGTGGTTTCGGGACCACGAATCGAGTCTAAATAATATTTTAATATTATTTTCTGTGTCGTTGATATGTGTCTAAGCATGTGGTAAATTTACGTAAGCAAATGTCTGTTCATGTGTTTAATTTGAGCAAAGGATTGATATGCATTAAAGGTGAAAGTTGTATGCTATTTGTTAAAGCACTTATATGTTGTGACTTTAAAATTATTTATATGGCAAATTAGCCATTACTATAGTTAGTGGATGGCACAAGTACAAAAATGGCCTTAATTCATGTGTTGTGTATGCATTATGTATAAGGATAATTTAATAAAAGAAATAATATTGATGTTATAATGAAAATAACATGAAAGTAAGCCATTATCATCCTTCACCTAGCCGAAAATCAAAGAAAGAAAAAGAAGAAAACCTTAAGCTAGGTTCGGCTATTTCAAGCAAATTTAGGTATGTTTTGGCTTTAAATTTTGAAGATTTTTATGTTTTTGAGATTGTTGCTTAGTCAACTATCAAGCCCATGTCTCAATTTGATGAATTGATGTTGTTCATGAAATATGCCATTGATGCTATGTTGAGCTTTGTGATGATTTATTGTGTTAAATGAAAGATCTGAGCTAGATGAACATACTTTGTTCTTGAATTTTTGATGAATTTAGCTAAATAGGGCTAAGTTCAGAAAATGGTAATTTGAAGGACTAAATTATAAATTTGATAGAAAATAGGGGCTTGTATGATATACATAAGCATTCAACAAAGCATGATGGGTGATGATTTTTGTGAATTTTATGTTTTAAGAAAATGGGACTAAATTGATAAATTATGCAAATGTAGAGTTAATTTGCAAATAGCCCTAAATATATGTGTATGGATTAAAATGAATGAATTAGTGAATAAAAGGGTTAATTCTGAATATGTTTAGTTTAAGAAACGAGGAAAACAAACTTAGATCGCGGGAAAACAATTATAGTATTCATAGATGACATATTGATTTATTCACATGATGAAAGCAAGCACGTTGGACATTTGAGAATTGTGTTGCAAACTCTGAGAGAAAAGCAATTGTATGCGAAATTCAGCAAATGTGAATTTTGGTTGCATGAAGTTAGTTTTTTGAGACATATTGTGTCATCTTCTAGGATTTGTGTTGATCTGAGCAAGATTTCTGCTATTCTGGATTGGAAACCTCCGAGAAATGTTTCCAAAATTCATAGTTTTCTAGGACTAGATGGTTACTACCACTGATTTGTAAAAGGATTTTCAGTGGTAGCTACTCCATTGACTAGATTACTTCAGAAAGATGTTAGATTTGAATGGTCTGATAAATGTTAGAACAGTTTTGATCAACTAAAAACTCTGTTAACAGAAGCTTTAGTGTTAGTACAACCAGAATCGGGCAAAGAATTTGTGATTTATAGTGATGCATCATTAAATGGTCTTAGATGTGTTTTGATGCAAGAATGCAAAGTTGTAGCTTATGCCTCGAGATAGTTGAAGCCTCATGAAAAGAACTATTTGATGCACGACCTTGAGTTAGCTGTGATTGCATTTGCACTTAAGATATGGAGTCATTACCTGTATGGTGAGAAATGTCACGTGTTTTCAGATCATAAAAGTTTGAAATATCTTATAACTCAGAAAGATTTGAACCTGTTTCAGAGAAGATGGCTCGAGTTGTTGAAAGATTACGAGCTTGTGATAGATTATCATCTAGGTAAAGCAAACGTTGTTGCAGATGCACTGAGTCGAAAATCATTGTTTGCACTACATGCTCTGAATGCCCAGTTAGATTTGACTGATGACAATTTAGTGATAGCTAAATTAAAAGTGAAATCGTTATTTATTCAACAGATATATGATGCTCAAAATCTGATAATGAATTACAAGCGAAATGAGCTCAGTGAAAATAATCTCTACGGGTTTGATTTGATAAAAGATTCAAAACAGAAAGTGAAATTGATCGATATTGTTTGAAAGTAGCATCTAATCGTCAGAAGTCTTATGCAGACTTGAAACGAAAAGATATAGAATTTGAGATCGACGGCAGAGTATTTCTGAAAGTGCCACCGTGGAAGAAAGTACTTCGATTCGAACATAAAGGCAAGTTAAGTCCTAGGTTCATTGGACTGTATGAGATCATTGAACGTGTTGGGCCTGTTGCATATAGATTATTTTGCCACCTGAGTTAGAAAAGATCCATAACGTATTTCATGTCCCAATGCTCCGTAGATATCGATCCCATCCATCACATGTGATTGCCCCACCTGAAATTGAAATATGATCTGATATGACATACGAAGAGGAATCGATCTGTATCTCAGCTCGTGAAGTGAAAGAGTTGAGAAACAAGAAAATTTTGTTAGTAAAAGTATTGTGGAATTGACACGAAATAGAAGAGGCTACGTGGGAGCCTGAGGACTCAATGAGACAACAATATCCAACTCTATTTAACGGTAAGATTTTCGGGGACGAAAATCCCTAATGGGGAGAACTGTAACAGTCCAGTTTATACCCTAGTCAAAACAATAGTTTTGGGACCACGAATCTAAGTCGAATAATATTTTAATATCATTTTCTGTGTCGTTGATATGTGTCTAAGCATGTGGTAAATTTTCGTAAGCAAATTTGTCTATTCGTGTGTTTAATTTGAGCAAAGGATTGATTTGCATTAAAGGTGAAAGTTTATGCTATTTGTTAAAGCACTTATATGTTGTGGCTTTGAAATTATGGAGGATTTATATGGCAAATTAGCCATTACTATAGTTAATGGATGGCACAAGTACAAAAATGGCCTTAATTCATGTGTTGTATATACATTATGTATAAGGCTAATTTAGTAAAAGAAATAATATTGATGTTATAATGAAAATAACATGAAAATAAGACATTATCATCCTTCACATAGCCAAAAATCAAAGAGAGAAAAAGAAGAAAACCTTAAGCTAGGTTCGGCTATTTCAAGCAAAATTTAGGCATGGTTTGGCTTTAAATTTTGATAATTTTTATGTTTTTGAGATTGTTTCTTAGTCTACTATCAAGCCCATGTCTCAATTTGATGAATTGATGCTGTTCACGAAATATGCCATTGATGTTATGTTGAGCTTTGTGATGATTTATGTGGTTAAATGAAAGATTTGAGCTAGATGAACATACTTTGTTCTTGATTTTTGATGAATTTAGCTAAATAGGGCTAAATTGAGAAAATGGTAATATGAATGACTAAATTGCAAATTTGATAGAAAATAGAGGCTTGTATGATATACATAAGCATTCGGCTAAGCATGATGGGTGATGATTTTTGTGAATTTAATGTTTTGAGAAAAAATGGACTAAATTGATAAATTATGCAAATGTGAGAGTTAATTTGCAAATAGCCCTAAATATATGTGTATGGATTGAAATGAATGAATTAGTGAATAAAAGGGTTAATTCTGAATATGTTTAGATCAAAAATCGAGGAAAATGGACTTAGATTGCGGGAAAGCGAAAGTAACCGAGTAGTTGTTTCCCTTTTGATAGATCGAATTCGAGGTAACTCACTATGCAAATAAACATACTTGTATGAAATTATGGTTGCTCATATGACTAATGTTGACAATGAATGCTTATGAGAGGTTATGCATATGAATTCTGAGATAAGTTCGATATAGTGACAATATCTGAGAAGTCTCGTACGAACCAAGGAATAGATAGGATTAGCTATGTCATGACATAGGTATCTGTTTTGTTTTATCATGTAAGACCACGTCAGGGATGTTGGCGTTGATTTGAGATTTCGTGTAAGACCACGTTTGGGATATTGGCATTCATACGAGCGTTATGAGTAAGACCACGTCTGGGACGTTGGCATCAATATGAGCTTTACGTGTAAGACCATGTCTGGGACATTGTCATCGTATTGATTTGTATAAGATCCTGTCTAGGACAGTTGCATCGATATTCGAGTGCATGTAAGACTTTGTCTGGGATGTTGGCATTGTACGACTATTCCGATGTTTCTGAGCATCCCACTAGATTCCTAAAGGTTCAACGGGCAAGTCTGTGATATGAATTGTAAATCTGAGCTATGATCAAATAAGTGAATGAATATTCATTTCAGGTACGTTGAATGTACATTAAGTGTTTATAAAAGGTAAGTACTATATGACTTTGATTTGAAGAAAGTTATGATTGAGTATGAGAAGGTGAATGAGATGCAAGAATGATTATGAAAGAGCTATGTACACATATTATTATTGAATTGTGAATATGGCAAATGTGGTCACAATTATATGAAACAAAGTACATTTGTGATAGTATGCTAAGTGTTTGGGATGTGCCAATATATCTACTTGCATAATATGCATTCTATGCTAAGTTTGTTTGTATATTGACTTACTAAACTTTTGAAAAGATTACTCTGTGTGTCCATTTTCTCTGTTTTATAGGTCGTCAAAGCTACTGAAGGCTTGGGACCGTCAAGGATCGTCATCACACTACTAAACTCTTTTTGGTACTCTTTGAAAATGTATATAGCTAGATATGGCATGTATAGGCTAGATATGTGTATAAGTTTGTTTTATGAATATAGCCATGTTGTCTGGCTAGTTACGAGTTGATAATTTGCTTAAATGTTTGTGATATATGATGTATATCTTAGTATGGTTGAAGCACTTGGAAATGGTCAAGTTTTAAGTAAGCAAATGAATGAATTATGCTTTTGATGGGATGAGTTTTAGTCTTGAAATTTGTCATAGTTGAAATTGGTATTGAATGCATGATTTGATTGGTTATTTTGGTATGTTTTTGGTTGTCATATATGCATGAAATGGAATGGTAAATGTTGCTTGTAGGTATGACCTAAGTGGGTGGCATTTTGGTCTTACAAATGACCTATAATGTCCATAGCACATGAGCGTGCCTAGTGACCGTGGGGTAAAGTCATTAGCTAGCTTAAGAGCATGCGACCATGGCACACGGCGTGCCTAGAAGCCGTGTGAGAAAGTCAGTATATGGCCTAGTAGTACACGGCCTTAGCACACGGGGGTGCTAGATAGCCTTATTGATTTTGGCAGGATCGACCACGGTTAGGGTACATGGGCGTGCTTGGTGGCCATGGTGTGAAGTCAGGTTCGACCACGGGGAGGACACACGGGTGTGTCTAGCAATCGTGGAGGGCACACGGTTTTCTCCTACGGGCATGTATTCCCTATATTTTATAAGAGTTTTTAAGTTTTCGAGAACTTCTGTATATGTTTTGTTTTAGTCCGAACCCATGTTATAAGCATGTTTGAGGTCTCGTTGACCTATTTAATGGACAGTTTGTGTATGATTGATGAATGAAATGTATGAAATGTTATGAAAGTTTTTGATCTGTCCGGTAACACCTTTAACCCTAGTCCGACTATGGATACGGGTTAGGGGTGTTACATTAAGTGGAGTGTTAGTCTGCTATAGCTCTTGTGTTTGAATCCCTGCGAGAAAGGATGTTATTTTTGGTTCGGTTAACTGGAAGAGTTTAGTTAAATAGGAATTCTAAGTAGTGGGAATAGTGGGAGATAATTAAGGGATTTAAGGGGTTATCAAATAGATTTTATTTTTATTTCCTTTTTCAAAATTTTCCCCAAAATTCTGACGTCCCATTCCATCTTTTCTCTCTCTACTGATTTTCATTCCCCAAAACCTTTCTGGCGTTTCTTCATGTTTTCTTCCTTAGACTACATTTAATTTCTATTTCTTTCACTGTTGCTGTTGTGATTTTGACCGATTATCATTTTCAAGTTAGGATTCTTCAAATCGTTTTGGCAAGTGGCGTTCTTTTTCTGTGACTTGTGGTTTTATTTAGATGTTGATTAGGGTTAACCTTTGTTTTGGGTAGCAGCGAGTCGAGAAGATCATGGTCCTACTGCTGTGGGGTTGTAAATTATCTTTCGGAGTGCAAGAGTAAGTAGTAAGTGCTTGTTTTAAGTTATGAATGGTTTTGGGTTATCATTTTAATTGTGCATTGAGGTTGAAATTGAGTGTTGAACTATCAATTTTTAGGTTCTGGAGGTTTAGGAGAGCTTACGCGTCAAAAGCGATACAAGTGTGTACCCGAAAACACATAAAATGAGAATCAGACAAAGCTGAAAATGATTTTTTTCGATGCCACACGGCCTTGTGGTAGGCCGTGTGCAAGGTTATGAGCCACAAAACGGTCGTGTGATCGACGAGCCAGGTCGAGCGCAAGTGGCACAACCGTGTGATGGTCGAGCAAGGCCGTGTGTGACACACTGGCTTGACCTATTGGGCCGTGTGGGCCACACAGGCGTGTGGGCCTACACGGGTGAACGACACGGGTGTGTGGAATTCTGGGCTAGGCTGTGTGATCCACACGGCCAAGGCCAATTTGGGCCGTTTGAGCCACAAGGCGTGTGAGCCCATTTTTTTGAAATGAGCTATAAGGTTGCATGGGTCGCCCAAGTCAACTGTGGACCTACTGCAGGGTCGATAAGTGTTACTTAGACCTCTATTTATGTGATCTGATTATATGGTGTCTGACTTAGCATGATATCTGTACTGAACTGAATGTATGATCGATTATTTTCATGTTGCATGTCATATTTGGTATGTTGTATTGCATCGGGAAGGTTGATGATACTTCGAAGGAAGTGTCTAAAAGGCTTTAAGCCTATTATCTGGTAGCTCAGTTGCATTATTCTGTTTATGCATCGCATTTCGGTACAATATGGTGTGTAAGGATGGGTGGGTTGATTATATCCTCACATGGTGTATAGGGCTGGACGGAGATGGTGTGTAGAGGCTGGTGGGTATGATTTTGATATTCTGATATGCATTCTGTATCTAATTGGACTGAGGCCTTAATATATTTCTGACTCTGTATCTAATTGGTCTAAGGCCCTATTATATATATCTGATTTTGCATCCGGATGGGCTAAGGCCCAGACTGTTTCTATAATGGGCTCTAGCCTACTATGTGAATTCTGATTTCTAGTGATTACTCTGTACGTTTGATATCTATGGAGATTACACACTGAGTTGTAAAACTCACTCTTTTCTATTTAATTTGTCCAGGTAATCCCCAGCACTAGGTGGATCAGTGTAGCGGAGGACTCGACAGTGGCCACACACAAAACTATTGAAATGTTTCCGCTGGTTTTCTATTTTGATTTTTAGTTCATGATTTTGGTTGTAACTTTTGGCATGCTAGACTTTTTGGTTTTAAATTTGGGAATTTAACTATTTTATAATTTATGGATATTTAAATTGAAAACTCAACAAAACTTGATTTTTCACTAAAAATGAAAGATTTTCAGAATCAGAAGATACTTTTCTAAAATAAGATATTTTCCAAAGCTTTGACTAAATAGAAGTTAATAACTGGAACGGTTTTACTTGACAACTTGTTTTTGTAAACCACTTTCCATGTGACGTCGCTAGATTCAGCCATAACGTCTAGGCCGAGTTTGGGGTGTTACATTTAGTGGTATCAGAGCTAGGTTACAAAACTCGGCTATGGATTGGGTTTTAAATATTGGTTTTAAAGAAACAATTTTTAAGTGATTTGAAATATTTTTGGACAGGGCATGTGGTACACCGAGTCTCCGGCGCGCGATCCTGTAAGTGTTCTGAAATTCTGTTTAGATTTTTTTAAAAATACTACTAGCATGCTTGAAACAGCTAATAGGTAGTATACTGTACTGAAAACACTCTAGGTAGTGTAAACTGAAAAATATAGTAAGATTGAGACTCGCGATAACAAACTCTGAACTTCTGATACTGTTTTACATAAAATATCTATTAATAAATATCAAAACTGTAACTAATGCATAAATTTATTAATACAAATAAACTCTAAATTTACGATGAGCGTACGAGGTATCCGCGGACAAGGTACTAGAGACCGTGGTAGAGGCTGTAGAGGGGCTCAAGCTGGGTCCTCATCATCTAGAAATCTACCTAATCTAGATACGAGCGAGACGCTGGTCTTACATGCTATGGAGACTGGGTCTCATGATCATGCGGCTGGGGACGACACACTGTCCCAAGTCATGTTATAGATTCTAGAGACGGTTGCTGTGCATAACACTAGGTCAAGGGTGAGGGTCAGTTACGGAACGACTCCAATCTAATGGAGTTGAGTTATTTAGAGGCATCACTGGAGTTGCCCCTAATGTGGATGAATATTGGATGGAGGCCACGGAGAGAATTATGGACGACTTGGACTTTAACGCCATGCAGAAGCTTAAGGGAGCTATTTCTTTGCTTTGTGATGAAGCTTACCAATGGTGGCTTACGGTTAAGGAGGGCACTCAGCCCAACCAATTGAATTGGGATTACTTTAAGATGACTTTCTAGAGTAAGTATGTGGGAGCCAGTTACATTGACGCTAGGAGACGTGAGTTCCTTAATCTCACCCAAGGAGACCGTACAGTGGTCGAGTATGAGGCCGAGTATCTGAGATTAAACCGATATGTGCGTGGCATGGTGGCGACCAAATATGAAAGATGTGTCCACTTCGAGGATGGCCTCAGGGACAATTTGTGAGTTCTGATAGCTTCACAGAGGGAGCGTGAGTTTACTATACTGGTTGAGCACGCGAAGATCGCGGAGGAAGTTAAGCATCGCTGAGTGCCAAAACTAAGAGAGAGGAAAGAATAAGAGGGATTTAGAGCCCTCGAGTTCTATGATGAGGCCTAAGAAAAAGGCCAGATCTGATGGGCCAGTGAGAGTTGGGCCTCCTATTACACCTACTGGCCTTTTACCGTGTGGACCTGTGGTAGACACCATCCGGACGAGTGTTGGAGGACGATTGGGGCATGTTTGAGATGTGGGTCGACTGAGCACCATGCTCGAGATTGTCCATTGAGAACTGATCAGATGCAAGCTCCAGTTACTTAGTGCTACGCAGCCATCGAGAGTAGTCCAACAGCCACCTAGGGGCTGAGGTTAGGCCAGGGGTGGTAACGGTAGGGCCGAGGATAGAGATCAAGGCGGAGGTCTAGATCGACCGATGCGAGGCAACTGCCTTTGGTTTATCTTGCCCGTTGTCCGAGGATCGAGATACTCTGGACTTCATCACAAGTACATTTTAATTTACAATGTACCTTATTTGGCATTTATAAACATAAGCTCTACACACTCTTACGTAGCTAGTACTGTTTCTGAAACCTTGGGGATTTTGGTTGAGAGTACTTCTAGTGAGGTAACTATTGTGAGTCCATTAGGGCAGTCTGTCAGAGTGAGTAAATTGTTTAGAGACGTCCCATTAGAGGTTTATGGGATAGTATTTCTGGCTGATCTGAGAGCTTTTATTTGGGATGTTCGATTTGATTCTAGGAATGGACTGGCTGGTTGAACACAGGGTAGTTTGGATTGTGGGACAAAAAGGGTTGTTTTGAGGGCCGAGAAGGACAGCAAGGTAGTTGTGATTGGGGAATGAAGAGGCTATTTGACTAATGTGATTTCTGTGTTGGTGGCACAAAAGTTAGTGAGGAAAGGGTGTGAGGCATTCTTGGGCACATCAGTATTTCTAACTCTAGAGACTCTTCGGTTAAGGACATCAAAATCGTGAGGGACTTTTCGAATGTTTTTCCTGAGGAACTATCGGTCTGCCTTTGAGTCGAGAAGTAGAATTTGGATTGAGCTCATTTTGGGTGCAGCTTTGGTATCTATCGCGCCCTACCAAATGGCACCAAAGGAGATTACAGAGCTTAAGGCTCAAATTCAAGAACTGTTAGATCATGGGTTCATCCATCCAAGTGTGTCTCCATAGGGATCACCGGTTCTGTTTGTTAAAAAAAGGATGGGGCAATGCGGATGTGCATCGATTATCGACAGTTAAACAAATTGACAATCAAGAATAAGTACCCATTTCTGAGGATAGACGATCTATTCAACCAGTTCAGAATGGCTTCTGTGTTCTCCAAGATTGATCTACATTCAAGATATCATCAATTGAGAGTTAAGGAGGCTGATGTGCATAAGACGACATTTAGGACTCGTTATGGACATTACGAGTTCCTGGTTATGCCTTTTGGGTTGACCAATACACCAGTGGCATTTATGGATTTGATGAACTTTGTGTTCCAGGCTTTTCTGGACCAGCTTATGGGGGTATTCATCGACGATATCCTAATGCATTCTAAGACTGAAGACGAGCACAATGAGCATCTCAGAGTGGTACTATAGACTCTTCGTGAGAAGCAGTTGTATGCGAAGTTCAGTAAGTGTGAGTTCTGGCTCCGGGAAGTAACCTTTTTGGGACATGTGGTTTCTGCAGAAGGGATTCGTGTTGATCCTTGTAAGATTGAGGTTGTGTTGGGTTAAAAAAAAGCTAAGGAATGTGCTCGAAATCTGTAGCTTTTTAGGGCTGGCGGATTATTATTGACTCTTTGTAGAAAGGTTCTCCTTGATCGCAGCACAATTAACCAAGCTTCTACGCAAGAGAGTTACCTTTGTCTGGACTAATAAGCAACAAGTGAACTTCGAGAAGCTCAAATCTATTTTGACTCAGGCTTCGATTCTGATACAACCTTGAAACCGGAAGGATTTCATCGTATACAGTGATGTGTCACATGTGGTTTTGGGTTACATACTGATGCAGGATAGTAAGGTTGTAGCTTATGTGTCACATCAACTTAAGACGCTGAGGTAAGCTATCCTACTCACAATCTGGAACTTGATTTTGTAGTCTTCGCTTTAAAGATTTGGAGGCATTACCTGTACAGTAAAAAGTGTCCTATCTACACTGATCATAAAAGCCTCAAATATCTCTTTGCTTAAAAGGAGTTAAACCTTAGGCAACATAGATGGGTTGAATTGTTTAAGGATTATGACTACACCATCGAGTACCATCCTGGTAAGGCCAATATGGTGGCAGATGCTTTGAGCCATAGGGCTATGACCGATCTAAGAGCGATGTTTGCTCGACTCAGTTTATTCGACGATGGGAGTCTGTTAGTAGAACTCCAGGTTAAGCCTACACGGATTGATTAGATTAGAGGTCAACAGATGGGGGATGTCTTTTGAGTTACGTTTCTGCCAGGTGGAGACCGATGATGCTACTGATTTTAGGATTAACAGTGATGGGGTACTTTATTTTCGTGACCATATTTGTGTACCGAGTGATGAGGAGTTGCGTTAGTCGATTCTGAGGGAGGCACATAGTAGTCCCTATACTACGCATCCCAGTGGGAACAAGATGTACCAAGATCTCCAAGAGTTGTACTGGTGGCCAGGGTTGAAGCGTGAGGTTACTGACTTCGTTGTTTGTTGTTTGACTTGTTAGCAGGTTAAGGCTGAGCATCAGTTGCCTTCGGGGTTGCTGCAGCCGATAAAGATACCAATGTGGAAATGGGAACAAGTAATGATGGACTTCTTTAGTGGGTTGCCTTTAACACCAACTAAGAAGGATTCTATCTGGGTCATCATGGATTGATTGACCAAGTCTGCTCACTTCATTCCGTCAGGACAGACTTTTCTCTCTAGAAATTGGCTAAACTATATATATCTGAAATAGTGAGACTGCATGAGGTTCCTATCTCAATCATCTCTGATAGGGATCCTCGCTTCATGTTTTGGTTCGGGAAGAATTGCATGAGGCTCTGGGTTCAAGGTTGGACTTCAGTACTGCTTTCCATCCTTAGACAGATGGTCAGTCAGAGAGGGTGATTCAAGTACTGGAGGATATGTTGAGGAGTTGTGTTATAGATTTTTGTGGTAGTTGGAAGGAGTATTTTTGTTGGCAGAGTTCACCTACAGCAATAGCTATTAGTCTAGCATTCAGATGGCACCTTACGAGGCCCTTTATGGTCATAAGTGTCGCACTCCCTTATGTTGGACTGAGTTGGGTGAGTGGCGTATTCTAGGTCCAGAATTGGTTTTGAAATTGAAGATAAGGTCCGATTGATTTAGGCTCAATTGAAAGCGGCATCTGATAGGAAGAAGTCCTATGCTGATCTGAAGAGAAAGGATATTGAGTATTCTGTGGGGGATTTAGTTTTTCTCAACGTCTAGCTATGGAAGGTCTTGAGGTTCGATCGCAAGGGTAAGCTGAACCCTTAATTTATTGGGCCGTACCGTATTCTGAAATAAGTGGGGCCAGTCACATATCAGTTGGGACTTCCGCCAGAGTTAGACCACATTCATGATGTGTTCCATGTCTCAATGTTGAGATGCTTCCGCTATGATCCCACGCATGTTGTTCCTATTGAGGACATTGAGGTTAGACCAGATCTGTCATTTGAGGAGGAGTCGGTCCAGATTCTGGATCGCGACATTAAGGTTCTATGAAAGAAATTTATCCCCTTAGTAAAAGTGTTGTAGTAGAATCATAGCACTAAGGAGGCCACTTGGGAGCTAGAGGATTCGATGCGTCAGTAGTATCCTCACCTTTTCTGATTAGGTAAAATTTCAAGGATGAAATTTTTTTAGGAGGTAGATTTGTAATGCCCCAAGTTTTTTTAAAAATGTGTTCCTATAATTCATTGACACAATTGAGTATTTACTTTAGTGGTTAACTATTCTGGACATGTGTGAGAGGTCCCAAGTTCAAGCCATGCCATTAGCAAATTTTGAAAATTTTCTAAGGTAAGCCTCACTTTTGTTTAGTAGGCTTTTAGTTGATTGTTTGTAAAACCATATCAGAATGGGTCTGATGGTCTGGTGGTTAAGTAGAGTGTTAGTCTGCTATAGGTTTGTGTTCAAATCCCTGCACGAGCAAGGATGTTATTTTTGGATTGGTTGACTAAAAGAGGTTCGGTCAAATAGGAATTCTGAGTAGTGGAATTGGTGGGAGATAATTAAGGGATTTAAGGGGTTATCAAATGGATTTTATTTTTATTTCTTTTCAAATTTTTCCTAAAATTCTGATGCCCCATTCCATCTTATCTCTCTCTATCGATTTTTGTTCCCCAAAACCTTGCTGGTGTTTCTTCATCTTTTCTTACATAGTCTACATTCAATTTCCATTCTCTTTCACTGTTGCTATCGTGATTTTGACCGATTATCGTTTTCACGTTAGGATTCTTCAAATCATTTTGATAAGTGGGGTTCTTTTACTACGACTTGTGGTTTTGTTCAGATGTTGATTGGGGTTAACCTTTATTTTGGGCAGCAGCGAGTCGAGAAGATCATGGTCCTACTACTGTGGGGTTGTAGATTGTCTTTCGGAGTGCAAGAGTAAGTAATAAGTACTTGTTTTAAGTTATGGATGGTTTTGGGTTATCGGTTTAATCATGGATTAAGGTTGAAATTGAGTGTTAAACTGTCATTTTTTAGGTTCTAGAGGCTTAGGAGAGCTTACGCGTCAAAAGCGATATAGGTGTGTACCTAAAAACACAAAAAATGAGAGTCGGTAAAAGCTGAAAAATGATTTTGTCAATGCCACAAGGTCGTGTGCAAGGCTGTGAGCCACAACACGGCCGTGTGATCGATGAGCCAGGCCATGCGCAAGTGGCACGACTGTGTGTGACACACGGGCTCGACCTATTGGGCCGTGTTGGCCTACATGGGTGAACTACACAAGCGTGTGAAATTTTGGTCTAGGCCGTGTGATCCATACGGCCAAGGCTAATTTGGGCTGTGTGGGCCACACGGGCTTGTGGGCCCATACGGATAGGACATATTAGCGTGTGAGTCCATTTTTTCTGAAATGATCTGTAAGGTTGCACGGGTCGTCCAAGTCAACTGTGGACCTATTGTAGAGTTGGTAAGCATTACTTAGACCCTATTTATGTGATCTGATTATATGGTGTCTAACTGAGCATGATATTTGTACTGAACTGAATGTATGATCGATTATTTTCATGTTGCATGTCATATTTGGTATGTTGCATTGCATCGGGGAAGGTTGATGATATTTCGGAAGAAATGTCTGAAAGGCTTTATGCTTGTTATCTAGTAGCTCAATTTGCATTATTACATTTATATGTCACATTTGATGCTGAAGACGGTGTGTAGGGATTGGTGGGTTGATTATATCCCTACATGGTGTGTAGGGCTGGATGGAGATGGTGTGTAGAGGTGGTGGGTAGGATTTTGATATTCTGATCTGCATTCTTGTAACAGCCCGATTTAGGGATTAGTCGGGATAGTGGTGTGAGGCCACGAACCCGAGGTGAAATTATGAGTTTTTCTAGGTTTATGCCATGTTTGCATGCTATTATGAAAGTTTTGTAAAGCAATTTTATTAAGTTGAGGTCAATTGGTCCAAAAAGGACTAAGTTGCAAAAGTTGCAATATATGAGTTTCTAGAAGCTTTTAGCATGAAATAGCTTTAAAATAATAATTATGAGCCCTTAAATAGAAAATTGCCCAAAAATATAATTTTGGACAAAATTGGCCTTAAGATGGTTAAATAGAAATTTTTAAGAGGAAGGGCATTTTGGTCATTTGGCCTAATTAGTGTTTTAAGTGGGAAAAAGATGAGAAAAATCCACTCATCTTCTTCCTTGGGCTGTCAAAAATTTGGAGACACCATAGCTAGGGTTCTTCATTTTTTTTCAAGCTCATAGTAAGTTCATCTTAGCCTCGTTTTTAATATTCTTCGTATTTTTGAAGTTCCCATATTATGAATTAGCTAATTTTAGCTATAAAATGAGCTAAGATGCATGTTCAAAAATCTACCCTTGACTGAAATGCATGTTAAATGATGTTTTATGGAAGTTTAAGAGAGTTTGATGTTAGTTAAACATCCTTTCCTTAATGAATTTCATGAAAAAAAAGTAGTAGGGACCATTTTGTAACAGTTATAAAATTGGTCATACCTACTAGAAATAGTGAGAATTGATGATTGTTATAGAAGAGAAAATGATTCATTTGAGCATGAAGTTTAAGAAAGTTGCATGAAAATCATTTTACGAGTATTGGGGCAAAAGTGCAAATGTTAGAAAGTATAGGGGCAAAATAGTAATTTTACCAAAGTATGAGTTATGAGTCAATTTAGTCAATATGGTTTTTAAATGACCTATTTATGATTATAGATCAAGAAAAATGAAGCCCGGATCGAAATTGAGGCAAGAACAAAGTCGAGGACTAAATTACACATCTACATATATTTTGTATATTGAGGTAAGTTTGTATGATTTCTAAGCTTTATGATTATTATCATTAAATTGCTTAAAATAATGTACAATAATTGTATGAAATGATCATGTTATGTTCAAGCAAGAAATCATGATGATAAGTACGAGCAAGTCCCGATGGGAGCTGAATTTCTCAGGATACTCGATCTATCGAGCAAGTTATCATGTAAGTCCAAGGCAAGCTTGGCATTGATCAAGATATCATATAAGTCCAAGGCAAGCTTGGCATTGATCAAGTTAGCAAGCAAGTTATCATGTAAGTCCAAGGCAAGCTTGGCATTGATCAAGTTAGCAAGCAAGTTATATCATGTAAGTCCAAGGCAAGCTTGGCATTGATCAAGTTAACAATCAAGTTATCATGTAAGTCCAAGGCAAGCTTGGCATTGATCAAGTTAGCAAGCACGTTATCATGTAAGTCCAAGGCAAGCTTTGCATTGATCAAATTAGCAAGCAAGTTATCATGTAAGTCCAAGGCAAGCTTGGCATTGATCATGTTAACAAGCAGGTTATCATGTAAGTCCAAGGACTCAAGCTTGGCATTGAGTATGTTATAAAGAGCAAGACTTCATATAAGTCCATGTCAAGACATTGCCGTGAAACCAAGATGAGATAACCCATGTAAGACCATGTCTAGGTTATGGCTTTGGCATCATATTATGTGGGAAGAGATTTAGTATCCTCGGTTATTCACAGAAATTCATCGGGCAAATGAGTAAGCTAAAAGAAGATAGCAAGAAAGCTAAGAAAGTAAAGTTAGTATCAAGATAAAGTTAGATGAAGTTGAGTATTATTCATGTTGTGAATTAGAAAGTAGATATCATGTTTATTATTATTATAGTATACTGATCAATGTGATCAAGTGATACTGGTATCATGGTTACCTTACAAGTATGATAATAGCAAGTGTCATGAGACATGTAAGAATTTATATGAGTAAGTAAGCTCTTTAGCTGAAATTCATGATACCATTGTTTGTGTGAGATGGTTTATATTAAGCAATGATGATGCTATGAGTTGTTACATGCAAACTTACTAAGCTAAATGCTTACTTTATGATTCTTTCTTTCTATGCAGCCCCGCCAATCTAACTCGTGGATCATTAAAGTCGGAGCTCATGGCACAATATCAACTCTTATTTTGGTATAGCCAAGTTACTTTACTAAGTATGGCATGTATAGGAAACATTCATTTTGTGGACATGTTTTAAGAAGGGCCTTTGTAAAGGCTATCAAGTTTATTATTCTTTTGTATATGGCTAAGTAATTGGCCAAATTTGACTAAGCATGTATGTTTGTTGAGATCAATGAAGCATGTAGTATTATTCATAAAACTGGGTTGTTATTGCATCGTTGAATTGTGTATGGATATGATCTTTATTTCATGGTGGCTAACGGCTTGGTAAATAGCCTGTAAGTGCCCACACGGTTGGACACACGGGCGTGTGTCAAGACCGTGTTAACCCTACACCTTAGTATTATTAATTATAAGAGGCCACGGGCAAATCCCACGGCCATGTGTGTGTGTTGTGTAAGACACACGGTTTGGACATGGGCGTGTTCCCAGACCATGTTGATTTAGTCAGTATATCAAGGATTAGCACACAGTATAAGCCCACGGGCGTTTATGGCCGTGTGAAATTTGTCAGTAACCTTCCACGGTTGGTAGACACGGGCGTGTCTAAGCCGTGTGGAAATAGTCAGTAGCCTTACATGGTTTGAGGGCATGGGTGTGCTTAAGGGTTCACGGGCGTGTTCCAAGTCACATGGGCGTGTGAACCCTACTTCAAAAATGAATTACTTAATGTTAATCCCAAAAGTTTTCTAACATGAGTTAAAGCCTCGTAGGCCCTTATTATATGTGCTGACTAAGAAAGTGAAGTTTTTAAGTTGGAACAAAATTTCATTGCCTAAAAGTACATGTTTTAGTGAGTTCAAGCATAGTAATGTCTCGTATCTAGACCCAATATCGGTCTTGGGTGTAGGGTGTTACATTTAGTGGTATCAGAGCTACGATTTAGTCGATTCTAGGACTAACCTAGCACGAGCATGAGTCTAGCTATACATGCCATACGTAAGAATGTTTTTATAATGATAGTGTGACGACTCCTGACGACTTAAATTATGTTTATACATATAGTAAATGGATCCCGAAAGAGCTGAGGCGGATGATGTAGAAAGTAACACACCAGCTCTCGCAAAAGGGATGATGCCGTATGAGAATGAGAATAGACCCATTATGGTGAGTCAAGAAGGAGGAGGAGAAAAGGCTAGAGAAGCCTTCCTCCATATGATGGATGCCTGGTACACGGAGTTCGTTCAAGCAAACCCGAATGCACAACCCCCTCCACCCCCGCCTGTTCCACAACCTACTCCAGTAGCCCCTTAAGAAATAGAGGTGGTAAGAGGAGGTAAACCTCTAATCGATAGAATCAGGAAGCATGGGGCAGAAGAATTTTGAGCTAGAAAAGATGATCCAGAAAGAGTTGAGTTCTGGTTAGAAAATACCATCGGAGTATTTAACGAACTGTCCTGCACTCCTAACGAATGCATGAAGTGTGTAGTCTCTCTCTTAAGAGATTACGCTTATCAATGGTGGAACACCCTTGTGTCGGTGGTACCAAGGAAAGGATCTCATGGAATTCTTCCAAGAAGAGTTTAAGAAAAAGTATAGCAGTTAGAGGTTTGTAGACCAGAAGAGGAAAGAATTTCTAGGAAGTGAAGCAAGGCAAGATGTCGATGTCGATGATGAGCGAGAGTTTATGCGACTCGGCAAATGCGCTCACGAATGTGTGTCCACCGAGGCCATTATGAGTAAAAGGTTTGAAGATGGTTTAAGCGAGGACATTAAGCTGGTTGTTCTTTGTCCTCGAATTAAAAAATTCATTGTGCTAGTGGAAAGGGCTTGCAAAGTAGAAGAACTAGTAAAGAGAAGAAAAAATTTGAAATGGAGTCTCGCGATTATAGAAAGAGACGATTGGAACAAGTCGTTCCAATCGTCATCCAAGAAGTCAAGAGATTTTTCTACTCGAATAGCTACTTCCACTGGATTTTCAAGAAAAGAAAATAGTAAGCAGTATTTGGAAAATAAAGCATAGACGACTTTAGTTGCAAGTGTTGGGAATTTTAGACCTGACAGACTAGAATCTCCACAATATGGCAGACGACATTTGGGAGAATGCCGAGCACATGAAAATGCATGTTTTAGATGTGGTTCCCAAGACCATTTCATAAAGGATTGTCTATAGATGACTAAAGAAGAGAGAACTCAAAACCCGAGATCCAGGAGTATGGTCGGAGGAGACCGCAGAGGAACCGGGAAGAGGGCAAGTGGAAGAGGTAACCCAGAAAGTAGGTCGTGAGACCGAGGGTAGAATGCTCTGAAGGACTTATGCCATACGCACTTTTCATGAAGGCATCTTCCCCGATGTTATTACGGGTACCTTTTCTCTTTATAATACCAAAGTTATTGCTTTAATAGATCCCGGCTCCACACACTCTTACATTTGCATGAAACTATTACCCGGTTTGGGTATGCCTATAGATACCACAGAATTTGTGATTAAGGTGTCTAATCCTTTAGGTAATAGTATGTTAGTTGATAAAGTTTGTTAAGATTGTCCATTAATGATTAGAGGTCATTGCTTTAAAGCAAATCTTATGTTGTTACCATTTGATGAATTCGACCTCATTCTTGGTATGGATTGGTTGACTACTCATAATGTAATTGTAAATTGTGGAAAGAAATACATTGAGATGCGATGTGAGAATGGGGATACTCTTCATGTAGAATCAGATGAGCAAGGTAGATCATCGGTAATAATTTCTCATATGATGGCGCAGAGATATCTAAGAAAAGGGTATGAGGCATTTTGGCCTTTGTATTGAATGATAAAGAGACAGAGCTAAAGATTGAATCAGTGTCGATAGTATGTGAGTGTGTGGATGTTTCTCCTGAGGAATTACCAGGATTACCACCAGTTAGAGAAGTTGAGTTCAGCATTGAGCTAACTCCAAGGTACTGTACCAATATCCATTACTCCTTATAGAATGGCTCCAATAGAGTTGAAAGAGATGAAGTTACAGTTGCAAGAGTTGACAGACAAAGGCTTTGTAAGATCAAGTTGTTCACCATGGGGCACTCCGGTTTTGTTTGTGAAAAAGAAAGATGGCACCATGAGATTATGCATTGATTATTGTCAGCTTAATAAAGTGACAGTAAAGAACAAGTATCCATTACCTAGGATTGACGATTTGTTTGATCAATTGAGAGGAGCGACTGTATTCTCCAAAATAGAATTGAAATCAGGGTACTACCAGTTGAAAGTGAAGGATTTAGATTTATCCAAGACTGCCTTTCGAACAAGATATGGGCATTATGAATTTTTAGTCATGCCCTTTGGGCTGACCAATGCTCCTGTGGTATTCTTGGACTTAATAAACCGTATTTTCAGACCATACCTTGACAAGTTTGTAGTCGTTTTTATTGATGACATACTGATTTATTCCCGAGATGAGAATGAACATGCTGATCATCTACGGATAGTTTTACAGACTCTTCGAGAAAATTAGTTGTATTCCAAATTCAGTAAAAGTGAGTTTTGGCTCAAGGAAGTGGGACTCCTGGGACATATTGTCTCGAGAAATGGAGTCCGAGTATATCTAAGTAAGATTTCAGCTATAATAGACTGGAAACCACTGAAGAACATCACAGAGATTAGAAGTTTTCTGGGCCTAGTCGGCTACTACAGACGATTCATTAAGGGGTTTTCTATGATTGCAACCTCGATGACTAAATTGTTACAGAAGAATGTGAAGTTTAAGTGGTTTAAAAATGCCAACAAAGTTTTTTAGAAGTTGAAAGCAATCTTGTGAAGCTCAATTTTAGTACAACTTAGAGGTGAAAAGAATTCATAATTTATAGCGATGTATCCTTAAATGGATTGGGTTGTGTACTCATGCAAGAAGGCAAGGTAATTGCTTATGCCTCCAGATAGTTGAAGCCTCATAAGAAAAATTATCCGACGCATGATCTTGAATTGGCTGCCATAGTCTTCGCTTTGAAGATTTGGAGACACCATTTATATGGTGAACGATCAGATTTTTCCCGATCATAAAAGTTTGAAATACTTGATGACGCTGAAAGAGTTGAACTTAAGACAACAAAGATGGTTAGAGTTGATAAAGGACTATGAGTTGGTCATTGATTACCATCCTAGAAAGGCGAATGTGGTTGTCGATGCTTTAAGCAGAAAATCCCTATTTGCCTTGAGAGTATTGAATTCAAAAATATGTTTTTCCGATGATGGTTCTATTTTAGCTGAGTTGAGAGCTAGACCAATGTTCCTTCAAGAGATCTTTGAAGCTCAGAAAGAAGATAGTGAGTTGCAAGTCAAGAGAGCTCAATGCGAGTCAGATGTTGAATCGACTTTCAGATTAATTCTGATGGATACTTGATGTTAAGAGATAGAGTTTGTGTTCCGAGAAAAGAGGAGTCTATTCAGAAAATTTTGCATGAGGCACATAACGGATGTTTATCTATACATCTGGGTAGCACCAAGATGTATAATGATCTAAAGCAACAGTATTGTTGGCCAAATGTAACATCCTGAATTAATGGGCCTATGCATTTAATGTGTGGTTATGTGTGATGTGTTAATTAGATTATTAGAGGTCCAGATTGGGCTCAGGATAGGGCCGAGGCCTTGGTTAAATTTTCTGTTTGGACACTATAGGGTTTAAAAGATGGTATCTGTGGTTTAAATTACAAAATAGGCTTGTGGCCCAGTGGCAAGGGGCGCTGCAAAGGAGCTATAAGGTGGCGTCATTAGCATGTGAAGAGGCCCAAGTTATGGGCGCTTGGAGCCTATGTATTTGGGTCATTTTCAATACTTAAAGGAGGACTAAGTGGGACGGCAATAAGGCTTAAAATTTAGAGGGATTAAATGACTTGGATAATGTGGATAATGTGCTGATAAAGGAAGGAAGAGGTGGTGTTATTTAGGCCTCTTTTGGAGGTGTGAATGGATAAAGATAAGGGAGAAAGAATAGGAGTTATCTATTGAATAGCCAGTGGTGGCCGAATTTCCATCTCTTGGAGGGGGAAGAAATCGGTTTCAGTATGCTAGAGGGGTGCCAAAATTTCCCTTGATTAATAGCTTAGTTTGACATTTTAAAAAGGGGCATTTTCGGGTTTTAGGTAGTAGGTGCCGAAATTCTGTGTTTAGGTGGGGGGAATATCTTTTTATTTTCGGCATTAGGGTTTTATTTCCCATTCTCTTCTTTCATTATTCAAAAGACGAAACCCTAATCTTATTCTCTCATCTCCACTTTTATGCAAAAGCCAAAATTCCATTATTTTCTCTGCTTTCATCTCCATAGACGAATACCCTTATCTATTCGTTTCTTTTTGCTGATTTCTTCATCAAAGTCGAATCTTCATAGATCTCTTATGATCATCTTTTCTTTCTGATCTTCTCAAAAAGAAATACCCTAGAAGTTGATGAATTCTCTATGTTAATGTAAGTGCCAATTTCTTCTGTTCTTTTTTCTTCTCTTCCAATTTTTGAGACCATAGCCGAATGGCTAATTGGTTGTTAGGCCATCTGTAGTTTGACGTTTTCACTGATCTCGTGTTAATTTTGGGCGGCATTTTGGGATTTGAAGGAGATCTAATCGCCTAGGTTTCTAAGCCAGAAATCGTTAACGTTGAACCATATTATTATTTTCGGGATTTCAAGGTAAGGGTTCAATTCTCCTTATAATGTTTAATCGATTTCTTTTGATTAATTGTGCCTTAACCTAATGCCTCGTTAAGCAATTATTATAGTATCCTCTGACTAAGGTCATTCATGGACTCGAATGTCACCAAATCAAAGAAAGGGGTTGGATCTGTAGTCCCAGCCCCCAAAGTTCAAGAAACGCGCGGTGTCAGTAGTTTGGGATTGGCCCGTCGGTTGTGGACTGGCTTCGGAGCAAAACCTTAGGCAGTTAGTAGTCATATCAACTCGATATTATCAACATAGAAAGTGTTGTCCTATCCGTAATCAGGTGTGTAGATCTCTATCACACTAGTTAATCTGTATTATATGTATGTTATGGGCTAAAAGTTAGAAAATGAGGCTGTATGAACAATCGTGTTACCCAAAAAGGGTAGGCAAGGGATGCAGTGCGTAATCATAGAAACTTCTATGTGTATCAAGTATGTGAAAGTATGTGATCTGTTTAGGTAGTTTAATGTTACGGTTCTTGCATGTATGTATGCATGGGATGGGATTGATATGATGAAAGGGAGCAGGTCGCATAGCGATCGGTGGCTTTGCCACATAGGTCATATAATGATCGGTCTTTATGACAAAAGACTGGCTGTCGAAATACCACAATGTATTATTAAGGTCGCATGGCGATTATGGCTTCGCCACATAGGTCACATAGTGATCAGTCTTTATGACAGGCAGCACAGCTGGCGATATGGTATGTAGCGGATGAAGGATTGATTGTAGAAATCCCCACGGTGTGATGGTTGGTACGGGGGTGTGTAGAGGATGGACTCTTAGGTTTGGGATGGGCCATATTGCATGTAAATATAATTTGTTGCCATTGTGTATAGCCCAGGGCCCATAATGTGTTAGTGGGCCCAAGGCTTTTATATGCTTTCGAGATTTACACACTAAGTCTTGGTGACTCACCCTTTTATTTTTCCAAACTTTCCAGATGAGCAGTAGATCGTGGACATGGGAGCCGATGCGGACTCGAGGGGTCATCGAGTCTTTTATCTTTATAGACTATTTTCGGTTTTAATTTCTTTAAGTTTAAATTTTGGGATTATTTTTGTAATAAGGCCTCCATAACTTAGGTTATCGATTTATATTTTTTTTATATTACATCTTACAAACTTATGTTTTCAAAGTCTTAATCATAAAGTGAAATGAAAATGGGTTTATTAAGCATGTTCAATGCAAATGATAAAGTTTCTTCAAAAATGTCACAATTAATGATTAATCGGTTAAAATAAACTGAGCTTTTCAAAACCCTTCAAATCAAAGTTTTTCAACGTTCAACCCGTAGCATACCAGATCTGGTCATGACGTATAGGCCGGGTTTGGGGTGTTACACAAAAAATAAAGAAAGACATTTCAGAATTTGTTACCAAGTGCATGATTTGTCAGCAAGTAAAGGTTGAACACCAAGTACCTTCGGGTTTACTTCAACCTATCTTGGTTCCGAGTGGAAATGGGACCGTATCACCATGGATTTCGTAATGGGTTTACCATTGTCTCTGAGCAAGAAAGATGCTATTTGGGTAGTGGTTGATAGACTCACGAAGTCAGCCCACTTTATATCTGTACGAGTGGATTACTCTCTAGATAAGTTGGCAAACTTGTATGTTTTAGAAATAGTAAGACTTCATGGAGTTTCCTTATCGATCATATCTCATAGAGATCCGAGATTTACATACAAATTCTAGAAGAAGCTGCAAGAAGCTTTGGGTACAAAATTGAGTTTTAGTACCACTTTTCACCCTTAGAATGACGGTCAGTCAGAGAGGTTAATTCAAGTACTTGAGGACATGCTCAGATGTTGTGTTTTGGAATTCCAAGGCAGTTGGGAAAAGTTTCATCCATTGGTAGAATTCGCCTATAATAATAGCTTTCAGTTGAGCTCAAAGATGGCACCTTATGAGGCCCTATATGGGCATAAGTGCAGAACTCCTTTGTTTTGGACTAAACTTAAATAGAACCAATTTCACGGGGTTGATTTGGTTAAAGAAACTGAAGAGAAAGTGAGAGTGATTCGAGAATGTTTAAAGGCTACATCAAATAGATAGAAATCATATTCAGATTTAAAGAAAAAAGTGATCGAGTACCAAGTTGGGGATAAAGTCTTTTTGAAAGTATCACCATGGAGAAAAGTTCTCAGATTTGGCTGTAAAGGCAAGTTAAGTCCACGTTTCATTGGACCTTACAAGGTCACGAAAAGAATTAGGTCGGTAGCTTACCGTTTGGCTTTGCCATCAGAATTAGAGAAGATACATTATGTGTTTCACGTGTCAATGTTACAACGCTATAGATCAGACCCTTCACATGTAACTACCCTTCGAAATTAGAGATTCGTCCCGACATGACTTATGGTGAAGAACCAGTCAAGATTTTGGCTCGAGAAGTTAAGCAACTAAGAAATAAGAGTATTTCCTTAGTAAAGGTATTGTGGCAAAGGCACGAAATCGAAGAAGCTACATGGGAATCAGAAGAGAGTATGAGAAATTAGTATCCAAACTTTTTCGCTGGTAAGATTTTTGAGGACGAAAATCCCTAAGGGGGAGAATTGTAACAGCCCAATTTAGGGCCTAGTCGGGATAGTGGTGCGAGGCCACGAACCCGAGGTGAAATTATGAGTTTTTCTAGTTTATTCCATGTTTGCATGCTAGTATAAAAGTTTTGTAAAGCAATTTTATTAAGTTGAGGTCAATTGGTCCAAAAAGGACTAAATTGCAAAAGTTGCAATATATGAGTTTCTAGAAGCTTTTTGCATGAAATAGCTTTAGAATAATAATCACGAGCCCTTAAATAGCAAATTGCCCAAGAATATAATTTTGGACAAAATTGGCCTTAAGATGGTTAAATAGAAATTTTTAAGAGGAAGGGCATTTTGGTCATTTGGCCTAATTAGTGTTTTAAGTGGGAAAAAGATGAGAAAAATCCACTCATCTTCTTCCTTGGGCTGTCGAAAATTTGGAAACACCATAGCTAGGGTTCTTCATTTTTTTTAAGCTCATAGTAAGTTCATCTTAGCCCCATTTTTAATATTCTTCATATTTTTAAAGTTCTCGTATATGAATTAGCTAATTTTAGCTATAAAATGAGCTAAGATGCATGTTCAAAAATCTACCCTTGAATGACATGCTTGTTAAATGATGTTTTATGGAAGTTTGAGAGAGTTTGATGTTAGTTAAACATCTTTTCCTTAATGAATTTCATGAAAAAAGGTAGTATGGACCATTTTTTAACAGTTATAAAATTGGTCATACCTACTAGAAATAGTGAGAATTGATGATTGTTATAGAAGAGAAAATGATTCAGTTGAGCATGAAGTTTAAGAAAGTTTCATGAAAATCATTTTACGAGTATTGGGCAAAAGTGCAAATATTAAAAAGTATAGGAGAAAAATAGTAATTTTGCCAAAGTATGAGTTATGAGTCAATTTAGTCAATATGGTTTTTAAATGATCTATTTATGATTATAGATAAAGAAAAATAAAGCCCGGATCGAAATCGACGTAAGAACAAAGTCGAGGACTAAATTATACATCTACATACATTTTGTATATTGAGGTAAGTTTGTATGATTTCTAAGCTTTATGATTATTATCATTAAATTGCTTAAAATAATGTACAATAATTGTATGAAATGATCATGTTATGTTCAAGCAAGAAATCATAATGATAAGTACAAGCAAGTCCCCATGGGAGGTGAATTTCCCAAGATACTCGATCTACCGAGCAAGTTATCATGTAAGTCCAAGGCAAGCTTGGCATTAATTAAGATATCATATATAAGCTTCATTGATCAAGTAAGCAAGCTTGGCATTGATCAAGATAAGTCCAAGGCAAGCTTGGCATTGATTAAGTTGTAAGTCCAAGGCAAGCTTGGCATTGATCAAGTTAACAAGCAAGTTATCATGTAAGTCCAAGGCAAGCTTGGCATTGATCAAGTTAGCAAGCAAGTTATCATGTAAGTCCAAGGCAAGCTTGGCATTGATCAAGTTAACAAGCAGGTTATCATGTAAGTCCAAGGACTCAAGCTTGGCATTGAGTATGTTATCAAGAGCAAGACTCATATAAGTCCATGTCAAGACATGGCCGTGAAACCAAGATGAGATAACCTATGTAAGACCATGTCTAGGTTATGGCTTTGGCATCATATTATGTGGGAAGAGATTTAGTATCCTAGGTTATTCATAGAAATTCATCGGGCAAATGAGTAAGCTAAAAGAAGATAGCAAGAAAGCTAAGAAAGTAAAGTTAGTATCAAGATGAAGTTAGATGAAGTTGAGTATTATTCATGTTGTGAATAAGAAAGTAGATATCATGTTTATTGTTATTATAGTATACTGATCAATGTGATGAAGTGATACAGGTATCATGGTTACCTTACAAGTATGATAATAGTAAGTGTCATGAGACATGTAAGAATTTATATGAGTAAGTAAGCTCTTTAGCTAAAATTCATGAAACCATTGTTTATGTGAGATGGTCTATATTAAGCAATGATGATGCTATGAGTTGTTACATGCAAACTTACTAAGCTATATGCTTACGTTATGATTCTTTCTTTCTATGCAGTCCCGCCAAGCTAACTCGTGGATCATTAAAGTCAGAGCTCGTAATACACTATAAACTCTTATTTTGGTATAACCAAGCTACTTTACTAATTATGGCATGTATAGGAAACATTCATTTTGTGGACATGTTTTAAGAAGGGCCTTTGTAAAGGCTGTCAATTTTATTATTCTTTTGTATATGGCTAAGTAATTGGCCAAATTTGACTAAGCATGTATGTTTGTTGAGATCAATGAAGCATGTAGTATTATTCATAAAATTGGGTTGTTATTGCATCATTGAATTGTGTATGGATATGATCTTCATTTCAGGGTGGCTAATGGCTTGGTAAATAGCCTGTAAGTGCCCACACGGTTTGACACACGGGCGTGTGTCATGGCCATGTTAACCCTGCACCTTAGTATTATTAATCATAAGAGGCCACGGGCAAATCCCACTGCCGTGTGTGTGTGCCATGTAAGACACACGGTTTGGACATGGGCGTGTTCCCAGACCATGTTGATTTAGTCAGTATATCAAGGATTAGCACACGGTCTAAGCCCACGGGCGTGTTATGGCCGTGTTGAATTAGTCAGTAACCTTCCACGGTTGGTAGACATGGGCGTGTCTAAGCCGTGTGGAAATAGTCAGTAGCCCTACATGGTTTGAGGGTATGGGCGTGATTAAGGGTACACGGATGTGTTCCAAGTCACACGGGCGTGCCCTGCTTCAAAAATACATTATTTAATGTTAATCCCAAAAGTTTTTTAACATGAGTTAAAGGCCTCGTAGGCCTTTGTTATATGTGCTGACTAAGAAAGTGAAGTTTTTAAGTTGAACGAAATTTTATAGCCCGAAAGTACATGTTTCAGTGAGTTCAAGCATAGTAATGTCTCGTATCTAGACCCAGTATCGGTCTTGGGTGCGGGGTGTTACAATTCTGTATCTGATTGGGTTAAGGCCCTAATATATTTCTGACTCTGTATCTGATTGGGCTAATGCCCTATTATATATATTTAATTTTGCATCTGGGTGGGCTAAGGCCTAGACTGTTTCTATAATGGGCTCCAGCCCAGTCTGTGAATTCTGATTTCTGGTGATTACTCTGTACATTTAATATCTGTGGGGATTACACACTGAGTTGGAAAACTCACTCTTTTCTGTTTAATCTGTCTAGGTAATCCCCAGCACTAGGCGGATTGGTGTAGCAGAGGACTCGACGGTGGCCACACGCAAAACTTTTGAAATGCTTCTGCTGTTTTCTATTTTGATTTTTAGTCATGATTTTGGTTGTAACTTTTGGGACGCTAGACTTTTTGGTTTTAAATTTGGGAATTTAACTATTTTATAATTTATGGATATTTAAACAACAAACTCAACAAAACTTTATTTTTCACTAAAAACGAAAGATTTTCAGAATCAGAGATACTTTTCTAAAATAAGATATTTTCCAAAGCATTGACTAAATAGAAGTTTAAAACTAGAATGGTTTTTACTTGACAACTCATTTTTAAAAACAATTTCCATGTGACATCCCCAAATTCGGCCGTCTAGGCCGGGTTTGGGGTGTTACACCAAATCTGACTGGTAAGTTTTTAAATATTATTTTTTAATGTTTACAATTCAAATGTGATTTTAAAAAGGTTTTTGATTTGATAATTTATGTTATTTAAGCGATTTATTAAATTCAAGTGGTAAGACCCTAAGGTCAAGTGGTTTTAGAAATGAAGTATCGGGACCTTGTTTCTATAAATGATGTCGTAAATATTTTTATAATTATGTATAGAGTGTCATTAAGGTGGTATTAAAGTTTCATTAAAAAAATTAACGTTTGAAGAGTTAATTAATTAAAAGGACTAAATCATAAAATATGTAAAATTTGATCACTATTTGATTTGAGTGATTAATTGGCTTATTGAATAAAGGAAAAGGGAGTTAAATGGTAATTAAACTATTTAAGGAGTTAGAGGACTAATATGGACATTGATTTGATGTTTTAATTAGTTATTAACAAAGGTTAAAATGGTAATTTGATAAATTAATTTAATTAATTAAAAAATAAATAAAAGATGAATGGTTGTCATCTTCCTTTCTCTTTTGTTTCAACCGAATGTTCATGCAAGTTTTAAGCTAGGTTTGGCCATGGTGGTTTCCTATTGCATGGTAAGTAATTCTTACCCGTTTCTAATAATTTTGATGTTTTTGAGATTGTTGCAACTAGGTCTAGCTAGCCTATCTCTTCGATTTTGAAAGTGTTAAATATTTTGAATGTTGCCATTGATGAATCTGTGATTTTTTATGTTAAATGATGAATTTGAAATATTATTTGTTATTCAAAAGTATTTTTCTAAGTGATTTTTGATGAATTTATCGATTAGGGACTAAATTGTTGAGATAGTAAAAGTACAAGGATTTGATGTGAAATTATTGCAAATGTGGGCTATTTTGTGTGCCATGGATATTCAACTGGTGTGAATTAACATTAAAACAATTAATTTGCATGTTTTAGGCTTAGGGACTAAATTGAATAAAAGTAAATTTTTTGGGGTAATTTTGTAAAATGTCAAAAATGAGTAAATTGCATAAAGTACATTGTTTTACTATCTAAATTAATAAATTGAATGAAATTATTAATTTAGATCAAGATCAGTGGAAAATCGAGGAGAATGAAAAATTACCAAAATGCCCCTATACTTTGTCATTTCTGTAATTTAGCCAAGTAAGTTTTGTATGTTTAAATAGTGTTTTAAATTGTTGTTTTAAATGTTATTTGTTATGTTATCATATCATGCCTCAAAAAAAATCCAACAAAGTATCGACGAGCATCGGTTAAAGGAAAAGGATAGTTTTGACTATCGACTATGAAAAGGGATGGTGATGAGCATCAAATATGAAAAGGGATGGTGATGACCATCAAACATGAAAAGGGATAGTTTCGACTATCAATTATGAATGGTGACGACCATCAAATATGAAAAGGGATAGCTTCGACTATCGACTATGGAACTATCGACTATGGAAAGGGATGGTGACGATCATCAACTATGAAAAGGGATGGTGATGATCATCAAATATGAAAAGGGATAGTTTCAACTATCAACTATGAAAAGGGATAGTTTTGACTATTGAGTATGAAAAGGGATGACTATTGATTATGAAAAGGGATACTGAAGACCATCGAATTTAAATGCACTAGCTTGTAGTCATGGTTAATATTATGCTATTATCTTGTGTGTTACACATATGAAACGGGTGAGGAAAGGTAATGAAATGGTAAATTCATAGTTGAAATGAAATTGGATGAAAAGAGAATAATGATTTTAAAAGAGGTACTTATATGTTATAAATTTACGTGTGCTATGGATGAATATACTTATATCATCGATAAATACACTAAGTCAGAAATTGAAATGTCATTTAGGCTTATGATAAGCATTGGGAACAGAATGGAAAGTAAGTAAATTGATTGGTGTATAATCTTATAGAAAGGTTGATGATTATATATTATGTCCCATAAAATCCTATCATGTTACAAATGATAAATATATGCGTCGTTAATGAACTTACTCATTTGTGAGTCGATGATCATATAGATTTATGAATCTTATGGCATTGACATAGCCTTATGTTTATTCTATAAAGTTTATTATTGAATTGGAAAGTTATGCTTAAAGTTTTTATGAGCTTACTAAGGATACATTGCTTACGTAGTTATTTTCCTTTACCTTATAGATTATCGAAAGCTTAATCGGGTTGGAAGCTAGTCGGAGATTATCACACTATCCATCGATTTTATTGGTAGATTTTTACGCTTTGGTCGCAATTATAATGGCATGTATAGGTGTTTTGTGCTTGATGATATGGCCACTATGTTTGGTTTGTAAATATGGTTTTATGACTCATGTCATTTTGGAATTTTTGGGCTTGATGGCTAATGTTGAAACGGTTTAATGATGATATGTTTGGAATGGCCAAATTGGTATGCTTGTGTGTGATATGTAATAGCCCATTTTTGGTCAAATCAGAACAGTGGTTTCAGGACCACAAATTTGAGGTCAAAATATTTATTTTATTATTTTAATGTTTACAGCATGATGGAGTGATTGTGTGAAAATTTCTTTTAAGAAATTTTATCGCTTGAATGGTCAATTCGATAAAAAGGACTAAATCACGTAAAGTGTAAAATGCATGTTCTATTAGTTAAATGTGTCTATTAGCTATGGATCATTAAAGTGGAGGTCCTTATGTTGTAATTAGACCATTAAAATGGTGGGTGGACAATTATGGGCTTATATTAAGTAAATTTTTATGTTTTAAACTAAGGTTAATTTAGTAATTTATGAATAATGTTATATTAAACAAAACCAAATTAAGTCTTCATCTTTTATATCTCTTTCACCACCAAAAATAGAAGAAAAACCTAGCCATTATTGAGTTTTAAGTTTCGGCAACTTTTTTTGGCTATTAAGGTATGATTTTTGCTTAGTTTTTAATGATTTCTATGTTTTTGTGATCGTTGCAACTAGTACTAGCTAGCCCAGGGACTAATTTGCAAAAATTTTAAAGATTTTGAATGATACCATTAATGAATAAGCATGTGTTTTGAAATTTCTTGAAAGATTATGAATGTTTGTTAATAGATATACAAGTTTTATTAAGTGATTATTAGTTGAAAAGCAAAATAGGGATTGAATTGAAAATTATGTAAAGTTAGTGGTTAAAATGTGAAATAAATGAGAAATATGGCCTAATATGAGTACCAAAGAAATTCGGCTAGCATGGGTGGTGACTAAATTATATGAATTTGTGATTTTATGAAATAAAGACTAAATTGTAAAAGATGTGAAATATTAGGGGCAATAGTGTAAATGTCCAAATTGAATGTATAGATGATTAAATAAGTTAATTTTGAATATATTCAGATCAAGAAAAGTGAAATATAGATTTGGATCGGGGAAAAGATAAAGTTATCAATTAATCAACTCAATTTGTCGTTTTAACATCCGAGGTAAGTTCGATGTTATAATTTCATTTTAAATGTATTTTATATGCTTTGAAATAGCATGAATTGTGATTATGTGATTATGAACGAGTTCAAAAATGATTCAATGAATATTTGACATTAGAATCCCAGTTGAACCTTAGGAATAGTTTAAGATGCTAGTGACATGTCATTAGGTATACTTTAAGTTGGCTTCGGCCATGATTTAGCACTTCGGGTGTGAGATATACCGATTTGGCTTCGGGCCATGCATATCGGCTGATTTAGCTTCAGTCCATGATATTAGAATTTCGGATAAGTTACCTTGATTTGGCTTTGGGCCATGGTATAGGTGCTTATCAAGTGAGAGCTTAAGTATCCGACTTCTATTCCGAATGGTTCAATAGGTAAATGAAGAATGTGGTCGAGTATGAGATTGGTACGAGATGGTACATGTACGTACAGTAATGAATTAGTATTGAAACTATGGAATTAATAAGTTCCTTGGTAAGTTATGTGAATGATCATTTGATAGCTTTGAGAACTAATAGAATTGTTGTATATTGTTCTCTATTATTTGAATTATTAATGAATGGTTATATTTGCTCATTGTTAACATATGAGCTTATTAAGTTTTATAGCTTACTTTGTGTATTTTCCATGTTTTATAGTGATATCGAAGCTAGCTCGGACCAGGGATCGTCAGAGATCGTAATGTTAGTTATGTTTTGGTAATGACTTTGGCCAAATGAATTTGTTTGTAAATGTTTATGTTTAGTATGTAAATATATAGCCTTGTGTGATGGACCATTTTGGTTTGTTTGGTATGTTTGAATAAGGTACATATATGAGTAGTTAAGTCTTGTGAATTGAGTTGGTTGATGATTGGTGATATAGGTACTATAGTGGTAAATTGATGATTTGTGGATATAGGTATGTTTGTGAAATTAGGCTAAACAATATATCTTTGATAATGGCCATTTTGTTGATTTGAGATTATAAGAATTGGTATGAATTTAGATAGCATATTGTGGTACTTATGTGCCTTGAATTGGTTAGTATTGAAATGTTAAGATTTAGACTTGACTTGGTTGCTTCAGATGGAATATTATCTTGTGGTTTGGTGTCATTTGTATAGGTGAAGATGTGTACCAAATGGGGTGGCAAAATGGCTTGGTAAATAGCCTATTTTTGTCCACACGGGCAAAGACAGGCGTGTGTCTCAGTTGTGTGTGACACACGGTCATGCTTCACGGCCATGTGTACCCTAGTGTTGATATTGAAATCAAGTCATTAAGCTCCACGGGCATGTGATCGGTCGTGTGGCACAAGTCAGTATACCCCCTAATTGGCACACGGCCTAGCACACAAGTGTGTGACTTGGCCGTGTTGCATAAGTCAGTATACCCTATAGGTTTGGCACGGCCTAGCATACGGCCTGGCACACCGGCGTATGTGGTCACTTCGAAGGGCACATGGGCTAGACACATGAGTGGGTGGTTGGCCGTGTGACCCAAGCTAGTAACCTCACTTGTTTAGATACGAGGGTAGGACACGGGCTAGGATACGGCCATTGCTCCCATTTTGAATGCTCACACGGCCTGTGACACGGGCGTGTCTAGTTGCCGTGTGAGACACACGGCCTGGTCACACAGGCATGTGTCCCCTGTTTTGGAAAAATATTTTATAAGTGTTGAAAAATTTCTCGAGTTATCGGTTTAGTCCCAAACCACTCTCATTGTATGTTTAAGGCCTCGTAGGCTCGTTTAAGGGACACTATGATTGATTATGATTGATTTGTATTTGAATTGATAAATTGTATAAGAAATGTATGTTTAAAAGTGTTTTAGTTTTGGTAATGCTCTGTAACCCTATTTGACGGTGAATAAGGAGAGTGGTGTTCATTTATTGGAATCACAGCTACGGTTTAGTCGATTCTAGGACTAACGTAACACGTGTGAGAGTCTAGCTATACATGCCATATATGAACTGTGATAGTGTGATGACTACTGACATTTGAAAATATGTTTTTTATATAGAAAATGGATCCCAATCAAGCGATAGCTAATGAGGTTGAAAGTAATATGCCTGCTCCCGCTCAAGGGACAGTGCCGTCAGATTCCAGACCCGTAACTAGCAGTCAGGGAGGAGAGGCTAAAGAAGCCTTCAACGAAATGATGAATGAGTGGTTCACTCAATACATTCGTACAAACCCGGCTGCTCAACAACCTCCACCCCCTCCTAATCCCCAACCTGTACCCGTAGCTCTTCAAGGAGTCGAGCTTTTAAGATTGAATAAGCCTTCAGTTGATAAGATCTGGAAACATGGGGCTGAAGAGTTTAGAGCTAATGTTGATGATGATCCTGAGAGAGCTGAGTTTTGGCTTGAAAATATGATATGAGTGTTTGATGAGCTTTCCTGTACACCAGTTAAATGTTTAAAGTGTGTTATATCCCTTCTGAGAGACACTGCATATCAGTGGTAGAATACGTTAGTATCCATGGTGCCGAGGGAGAGAGTCACCTAGGAATTCTTTCAAACTGAATTCTGAAATAAATACACCAGTCAATAGTTTTTGGATCAAAGGCATAAAGAGTTTTTAGAATTGAAACAAGGCCGCATGATTGTAATCGAATATGAAAGAGAATTCGTACGGTTAAGCAAATATGCTCGAGAGTATGTTTCTACTGAAGAGATAATGTGAAAAAGGTTTGTTGATGGGCTGAACGAAGACATTAAACTTCTGTTGGGATTTTAGATTTAAAAGAACTTGTTGTGTTAGTTTACCAGCCTTGCAAAGACGAAGACTTTAGCTGAGAAAAGAAGAAAGTTGATTCAAAGGCTAGAAATTTGAGGAAAAAACCAATGAATAAACCTTCTCATTCTTTATCAAAGAAATTCTGAGATTCGTATAGTAGATCTAATGCATCATTGGGATACCAGAATAAAGATCATGGAAATCAACATGTGAATTCTAAAGCTCAAGCTACTTCTATCTCGAGTGTTGGGAGTGTGAGAAATAACAAACCTGAGTGTCAATAGTGAATGTTGGAATAAGAGTACTAAAGCTTGTTTCAAATGTGGCTCGCCGGATCATTTTATTAAAGACTGTCCTGGGATGGTTGAGAAAGATAAACCTCAGAATGTGAGACCTAGTAATATGTCGACTAGAGGAAGACCACCAAGAAATGCTAGGAATATGAGTGGTAGTCGGAGGGTGACAAGGGACTCCACTGTAAGATCTGAGGATAGAGCACCTGCCAGAGCCTATGCTGTTCGCACTCACAAAGAGTGTCATCACCAGATGTTATTACTAGTATTTCTCTCTTTATGACACTAATATGATTGCTTTAATTGATCATGGATCGGCACATTCTTATGTTTGTGAGAAGTTAGTGTTTAGAAAGAAATTGCCTATTGAAATTACTGAATTTATTATTAAAATCGAACCCCTTAGGCAAGTATGTTCTAGTTGACAAAGTATGCAAGAACTGTCCTTTAATGACTCGGGGCTATTGTTTTCTGGCTGACTTGATGCTTTTACCATTTGATGAATTCGATGTGATTTTGGGTATGGATTGGTTGATTCTACATGATGTTGTTGTGAACTGTAGATGAAAGACTATATAATTGAAGTGTCAAAATAATGAAATTCTTCGGATTGAATCTTATGAGTTGAATGGATTGCCAATAGTGATTTCATCGATGTCGGCTCAGAGATATGTGAGAAAAGGTCATGACGTGAACTTAGCATATGTTTTAAATACCAAGGTGTCTAAAAAGAAAATTGAATCGGTACCTGTAGTTTGTAAATATCCAGATGTATTTCCAGAAGAATTGTTTGGGTTGCCACCAGTCAGAGAGGTTGAGATTTTACATTGAAATAGTACCGGGAACTTCACCGATATCTATAGCTCTATATAGAATGGCTCTGACAAAGTTGAAAGAATTGAAAGCTCAGTTACAAGAGTTAATGGATAAAGGTTTTGCACAACCTACTTTTTTGCCCTAGGGTGTGCCAGTATTGTTTGTTAAGAAGAAACACGGGTCAATGAGAATATGTATTGATTATCGTTAGCTCAACAATGTTATGATAAAGAATAAGTATCCGTTGCTGAGAATAAATGATTTGTTTGACCAGTTGAAAGGTGCAACAGTGTTTTCAAAGATTGATTTGAGATCTGGTTATTATCAGTTGTGAGTTAAAGACTTAAATGTGTCAAAAACTGTGTTCAGGACGAGGTACGGACATTATGAAATTGCTATTCCTTTTGGACTAACTAATGCTCCTACCATTTTTATGGATTTGATGAATCGAATCTTTAGACCATATTTAGATAGATTTTTTGTTGTGTTTATTAACAACATTCTGATCTATTCACGAGATGAATTTGAGCATGTCGAGCATTTGAGGATTGTGTTACAGACTTTGAGAGATAAGCAGCTATATGCTAAATTCAGCAAATGTGAGTTCTGGCTCCAAGAAGTTGCATTTTTGGGACACATTGTTTCTCTGGAAGGCATCAGAGTTGATCTGAGCTAGTTTCTGTAATTATTGACTGGAAACCACCTAGAAATGTCTCCAAGGTTTGAAGTTTTCTGGGATTGGTTGGTTACTATCAACTCTTCGTTAAAGGATTTTTCATGATTGCTGCATCGATGACAGACTGTTAGAGAAAGATGTCAAGTTTGAATGGTCTGAGAAATGTCAACAAGTTTCGATCAATTGAAAGCATTGTTAATTGAGGCCCCAGTTTTGGTTCAACCTGAATCGGGTAAAGAATTTATGATTTAGAGCGACGCGTCACCGAATGGTTTGGGTTATGTGTTGATGCAAAAGGTAAAAGTGATAGCTTATGCTTCCAGACAGTTGAAACTGCATGAAAAGAACTATCTGATGCATGATTTAGAGTTGGCTGCTATAGTTTTTGCATTAAAAATCTGGCGTCATCATTTGTACTGTGAAAAATGCCACATCTTTACTGATCATAAAAGCTTAAAATATATTATGACTCATAAATATTTGAATTTACAACAATAGAGATGGCTCGAGCTACTAAAAGATTACGAGTTAGTGATTGATTACCATCTCGGGAAAGCAAACATAGTCGCAGATGCTTTGAGTAGAAAATCATTATTTGCCTTGAGAACAATGAATACACAGTTGACATTATTTGATGATGGTTCGATTCTAGCTGAGTTTAAAGCTAAACCAGTATTTCTTCAACAAATTTGCAAAGCTCAGAAATGTCATAGTGAGTCGCAAGCTAAAAGAATGCAATGCAAGTTGACTAGTGATTCGAAGTACAAATCGAATCTGATGATTGTTTAATATTCTGAGATAGAATCTGTGTACCGAAAAATCCAGAGTTGATTCAAAAAATTTTATACGAGGCACATAGTGGTTGTGAATCACTGAATGGTTTGGGTTGTGTGTTGATACAAAAGGGAAAATGATAGCTTATGCTTCAAGACAGTTGAAACTGCATGAAAAGAACTATCTGACGCATGATTTAGAATTGGTTGCTATAGTTTTTGCATTAAAAATCTAGCGTCATCATTTGTACGGTGAAAAATGCCACATCTTTATTGATCATAAAAGCTTAAAATATATTATGACTCATAAATATTTAAATTTGCAACAATGGAGATGGCTCAAGCTACTAAAAGATTACGAGTTAGTGATTAATTACCATCCGAGGAAAGCGAACATAGTCGCAGATGCTTTGAGTAGAAAATCATTATTTTCCTTGAGAACAATGAATACACAATTGACATTATTTGATGATGGTTCGATTCTAGCTGAGTTTAAAGCTAAACCAATATTTCTTCAACAAATTTGTGAAGCTCAGAAATGTCATAGTAAGTCGCAAGCTAAAAGAATGCAATGCAAGTTGACTAGTGATTCGAAGTATAAAATTGAATCCGATGATTGTTTAATGTTCTGAGATAGAATCTGTGTACCGAAAAATGCAGAGTTGATTCAGAAAATTTTATACGAGGCACATAGTGGTTGTGTATCTATTCATCCTAGGAGTACTAAAATGTACAATGATTTGAAGAAATTGTATTAGTGGTCGAGTATGAAACAAGATATTTCTGATTTTGTATCAAAGTGTTTGATTTGCCAGCAAGTGAAAGTCAAGCATCAAGTACCTTCAGGTTTGCTTCAACTGTGATGATACCGGAGTGAAAATAAGATAAAGTGATTATGGATTTTGTATTGGGATTACCCCTTTCTCTGAAAAAGAAAGATGCAATTTGGGCTGTCGTTGATCTACTGACCAAATCAACACATATTATTTTAGTACGTACTGACTATTAACTCAATAGATTAGCTGAATTGTATATTGCTTAGATTGTTAGATTGCACGGGATGCCAGTTTCGATTATTTCAGATAGAGATCCGAGATTCACATCACGGTTTTGGAAGAAATTGCAAGAAGCTCTGGGTACGAAGTTGAATTTCAGTACAACTTTTCATCCGCAAACTGACGGTCAGTCTGAGAGAGAAATTCAAATTCTCAAAAATATGCTTAGATGTTGTGTTTTAGAATTCGAAGGTATTTAGGAGAAATATTTTCTGTTGGTTGAATTTACGTATAATAACAGTTTTCAAGTAATAAAGATGGCATCGTATGAAGCTTTATATGGTCACAAATGCCGAACTCCATTGTATTGGACTGAGCTAAGTGAGAAATAGATTCACGAGGTTAATTTGGTTAGAGAAACCGAAAAGAAGGTGAAAGTAATTCGCGACTATTTGAAAGCAGCTTCAGATCGTCAAAATCGTATGCAGATTTGAAATGAAAAGACATTGAATTCCAAATCGATGACAAAATATTCTTGAAAGTATCTCCGTGGAAGAAAATACTTCATTTCGATCGTAAAGGAAAACTGAGACCGTGATTCATCGGGCCGTATGAGATCATTGAAAGAATAGGGCCAGTAGCATATCGATAAGCCTTACCTTCAGATTTAGAAAATATCCATAACATATTCCATGTGTCGATGTTACGCTGATATAGATCTAATCCATCACATGTGATTTCTCCGTCAAAGATTGAATTTCAACCTAATATGACGTACCACGAAGAACCGATCAGAATTTTAGCTTGAAAGATCAAAGAATTGAGAAATAAATGCATAGATTTAGTGAAAGTCTTGTGGCAACATCACGGAGCTGAAGAGGCTATATGGGAGCCTGAGGAAGCTATGAGAAAACAGTACCCTAACCTATTCACTGGTAAGATTTTCGAGGACGAAAATCCCTAAGGGAGGAGAGTTGTAACAGCCCGTTTTTGGTTAAATCGGAACAGTGTTTTTGGGACCACAAATTTGAGGTCAAAATATTTATTTTATTATTATTTTAATGTTTACAGCATGATGGAGTGATTGTGTGAAAATTTCTTTTAAGAAATTTTATCGTTTGAATGGTCAATTCGATAAAAAGGACTAAATCGCATAAAGTGTAAAATGCATGTTCTATTAGTTAAATGTGTCTATTAGCTATGGATCATTAAAGTGGAGGTCCTTATGTTGTAATTAGACCATTAGAATGATGGGTCGACAATTATGGGCCTATATTAAGTAAATTTTTATGTTTTAAACTAAGGTTAATTTAGTAATTTATGAATAATGTTATATTAAACAAAACCAAATTAAGTCTTTATCTTTTATTTCTCCTTTCACCACCGAAAATAGAAGAAAAACCTAGCCATTGTTGAGTTTGAAGTTTTGTTAACTTCTTTTGGCTATTAAGGTATGACTTTTGCTTGGTTTTTAATGATTTTATGTTTTTGTGATCGTTGCAACTAGTACTAGCTAGCCCAAGGACTAATTTGCAAAATTGTTAAAGATTTTGAATGATTCCATTGATGAATAAGCATGTGTTTTGAAGTTTCTTGATTGTAACACCCCAAACCCAGCCCAAAAGTTAGGCCTGAATCTGGCGTGTCACATTAAAGTGTTTTTGACAAACCATGTTTTCATTGAAAACCCTCTTTAATATTTAAAAACTAAAGTCTCAGTTTGTGTTTGTTCAATTTCAAAATGTGGTTCATTGAAAAGTTAACCACTTTTAAAAACTTTATTAACTTCGTTAAAAATATCTTTTAGTTGCGGAAGCTAATTTAAGGTAAAGAAGTTTAAAACGTATGTTTTTTAAAAACTGTAATTGGGTTGAAAGCTCGTCTACGTCTAACAGATATAAAACGTAACAAAATCCCAAATTCAAAATTATATCCAAAGAGGCCTTATTACATAAATTAAAACCCAAAATGAAATTTAAAACATATATAAAGTCCAAAGCATAACAAATTGATCGTGTGGTCACCTCCGAGTCCCTCGCAGCACCAATCCTCCTAACGTTGGGGATTACCTACAGTTAAAAATGGGGTGAGTTTACGAAAACTCAGCGTGTAATCCCCTTACTAGAGTAACAGTCAGTATACAAAAATAGAAACCAAAACAGTCTGGGCCAAAGCCCTTTAACAATAACAGTACAGTCCAGTTCAAAGCATACGTGGGCCAAAACCCAGTACAATATCATTTGGGTCACTGCCCATAATAGAAACAATTGGGCCTAGCCTAAACCAATAACAGAAAAAATGGCCTAAGCCCAGTATGGTGACAGATCTCATCAACAGATATCCAATAGTAAGAGGATGCATCCCATCCCGATCCAGCCAACACACCACCCGTACCAACCCTACACTTATATGGGGATAAAATCGACCCACCCAGCCAACACACCAAGCTTAGCACCGGTTACAACACTTAGTCAATAGAACGGCTCGGTGACCGTAGACAGAATGACCAAAAGCCATAAATATCACAGCAACACTGCCAGTTAACAGAACGGCTAAAAGCCATAAACAAAATGGTTATAAACCATAATCAGGATGGCACAGAGTCATAATCAGGATGGCACAATGCTATCGGTAACTGTAATAAGTTTGGCACATAGCCATCAGCTACGGTAATATGATCGGTACAGAGCCAAGGGTAATTATGATATACACACAGTCATCAATGTATGTGTGAGCTACATAGCCACGGGTAAATATGATTGGCACAAGGCCATAATCAAGATGGCACAGAGCCATATTTAGGTTGGCACAAAGCCACAATCAGATTACGTGGCTTTAAGTCGCCCGTCGGTCCACAGTCGTCTCATGTGACACATGCGACCTTAATAGATCAATATTAGATCCACAGTCGTCTCATTCGACCTGTGCGACCCTACTAGAACTTCCACTGTATCAATGTCCCAACCCCATGCAATATGTCATGTATGTCATGCTCTATCATTACACGTGTATACAAAATTGTCAAGCTCAGTAAAATCATTTAGACATATATTAAAAGCATATCAGTCACACAACCACAGTCAAGTTTGTTAAAGCACAGTCATACGATCACATTCAATCAGTCAAATTTAAAGTCTAATTTAGTGATTTACCCATAAGGGCAAAATAGTCATTTTAACCTATAAGGGTATTTCGATAATCCTACCCTTCATGGGTATTTTGGTAATTCTACCCTACAGGGGTATTTTGGTAATTCTACCTACAAGGGTATTTCGGTAATTTTACAAACCAGGGGTATTTAAATAATTTTACAAATTGGGGGTATTTTGGTAATTTTACAAACTGGGGGTATTTCGATAATTTTGCAAATCAGGGTCTCAACAACCGAATAGAAGGCCCATCATCGCCTCGAGCAACTTAAGTAACCTAAACAGTCACAACGGCATAAATGGGCCTAAGGCCCATTACTTGACCTAAGTGGGCCCACATGCTCGTGTGGCCCATTTAGCCTAGAAACAGCCACAGTTATACAAATGACACAATCCAAACAACACTTACCACATCACATACATTTTATCCGTGTGGGCCCATAAGCCCACTAGGCCCACACAGCCTATTTTGACCCAGGGAGGCCCAAAATAGCCCAAGACCATGAGAGCGCTCGTGGTGGCCTCTACCGACTAACGCCCATGTTCGTGGGCTCGGTTCACCACACGCACAATCGCATGCTCGTGTGGCATCATACGCCATATTTCTTGCTTTTCGACATTTTGTCGATCTACAGTCATAGCAATGTAAACAACACATAATTTCAGCTTTTCAGTCGATCATCGAATACCGCACACAAATACACACCTGTTCGTGAAACTAGCTAAGATCCACACTCTCTGAATCCTATAATCAGCCAAAATATCGTATCATATTTACAACCAATAAGGGTAATAACCACCCAAGCCCAAAACGACAATCCATACTTACCTTGACTGATCGCTAATCGGTTTATTTCCCTTAGATCACGAGCTAGAGTTGATCACACTCCTCTTTGATGATTAACTACATTACAAATACAACCTATCAACCACGATGGTCTAAAACCATGGTTTAGCACACATTAGTCTAAAGGAAGTACACGCAACCCTTCCCCAAAAAGGAGAAAGTGACATTTGGCCAACCACTTGAGAAATTACAAGCCTTCAACTTTACCTTTGATCACAAGATGATCGAACGGTTTGCACTGGTCGTAGAATTCTATGAACCGAAGGCACTACCAAGCATAAGGAGGGTAAGAGAATCACCAACAGATAGCATAAAAGAAAAGAGCATACGTTTAAGAAGGGAGTTTGGACATATCAAAAGAATAGAAAAATAATAAGAAATCTAGTAACTCACCGCTGATCAAAGAAGAAGAAGATAGAAATCGGTAACAGAATCAAGACACTAGAGGGAAGGAGAGATCAAAAATAATCGATCAAGAAAATCATTAACTAAAAGCCGATAGACAAAATGGAGAGATGAGAGAAACAGAAAAGGTTCGGAAAGAAGGGAAGAAGAAGATTAACAGACCAAAACCAAAAAAGAAGAGGGGAAAAGAGAATGATATATTTGGCAGTAAGGGAAAATTCCCCAAATGGTAAGTTACCCCAACCCAAAATAGTGCACTCAAACTCCCAAACCCAAAATTCTAAGTAGTTCTCACTCAAGTTCGGCACAATACACCCATTACGCACCAAATTCCTTCTTTTTCTCCCCAAAATCCTCAACCAACAACCCCCTTATCCAAATCTCCCAAGACCCTCCTAAAATCACTCTATAAATCCCTCAAAGACCAATTCAAACTCCTCAACAACTTCATCCAAGACCAAGTCAACAACCACCCAGGAGAGTTTTAATCCAACTCTACCTCTCTCACCTCATGGAACTAAAATAAAATCCCTTTGCATCACTTGCAATTCGAACTCAAGATCCCTTGCCACCATAATGACGCCACTACCACTGGATCACCAACCCTTCTTGTGTCATGATTTTCCCCAACAATATTCTTAAAGTATACTTACTTACATCCAGGGTTTTATTCACCTAAAACCAAAATTTTTCTAAAGCCTAGGTTTGAATCTAAGACTTCTCCAATACTTCTCAGGACCCTTAACCACCAAAGCAAACATACTTTTATGTTATTCACATGCACAACTAAATTCCGATTCCTCTGGCACGTGAAGCCCATTTCTTCTAGGGCTAAAATTTGGGGCATTACAACTCTACCCCTTAAAGAAATTTCATCCTCAAAATTTCCAACTATCAGAATAGTCGCGCACCCTAGCCTACCACACTACACTCTCGCTGCACTCTGATCCTAATAATACAAGCACGCACCACACTATTTATCCATCGGGGTGGATGGATATCACACGCATATCATTTCCAAAATACACACAGAATAAATACAAACTCCAACTTTAAGTGTAGCAATACAGTCTAATATCTAAGAAATCACAGTATCTCTATTTACTGATTTTCAACGAAAATAATCAACAGTTTCAGAAACTTACAAATTCGGTGCCGGAGACTCGGGGTGCCACACTTTCTAGAAAAATACCTCAAAACACTTCACATATTTGAAACCAACATCTTGTAATACAAAATTTTAAAAACCCATTCCACAGCCGAGTTTTGCAACTTGGCTCTGATACAACTAAATGTAACACTCCAAACCCAGCCCAAAAGTTAGGCCCGAATCTAGCGTGTCACATTGAAGTGTTTTTTGAAAACCATGTTTTCATTGAAAACCTTCCTTAATATTTATAAACTAAAGTCTCAGTTTATGTTTGTTCAATTTCAAAACATGGTTCATTAAAAAGTTAATCACTTTTAAAAATGTTATTAACTTAGTTAAGAATATCTTTTAGTTGCGGAAGCTAATTTAAGGTAAAGAAGTTTAAAACGTATGTTTTTAAAAATAGTAATTGGGTTGAAAGCTCATCTACGTCTAACATATATAAAACATAACAAAATCCCAAATTCAAAATTAAATCCAGAGAGGCCTTATTACAGAAATTAAAACCCAAAACAAAATTTAAAACATATATAAAGTCTAAAGCATAACAGCCGCAATCGTGTGGTCACCTCCGAGTCCCTCGCAGCACCGATCCTCCTAATGTTGGGATTACCTGCAAAGTTAAAAACGGGTGAGTTTACAAAAACTTAGTGTGTAATCCCCTTACTAGAGTAACAGTCAGTATACAAAAATAGAAATCAAAATAGTCTGGGCCAAAACCCTTTAACAGTAACAGGATAGTCCAGTTTAGAGCATACGTAGGCCAAAACCCACTACAATATCATTTGGGTCACAGCCCATAACAGAATCAATTGGGCCCAGTCCAAACCAAGAACAGAATAAGTGGGCCTAAGCCCAGTACAGTGACAGGTCTCATAAACAAATATGCAACAGTAGGAGGATACCTTCCACCCCGATCCAGCCAACACACCATCCGTACCAACCCTACACTTACGTGGGGATAAAATCGATCCACCCAGCCAACACACCAAGCTTAGCACCGATTGCAGCACTAAGTCAACGAGAACGGCTCGGCGTCGTAGACAGAATGGCTAAAAGCCATAAATATCACAGCAATGCTACTAATTAATAGAACGATTAAAAGCCATAAATAGAATGGTTATAAACCATAATTAGGATGGCACAAAGCTATCAGTAACTGTAATAAGTTTAGCACATAGCCATCAGTGATGGTAATGTGACCGGTACACAGCCATGGGTAATTATGATCGACATATAATCATCAATATATGTGTTAGCCACATAGCCATGAGTAAATATGATTGGCACAAAGCCATAATCAAGATGGCATAGAGCCATATTTAGGTTGGCATAGATCCATAATCAAATTACGCGGCTTTAAGCCATCCGTCGGTCCACAGTCGTCCCATGCGACACGTGCAACCTTAACAGATCAATACTGAATCCACAGTCGTCTCATGCGACCTGTGCGACCTTATCAGAATTCCCTCCGTATCAATGTCCCAACCCCATGCAATATGTCGTGTATGACATGCTCAATCTTTACACGTGTATGCAAAATGGCCGTGCTCAGTAACAGTTATTTAGACATATATTATAGGCATATCAGTCACACGACCACAGTCAAGTCAGTTAAAACACAGTCATACGATCACAGTCAAATTCAAAGTCTAAGTCAATCATTTACCTACAAGGGCAAAATAGTCATTTTACCCTATAAGGGTATTTCGATAATCCTACCCTTCAAGGGTATTTTGGTAATTCTACCCTACAAGGGTATTTTAGTAATTCTACCTTATAGGGGTATTTCAATAATTTTACAAATCGGGGGTATTTTGGTAATTTTGCAAATTAAGGGTATTTTGATAATTTTGCAAAATGAGGGTATTTCGATAATTTTACAAACCGAGGGTATTTCAGTAATTTTACAAACTGGGGTATTTCGATAATTTTGCAAACTGGGGGTATTTTGGTAATTTTATAAATTGGGGTCTCAACGACCCAACAGAAGGTCCACCGTCACCTCGAGTGACTTAAGTAACCTAAATAGTCACAACGTGTAAAAATGGGCCTAAGGCCCATTACTCGACCCAAGTGGGCCCACACACTTGTGTGGCCCATTTAGCCCAGAAACAGCCACAGTTATGCAAACGACATAGTCCAAACAACACTTACCATATACATACATTTTATCCGTGGGCCCACAAGCCTATTGGGCCCACACAACTCATTTCGACCTAGTGAGGCCTAGAACAACCCAAGACCACAAGAGCGTTCATGGTGGCCTCTACCGACTAACGCCTATGTTCGTGTGCTCGGTTCACTACATGCACAATCACACGCTCGTGTGGCATCATACGCCATATTTTTGGCTTTTCAGCATTTTGCCGATCTACAGTCATAGTAGTGTAAACAACACATACTTTTGGCTTTTCAGCCGATCATTGAATACCACATACAAATACATACCTCTTCGCAAAACTACCCAAGATCCACGCTCTCCAAATCCTATAATCAGCCAAAATATCTTATCAGATTTACAACCAATAAGGTTAATAACTGTCCAAGCCCAAAACGACAATCCATACTTACCTTGACTTATCGCTAATCGGTTTATTACCCTTAGATCATAGGCTAGAGTTGATCACACTCCTCTTTGACGATTAACTGCATTACAAATACAACCTATCAACCACGATGGTCTAAAACCATGGTTTAGCACACATTAGTCTAAAGGAAGTACATGCAATCCTTCCCTAAAAAAGGGGAAAGTAACATTCAGCCAACCACTTGAGAAATTACAAGCCTTCAACTTTACCTTTGATCGTGAGATAAGCGAGGGTTTGCACTCCTCGTTGAATTCTATGAACCGATGGCACTACCAAGAATAAGGATGGAAAGAGAATCGGCCAATAGAGAGCATAAAAGAAAATAGCATACGTTTAAGAAGGGAGTTTAGACATATCGAAAGAATAGAAAAATAAGAAAAAATCTAGTAACTCACCGTTTGCTAAAGCCACTCCCAAACCAGACCTGATCAAAGAAAAAGAAGATAGAAATTGGTGACAGAATCAAGACACTAGAGGGAGGAGAGATAAAAAAATCGATCAAAAAAATCATTAACTAAAAGTTGACAGACAAAATGAAGAGATGAGAGAAATAAAAAGGTTTGGTAAGAAGGGAAGAAGAAAATTGACAAACTAAAATCGAAAAAGAATAGGGGAAAAGAGAATGATATATTAGGTAGTAAAGGACAATTCCCCAAATGGTCAATTACCCCAACCCAAAATAGTGCACTCAAACTCCCAATCCTGAAATTCTAAGTAGTCCCCACTCAAATTTGGCACAATACACCCATTACACACCAAATTCCTTCTTTTTCTCCCCAAAATCCTCAACTAACAACCCCTTATCCAAATCCACCAAAACCCTCCTAAAATCACTCCATAAATCCTTCAAAGACCAATTCGAACTCCCTAACAACTTCATCCAAGACCAAGTCATCAATCACCCCAGGAGAGCTTTAATCTAACTTTACCTCTCTCACCTCATAGAACTAAAATAAAATCCCTTTGCATCACATGCGATTCAAACTTAAGATCCCTTAGCCACCATAATGACGCTAGTATCACTGGATCACTAACCCTTCTTGTGTCATGATTTCCCCAACAATATTCTTAAAGCCTACTTACTTACATCTAGGGTTTTATTAACCTAAAACCAAAATTTTTCTAAAGCCTAGGTTTGAACCCAAGACTTCTCCAATACTTCGCAGGACCCTTAACCACCAAAGCAGACATGTTTTATGTTATTCACATGCACAACTAAATTCTAATTCCTCTGGCACACGAAGCCCATTTCTTTTAGGGCCAAAATTTGGGGCATTACATTGATAGATTATGAATGTTTGTTAATAGATATACAAGTTTTGTTAAGTGATTTTTAGTGAAAATGTAAAATAGGGATTAAATTGAGAAATGTGTAAAGTTGGTTAAAATGTGAAATAAATGAGAAATATGGGCTAATATGAGTACTAGAGAAATTCGGCTAGCATGGATGGTGACTAAATTGCATGAATTTGTGATTTTAGGAAATAAGGACTAAATTGAAAAAGATGTGAAATATTAGGGGCAATAGTGTAAATGTGCCTTAAAGAGTGTTTTGGACTAAATTGAATGAATATATGATTAAATAAGTTAATTTTGAATATATTTAGATCAATAAAAGCAACATACAGACTTAGATCGGGGAAAAGATAAAGTTATCGATTAATCAACTCGATTCGTCGTTTTAACATCCGAGGTAAGTTTGTATGTTATAATTTCATTTTAAATGTATTTTATATACTTTTATATAGCATGAATTGTGATTATGTGATTACGAACGAGTTCGAAAATGATTTAATGAAGATTCGACAATGGAATCCTAGTTGAACCTTAGGAATAGTTTAGGATGCTAGTGACATGTCATTAGGTATACTTTGAGTTGGCTTCGGGCCATGATTTAGCACTTCGGTGTGAGATATATCGATTTGGCTTTGGGTCATACATATCGGCAGATTTGGTTTCGGTCCATAATATCAGAATTTCAGATAAGTTACCTTGATTTCACTTCATGACATGTTATAGGCACTTGTCATGTGAGAGCTTGAGTATCTGACTTCTATTCTGAATGGTTCAATGGGTTAATGAAGAATGTGGTTGAGTATGATATTGGTATGAGATGGTACAGATATGTACAATAATGAATTGAGTATTGAAACTATGGAATTGATAAGTTCCTTGGTAAGTTATGTGAATGACCATTTGATAGCTTTGAGATCTAATAAAATTGTTGTATATTGTTTTCTATTATTTGAATGATTAATGAATGGTTATATTTGCTCATTGTTAACATATGAGCTTACTAAGCTTTATAGCTTTCTTTGTGTATTTTTTGTCTTTTATAGTGGTATCAAAGCTAGCTCAGACTCAAGGATCGTCGGAGATCGTTTCACACTACCACCTATCACTTGGTACCTTTGAATTTTGGTATTTTAAGTATATGACATGTATAGGGACTTTGAGTCATGTTAGTTATGTTTTGGTAATGACTTTGGCCAAATGAATTGGTTTGTAAATGTTTATGTTTAGTATATAAATATATAGCCATGTGTGATGGACCATTTTGGTTTGTTTGGTATGTTTGAATAAGGTACATATATGAGTAGTTAAGTCCTGTAAATTGAGTTGGTTTATGATTGATGATAATAGGTACTATAGTGATAAATTGATGATTTGTAGATATAGGTATGTTTGTGAAATTAGGCTAAATAATGTGTCTTTGATAATGATCATTTTGATGATTTGAGATTATAAGAATTGGTATAAATTTAGATAGCATATTATGGTACTTATGTGCCTTGAATTGGTTAGTATTGAAATGGTAAGATTTATTGGTTGCTTTGGATGGTATATTATGTTGTAGTTTGGTGTCATGTGTATAGGTAAAGATGTGTACCAAATAGGGAGGCAAAATGGCTTGGTAAATAGCCTATTTTTGTCCACACGGGCAGAGACACGAGCGTGCATCTCAGCCGTGTGTGACACATGATCATGTTACACTGCCGTGTGTCCCTTGGTGTTGATATTGAAATGAAGTTAGTATGCTCCACACGGGCGTGTGATCGACCGTGTGGAACAAGTCAGTATACCCCCTAATTGGCATACGGCCTAGCACACAGGCGTGTGACATGGCCGTGTTGCATAAATAAGTATCCCCTAAAGGTTTGGCATGGCCTAGCATACTACCTGGCACACAGGCCAATGTGGTCACTTCGAAGGGCACACAGGCTAGACACACGGGCATATGGTTGGCCGTGTGACCCAAGCCAGTAACCTCACTTTTTTGGATACGGGGTAGGACACAGGCTGGGATAAGGCCATGTGCTCCCATTTCGAATGTTCACACAACCTGTGCATGGGCGTGTCTGGTGGCTGTGTAAGACACACGGCCTGGTCACACAGGCGTGTGTCCCCTGTTTTGGAGAAATATTTTATAAGTGTTGAAAATTTTCTTGAGTTATCGATTTAGTCCCAAGCCACTCTCAATGCATGTTTAAGGCCTCGTAGGCTCATTTAAGGGACACTATGATTGATTGTGATTGATTTGTATTTGAATTGATAAATTGTATATGAAATGTATGTTTAAAAGTGTTTTAGTTTAGGTAATGCTTCGTAACCCTATTCTGACGGTGAATACGGTGAGGGGTGTTACATGATATGTGCATGAAATGTTGCTTTGAATTTGTGAAACTTATGTTATTTTGATGCCTTGATGATTGGTGTTTATAAGATTAAATTTATGTATGATTTGTGGCCAAAGTAATAATTGTTGGCATGGTTTCAAAATGATCATTTATGTCATGTATTGATATAGAATTTAAATCAAATGTGTTTAGTTGTTTTATGACCATGTGGACATTAAGTTGGTATGATTGATATGTATCAATTGTGATATGTTTTGGCATGGAAACAAAATAGTTGATAAATGGTAAATGTGCACATGTTTAGGTTGATTTGATGATTATGTTTGAGGGCCTTTTGGCATATTGGTTGTATGAATAAATACCATACTGATCTAGATTTATTATGCATGTTTTAGGTGCATTTTTGAATACTTGAAATAGGTGCAAATGGCTTGCATGTATGAGCATGTTTTGGGTAAGAGAAATGTCTTGAAGATAGCCTATTTCTTGTCCACAAGGCCTAAGGCATGGGTGTGGTTGTGTGTGACAATGACCATGTGACACGGCCGTGTGTCCTCTATAGGTTTTTAAAAGTTGCATTGTGAGAGTTACACGGCCTGGCACATGGGCGTGTGGCTTGGCTGTGTGACCCAAGTCAGAGAGTTACACTGGCATGGACATTGGCTGGGACATGGCCATGTGTCCCTACCTTGAATATCCACACTGCCTGAGACACGGGTGCTTGTCTTAGTTGTGTGACCCCTGCAGTGTGAATTTTTCTATCTTTTTCCATGAAGCTTTAACTATTTCTGATTTAGTCCTGAATCATTTCTAAAGTGTTTCTAAGGCCTTGAGAGGTTAAAAAATGAACGTTATGCACGTGTTTGATTGGATTTTGGAATGATTATGAAATGTTTGAAATTAATGATTTGAGTTATGTTCTTACGGTAATGATCTGTAACCCTATTCTGACAACAGATACGGGTTAGAGGTGTTGCAATAGGCGTGTGTCTTAGTCGTGTATGACACAAGACCATATGGCACGGCCATGTGTCCCTGTATGTTTCAAAGGTTACAACTTAGGCAATTACACGGCCTAGCACACGGCCTGGCACAAGGGCGTGTAAGGCCATTTCGAGTGTTACACGGCCTAGCACACAAGCGTGTGGCTTAGTCGTGTAACCTAACTCAGAGAGTTACACGGGCACAGACACGGGCTGGGACACGAATGGGTGTCCCTATTTTGATTGTTACATGGCCTGAGACACGGGCGTGTGTCTTAACCGTGTGAGTCACATGGCCTGGCCACACAGCTGCGTGACCCTTGCGATTTTGAAATTTCTAACTTTTTCCTCGATGTTTTAAATGTTTCCAATTTAGTCTCGAGTCATTTCTAAAGTGTTTATAAGGCTTCGAGGGCTCAATTAAGGGACAAAATGCATGAACATGAATTGATTATGATATGTTTGATGAATTGTTTGGAAATATATGTTTTTATGTTACAATTTTACAATAATACTCCATAACCCTATTCTGGCAATGGATACGGGTTAGAGGTGTTACATTTTTGTAAATCAATTAGGTAGCACTACACATCTTGAAATGGAACCAAAATGGTGTTTTTTTTCTCCAAAAACAGAGACCTTGTCATGACCACAAACGTCTAATGTCACAACGTCGTGCCAACAATGAGGGACATCATGACGTCGATATGTTTGAAGTTGCGACATGACTTATTAAGTTGGCAACGCATCATGACGTGGAGATTTTGAGGTCGCGATGTTAGCCCCAAATTTCAAATCTTTACAATTTTGTCCTAATTCAAGCTCAGATTAACAAAAGAGCTTTTGTAAGCTCATATAAGACCCAAAAATGATTGTTTAATACATTATGTTCATGAATATTATTTATTTATGTATTCAAATGATTAAATATAGCATAATGATTGTATTTGCTAAATCGATAGTTGTAGCATCTCGAAGCTCAAACTTGGTGTAACATCCCAAGATCAGGCCTAGAAGTTTTGGCCTCGCAAGTGAAGGTTCACCAGTACTTACGTGAATTGGGGAGTTCACCAAAAAAGTATCAGGAAGGAGTTTTCCAAGTGTTTCGGTGAAGCAGTATACGCCAAAAGATGCAGTAAGGGGTTTGCCAGATTCATTGCAAGTGGGTTCGTTAGTCTATTTGGCAAACTAGTGTTTGCTAGGTAATTTGTGAATTGAAGGTTCACCAGTTTGTTTGATGAACTGGTGTTCGCCAGTTGAGCTGAGAACTGGGGGTTTGCTAGTCAAAGATTCAATCAGACTCGAATTAGGAGATAGAGATATTGTGTATCTAGGAATACTTTATGTGCAAGTAACACCTTTCCTAATTCAAGTGGGGTATCCTAAGATTTCCAAGACACTTATGTCTATACATAAAGCCCTTATTTCGTAAGAATCCTCTCATTGAATATTCTGCCATCAAGGCTCTGTTCTGAGTCAAGTTCGTAGCACCCAGGGTAAGCCTCTATCCTGTTAAGGTTGATTATGTAGTAGCCCATTTTTAGTGAAATCGAAACAGTAGTTTTGGGATGACAAATTCGACGTGAAGTATTTATTTTATTATTATTTTAGTGTCTATGACATATTGGCAAGGTCATATAAAAATTTCGTTAAGAAATTTTATCGTTTGCATGTTTAATTTGGTGAAAAGGTTTAAATCGTAAAAGATGCAAAATTAGAGTTCTATAAGTTAAAGGTACCATATGGCTTTAGAACTTAATTGTAAGAGTTCTTATATGGTAATTAGACCATTCATGTTGATAGTGGAATATGATGGATAGGTTTTAATGAAGTATTAATAGATTTTAAAGGTTATTTTGGTAAATGGACAATTAAGTTAAATGTTAAGTAAATTAAAAGTAAAATGATATCATCTTCTTCATTCATAACCCTAAAAACACTAAAAATTCATTATTAAGAAGGTGGAGCATTCAGCTAGGGTACATTCTTCATGCAAGGTAGGTTTTCAAGCCTGTTTTTAATGATTTTTATATTTTTGAAGTCATTTTAGCTTAATCTAGCTAGCCCTAGGACTAATCTTGTAACACTTCTAACCCGAGACCGTCGCCGGAATAGGGTTAAGAGGTATTACTAAACATTCAGATCATTTCACTACCATTTCATGACACAAAGTCAAACATTAATCAAACATATCAAATCACAAGTATATATCCCTTATTGAGGTCTTCGAAACCTTAAACACGTGTTAGAATGGAGTTGGGACTAAATCAGAACACATACAGAAATTCTAGGAAATTTAAAAGCTTTCAAAATTTCGGGGTTACACGCCCGTGTGGGCAGGCCGTGTGCCTCCCACTGCTGTCAGACACCCTCGTGTGTCTTCCTCGTAGTCGAACCTGACTTTACTCCACGGCCACCAAGCACGCCCGTGTACCTTGGTCGTGGTCAATCCTGTTGAAAACATACGGCTATCAGGAACGTCCATGTGCCAAGGTTGTGTACTCTTAGCTAGCTACTGACTTAGCCCCACGGTCAATAGGCACACCCACGTGCCATAACCATGTGACAAAATAGGCCATTTGCAAGGCCATTTTATCTCTCACACAAGGGTCCATCCTACAAGCACATTTAGGCATAATTTCGCACACAATTTGGCAACTAATTCATATCAAGTGATTGACATACCATCTCATATAGTCTCATTTCTAAACATGTCAACTTAGAAACTAACATTCACAACTTGAAAATATTTAATACCAAACATGATTCATTCCTAAATTCACTAAATCATACTAGCATCATACCATCACAAAGTTTACCATTCATGAGTCATTCTCTTTACCTACAAGCCATACCAAAATATGCATCATATATCAAAGCCATTTATGCTTAAAGCCAACATATATCTAGCCACATCACATGGCTATTTACATATCTCAAATATGTTTCAAAATAACTAGCCTATACATGCCATATTTCAACTATGTACATCTTTCCAAAAGTACCCAAAATAGATTGCCAATACTGTGATTGAGATGCTGACGATCCCCAGATCCGATCTAGCTTTATTGACACTACAAAACAGAGAAACAAATCACATAGTAAGCTTCCCAAAGCTTAGTAAATTCATAACAATACACATTAAACCAAAACAAAATCATCACATAAATTTATTTCACATCTACATAGGTATATATATAATATCATCCAAAGCTAATATACTCATTTAACATTTCATGATCTCGTTTGTAGATTCATCAACCACATAGGTTCTAAACATACCTTATTCAACACTTAGTTGTCAATTACATTTGCTACTCTATACTCACTATTTCCTCTCGATCAACTTTTACCTCTTCTTCGATTCAATCACACACTTAGTGCCCAAATAGTTAGCTGAAACTTAATTAACATTGCACACTTAGTGCATCCATATCAAACTGATCTTAAATTGGTATTGCACACACAGTGCCTGCCACAAAGCTAAAGCTTATATTATTTCGCACACACAGTGCTAATAATCTCGGTCACCTTTTTGAATACGCACACTTAGTGCCATACAACTCAAGCTCTCACATAGCATTTACCTTTAAATATATTCATACTATTCATTTCATAGCATTAAACATAACTAAATACATGTATTATGTTTGAACTTACCTCGGACGTCGAACTATCAAAACGGTCAATTAATCGATCACTTTATCTTTGCCTCGATCTCGATCCGAACCTCTCCTCTCTTGGTCTATACACATTCAAACTCAGTCCATTCAATCACCAAATCACTCATTTTAGTCCAAACACACATATTTAGGGCATTTTATAAAATAGCCCTCACATTTTCACATTTCGACACTTTAGTCCCTAATTCACAAAATCACAAAAACACAAAATTTCACTTCACCCATGCCTAGCTAAATTCTCTCTATGTTCATCCAAGTCCACACATTTTATTTATTTCACATTTTAGTCCTTCTATTTCTCATTTTCTCAATTAAGCCCAAATTACTCAAATTCACTAAAAATTCCAAGACAAAATATGTTTATTATCAGATGTCTTTCATATTTCATCATCAACTATTACAAAGCTCACGCATTCATCAATGGCATATCTCAAAATCACCATAAATTTCTAAAATTTTAGCATGGGTTTGATAGTACACTAAGCAATAATCTTAAAAACGTAAAAATTATCAAAAATCGATCAAAACACATACCTTGATTAAGGACAAAAATGGCCAAATGTTTGAACCCCTAACTCTTTCTTTTCTTTTTCAATTTTGGTGGAAAGATGAACACTCCTCCACTTACTTTTGTTTTATTTTGATTAACATTAACTTATTTCATGTTTTACTATTATACCCTTTTTAATATAACATAAAAATCATGCATTATAATGTCTTAACCGTCCATGCATTCTTCAAATGGTATAATTTCAACTTAAGGACTCCAGACGTAATAAGTCATGGCAATCTAGCACTTAAACAATCAACACTCAGGTTTTACCTTTTATGCGATTAAGTCTTTTCTCTTAATTCGGTACACAATTGATAAAATTATCACACAAACTATGTCACATAAAATCAACACCAAAGATAACATTAAAATATTATTCTGACCTTGAATTTGTGGTCTCAAAACCACTGTTCTAACTAGGGTCTAAACTGGGCTGTTACAACTCTCCCCCCTTAGGGATTTTCATCCCCGAAAATATTACCAATGAATAGCTATGGATATTGCTCTCTCATAATGTTCTCAGGCTCCCACGTAGCTTCCTCAACTCTGTGTTTGTGCGATAATACTTTTGTAACACCCTTAACACATATCCGTTGTCAGATTAGGGTCACAAGGTATTACCAGACGCAAGTACAAAAACCAAGCATACACACGAGTCATATTTGTGTATAAATACAAAGCATATAGCAAATTACATATTAAACACACATTCATGCACATATTATGCATAAAGATCACACCTATAAATTTATTCAAATCTATATTATGCATATACCATCATATTTCCCAACAAATAAACAAGTCACAAAGTTATACAATATATATACATGCTTTATAAAACACATAACTCGAAACATAAGCATATCATCTTAAAATGATGTTCGAATACTAACTTAGATTAAAAACTTTACTTTACCAATCTATGTATGCATGTACTCAACTTAATGTCCACAAGTAAGTTTGGCATTCATCACTCCCTATTATAATCAAACATATATCATTAAATTTGACTACATCAGAATAAACCATTCAAGCATGATTACGAATTCACTTAGTCATTCATCCTGTAACATCCTTAAATTGGGGCTTTTGCTTTTTAATTGTTTGCATGCGAATGGTATGAATGTGATGCTAGTTTAGGGTGTTTTGGGGGCCTAGGCTTAGGCCGGGGATAGGCTAGAGCCTTGACAAAAATTTTATTTTTGGGCTTTTGGAAGAGGGGCATTGATGGAGCTAGGTGTTAAGGGTAATTTGTGGTAGATTGTGTTGCAAGTTGGGCCTTGGTAAAGTGGCAAGGGACGTCACTTAAGGCTCGGGGGGTGACACCTTATGTAGGTGGGGAAGGCTTGGGTTCGAGTTGCAGCAATCTCCTTTTGGGCATTCTTTTTGACGCCAGGTCAAGGAAGAGTTGTGCACAGGATGGACACTTGTGGATATATGTTGAAGGAGTCAACACATTTGAATTGATGGAGAAGAGAAAATGTAGGGATTTGAATCATTCAAACAAATTTGAATGAGTGGTCAGGAGGAAATTATGGAGATGGACATGGGGAGCTTAGAGTTGGCCGAAACATGAACTCTGGTTGGGAGGGAAGCAATCGGTTTTGGTAGCTTAGGGGGGTGCTAAATATTCACATTTGAACTTGGAGGGGTTGGCTCTCAAGTAAACATTTTGGCTAGATAGGGAGCCTTGGAGCTTTTCTTTTTCCTCTCATTTCTTTTGGTGCCGAAACTAAACCACCCTCATTCTAAATTTTATTTTCATTCTTCTTTTCTCTCATTTACTCAAACCCGAATGCTCTCTTAAACTTCTTTTCTCTTCTATTTTGCTTCGACCGAATCTACCTTACCACTCATCCATCAATTGTACTTCAATCATTTTGCTACTTCCTTCAAAATTGAAAACCCTCTGTAGCCATACCTCTGTCGAAATTTCATTTCCCATCGTCTTCACTCTTAAAAGCCATAGCCGAATCCCTCTAGCCTCTTTTGTCTATTTTTCCTTCTCTAGTTCTTTGAGCCGAATCTCAACCCATATTCAGGTAGGATTTCATTGCTTTCTTCTCTGCCTTTCTCTTTTGGTCTATGGCCGAATCCCCCTGACATGGGCACATCTCTATTTCTTTTTCTATCTTGATTGCTATGGTAAGGAAAGCCAAAATCTCTGACACTCCACCTCTCTCGTTGGATTCTTGGTTGCAGTAGATCGTTGTCGTTATTAGGCCATCACTTTCAATCGATTCTGCTAGGGTGTGGTAAGTGTTTTCTGCCGTTTGACATCTTTTGTTGCGTTAAATGCCAAAGGCTATTTGGTTTTATGTGTGGATGTTTGGCGATTGTAGGAAGGAGGGTTGTCGCATTCTTTTGTTCTTTGGGATTCGTTTGGCTTGTAGATCAAGCCTAAGAGCTTCGAGAGTTGTCGGTCTAGGTAAGGGCCTTAGCCTAATTCACTAATCTCTTTCGATTTGTTTCACTGCTTTAACCCGATTTAGTGATAAGGTGTGTTATGGATTTGAAAGCTAACCAAGTGTTAGGAGGGGTTAGATCTGAGACCTCAGCCCCTAAGTACAAGAAGAGGACTGTGTCGGCTGTTCACGATTGGCCACCTAGGTGTGGGCTCGCATCTGAGCAAAGCAGTAGAGCAGATAGCGGTAGTGTCGGTTCACGATAGTGTAGACGTAAAGAGCGTCGTGTTGCGAGTAATCAGGTGTGTAACTCTTACACACTTCGTAAGTTAATTTGTTATTATTTTATAATTTATCAAAACTGAGAATAACTGTGGAAATAGATGTGTTACCCTTGTGGGTATAAGCGAGGACTCGAGTAAGTCCATTCTGATTTGGTTAACATTATATGCCTCGGTTAAGGTTGCATATCCCAGGTTATGTTATTTCTGAATATTAAGCATGATTATTTTGCCCTGATAAGCTTGTTCATAAAAATGGGTGATGAAAGGAGGGGAAGAGTATGATTTCAGACTGTCACCGGTGGTTTTGACCACACAGTGGGTTGGCCCCATTTATTATGATATTGTGACTAAGTCTCAGTGGTTTTGACCACACATACATTATTTGTGACCTCGATCACTAGTGGTTTTGACCACCCATATATTGATTGTGACTTCGATCACCAGTGGTTTTGACCACCAGTGGTTTTGACCACACGGGTTAGACACAGGAGTTTGGATGGTTAGGTTTGGGTTGCATGGCATACTTAACTACTTATGAAACTGTATCAGGGCTTATATCTGTGGGATGGGGATTTATACGCTAAGTCTCGGTGACTCACCTCTCTCTTTTTCATGTTGCAGATAATTCTTAGATCGCGGATGTGGAGTCGGGACGGACTCGAGGTTGCCAAGCTCGATATTTCGGGTTCTATTTTAATTTATTACTTCGGACTTAATTTTTATTAAATTTGGTTTTATGTTGTAATAAGGCCATTTAAATTGTTATTTTGGGATTACTTACTTCGTTGAATATTTTTGCATTTGGGTTAACCACAAAAGCACATTTAAAATGGGAGAGAATCAATAAAATGAATGTTTTCACAAACCTTTATAAATTTTTGAGATTTTCCAAAATCTACCATCGAGTAAAAAGTGAGTAATATCAACAAGTTAACTCGGTTTTCTTTAAGATAGATTTTAAAACAAAAAGGTTTAAGCAATTGTTTCAAGCCAACTTCGGTTTCCATAAGACAAAATGTTTTCCTCACAACTTAAGTCAACAACTGGTTTTATCAAAAATGATCTTTCTCTGTGACATGCCGGATTCGGTCATGGTGTTTTGACCGGGTTTGGGGTGTGACAATTTTGGTATCAGAGCTAGGTTCAAAAGCTCGGCTATGGGCCCGAGGCCCAAAACATTTTCAATAAAGGGTTTACAAAATAACTTTGAAGGAAAATGCATGTTCTAGGAAGCATGGCACCTGAGTCTCCAACACTAATCCACAACAGTAAGTCCCCTAACTGTCGATTGCAAGGTTTAAATAGTTGTGATATGGATGCTAGTAATAGGAATCCACTTTAGAGACTGAAGCCCATAGGATTGTAGGAACCTACGAGAACAACTCTAAGTTATTCATAAAAATGTGCTGTAATAACAGTGGAAGAAAGCTAATGCATAAAATCCTTAAATCAGATTAATTTGGGAACGGTAGGCATGAGCACCCGAGGACTTGGGCGTAATACACGTGGGCATGAAAGAGGTAGGATGATTGTATCGGAACCGGCAGGGCCTGGCCATGGGTCAGAGAATGAGGTACCGTCGCCGCCAGCTATGGGCGCTGAGTTCCAGAATCAGACGGGTGGTGATGACGCGGTGTCGCAGGCGATGCTGCGGGTTCTGAAAAGAATAGCTGGAGTAGGTGGAGGTACGGGGGCTCAAAAATCGGTGTCTGAATGACTCTGAGCCAATGGGGCAGAAGTATTCCGGTGTTTTGGTATGGCTCCCAACACAGTGGCTAGAGGCGACTGAACGTATAATGGATGATTTGGACTTTACAATTGAGGAGAAGCTGAAGGGGATAGTGTCTCTTCTCCAGGATGAATCTTATCAGTGGTGGCTCACGATTCGGGATGGTGCGACAGCTGATGACATCACTTGGGATTTCTTTAAGGTAGCTTATCAGAGGAAATACGTCGGGTCTAGTTATATAGATGCGCAGTAGAAGGCGTTCTTGAATCTGGTTCAGGGGAATAAGTTAGTATCATAGTATGAGGCAGAGTTCTTTTGGCTGAGTCTTTATGCTAGGGGTATCGTGGCTACAGAACATGAGCGCTGTGTCAGATTTATGGATGGGTTGAGAGATGAGCTGCAGATGTTGATTGCCCTGAAGAGGGAAAGAGAATTTGCTGTCTTAGTGGAGAAGGCCAAGATAGCTGAAGGGGTGAAGCAGTCGGTGAGACAGAATCAGGATAGACGCTGGGTAAGAGGAGTGCTAGATTGTCACGGTCTGCCAAGAATTTGCAAAAAAAGGGCTAGATTTAGTGGGTCGAGCCAAGCTGCAGAGCCTGTTACTACTACTCAGTGGCCGCCACGGTGTGCACGTTGTGGGAAGACTCATTTGGAAGAGTGTTGGACAGGAAACAGAGGGTGCTTTGAGTGTGGGTTAATGGGGCACCGGGTAAGGGATTGTCCGCGAAGATCAACTAGAATCTAGTCTGAGGGGCAGGGACGTACACAATTTAGGAGGGATGGCCAGCAACCACAGAGGGGTCGCGGTCCAACCAGGGGAGGTAATGGTTCTAGTTGAGGACGGGGAACCCTGGGCAGAGGTGTCGAGAATACTGATGCAAGACAGCCTGGGTTGGTGTATGCAGCGAGGTATCGAGAGGAGGGCGACGCACCGAATGTTACAACTGATACGTTCTTAATTTTTGGACTGCCTTATATTGCTTTGATAGATGTTGGTTTGACGCACTCTTATGTTGCTAGTAGTGTAGTGGGAACTATGGACTTAGTTTATGAGATTTCTTCTAGGGAGATGACTGTAATTAGCCCTCTAGGTCACTCAGAAGTAAACAAATCAGATAGGATGTACCCTAGAACTTCAAGGGGTAGTATTTCCGACTGATTTGATGGAACTGCCATTCGGGGAGTTCGATTTGATCCTAGGGATGGACTGGTTAGTGGAATACCAAGCGAGTTTGGACTGCACAGCTAAGACGAACTGTTAAGGGTGAGGAGGTAGTGATGATAGGTGATAGAAGGAATTTTCTATCCAATGTGGTATCCGTATTGAAGGCCGAGAAGATGGTGAGGAAGGGATGTGAGGCGTTTATGGTTCATGTTTGTGCATTGGAGGCCAAGGAAATAGCTATGGGAAATGTCTGAACGGTGAAGGAATTTACTGATGTATTTCTGGAAGAGCTTCTAGGTCTTCCTCCCGATCGCGAAATTGAGTTTGGGATAGATCTGCTACTAGGAACTGTGCCAGTGTCTATTGCCCCATATAGGATGGCGTCGAAGGAGTTAGTGGAGTTGAAAGCACAGATTCAAGAGTTGTTGGACCGGGGTTTTATCCGACTGAGTATGTCACCTTGGGGAGCACCTGTGCTTTTTGTTAAGAAGAAAGACAGAACAATGCAGATGCGTATAAATTACCGTCAGCTGAATAAGTTGACGATTAAGAACAAGTACCCATTGTCGAGGATAGATGATATGTTCGATCAATTGAACGGTGCGTTAGTTTTCTCTAAGATCGATCTGAGGTCAGGGTACCACCAACTTAAGATAAAGGAAGTTGATATCCATAAAACGACATTTCGCACGCATTATGGGCACTACGAGTTCTTGGTAATGCCGTTTGGGTTAACTAACGCACGGGCAGCATTCATAGACATGATGAATCGGGTTTTTCAGTCGTATTTGGATCGATTCATTGTGGTATTTATAGATGATATTCTAGTGTACTCAAAGTTTGAGGAAGAGCATGATGAGCATCTCCATGTGGTTCTGCGGATTTTGAGAGAAAAGCAACTGTTCGCGAAGTTTAGTAAGTTTGAATTCTGGTTGACGGAGGTAACTTTCTTGGGTCATGTGGTGTCAGCTGAGGGAATTAGGGTGGACTCTCAAAAGATTGAAGCGATATTGGACTGGAAATCACCTAAGTTTGTAGCGGAGATTCAGAGTTTTCTGGGTTTAGCGGGATATTACAGAAGATTTGTAGAGGGTTTTCTTTGATTGTAGTGCCATTAACTAAGCTGCTAAGGAAACGGGTTCCGTTCGTATGGTCCGACAAATAGCAAGAGAGTTTTGACAAGTTTAAGAGGATTCTGACAGAAGATCCGATTTTGATTCAGCCTGAGGCAGGGAAGGAATTTACGGCTTACTTGATGCATCACATACTGGGTTAGGATGTGTGCTGATGCAAGTAGGGAAAGTGGTGGCATACGCTTCTCATCAGCTGAGACCTCACGAAGTGAATTATCCGACACATGACTTAGAGTTAGCTGCAGTAGTTTTCGCCTTAAATATTTGGAGGCATTACTTGTATGAGGAGAATCCTATCGTCTGCACGGACCATAAGAGTTTGAAGACCATAAGAGTTTGAAGTACCTCCTGACTCAGAAGGAATTGAATTTGAGACAGCGTAGGTGGGTTGAGTTGTTGAAAGACTACGACTGCTCAATTGAATACCATCCGGGTAGGGCTAACATGGTGGCTGACGCGTTGAGCCACAAGGTGGTAGTGGACTTGAGAGCAATGTTCGCTCATCTTAGTCTATATGATGACGAAAGTCTGTTAGCGGAATTGCAAGTGAAGTCGACGTGGGTAAATTAGGTTAAGGAGAAACAGCTAGTGGATGAGGACTTAAGTACTCGGTATTTGCAAGTGCAGAATAGTAGATTGGAGGGGTATAGTTTAAGCGGTGAGGGTGTGTTGTGTTTTCAAGGTAAGGTCTGCATGCTGAAGGATGTGGAGTTGAGGCAAAAGATTCTTTAGGAGGCACATAGTAGTCCATACGCTATGCATTCTGGAGGTAGTAAGATGTACCGAGATCTACGGGAGTAGTTTTGGTGGCCGGGTCTGAAGCGAAAAGTAACAGAATTTGTGGGTAAGTGTTTGACGTGTCAGCAAGTCAAAGCTGAACATCAGGTACCTTCGGGTCTATTACAATAATAAAGATTTCGCAGTGGAAATGGGAAAAGATTATGATGGATTTTGTCAGTGGGTTACCCCTCACGCCTAGCAAGAAGGATTCGGTCTGGGTGATTGTTGATCGTCCAACAAAGTCGACTCATTTTATTCCGGTTTGAGTCGACTACTCACTTCAAAGGTTGGCTAAGTTGTATGTGGCAGAAATCGTGTGACTTCATGGAGTGCCAGTGTTGATTATTTCAGATAGGGACCCTAGATTCATATCAAGATTCTGGAAAGCATTGCATCAGGCGTTAGGTACTAGACTTGATTTTAGCACGGCGTTTCATCCGTAGTTAGATGGGCAACCCGAGAGGGTAATTCAAATCATAAAGGATATGTTGAGGGGTTGTGTTTTATATTTCATGGGTAGTTGGGAAGAATTTCTACCGTTGGCCGAGTTCATGTATAACAATAGTTACTAGGCAAGTATTAAGATGGCACCGTATGAAGCGCTTTATGGGCGGAAGTGTTGAACCCCTACGTGCTGGATAGAGTTGGGAGAGTGTCAACTGTTGGGTCATGAGTTGGTTTCTGAGACAGAGGATAAGGTTAAGCTGATTCGAGCTCATCTGAAAGAAGCTTCAAATAGGCAAAAGTCTTATGCGGATCTTAAGCGGAGGGATATAGACTTTGCAGTGGGTGACAAAGTTTTTCTAAAGGTGTCGCCGTAGAAGAAGGTGCTGAGATTTGGTCAGAAGGGCAAGCTGAGCCCTAGGTTCATCGGGCCTTATAAGGTGTTGTGTTGAAGCATGTGGGTCCAATAGCTTATCAGCTTGAGTTGCCAGTAGAATTGAGTCAGATCCATGACGTGTTTCATGTTTCAATGCTTAGATGCTATCGCTCGGATCCTTCGCATGTTGTACCAGTGGAAGAGATTAAGGTGAGTCTGGATTTGTCTTTTGCAGAGGAACCAGTGCAGATTCTGGATTGGGATATCAAGGTTCTGCGTAGAAAGTCAGTTCCTTTGGTGAAGGTTCTATGGCGGAATCACGGACATAAAGAGGCCACGTGGGAGCCAGAGGATGTGATGCGGCAGCAATACCCCCAACTCTTTTGACCAGGTAATTTCGAGGCCGAAATTATTTTTAAGGGGGTAGAGCTGTAACATCCTTAAATCAGGGCTTTTGCTTTATAATTGTTTGCATGCGAATGGTATGAATGTGATGCTAATTTAGGGTGTTTTAGGGGCCTAGGCTTAGGCCGAGGATAGACTAGAGCCTTGACAAAAATTTTATTTTTGGGCTTCTGGAAGAGGGGCGTTGATGGAGCTAGGTGTTAAGGGTAATTGGTGGTAGATTGTGTCGCAAGTTAGGCCTTGGTAAAGTGGCAAGGGATGTCACTTAAGGCTTAGGGGGTGACACCTTATGTAGGTGGGGAAAGCTTGGGTTCGAGTTGCAGGAATCTTCTTTTAGGCATTCTTTTTTATGCCAGGACAAGGGAGAGTTGTGCACAGGATGGACACTGGTGGATATGTGTTGAAGGAGTCAACACATTTGAATTGATGGAGAAGAGAAAATGTAGGGATTTGAATCATTCAAACAGATTTGAATGAGTGGTAAGAGGAAATTGTGGAGATGGACATGGGGAGCTTAGAGTTGGCCGAAACATGAACTATAGTTGGGAGGGGAGTAATCGGTTTTGGTAGCTTAGGGGGGTGCTGAATATTCACATTTGAACTTGGGGGGTTGGCTCTCAACTAAACATTTCTACTAGATAGGGAGCCTTGGAGCTTTTCTTTTTCCTCTCATTTCTTTTGGTGCCAAAACTAAACCACCCTCATTCCAAATTTTATTTTCATTCTTCTTTTCTCTCATTTACTCAAACCCAAATGCTCTCTTAAACTTCTTTTCTCTTCTATTTTGCTTTGGTCGAATCTACCTTGCCATTCATCCATCAATTGTACTTCAATCATTTTGCTACTTCCTTCAAACTGAAAACCCTCTGTAGCCATACCTCTGCCGAAATTTCATTTCCCATTGTCTTCACTCTTAAAAGCCATAGCCGAATCCCTCCAGCCTCTTTTGTCTATTTTTCCTTCTCTAGTTCTTTGAGCTGAATCTCAACCCATAATCAGGTAGGATTTCATTGTTTTCTTCTCTGTCTTTCTCTTTTGTTCTTATGGCCGAATCCCCCTGACATGGGCACATCTTTATTTTTTTTTCTATCTTGATTGCTATGGTAAGGAAAGCCGAAATCTCTGACACTCCACCTCTCTCGTTGGATTCTTGGTTGCAATAGATCGTTGTTGTTATTAGGCAATCACTTTCAATCGGTTCTGCTAGGGTGTGGTAAGTGTTTTCTGCCGTTTGACATCTTTTGTTGCGTTAAATGCCAAAGGCTATTTGGTTTTATGTGTGGACGTTTGGCCGATTGTAGGAAGGAGAGTTGCCGCATTCTTTCATTCTTTGGGATTCGTTTGGCTTGTAGATCAAGCCTAAGAGCTTCGAGAGTTGTTAGTCTAGGTAAGGGCCTTAGCCTAAATCGCTTATCTCTTTCGATTTGTTTCACTGCTTTAACCCGATTTAGTGATAAGGTGTGTTATGGATTTGAAGGCTAACCAAGCGTTAGGAGGGGTTAGATCTGAGACCCCAGCCCCTAAGTACAAGAAGTGGGTTGTGTTGGCTGTTCGTGATTGGCCACCTGGGTGTGGCCCGGTATCTGAGCAAAATAGTAGGCAGATAGCGGTAGTGTCGGTTAACGACAGTGTAGACGTAGAGAGCGTCGTGTTGCGAGTAATCAGGTGTGTAACTCTTACACACTTCGTAAGTTAATTTGTTATTATTTTATAATTTGTCAAAAGCAGGAATAACTGTGGAAATCGATGTGTCACCCTTGTGGGTATAAGCGAGGACTTCGAGAAAGTCTATTCTGATTTGGTTAACGTTAGATGCCTCGGTTAAGATTGCATATCCCAGGTTATGTTATTTCTGAATATTAAGCATGATTATTTTGCCCTGATAAGCTTGTTCATAAAAATGGGTGATGAAAGGAGGGGAAGAGTATGATTTCAGACTGTCACTGGTGGTTTTGGCCACACAGTGGGTTGGCCCCATTTATTATGATATTGTGACTAAGTCTCAGTGGTTTTGACCACCAGTGGTTTTGACCACACATACATTATTTGTGACCTCGGTCACCAGTGGTTTTGACCACCCATATATTGATTGTGACTTCGGTCACCAGTGGTTTTGACCACCAGTGGTTTTGACCACACGGGGTAGACACAGGAGTTTGGATGGTTAGGTTTGGGTTGCATGGCATACTTAACTACTTATGAAACTGTATAAGGGCTTATATCTGTGGGATGGGGATTTATACGCTAAGTCTCGGTGACTCACCTCTCCCTTTTTCATGTTGTAGATAATTCTTAGATCGCGGATGTGGAGCCGGGACGGACTTGAGGTGGCCATGCTCGATATTTCGAGTTCTATTTTAATTTATTACTTCGGACTTAATTTTCATTAAATTTGGTTTTTGGTTGTAATAATGCCATTTAAATTGTTATTTTGGGATTACTTACTTCATTGAACATCTTTGCATTTGGGTTAACCACAAAAGCACGTTTAAAATGGGAGAGAATCAATAAAATGAATGTTTTCACAAACCAATATGAATTTTCGGGATTTTCCAAAATCTACCATCGGGTAAAAAGTGAGTAATATCAACAAGTTAACTCGTTTTCTTTAAGACAGATTTTAAAACAAAAAGGTTTAAACAATTGTTTCAAGCCAACTTCGATTTCCATAAGACAAAACATTTTCCTCACAACTTAAGTCAACAACTGGTTTTATCAAAAAAGATCTTTCTCTATGACATGCCGGATTCGGTCGTAGTGTTTTGACCGGGTTTGGGGTGTTACACATCTCATACTCTATTCGACTAACAAATGCCATATAAGCTTTTACCCATATCATGCACTACTTGAATACTTATTATATCCATATATAATAATGCTTATAATGTACTCATATGGTCAAACCAAATTACTCTATTTTATAACCTAATGCATACCAAAACATAGCAATTTATCACTAAAAGAATAATTGAATTATAACCAACAAGAACACCTTCATGTCTTGTTCGAATATGCCATTCAAACAAATTCAACATGCACTCATTCCAACTTCCAAAACCCAATTTGATACCTTTGAGATTACCTCATAACAATCATATTTATATATATATATATATATGTGTGTGTATGTATATATGTATTTATGCTTATAAAGAGCTCACAAGGAAATCACACCTAAAATCCAAATATAAAGCATTGAAACCATTGACATTAAGAGTAAGCCATTTTCGTATGGCTAATATATACAAGAACAATTTCATAGCTCAAAACATAGTCTAGCTTGTACATGCCTTTAGTTCAAAATCAAAACTTAAAAGTACCAAAATAGGTTGATAGTGTGGATGACTTTGTTGACGATCCCCTAAGCTCGTAGCTTGATCTAAATCTATAAAACAAAACGATGAACACACGGAGTAAGCTAATTTAGCTTAGTAAGTCTTAAGCAATCATGATATACCAATTGAACATTCAAGCATTTTAAAACAATCAAGTAATAACATTGAATAAAATAGCTTAACTCGAAAGTCCTTCAAAACCAAATGCCTTTACCTTACTTAGCATACCATTTATCATTTCCTTACCATTAGCATACAACTTACCAACTCAGCATCAAATTCAAAATATAAAACACCCTCTCTTTATGATCTATTAAGTTCACATAAATATTTGAACAAGTAAAAGCCGTGTCCATCCGAATTTCACCTCCATAATTACATAAACACATGTCCATTTAACCTCTCATATATCCAAGCATCTAATATCAATATTTCAAAGCTTAGTACTTAAATGATCTAATAATGTCGAATGCTAATGCTCATTTGGCTCAACCATCATCACTATTTTACCTTTAAACTTCAATATATAATCTTATCATATAGTTCACATTCAAATTAATAACTCTTTTCCAACTACTCATATTTTCGATACACATAATTTAGGATCACATATATATGTATATACATTAAGTATATACTTTACACTTAGTAATTTCACATAAAAGAAAATATATTCACATATATATATCCATTTGACATTTCATACATTCGTATACATGGCATCAATGTAATCCCAATATGTCACATAAACATAAGCATAAGGCTGAATATACAGGATCCATTAGTATCATTCGCGTCCGACAACTTAACACAAATATATATATTTACCTTATTGATCAAATATAGAAGATCAATTTAATAACTCGTAGACACTTACCTGTATGGCCGATCATACATATATAACTTGTAATATCAACTTACTTCCTCGATGATTACATAGCTAGAAAAGTTTATGTCTTGAAACTTGAAATTTTATCACGGTTAAAAACACGCTAGGCGAAGCTCTAATTACTCACGGCATTTAGCCTGCTAGACCGAGGTCTGAAATTGAATCACCGGTATTTAGCCTGCTAGGCAATAAGCCTGATAAACTTTCACCGGCATAAGGCCTGCTAGGCAATAAGCCTGATAAACTTTCACCCGCACAAGGACTGCTAGGCTCGAAGCCCGAACATTCATATTATTGAGTCATCTTATTCACATCTCATACTATAATTCAATATCACTTTCACACCTTACCAATATCACATATATCACACATAATTCAATATCACTTTCACATATTACCAATATCACATATATCACATATGATTCAATATCACTTTACATATTACCAATATCACATATACCACATATAATTCAATATCACTTTCACATAATGAACACAATTAAGTTTAACCACATTTCATTGCTTAAACACTATATCACATTCAGTTTTGGCAAAATTTCTAATCTATAAATTCAATTTTAACATGTACTCAAGGCTATAACCGATTAAAACGGTAATAAATTGCTTAAAGACTTACCTCGGATATCATCAAACAACAAGAACCGACTATTCGCTAACTTTTGCCTTTCCCCAATCCAAGTCTATTTTTCTTTGTTCTTGATCTAAACATATTCAATTTAAGCTCATTCAAACACATTTAATTTCAATTTAATCCAAAAACACCAAAATGGGAAAATTACCATTTTACCCCTAATGTTTCACATTTTTACAATTTAGTCCTATTTACACAAAACACAAAATATGCAAAATCTCCCAACAATATAGCCAGGCCGAATCTTCCACATAGCCATATAAGCCCATACATTTCATTTGTTTTGCAATTTAACCCCTTAAAAAATTTATTTTCTCAATTTAGCCCTATTTAGCCAAATTCATCAAAAATTCAAGAACAAAGTATGTCCATCAATTACATATCTATCATTTAACACATAAAACATCACAAAATTCATCATAACATCAATGGCATTTTACACAAACATCATCAATTCATGAAATTAAGGCATGGGTTTTAAAGCTCTCGAAGCAATCATTACAAAAACGTAGAAATTATCGAAAATCGAAGTCAAAAATTACCTTAATTAAGCCCAAAACCTAGCCGAAACCTTGCTAACTTCTTTTCTTCTTTTTCTTCTTGATATTTGGCCGAATATAAGCATTATGGCTTTCTTTTTCATGCTTTTGTTTTATATAATATAACATATATTATAATATTATTTAATAAACCATTACCAAATAAAATAGCCATTTATCACACCAATGTGCTGTCCACTACCTTTCAAAAAGGCCAATTTACAATATAAGGCCTCCACCTTAAAAAGCCACATCAATTTAGCCATTAATCAAATGATTGGTCACTTTTACGCTTCATGCGATTTAGTCCTTTTTATTTAATTAAGCATGCAAATAGTCAAATTTCTCTACGAAACTTTCACACACTTTAATTCACATATAATAAACACAGAAAATAATATTTAAAAATTTTCGACTCGAATTCGTGGTCCCGAAACCACTATTCCGATTAAGGTCAAATTCAGACTGTTACAACTCTCCCCCTTAGGGATTTTCGTCTCTGAAAATCTTACCGCTGAACAGATTCAGATATCGTTGTCTTGTTGAATCTTCAGGCTCCCACGTAGCCTCTTCTAATTCGTGTCGATTCCATAATACTTTTACTAATGGAATTTTCTTGTTTCTCAACTCTTTCACTTCACGAGCTAATATATGGATCGGCTCTCCCTTATACGTCATATCGGTTCAAATTTGAATCTCAGATGGGGCAATCACATGTGACGGATCTAATCTATATCTATGAAGCATCGAAACATGAAATACATTGTGTATCTTATTTTCATTGAGCTCGGTCCAATAGAACGGTGTACGATATTTACGACCATACAAAGTTTCATATAGTGCCATTTCGATACTCGTCTGAAAACTATTATTATACGTAAATTCGATCAACGGTAGGTACTGTTTCTACGAACCATTAAACTCAAGTATATAGCATCTTAACATATCCTCTAAAATTTATACTGAAGTGTAATTTCGTGCCTAAGGTTTCTTGTAATTTCTTCCAGAATCGCGATGTAAATCTTGGATCTTTATCCCATTTCCACTCGGGAATTAGAATCGACTGTAGCAAACTAGACAGAACTTGATGTTCAGCTTTCACTTGCTGACAATAAAACATTTCAAAACAAAGTCAAAAATGTCTCATTTCATACCAGATCACCAGTAATGTCGCTACAAATTATGATACATTTTAGTACTCCCAGATGAACAATTAAACAACTATTATGTGCTTCATTCAAATCAATTGAATTAACTCTGGCTTTCTCAGAACACAGATACGATTCCGATATTTTAAACAATCATCCACAATTTGAAATTCAGGTTCAAAATTCATTTCACACTGAGCTCATTTCGCTAGTAATTCTTTAGCAGACTTCTGAGCTTCACATATTTATTGTAAAAATATCGATTTTGCTCTCAATTCCTCTATTACAGAACTATCAGCAGACAAGTCTAACTGAGCATTCAAAGCATGTAATGCAAATAATGACTTTCTACTTAACGCATCAGCAACAACGTTTGTTTTACCCGGATGATAATCTAACATTAGCTCATAGTCTTTTAATAACTCAAGCCATCTTTTACAACGCAGGTTCAAATGTTTTTGAGTCATCAAATATTTCAAACTTCTATGATATGAAAATATGTGACATTTCTCACCGTACAGATAATGACGCCAAATCTTAAGCACAAACACAATTGCAGCTAATTCAAGGTCATGTGTCAGATAATTCTTCTCATGAGGCTTCAACTGTCTCGAGGCATAAGCTACCACTTTGCCTTCCTGCATTAAAACACATCCCAGACCATTGAATGAAGCATCATTGTATACAGCAAATTCTTTACCCGATTCTGGTTGTATTAACACTGAAGCTTTTGTTAATAGAGTTTTCAACTGATTTAAACTTTTCTAACATTTATCCGACCATTCAAATCTGACATCTTTCTAAAGTAGTCTAGTCAACAGAGTAACTATGGCTGAAAATCCTCTTATAATCCTGCGGTAATACCCAGCTAAACCCAGAAAACTACAAACTGTAAACACATTTTTCGGAGGTTTCCAACTCAAAATAGCAGAAATCTTACTCGGATCTACTCGGATTCCAAAGGCTGACACAATATGTCCCAGAAAACTAACTTCATACAATCAGAATCCACATTCACTGAATTTCACGTATAATTGTTTTCTCTCGAAGTTTGCAACAAAATTCTCAAATGTTCAGTATGCTCCTTTTTATCACGTGAATAAATCGAGATGTCATTTACAATTACCACAACTAATCAATAACAAATTCAACTTCATGAATCAGAGACAAATCCGATAACTCTTTAGGAAACACATCAGAAAACTTACAAATAATAGGCACTGATTCAATTTTCTTCCCAGATACTTTTGAATCAATCACATAGGCAAAATATGCCTCGTAACCCTTTTTCACATAACTCTGAGCTTTCAAAATAGATATTACAGCAAGCAATCCACTCAAATCATCAGACTCAATCCGTATTATTATTTTTTATTTTTTATTTTCCTTCGGACATCTCAAATTTATAGTCTTTCTTTTGCAGTTCACAATAGCATCATGCATAAACAACCAATCTCTTCCCAAAATAATATCGAATTCATCAAATGGTAAAAGCATCAAATCAGTAGGGGAAATAGATATCTCGAAACATTAACGGATAGTTCTTGCATACTTTATCAACCAAGACACTTTTACCTAGGGGTTCGATACTTTTATAGCAAACTTAGAAGACTCTACAGCCAAAGTCTTGCTGAATACTAAATTCATGCATACATATGAATGCGTAGAATTAGGGTCTATCAAAACAATCACAGAAGTATCATAAAGAATAAATGTACCAGTTATGACATCAGGTGATGAGGCATCCTTTAGAGCTTGAATAGCATACGCTCTGACTGGCGCTCTGGCTTCAAATATGACAAGATTGTCTCTTAATAAAGATATGGCACACTTTAAACATTCATTCGGAGTACAAGGTAGCTCATCAAACACACGAATAGTATTATCAAACCACAACTGAGCTCGCTCAGCATCATTATCATCATTAGGTTGAAACTCTTTGCCCCATGTTTCCTAATTTTATCTACAGGATGCCGCCAAATCTCATCGGATCTACTATCGGAGGTGCCATAGGTATCGAAGATGGATTATTCGAGGGTGGAGGTTGTTGCACAGTCGAGTTAGCCCAGATATATTGAGTAAACCATTCGTTCATCATCTCCTAGAAGGCTTGCTTAGCCTTCCCCCTCATGACTACTCAAGATAGGTCGAGAATCTACCGACGCTGATCCATGTGCGGGATTAGGTGCTACGCTCTCAAAATCATCAGCTACGGCTCTATTGGGATCCATTTACAAAATAAAATCACAATTCAGATTCAGAAGTCACCACACTATCACATTGCAATTTAAGGCGTGGCTAGACTCACAAGCGCTACGGTAGTCCTAGAATCGAATAAACCGTAAGCTCTTATACCAGTCTTAACCCGTATTCGTCGTTGGATTAGGGTCACAGGGTATTACCAGACGCAAGTACAAAAACCAAGCATACACACGAGTCATATTTGTGTATAAATACAAAACATATAGCAAATTACATATTAAACACACATTCTTGCACATATTCTGCATAAAGATCACACCTATAAATTTATTCGAATATATATTATGTATATACCATCATATTTCCCAACAAATAAACATGTCACAAAGTTATACAATATATATACATGCTTTATAAAACACATAACTCGAAACATAAGTATATCATCTTAAAATGATGTCCGAATACTAACTTAGATTAAACACTTTGCTTTACCATTCTATGTATGCATGTACTCAACTTAATGTCCACAAGTAAGTTCGGCATTCATTACTCCCTATTATAATCACACATATATCATTAAATTTGACAACATCGGAATGAACCATTCAAGCATGATTATGATTTCACTTAGTCATTCATCTTATACTCTATTCGACTAACAAATGCCATATAAGTTTTTACCCATTTCATGCTCTACTTGAATACTTATTATATCCATATATAACATGCTTATAATGTACTCATATGGTCAAACCAAATTACTCTATTTTATAACCTAATGTATACCAAAACATAGCAATTTATCACTAAAAGAATAATCGAATTATAACCAACAAGAGCACCTTCATGTCTTGTCCGAATATGCCATTCAAACAAATTCAACATACATTCATTCAAACTTCCAAAACCCAATTTGATACCTTTTAGATTACCTCATAACAATTATATTTATATATATGTATTTATGCTTATAAAGCGCTCACAAGGCAATCACACCTAAAATCCAAATATAAAGCATTGAAACCATTGACATTAAGAGTAAGCCATTTTCGCATGGCTAATATATACAAGAACAATCTCATAGCTCAAAACATAGTCTAGATTGTACATGCCTTTAGTTCAAAATCCAAATTTAAAAGTGCCAAAATAGGTTGATAGTGTGGATGACTTTGTTGACGATCCCCTGAGCTCGTAGCTTGATCTAAATCTATAAAACAGAACGATGAACACACGGAGTAAGCTAATTTAGCTTAGTAAGTCTTAAGCAATCATGATATACCAATTGAACATTCAAGCATTTTAAAACAATCAAGTAATAACATTGAATAAAATAGCTTAACTCGAAAGTCCTTCAAAACCGAATGCCTTTACCTCACTTAGCATACCATTTATCATTTCCTTACCATTAGCATACAACATACCAACTCAGCATCAAATTCAAAATATAAAACATCCTCTCTTTATGATCGATTGATAATACACATACATGTAACTCAATAAGTTCACATAAATATTTGAACAAGTAAAAGTCGTGTCCATCCGAATTTCACCTCCATAATTACATAAACACATGTCCATTTAACCTCTCATATATCCAAGCATCTAATATCAATATTTCAAAGCTTAGTACTTAAATGATCTAATAATGTCGAATGCTAATGCTCATTTAGCTTAACAATCATCACTATTTTACCTTTAAACTTTAATTTATAATCTCATCATATAGTTCACATACAAATTAATAACTTTTTCCAACTACTCAAATTTTGATACACATAATTTAGGATCACATATATATGTATATACATTAAGTATATACTTTACACTTAGTAATTTCACATAAAAGAAAATATATTCACATATATATATCCATTTGACATTTCATACATTCGTATACATGGCATCAATGTAATCCCAATATGTCACATAAACATAAGCATAAGGCTGAATATACAGGATCCATTAGTATCATTCGCGTCCGACAACTTAACACAAATATATATATTTACCTTATTGATCAAATATAGAAGATCAATTTAATAACTCGTAGACACTTACCTGTATGGCCGATCATACATATATAACTTGTAATATCAACTTACTTCCTCGATGATTACATAGCTAGAAAAGTTTATGTCTTGAAACTTGAAATTTCATCACCGGTTTAAAAACCTGCTAGGCGTAAGCCTGAATTACTCACCGGCATTTAGCCTGCTAGACCGAGGTCTGAAATTGAATCACCGGCATTTAGCCTGCTAGGCAATAAGCCTGATAAACTTTCACCGGCACAAGGCCTGCTAGGCAATAAGCCTGATAAACTTTCACCGGCACAACGCCTGCTAGGCAATAAGCCTGATAAACTTTCACCGGTACAAGGCTTGTTAGGCAATAAGCCTGATAAACTTTCACCGACACAAGGCCTACTAGGCTCGAAGCCCAAACATTCATATTATTGAGTCATCTTATTCACATCTCATACTATAATTCAATATCACTTTCACACCTTACCAATATCACATATATCACACATAATTCAATATCACTTTCACCTATTACCAATATCACATATATCACATATGATTCAATATCACTTTCACATATTATCAATATCACATATATCACATATAATTCAATATCACTTTCACATAATGAACACAATTAAGTTTAACCACATTTCATTGGTTAAACACTATATCACATTCAGTTTTGGCCAAATTTCTAATCTATAAATTCAATTTTAACATGTACTCAAGGCTATAACCGATATTAACGGTAATAAATTGCTTAAAGATTTACCTCGGATATCATCAGACAACAAGAATCGACTATTCGCTAACTTTCGCCTTTCCCGATCCAAGTCTATTTCTCTTTGTTCTTGATCTAAACATATTCAATTTAAGCTCATTCAAACACATTTCATTTCAATTTAATCCGAAAAACCTAAATGGGCAAATTACCATTTTACCCCTAATGTTTCACATTTTTGCAATTTAGTCATATTTGCACAAAACACAAAATATGCAAAATCTTCCAACAATATAGCTAGGCCGAATCTTCCACATAGCCATATAAGCCCATACATTTCATTTGTTTTGCAATTTAACACCTCAAAAAATTTATTTTCACAATTTAGCCCTATTTAGCCAAATTCATCAAAAATTCAAGAACAAAGTATGTTCATCAATTACATATCTATCATTTAACACATAAAACATCATAAAATTCATCATAACATCAATGGCATTTTACACAAACATCATCAATTCATGAAATTAAGACATGGGTTTTAAAGCTCTCGAAGCAACAATTACAAAAATGTAGAAATTATCAAAATCAAGTCAAAATTACCTTAATTAAGCCCAAAACCTAGCGAAACCTTGCTAACTTCTTTCTTCTTTTTCTTTTGATATTCGCCAAATATAAGCATTATGGCTTTCTTTTTCATGCTTTTGTTTTATATAATATAACATATATTATAATATTATTTAATAAACCATTACCAAATAAAATAGCCATTTATCACACCAATGTGTCGTCCACTACCTTTCAAAAAGGCCAATTTACAATATAAGGCCTCCACCTTAAAAAGCCACATCAATTTAGCCATTAATCAAATGATGGGTCACTTTTATGCTTTATGCGATTTAGTCTTTTTTATTTAATTAAGCATGCAAATAGTCAAAGTTTCTCTACGAAACTTTCACACACTTTAATTCACATATAATAAACACAGAAAATAATATTTAAAAATTTTTCAGACTCGGATCCGTGGTCCCGAAACAACTGTTCCGATTAGGGTCAAATTCGGACTGTTACAACTTTCACTAAAGATATTTTGTTATTTCTCAACTCTTTGGTCTTTCATGCCAAAATTTAGATCGGTTCTTCATTATACGACAAATCTGGAAAAATCTCAACCTCAGTAGGAGCAATCACATGAGACAGATCAGATCGGTACCGTCGAAGCATTGACACATGAAATACATTATGATCCTTTTCTAACTCAGGTGGTAGCATCAATCTGTAAGCAACCGGCCCAACTCGTTCAATAATCTCATACGGTCCGATGAACCTCGGACTCAGCTTGCCCTTCCGACCAAATTGAAGTATTTTCTTCCACGGAGATACTTTCAAAAACACTTTATCACCAACCTCAAATTCAATATCTTTTCGTTTTAAATCTACATAAGACTTCTGACGATCTAAGGCCACTTTCAAACTGTTACGAATTACTTTCACTTTCTGCTCAGTCTCTTTTACAAGATCAACCCTGTTAATCTTATTCTCACTCAGCTCAGTCTAATACAATGGAGTTCGACACTTTTGACCATAGAGAGCCTTATATGGTGTCATTTTGATACTAGATTGGAAACTATTATTGTACGCAAATTCAATTAACGGCAAATGTTTTTCCCACGTATTCTTAAACTCAAGTATGCAACACCTCAGCATGTCTTCGAGAATTTGAATGATTCGTTCAAATTGACCATCCATTTATGGAAGAAAAGTAGTACTGAAATGCAATTTTGTGCCTAACGCATCTTGCAATTTCCTCCAAAATCGCGAGGTAAACCTCGAATCTTTATCAGACACTATAGATAGTGGTACTCTATGCAATCTCACAATCTCAGTAATATACATTTCCTCTAACTTATCTAAAGAATAATCGGTTCTCACCGAAATGAAATGGGCTGATTTTGTCAATCTGTCCACTATCACCCAGATTGCATCTTTCTTGCTCGAAGATAAGGACAAACCTGACACAAAGTCCATCGTAATTCTCTCCCATTTCCATTCAAGAATCATAATCAGTTGTAACAAATCGGACAGAACTTGATGTTTAGCCTTAACTTGCTGACAAACTGAACACTTGGACACAAAGTCAGAAATGTCTCTTTTCATACCATGCCACCAATAGAACTATTTTAGATCATTATCCATCTTCGTACTCCTCGGATGTATAATCAAATGACTATTGTGAGCTTCATTCAAAATCATTGAGATAAATTCTGAATTTCTCAAAACACAAATCTGATTTCTAAATCTCAGACAATCATCACTATCAACTCAAAATTATGAATCAACATTCGATTCACACAGAATTTGTTTAGCCATCATTTCAACATCACTTTCCGGGCTTCACAAATCTATTGTACAAACATCGGCTTAACTTTCAACTCAGCTATAACTGCACTATCACCACACAGATCGATCTGAGTACTCATAGCTCGTAAAGCATATAATGATTTTTGACTCAAGGCATCAGCTACAATATTAGCTTTACCCAGGTGGTAATCTATCACAAGTTCGTAGTCTTTCAACAATTCTAACCATCTTCTCTGTCTCAAATTCAATTCTTTCTGAGTCATCAAGTACTTTAAACTCTTATGATCAATAAAGATGTGACATTTATCCCCAAATAGATAGTGACACCAAATCTTCAATGTGAACACAATCGCAACCAATTCTAAATCATGCGTTGGGTAATTCTTTTCATGCGATTTTAACTATCTCAAATCGTAAGTAATGACTTTCCCTTCTTGCATCAGTACACAGCCCAAACCATTCAATGATGCATCACTATAAACTATAAATTTTTTGCCTGATTCAGGTTGAACTAACACTGGGGCTTTTGTCAACAACATTTTTAATTGTTCAAAACTTTGTTGGCACTTTTCTAACCACTCAAATTTAACTTATTTCTTTAGCAACTTTGTCAATGGAGTCGCAATCATCGAGAAGCCTTTCACAAACCATCAATAATATCCTGCTAGCCCCAAAAAACTACGGACTTCAAACACATTTCTCGGAGGCTTCCATTCCAAAATAGCAGAGATTTTACTCGGATCAACTCTTATTCCTGCAGCTGATACAATATGCCCGAGAAAACCAACCTCACGTAACCAAAATTCACATTTTTTAAACTTTGCGTACGATTGTTTCTCACGCAGGGTTTGTAGCACAGTTCTCAAATACTTGGTATGCTGCATCTCATCACACGAATAGATCAAAATATCATCAATGAACACCACTACAAAGCAATCCAAATACGGTCTGAATATCTGATTCATCAGATCCATAAACACTGCAAGAGCATTTGTTAGTCCGAAAGGCATCACTAAGAATTTGTAATGTCCATACATCGTTTTGAAAGAAGTTTTGGCACATCGGATTTTTTAACTCTTAACTAATAGTAGCCTGATCTCAAATCTATTTTTGAAAACACTATAGCTCCTCTCAACTGAACGGATATTTGTTCTTTATCGTCACTTTGTTCAATTGTCAGTAATCAATACACATTCTCATAGTTCCATCTTTCTTTTTCACAAATAACATAGGAGCTCCCCAGGATGAGAAACTCGATCATGCAAATCCTCTGTCAGTCAACTCCTGCAACTAAGACTTTAACTCTTTCAATTCTGTTGGTGCCATTCTATATGGAGCTATCGAAATAAGAGTGGTCCCTGGCGCTAATTCAATACCAAATTCAACTTCTCGAATCAGAGGTAATCCCGGTAACTCTTTAGGAAACACATCTGGAAACTCACATACCACAGGCACAGATTCAACTTTCTTTTCCGACACTTTTGTATCAATCACATACGCCAAATAAACTTCACAGCCCTTTCTCACATATTTCATAGCTTTCATCATAGATACAACAGTTGGTAATCCTTTCATATCACTGGATTCAATTCGAACTATCTCACCATTCTAATTTTTCAACTCAATACTTTTTCTTTTACAATTCATGATGGCATTATGCATAGTAAGCCAATCTATACCCAAAATTATGTCAAACTCATTGAATGGTAGTAACATCAAATTAACCGAAAAATAAACATCCCAAAACATCAATGGACAATTGTTTCACACCTTATTCACCACGACACACTTGCCTAAGGGATTCGATACTCTAATCACAAACTCAGTAGACTTAATAGGTAAAGTCTTACTTGATACTAGATTCACACATACATATGAATGAGTAGATCCTGGATCTATCACTGCAATGACATCAGTATCAAATAAAGTGAAAGTACTGGTGATGACATCTGGAAATGATGCTTCCTCTCATGCACGTATAGCATAAGCTCGGGCAGGTGCTCTCGCCTCTGACCTCACAGCTGTGTCAGTAGTCCCTCTTTGACTTCCACTCACATTCCCTACATTTCTGGGCGGTCTACCCCTAGTCGATACATTACTTGATCTCACATTCTGAACATTTTCCTCTTCAACCATCTTTGGGCAATCTCAAATAAAATCATCTCGTGATCCACATTTGTAACAAACTCTATTGTTGTACTTGCCCCAGCTTTCTCCCACATGTCGTCTTCCACACTGTCTGCACTCAGGTTTGTTACTCTTAACGCTGCCAACACTTGATTTAATTAGAGCTTGAGTTCGTGGACCAGCACTTTGTCTCGAATAATCTCTACTTGAATGTCCAAACGAAGCATTTGAATGATTACTTACATCTCTAAATCTCTTTGTAGAAGGTTGAGAAAACTTACTCATCGATCTTTTTCTCTCATTACAAGCTTCAGAATCAGCTTTCTTCTTTTCTTTTCTGAGCTCATCAACTTTGCATGCCCTTTCAACTAACAAAAGAAATTTGTTTATATCGAGTATCCCAACCAACAACTTAATGTCTTCATTCAATCCCTCTATGAAGCTTTTGGACCTAGTAGCTTCGATCTAAACACATTCTCTCGTGTATTGACTCAATCTTACGAATTCCTGCTCGTACTTAGTAACGGAACAAACGGCCCTGTTTTAGCTCTAAAAACTCTTTATGTTTTGATCAATAAATCGTTGACTGATATACTTCTTTTTGAACTCAGCTTGAAAGAAATCCCAAGTGATTCTCTTTCTTGAAACCACAGATATCAACGTCTTCCACCAATTATAAGTCGTATTCCTCAACAACGAAATAGCACATTTTATACATTCGTCCGGAGTTAACGACATCTCATCAAATACTTGAAAGGTATTCTCGAGCCAAAACTCAACTCACTCGGCATCGTCATCAGATATGGCCCTAAACTCTTCGGCCCCGTACTTTCGAATCTTGTCCACAAGAGGTTTATTCAATCTGATCGGATTTGTATCTTATGGCACAACAGGTACTTTTGAGGGTGGAAGTTGTAGAGTAGCCGAATTCGTTCGAACGAACTTCGAAAATCACTTGCTCATCATTCGAAAGAAGGCTTGCTTAGTCTCTCCTCCCTCACCACTATCATTCGGCCTAGATGTGGCTGGTGTTGTCCCTTGAGTGAGAGTAGGTGCGTTACTTTCTACATTGTCAGCAACTGCTCGATCAGGATCCATTATTATAAGAAAACACATTTTCAACTGTCAAAATTAATCACACAATCACAATTTTGTATATGGCATGTATATCTAGACTCACAAGCACTACGTTAGTCTGAGAATCGACTAAACTGTAACTCTGATACCAATAAAATGTAACACCCCTAACCCGAGACCATCACAAGAATAGGGTTAAGAGGCATTACCAAACATTCAGAACATTTCACTACCATTTCACGACACAAAGTCAAACATTAATCAAACATATCAAATCACAAGTATATAGTCCCTTATTGAGGTCTTCGAGACCTTAAACACATGTTAGAAAGGATTCAGAACTAAATCGAAACACATATAGAAATTCTAGGAAATTTAAAACTTTTCAAAATTTTAGGGGTTACATGCCCGTGTGGGCAGGCCGTGTGCCTCCCAGGCTACTAGACAGCCCCGTGTGTCTTCCCTGTTGTCGAACCTGACTTTACTCCACGGCCACCAAGCATGCCCGTGTACTTGGCCGTGGTCAATCTTGTTGAAAACACATGGCTACCAGGCACGTCCGTGTGCCAAGGCCGTGTACTTTTAACTAGCTACTGACTTAGCCCTACGATCAATAAGCACGCCTGTGTGCCATAACCGTGTGACAAAATAGGCCATTTGCAAGGCCATTTTATCTCCCACACATGGGTCCATCCTACAAGCACATTTTGGCATAATTCTACACACAATTTGGCAACTAATTCATATCAAGTGATTGACATACCATCTCATATAGTCTCATTTCTAAACATGTCAACTTAGAAACTAACATTCAAAACTTGAACACATTCAATACCAAAAATGATTCATTCCCAAATTCACTAAATCATACTAGCATCATACCATTACAAAGTTTACCATTCTAAGTTATTCTCTTTACCTACAAGCCATACCAAAATATGCATCATATATCAAAGCCATTTTTGCTTAAAGCCAACATATATCTAGCCACATCACATGGCTATTTACATATCTCAAATATGTTTCAAAATAACTAGCCTATACATGCCATATTTCAAATATGAACATCTTTCCAAAAGTACCCAAAATAGATTGCCGATACTGTGATTGAGATGCTGACGATCCCCAAATCTGAGCTAGCTTTACTGACACTACAAAGCATAGAAACAAATCACACAGTAAGCTTTCCAAAGCTTAGTAATTTAGTAACAATACACATTAAACCAAAATAAAATCATCACATAGATTTATTTCACATCTACATAGGTATATATATAATACCATCTAAAGCTAATATACTCATTTAACATTTCATGATCTCATTTATAGATTCATCAACCACAGAGGTTCTGAACATACCTTATTCAACACTTAGTTGTCAATTACATTTGCTACTCAATATTCACTATTTCCTCTCGATCAACTTTTATCTCTTCTTAGATTCAATAGCACACTTAGTGCCCAAATAGTTAGCCGAAACTTAATTAAGATCACACACTTAGTGCATCCATATCAAATTGATCTTAAATTGGTATCGCACACACAGTGCCCACCACAAAGCCGAAGCTTATATTATTTCGCACACACAGTGCTAATAATCTCGGTCACCTTTCTGAATACGCACACTTATTGCCATACAACTCAAGCTCTCACATAGCATTTACCTTTCAAAATATTCATACCATTCATTTCATAGCATTAAGCGTAACTAAATACACGTATTATGTTCGAACTTACCTCGGACGTCGAACTATCGAAACGGTCAATTAATCAATCACTTATCTTTGCCTCGATCTCGATCCGAACCTCTCCTCTCTTGGTCTATACACATTCAAATTCAGACCATTCAATCACTAAATCATTAATTTTAGTCTAAACACACATATTTAGGGCATTTTACAAAATAGCCCTCATATTTTCACATTTTGACACTTTAGTCCTTAATTCACAAAATCAAAAAATACACAAAATTTCACTTCACCCATGCCTAGCCGAATTCTCTCTATGTTCATGCAAGTCCACACATTTCATTTATTTCACATTTTAGTCCTTCCATTTCTCATTTTCAAAATTAAGCCCAAATTACTCAATTTCACTAAAAATTCCAAGACAAAATATGTTTATCATCACATGTCTGTCATAATTCATCATCAACTACTACGAAGCTCAAGCATTCATCAATGGCATATCTCAAAATCACCATAAATTTCTAAAATTTAAGCATGGGTTTGATAGTACACTAAGCAATGATCTCAAAATGTAAAAGTTATCAAAAATCGATCAAAACACATAACTTGATTAAGGACAACAATGGCCGAATGTTTCAATCCTTAAATCTTTCTCTTATTTTTCAATTTTGATGGAAAGATGAACACTCCTCCATTTACTTTTGTTTTATTTTGATTAACATTAACTTATTTCATGTTTTACTATTATACCCTTTTTAATATAACATAAAAATCATGCATTATAATGTCTTAACCGTCCATGCATTCTTCAAATGGTATAATTTTAATTTAAAGACTCCATACTTAATAATTCATGACAATCTAGCACTTAAGCAATCAGCACTTAGCTTTTACCTTTTATGCGATTAAGACTTTTCTCTTAATTCAGCACACAATCGATAAAATTATCACACAGAATTTTAACACAGACTATGTCACATAAAATTAACACCAAAGATAACATTAAAATATTATTCTAACCTCAAATTTGTGGTCTTAAAACCACTATTCCGAATAGGGTCTAAACCGGGCTGTTACAAATCTGCAAAAGTGTTTAAATGTTATGGTTTTTCCATGAATGTATTCATGTGGTTTTAATTTTTATGGAAGAAAATGAATATTTGTTGATAGATAAACAACTTTTTGTAAAGTGAATTTTGTTGAAAATGTCAAATAGGGATTTATTTGTAAAATGTATAAAACACATGGTGAAAATTATGAAATAATGAATTGTATGAGTTGATATGGACCTATATGGAATTTGCTAGCTTGGGTTAGTGATGAAATTTCATGAATTTCAATTTACAGGCTTAAGGACTAGATTGTAAATAAGTTAAAATATTAGGGGCAAAAGTGTAATTTTGCAAAAAAATAATTTTTGGACTGAATTGAATAGAATGAATACTGAATGAATTGAATTTGTTTATTTAGATCAAGTTAAGCCTCTTACGGGCTTAGATCGAGGGGAAGATAAAATGTTAGACTAATGGTCCTATTTCATCATTTTTGTGAGCGAGGTAAGTTCATATGTTTAAATAGTATTTTAATGTATTTGAATTAAATGCTATTACATTAATTATCATATGATGCTTTGACGGAAAATCCAATGATGTTCCAATGACTATCGAGCCCCATTTGAACCTTAGGAATATATAGGATACAAATGACATGTCATTAAGGTTACCAAGCTTTGGGTGCTGGTCTTGAACATCCTACCGATGGCTGAGTTACAGCATTTGTTGTGGATACTCGTCAGCTTGTGTGAGCAATATCGGGTAGCTACGTTTTGACCGTCAGCTTGTGTGAGCAAGCCCATTTATGGCTCGTATGATTGTTTACGTAAAGGAAAAGGAAAAGAATGGTTTCGACCATATGTTAGTACACTTTGTGTGAGCTTCCTGTGTATTTGATATTATTCTAAGTGGTTCAACGGGCATGAAAAGGGATGAACCGGTTAAGGTTCCAATTGATTGCACTACGAAATGATGGAAAGGTATGAAGTATTGATTTTCAAAGTATGTATAGCCATGTTATGAAAAGTATGAATTCATGTGTATTATGATTATGAAATTTACCTTACCATGTGATGAATTTTGCTAAGTTATTGATTAAGCACTAACTTGTGTTATTGGTAATGCTTAGGCTTGTGCCAAGCTTGTGTTGGATTGATTCATGTCTAATTTAACTTAACACATTAAACACTTATTAAACACTAATTTAACTTAACACATTAAACACTTGACTTAATAAATGAACTAGAAGTAAGGACTTCAATTATTGCAGCAACTAGTTTAATTATAGAAGAAAATTTAATAAACTTAAACTCTTGCCCCATAAATTATCCTAGTAACTAGATTATTTAATTAAGCCCCTTATTAAACACAAATTATTTACTTAAACTAAACAACTTTATTTAAAGCTAAAAATGCATGATTTTAAATCAAGCTAAAGATGAGTTGAATGTGAGCTTATTTCAGCTTGCAAAAGCATGCGCATTGGGATTTTTAAGTTAGCCCAATTCTCCTCATTTTTTCCAGCCAATAACTTGCTCCACATTTGCTCAACGAAGGCCAAAATTGCCTCCTTGAAACGTCTTGCTCATGCTCGGGTGATGGGTCCTTGTGGCAATTCCAAAGGCTCTTTGTTGGAACTTGGTGCGACTCGAGCCGTGGCCTTATCATCCTCCCCCTCTTCAAAGTGATTTGTTCTCAAATCAGAATCTGCATCAAAGAGAGATAAATCAGACACATTAAAAGTGGCACTTATATTAAACTCACTTGAAAGGTCTAGTTGATAGGAATTGTCATTAATTCGCTCCAAAACTTGGAATAGACCGTCACCACGTAGTAATAATTTGGACCATCTTTGAGCTGGAAGTCATTCTTTCCTCATGTGAACCCACACCCAATCCCTGGGTTCAAATATTACTTGTTTTCGCCATTTGTTGGCCTTGCGCACATATTGCTCTGTTCGAGCCTCGATATTAGGTTTAACCTTTTGATGTAATTGTTTCACATAGTCCACTTTCCTCTTAGCATCTACATTAACAATTTGATCGTTAGGTAATGGAATTAAGTCAAGAGGAGATAAAACGTTAAAACCCTAAACTATTTCAAATGGAGAGAATATAGTAGCAGTGAATAGTCTGGTTATAAGCAAACTCTATGTGAGGTAGGCAATCCTCCCTCGACTTGAGATTTTTGTGGATAATAGCTCGTAGCAGGGTGGATAGTACGCGGTTCACCACTTCAGTTTGGCCATCCGTTTGGGGATGACATGTCATGGAGAATAAGAGCTTCGTGCCTAACTTACTCCAAAGTGTCCTCCAAAAATGACTAAGAAATTTTGCATCATGGTCAGACACTATTATCTTCAGAATTCCATGTAACTTAACAATTTCTTTAAAGAAGAGGTTAGCAATATTAGCAGCATCATCAGTTTTCAAACATGCAATGAAATACGACATTTTTTAAAACTGATCTACTACAATAAATAGAGTCCTTCCGATTTGAGTTCGTGGTAATCCTAAAATAAAATCCATGGATAGATCAACCCAAGGCTCTTCGGGAATAGGTAAAGGCGTGTAAAGCCCATGTGGATTAACCTTCAATTTTTCCTTTTTACAAACCACACATCGCGAACAAATTTTCTCGACATCTCGTTTCATCTGTGGTCAAAAGAAATGTTCTTACAAAACGGCCAAGGTCTTTGCAATGCTGGCCCATGAGTCCACCACCATGCGCCTCAAGTACAAGTAACTCTCACACAGAACTTTTGGAATACAAAGCTTACCTTCTCGAAAAAGGAAGCTATCAAACCTGAAAAACTTATCAACAGCAACATGTTCACACAATTTATATACATCTCCAAAACCAGCATCAAAAACATACAAATCTTTCATAAATGCAAAACCAAGCAATTTTGAATCCAAATAATTTAATAAAGTGTATCGACGAGATAGTGCATCAGCTACAATGTTTGCCTTACCCTTTTTATACCGAATAACATAAGGAAAAGATTCAAGAAATTCTACCCATTTTGCGTGTCTTTTGTTGAGCTTGTGTTGTCCTTTGATGTGCTTGAGCTATTCATGGTCCGAATGGATGACAAACTCCTTCAACTACAAATAGTGTTGCCACGTTTCCAATGCCCGAATCAAAGCGTACATTTTATTATCGTATGTTGGGTAATTCAATGGTGCGCCACTTAGCTTTTCACTAAAATACGCCATGGGCTTTCCTTCTTGAGTCAACACAGCACCAATCCCCATACCTGAGGCATCACATTCAATTTCAAATGTTTTGTCAACATTAGGTAATACAAGTAATGGGGCATTAGTTAAATGATCTTTAAGTGAAATAAAAGATTTTTTTTGTTCCTCGCTCCAGAAGAAGGCAGAATATTTTTTAATCACACTAGTAAGAGGTGCAGCCAATGTGCTGAAATTTGGAACAAAGTGACAGTAGAAACTCGCCAAGCCATGGAAACTTCATACTTAACTTATGCTGGTCGGTCTAGGCCATTCTCAAATAGCTTTCACCTTTTCTTGATCTACACAAAGTCCTTGCGAGTTGAAAACAAATCCTAAGAAAACGACTTTGTTGGAACAAAATGTACATTTCTTAATATTAGCATATAATGTTTCCTTTCGCAAAACACCAAGAATAGCTCGTAAATGCTTCAAATGATCATCTAAAGATCTACTATAAACAAGAATGTCATCAAAGTAAACCACACAGAATTTACCAAAGCACGAAGAACATGGTTCATTAAATGCATAAAGGTACTAGGAGTGTTAGTGAGACTGAATGGCATTACCAACCACTCGTACAAACCGTGTTTAGTTTAAACGCTATTTTCCACTCATCTCCCTCAAGCATTTGAATCTGATGGTAACCGCTTTTGAGATCGATTTTGGAAAACAATTCAGCACCATTTAGTTCATAAAGCATATCATCAAGGTGCGGTATTGGATGATGATATTTTATAGTAATTTTGTTTACAGCACGACAATCAACACACATATGCCAAGTCCCATCCTTTTTCGACACCAATAAAACTGGAACGGTGCACGAACTAAGGCTCTCGCAGATGAATCCCTTCTCAAAAAGTTCATTCACTTATTTTTGTAGTTCTTTTGTCTCTTCAGGATTACTACAATAAGCTAGTCGGTTTGGTATGGATGCACCGAGAATTTAGTCAATTTGATGTTCTATTCCCGAATAGGTGGTAAGCCACTTGGAACTTCGTCGAGAAATACATCTTCAAATTCCTGTAAAAGAGACACAATAGAAGAAGGTAAAGTAGCATCTAACTCATTAATATTCAAATAGGATTCCTTGTACATGAGTACAACATGAAAGATTTTCGAATGTCACTCTCTTTTGCATACACGCTTATTTTTGCACTCGATTTTTCATCACTTATTTTTTTCTCTTGATCTTTATTCTTTTCTCTCATTTTTACCTCTTGTTTCCCTCATTTTCTTTCACTCCAATTTTCACACACTTTTTCACTCTTTTCTTTCTTTTCACTCTCTTTGACTTTTTCAATCGAGTCTCACAGTTTCACTTGATCTTCGTATACTTGTCTCGGTGTCAAAGGCACCAAAGTGATGTTTTTGCCTAAATACTTGAAGGTGTATCGGTTGGTGTAGCCATCATGTACCACCTTTCAATCAAATCGCCATGGGCGGCCTAGTAATAGGTGCCCGGCATGCATGGGAACCACATCATAAAGAACTTCATCTTTATATTTTCCAATGGAAAATGGAACCATCACTTGTTTTGTCGCCTTTAACTCCCCTCCTTCATTATGCCACTGAAGCTTATATGGACAAGGATGTTTCGTTGTAGCCAAGCCAAGTTTCTCCACCATTAATGCACTATCAACATTTGTACAACTTCCTCCATCCACAATAAGACTACACGCTTTGCCTTGCACAAAATAGCGTGTATTGAAGATGTTCTCATGTTGTTGTTCGTTCTCCACGCTTTGGAAACTTAAGCTACATTTGATCACTAGAATCTCACCTTCAATGGCATATTCAAATTCATACTCCTCTTCACTGGCAGAGGTGTCAGATTCCTCATCTTTCTCATCTTTTGAATCTATGTCACCATTGGCTCTCAACACCATTGTACGTTGGTTAGGGCATTGACTAGCTATGTGACCACATCCCAAGCACTTAAAGCATTTGATGTCCCTTGCATGATTTGGATTGGCAACTTCTTTACCTTTGCTTGATTCACCGATAGGTTTGTTAAACTTAACAGAAGTGTTTTGATCCTTCGAGCGGTTAGGAAAGTCTCTTTTGCTCGTACCTTGCCCCCACTTTGAGGTGTTTGTGGGGTTGGAATAAGTCTGAATAGATCCTTTCTTCTTGAGTTATTTTTCGATTTTAATTGCAACATGGACTATATCGGTCCCCTCGACATAGTGTTGAAGCTCCACCATGTTAGCAATTTCCCAATTTAACCCAACTAGGAATCTGGCCATAGTTGCCTCACGGTCCTCTTCCACGTTCGCTCGAATCATTGTAATTTCCATTTCTTTGAAATAATCTTCTACATTTCAATGGCCTTGTGTAAGATTTTGCAACTTTTGGTATAACTCTCGATGGTAAAAAGATGGAATAAATCTCTTTCTCATCACCACTTTTATTTCGTGCCATGTAGAAATCGGCTTTCCTCCATTACGTCTTTGATTGGTTGTTAGTTGATCCCACCACACCATGGCATAATTAAAGAATTCGATTGCTACCAACTTGACTTTCTTGGTCTCCGAGTAGTTGTGGCAGTCAAACACAAACTCAATTTTCTTTTCCCACTCCAAGTATGCCTCCGAATCGGACTTGCCTTGGAAGGGTGGTATGGAGAGCCTAATATTCTTCAAATCGTCGTCCACTTGTTCTCGTCCCCTTATGCCTTGGTTTTGTTGACTTCTCCATTGATCACTTAAGTTAGAACCTTGGTCGCTTTTGGATTCACTAGTGAAAGGATCGTCTTCTTGGAACCTTAGGCAGCCTCGTTCCCTTCGTGGACCTCGAGGATTCCTCTCTTGTTGGACTCTCTCTTCAATGTGATCTAGCTTCTCTTCAATGGGTTCGAGCTTACGGTCAAATAGATGCTCAACCTCACACAATAGAGCTTGAAGATTAAGGTCCGGTACATTACGGACTGGTTGCCATTCGCGCCTGTCTTCCATATTTTGGTTCAGACTTCTTGACATAAGAAAGTTTTAACCTCACCACAAACCTCACTAGTCTCTCAGAAATAAAAAAATAAATATTGAGCACTAACACTTGTGTTTCACTCAATTTCGAATTTTTCTCTAATAAGTCACTTGTGCCTTTTTCCTCTCGAATCCACCTCTAAAAATTTTGGAAGGTTGCCTTAGACTTATTAGCAACTTGTAGGTCGGCCTCAAGGGGTTTAAACAAAGGAAAAATTGTTTTGGGTAAAGGTAGGCTGAATAAAAAAATAAAATGCTAAGGTTGGTGGCGTTGGAATTGAACAAATGGTACAAAATGATTGTTAAAATGCTTCTTGAATGATCGGGGTAGGAATATGAAAATTATTGGTTTCGAAAACTCAAAAATTGAGGAGAAGAATGGATAAACTAACAAGATCACAAACTTCACTTTTTTTAATATTTTTTCTTATATTTTTTTTTCACTTCAAATGCACAAATTTAAGTACAATAGAACACTTTGAATACAATTTGAATTTTTTCTCTAATTTTTTTTAATTTTTTTCCCTTACATACCGATGGAGCTCCTCGTTTTCTAGCTCTGATACCAAATGATACTATCCGCCTCAGGGTGAGTCGAGTCGTATGTGAATTGCCCAATCATCTACGAAAAGGTTCATTTGGCTCAATTAAAGATGATACTAGGGAGGAAAGAAAGAAAGTTTGGTAGATGGTGGATATGGAATAAAACGAACTTAAAAGCAAGTAAGAACCAATATTAATGAGTATTGACCCGAATACTTATAGGTTTTCAAGGTGAAAGATGAATTGAATTAATATTGAGACCCACTATCTAGTAAGATAGGAACCTACGGTATTGATTTGAACGCCAAAAGGATGATAAGTTCAAGAACAAAATTCAGATTGACGCCACTAGTTGAAATATAAGTTAATTTGAACCTTGAATAATTAAGAGATTGGATAACTCAAAATCTGAAAATTTCATAAAGCATCAACAAGTGCCTTTTACAAACTAATAACAAGGTATATATATAGTGTTTACATGTGGTTAGCTTAATAGTCATATAATTTCAACTTTAATATGCATTTAAATGGCTGAAATAAAATCTAATCAATAGATAAAAACTCTTGAGTTCCTCCAAGCCAAATCACAGCAACTTTATGACTTTAAATGAACTAATTAAATGAATTTGAATGCTTGGTTTCATGCTCTCTTAGCAGTCGAAATGTCACCAGCAACTTAATGAAAATTAGTAACTCATGTGTGATCTTTTAAGCATCAATGATTATGGAAGAAGAATAGGTTGCTGCCTAATTTAATATACATGTAATGCTTCCTTCAATTTATCACAACAGCCCCTTTAAATGTTGAATAATGCTTCCCCATGTGTGTAACCGATTCTCAATTGAAAAGTCACATTAAACTCTCTATAACATCCCTTGACTGTAACGGTTTCAGCTGAAAAGTTTCCTACATTCAAACATATTAAACAAACATATTAATCATATTTAAACAATTATTAAACACTAATTTAACTTAAACACATTAAACACTTATTAAACACTAATTTAACTTAACAATTAAACACTTATTAAACACTAATTTAACTTAACACATTAAACACTTGACTTAATAAATGAACTAGAAGTAAGGACTTTAATTATTACAAAGAACTACTTTAATTATAGAAGCAAAATTAAGAAACTTAAACTCTTGCTCCATAAATTATCCTAGTAACTAGATTATTTAATTAAGCCCCTTATTAAACACAAATTATTTACTTAAACTAAACAACTTTATTTAAAGATGAGTTGAATGTGAGCTTATTTCAGCTTGCAAAAGCATGCGCATTGGGCTCATTGAGTTAGCCCGATTCTCCTCGTTTTGTCCAGCCAATAACTTGCTCCACATTTGCTCAACCAAGGTTGAAATAGCCTCCTTGAAACGTTTTGCTCGTGCTCGGGTGATGGGTTCTTATGGCAATTCCAAAGGCTTTTTGTTGGAACTTGGTGTGACCCGAACCGTGGTCGTATCAGGTTTGGCATATGGTCAATTATGCTATGGCTTGGTATGACAATTGGTAGTTGTGTGTGGCTGATTTATGCCCAAATATGTTTTTGTTTTGGTTGATTTGATGATTTGTGATTGAGGTGTCTTTTGGTATATTGGTTGTATGGATAAATGAAGTAATAGTCATTTTTGTGTATGTTTTAGGTATGTTTTTAAGGTTTGAATGTATGTGTTTTTGGTTCATGGGGTTATGTTTGTTTAGGGTGAAAGAAATGGCTTGAAATTGGCCTATTTCTTGTCAACATGGCCTAAGACACGGCATGTGTCTCAGCCGTGTATCCCCTATAGGTTTCAAAGGGTTACAAGTCAGGCAGCTACACAACCTAACACAAGGCCTAGCACATGGGTATGTGAGGCCATTTCGAGAGTTACACGGCCTAGCATATGGGCATGTGGCTTAGCCGTGTGACCCAAGTCAGAGAGTTACACGAGCTAGGACACGATCGTGTGTCCCTACTTCGAATGTCCACATGACTTGAGACACGGGCGTTTGTCTCAGCCATGTGAGTCACACAGCCTAATCACATGGCCATGTGACCCCTACAGTGTGAAATTTTCTATCGTTTTCCTTAAATTTCTAAATGTTTATAAGTTAGTCCCGAATTGTTTCTAAAGTGTTTCTAAGGCCTCGAGGGCTCAAATAAGGGACAATAAGCATGTGTTTGAATGAATTTTTCCATGATTTATGAAATGTTTAGAAATTGATGATTTTAAGTTTAGTTCTTTTGGTCATGCTTCGTAACCCTATTCTGACAACGAATACGGGTTAGGGGTGTTATAGATTGTCCATAAAGCTAGGTTTGCTTGCATTTGTGAATTCTATAAGTTTTATCTTTTTAAGTAATTTGTGTGTTTATGTATGTGCAAACCAGCCAGACTATCTACTAGTAAGAATAAAGGGAAAGCCAAGCTTGCTTAATTCTTAGTTTCCAATTAGTGATTTGCGATTCATCATAAGTATGCTCGCTATTATGTTTTCAAAGTATGAGTGGTTAAGAAATTTCTTTAAGTATGTTATTTGTTATGATTTTCAAGAATTTTATTTTCAAAAGTAAGTTTTCTGCAACACCTTGTTTTTTAAGTTTTCTTCAACACCTTGTTTTTTACTCTGATACTATATTTCCAAGGTTAATTTTCAAGCAATGTTTTAAAGATATGTTTTATGCGAGCTCCTAAGTGAGCCTATGTTTTTAAGAAACATTTTTAATTGTTTTATAAAATATGTTTTCACGAGCGTTTGTGCAAGCTCTTTCCAAGTGTTTTCCTGCAAGCTCCTTATTCGAGCTCTATGTGATAAGATTCTGTGTAAGCTCCTATGTGAGCTCTCTGTTATAAGTAAGCTCCCTATGCGAGCTCTCTATGATAAGTAAGCTCCCTATGCGAACTCTCTATGAAATGTCTCTATGCATGCTCCTTTGCAAGCCATGTTGGATATATTGGTATATTTAAGGATTTTGGGTACTCACCTCTCTGTTTATGTGATTTTGGGTGTTGAGGCCTTGGGACATGTGGAGAGATAAGGGAATGTCAAGTTATACTCTATTCATTGGGACATGTTGGTGTACAAGTGAGTGTATTGCTTCACACTGCACTTATGGGACATGTTATAAGTACTCTTTGTGTAACACCCCTTACCCATATTCAACGCCGAAAATCTTACCAGTAAAAAGGTTTGGGTACTATTCCAACTATCCGAAAATCTTACTAGATCGACCCCATGAATTTGCTTCTCACTAAGCTCGGTCCCATACAAGGGAGTCCGACACTTGTGACCATATAAAGCTTCGTACAGTGCCATCCATATACTAGACTGATAACTGTCGTTATAGGCAAACTTAACCAAAGGTAGATATTTTTCTCAACTACCTTTGAATTCTAAAACACAGCATCAAAGCATATCCTCAAGAACTTGAATCACTCTTTCGGATTGGCCATCGAATTGAGGATGGAACGCAGTACTAAAATTCAATCTTGTACCCAAGGCTTCTTGCAACTTCTTCCAAAACCTCGAAGTAAATCTTGGATCTCTATTCGAGATAATAGATATAGGAACCCCATGTAATCTCACCACCTCAACAATATATAGCTCAGCCAACTTGTCAAGTGAGTAATCCACACGCACCGGTATAAAGTGAGCCGATTTCGTTAATCAATACACAATAGCCCACACATTATATTTCTTTTTCAGAGTCATAGGTAACCCCGTTACAAAATCCATTGTGATTCGATCCCACTTCCACTCGAGAACCATCACTGGCTGAAGTAATCCCGAAGGTACTTGATGTTCGGCTTTCACTTGTTGACAGATCAAACGCTTTGTAAAAAACTCATAGATGTCTCTTTTCATACCCGGCCACCAATAAAACTTCTTCAAATCATTGTACATTTTTGTGCTGCTCGAATGTACTGACAAACAACCACTATGTTCTTCATCTAAAATTTTCCGGATTAACTCATCATTCTTTGGTACACAAATTCTATCATGAAACATCAAGAAATCCTCTGAACTAACCCAAAAATTAGAGTTATTCCCCAATTTGCATTGAGATCTCTTAACTTGCATCTCACTATCATTCTTTTGAGCTTCACATATCTGCTGAATAAATAATGGTCTAGCCCTCAACTCGGCCAATATAACACCACCATCAAACAACGTGTAACAGCTCGATTTAGGGGCTAGTCAGAACAGTGACCTCGGGATCACTAATCTAGGGTCAGAGAAAATTTATTTTAATGTTATTTTATGAAATAGAGCATGATTATACAAGTTCATGAAAATTTTCGTGCTTTAATTTTAGCAATTTCAAGCTTAATCGCGAAAAAAGACTTAATCGCATAAAGTGCGAAAGTTCTATTTTATAAGCTAAAGGTGCCTAATAGCCATAGAATATTAATTTGGAGTCTTTAAAGTGCAATTAGACCCTTAAGAATATAGTGGCCAGCCATAGGAGACAAAAATTGACAAAATGGGTCAAAGTTGGTAAAAGTTGGTGACTAAATTGACTTGTATTAATAAAATAAAGAAAGAAAAGATATCATCTTTTCTCTCATCTTCCTCCACTGAAATAGAAAGAAAAATAGGGGTTTTGAAAGCTCAAAATTTCAACAAACTCATCTCCATTCAAGTAAGTGATTTTAATGGTTTTTCTTGAAGATAGTTATACTTTTAGAACCCCTAGAGCTTAAGTTTTCTAATGAGGGGACTATCTTGCAATATGGTGAAAAGATTAGAGTTTTTCCATGAGAGATTTCATTGTTATTTGCTGCATTTTTATGGAAGAAAATGAGTTTTATTTGTTAGATGAACAACTTTTGTGAAAAGTGTTCCCATGAAAACACCTAAATGAACCTTTTTATAAAGGTTATAAAATTGGTAGTAAAATGTGTAAAATTTTGGGTTTTGATGATAGCCATAAGAGAACTAAATGTTTACCTAGGCTCATTAAAGGTAGAAATTTGATTAGAATTGATTTTCGAGCCTAGGGGTAAAATGGTCATTTTGCTAAAGGTCTAAGGGTAAAATAGTAATTTTACCAAAGCATGATTATTAAAATGCTTTTATTAATGTGATGATTAAAATGAGCTAATTTGCTATTATAGAGCAAGAAGAACCAAGAATCAACCTTGATCGAGGCAAGAATAAAGTCTCGGACTAGATTGATGATCTAGCTTACTTTAAAATCGAGGTAAGTTTGTATGTGATAAATTCAACAATTATACCAGCATGCTTGGGAATGTTTAATATTATGATGATACATGATATTTTATTAATTGAGTAATTGATGTTGAATGAGTAAGTTGAGTTATTGAAGTCCTAGTTGGACTATTATGAATGTGAAAACACTATCATTGAGACATGAGATGGATGAGGTCCCGTATAAGACCATGTCGGAGACATGGCCTCGACACCGAATTAAAATCTTGTATAAGACCATATTTGGGATATGGCTTCAGTATTGAATATGAGAATCGTATAAGACCATATTCAGGATATGGCATCGATACTTTATGTGAGATTTCGACCATATCCGGGATATGGCATCGGCACTCAGAGGTAACCCCATGTAAGACCACATCTGGGATATGGCATTGGCTTCACGCTTATAGTAATGACGATGAGTATGCACCTTAAAGTATCCCTAGTGATTAATGAGATAAGTAGATAAGCTTGGAAATAGAAATGAGATTAGTACTAAAGTTATGTGATTGAGTGAATACAGGTACCCATGAGAAATTCACAAGAATGTTACGATATGTGGCATGGTATGATATAGATAAGAATGGGTATGAGTAAGTTATGGCAAAGTATTTATGACCTTGTGTGGTTATCAAATGCCATAGGTTGATGTCATTATGAACTTATTTTTGCTATTTATTTTCATGCAAACTTACTAAGATTTGTGCTTACCCTACTCATTTCCATTTTCCTTGTAGTATTGCCAAGGATCATGGGATGCAGGAGTTCGAAACCACACTATCAACATCACTTTGGTATAACAATTTAGACTTATTTTTAGTATGGCATGTATAGGACTTGGGTATTTTTTTAGGTCGTAATTGTTAGCCAAAGTATTGGCTATGTATGTTGTCAAAGTCATTTTGTAAATGGTCATCGGAAATGGGCCAATACTTGATAAGTTTATATATATTCAATGATAATGAAATTATGAAGTTCATGCTTGTGTGAATGCTTTGAATTGAGTTCTTAGATGTACCTTTGGGTCATGAATGGTTTTTATACAAGTTGGAGTTAGTATGTTTACTATGTAGGGTGGCATTTGGCTTGGAATATAGCCTTTTTATGTCCATACGAGTAGACACATAGGCATGTGTCTAGGCCGTGCGCGACATACGGTCAGCCCCATTAGTGTGCTGATCGATCGTGTGTCCCCTGCATGTTAGGTTTACAAAGTCAGGATGCTCAGTAGTAGACACAAGGGCAGAGACACGGCTGTGTGTCTCAGCCGTGTGGAAGGCACTACCTTGGACATAGGCGTGTGCCCAGGCCATGTGAAGTATGCACTTTAAATGTGGAATTTAATTCGACACACGGTCTAAGGACACGAGTGTGTGCCTTGGCCATGTGACCTTAGTGAGGTGATGATGTCATAAACAGAATGCCAAGGTTTTGGTACACTGGCTAAGACACGGGCGTGTTGAGGCTGTGTGGGGACACGAGCTAATGACACAAGCGTGTGTTTGGCGTGTGAAATAAGTTAGTGTCGACCACGAGTGAAAAACATGGGCGTGTCCCTTGAACAAAATGGGCATGTGGCCCCTGTTTGGACAAAAATTTTCTAAAGTAATGGTTATCGGTTTAATTCTAAAACCTCCAGGAAAGTATGTTTAGGGCCTTGTAGGTCTAAAATGAGTAGGTTATGAGTTTAAATGGAAAGTTTTATGCTGCAGCGAAATTTTATAGCCCGATGTATTATGTTTAAGAAAGTTAAGTTAGTTAATGCCTTGTATCCGGTTCCGGCTTAGAACACGGATAAGGGTGTTACACAACGCTAAGCTCGTACTCATAGCTCTCAAAGCATACAGGGATTTTCTGCTCAAGGCATCCGCAAGCACATTTGCTTTTCCTGGATGGTAATTGATTACTAACTCATAATCCTTCAAAAATTTGAGCCACCACCATTGTTGCAAGTTCAAATCCTTTTAGTCCATCAAGTACTTCAAACTCTTGCGATCGGTAAAGATTCGACACTTCTCACCATATAAATAATGTTGCCAAATCTTCAAAGCAAAAACGATCGCAGCCAACTCCAGACCGTGAGTCGAATAATTCTTCTCATGCGATTTTAGTTGCATTGAAGCGTAAACTACTACTTTACCCTCTTGCAACAACACACAACCAAGACCATTTAATAACGCATCACTATAGACCACAAACTCTTTCTTTGACTCAGGTTGTACTAAAACTAGCGCCTCAGTCAACAATGCTTTCAATCTCTCGAAACTCTATTGGTATTTCTCAATCCATTCAAATTTAACATCTTTATGCAACAGTTTCGTCATCGGGTAGCAATCTTGGAGAACCCCTTTACAAACAGTCTGTAGTACCCCGTTAAACCCAAAAAGCTTCTAATTTCTGACACATTCCTTGGCAATTTCCACTCCACAATAGCCGAGATCTTACTCAGATCAACTCTATTCCATCACTCGACACAAAGTGTCCTAAAAATCTGACCTCTCGGAGCCAAAACTCACTCTTGCTGAATTTAGAATACAACTGTCTGTCTTTTAAAGTCTGCAAAATAATTCTCAGGTGCTCGCATGCTCACTCTCATCCCGGGAATAAATTAATATGTTGTCGATAAAAAAAACCACAAACTTATCCAAATACGGTCGAAAGATACGATTCATTAAATCCATAAAAATCGCAGGGGCATTTGTTAAGCCAAATGGCATGACAAGAAACTCATAATGGCCATACCTTGTCCCAAATGCAGTTTTCGGTACATCTTGCTCCTTGACCCTCAACTGGTAATAGCTAGGCCTTAGGTCTATCTTAGTGAACACCATAGCTCACTTCAATTGGTCAAATAAATTATCTATCCTTGGCAAAGGATACTTACTCTTCACTGTCACCTTGTTGAGTTGTTTGTAATCTATACATAACCTCATCAACCCATCTTTCTTCTTCACAAAGAGAACCGGAGCACCCCACGATGAATAGCTCAGTCTTGCAAAACCCTTATCCGCTAACTCTTGCAACTAAACTTTTAACTCTTTCAACTCTAACAGTGCCATCCTATACGGGGCAATCAAAATAGGTGTTGTACCCAGAACTAACTCAATACCAAACTCGACCTCTCTAACTGGAGGCAATCCGGGTAACTCTTCTGGAAACACATTTGGATACCCTCATACCACAGGAACTGATTCAATCTTTACCTCTGATTCTTGAGTATTCAACATGAAGGCGAGATAGAGCTCATACCCTTTTCTCAAGTATTTCTCAGCTACCATGACGAAATCACTACAGGCATATTATCCGATTTACCTAATTCAACCCGAATGACATCTCCATTTACACATCTCAATTCAATAAACTTACTACCGCAGTTTACTAAAACATTATGAGCAGTCAACCAATCCATACCAAGAATTAGGTCAAATTCATCAAACGGCAACAATATGAGATTTGCCGGAAAACAATGACCTCTAATTGTCAAAGGACAATTCCTATACACCTTATCAACTAGAACATGTTTTCTTAACTGGTTTAACACTTTTACTACAAATTTCGTAGACTCAACAATCATACTCATACTAGATGTTGATTTCATGCAAATATAAGAATGGGTAGACCCCGGATCAATCAAAGCAACAATAGAAATATCATAGAGAATAGCTTGGCTGAAAGTTTGAACTCCAAAAACCTCTAATTTCTCTTTAATTTTCGGTGGAAGGAGAAGGGTGAATAGTGAAAGATGATATCTCTTTTATTTATCTTATTTTATTCCTTTTTGAACACCTAATTTCACCAAATTTTTTACCAAAATTAATGCCCTTGTCTCCCTTGTCTCTATGGCTGGCCAACACGCCATTATTGGCCTAATTGCACTTTAAAGACCTCCAATTTAATATTCTATGGCTATTAGACACCTCTACCTTGTATAATAGCACTTTCACACTTTATGCGATTTAGTCCCTTTTCACAATTAAGCATGAAATCACCAAAATTAATGCACCAAAATATTCATGCATCCTTATAAACATGCTATAACACATAAAATAGTATCAAAATAATTTTCTTCAAGCTCAAACTAGTGGTCCCGAAACCACTGTTCCGACTAGCCCCAAAATTGGGCTATTACACTTTAAGTCATTCTGAGGCGTTATAAGGAGATTACATACTTGTTTCTTTTGTTTGCGAAGTTTGTTTGTAAGCGAAGCCATATTGTATATTGATAACTTAAGTACTATGCTAACTAGTGATGTTTAGCAAACCTATATTCTTGTATGTGAACTTATGCTTTTGTGCGAACCCATACTTTGTGTTGCGAACTCATGCTCTATGCGAACTTATGTTATTTATTGTTTCCGAACCCTTAAGTCTTTTTACTGTTGACATGTGAACCTTTCCTTTGATATTTTTAAGCTCCCATGTTTATATTTTGTGTATGAAATAACTCAGCTGCAGTGTTGTTATACTTAAACACATTATTTGTCGTTAGTAAGTGTTGTGTTAGAGGTTAGGGTGGGAGCTAATAGAGAGTCACTTTGGTGGCTAATGTGGCATGCGAGATTCGAGTCCAACCTACTCGGTCGGGTTTGGGGTGTTATACTCAAGGACGGGGTCAAGTATGGGGTGTTACCGTTGGAACTCCTAAAGAGATCAGAAGATATTTCCCCAAAATTTTTCCTCACTCATGACTTTCAAAAGAATGGTGATATAAACATTTAGCAAATCCATTAAAGTGGTCATTTGAAAATATAGTATTCAAGATTGAAATATGTACTCTAAGATATTATGTGATGTTCTCATGAGGATGAGTAAATACACATTGTATTCTTTTTCCTTAACTAAGGTTTTGTCTCATTGGGTTTCTTCTGCTAATTTTTTTTTCCATATGGGTTTTTATCTTGGTAAAGTTTTAATGAATCATATTATATATCAATGGACATCTAAGGAGTGTTATAAATATTTTATTATTATAAAATGGATGTTTATTAAGATAAAAAGTTTAATGCACTTTAGAATTCTAATGTCCATTAGAAATAGAATTATATATCATTTATACTTATGTTTATAGATATAAATTTTGAAGTATGGTAAATATCATATTGATGAATAAAATACATACTTCTCTTTTGCTCTCCTATCTCTATTTTTTTATTTTCTTTATCGTTTATTTTATAACAAATTGCAGACAATACAATTTAGAAAAACGAATATTCCCAATATCTTAATTTTATTGCCCACACATGAAAAGTGATTTAAATTATATTTTAAGAAAATTGTTTCACCTTTTAAAATAATTTTGAATTAAATTATACGAAGTAAATTTATTTTAAAATTGAATTTTATATATATATATATATATATATATATATATATATATATATATATTATAACTACAAATGTTTTCATCATTTTATGATTTGAGTATAATCTTTTTCTCAATGGTGATATTTACCTAAGACCATCTCAACAATATTAACTTTTAAGGTTTAAACTTAATTCAAATGCTTGACAAAAAAATTCACTCCCACTTCTTCCATTCCAACCGTGTTATAACCAGTTTGAAGCGAATGTAAAATGAAAACGAATCAATTAATTGATTAAATACATGAAATTGTATAATGAAAGCGTTATTTTATGTGCACAAAGAGAATCGGGAAGATTATTTTACAGCAAATAAATAAATAAATAGATACGGTAATTAAGATTCTGAAAACGTGAAAATTTATTTGCGGAATGAATCCGTGTTTATGATATGAATATATAGTCAAGTAGAATTGCCGACCCACTAGACAGTTATAGAAGCTAAAGTTTCCCCCCAGATGAAATCAAGCAATGCCAAACTAATGAAACTGAGATCAAGTACAATTATTTTCTTAGACCAATTATCCAAATTTATTACATTAAAATGAAATATGGTCAAGAAAAATAAACGAAATAGCAATATTACATTTTATGAATTAGAACAGCAGCGTTGAGGCAGTAACATCAAAACTAATCCTAAATTTTGGTCTAGATTCAAACCTCATGGTTAGACTTTAAAAAAAATTCAAAAAAGAGTTATATTATTTATAAATCGAAAAATTTTGTATTCTTTCAAACTCTCATTTAATTTATACTTATTTTAATTAAAAGACAAACCTTTCTTTTCTTTGTAATTTTATTTATTATATCTATTCTATTGGTTGAATAAGTAATGATCCAATGATTCTTATTCAGAATCTTTAGACTTAGTTTGAAGGTTTTATTGAATCATCGCTATTCTAGTAAAGTTTCAATTGATTCATAGAATCTTAACAAGACAATTCCTATCAAAAAGAATGAAAACAAAAATAAAGCCACATTTCATACAAAGTACAAATCAAAGCAAAGAAAAAAAAGTGGGTAAATAGAAAATTCAAGAGGCTTGTAACGATCAACATAAAAACGACTGCTTCGACTTGATTTTTTGGTATTATAATTACAACTACAAAAAAAAAACTTTCGAGTTTTCACCCTTGTGTCTTCAAATAAAATTAAATGAAAAGATTAAGTTTCAAACTTTTTATTCCATATACGTTTCAGCTATTACTTGGGTGTTTTTGTTTGAGCTGTACGAGATGAAATCCTCATATACGGTTCTCAAGGGGGGTCCTCTTGGTTATAAAGTCTATAATTGGTTCATAAAGCGCCTCAAAATTCAGGCAATTGCAAATGATATAACTAGTAAATATGTTCCTCCTCGGATACTACAGGCATTTGTCCAAGCGAGGAAATTAGGGAATTATCCAATGCAGTTTCACGTCTCACATGAACAAAGTAAAATAAAGAAAAAGATTTGAGTCATAATTTCCTGTCTACTTTGCCTGGGGGTGAGAAGCAATGAACTCGACAGCATGACTGATCGTGCTGATCTTGTCTGCCTCATTATCAGGTATCTCAAACCCAAATTCTTCTTCAAGAGCCATAACAACCTCCACAGTGTCCAAACTATCTAACCCGAGATCTTTTTGAAAATGGGCATTTGGGGTAACCTGCAAAACAGAAAAAACTAAACAGAGTGAAACACTTACAAGAGAAAGATTCTACATGCAACTAAAAACCACATTACTATGACTCTTCGGGTTTTTTAAGTATCCATATCTGAGCATATACAGATATTGATACAAGGATATTACCTTCCAAGAAACATACAAATACATTAAAACACTGAAAAAAAAATTCACAACTACATCCAACATTTACACCCAATCCGAGTAATATAGACCTAAAATTACTACAAGTTGCACTCATAATAACTCGATAAATGATACTGTGTCATCTCAAAATATATTAAGGAAAAGAAATGAGAAAAAAGAATAGCAAGAGTTTGTGTGCCTTTTCCAGGTTCTTCACAGAAGGACAAATCACAAATCAAGAAGATTATGATGCACCAACAGATGGTACGGATGTTTGATCCAGAAATGCTTCCAACACGCCGAGAAAAATAAGGATGTGCTGTGACACTTGTCTAATAAAGCGACACAGCAAAAAAAACCAAAGGCTCCATCATACCACTTCCTTCTTCCTGACCATGCAATCAACAGTAAAGAGGATGGGGAAATATGAAGATGCATATGCAACTAGATGAAATCATAACAGAAAATCATGCTGGACACAGGAATGAGGGGTCAGGATTTGAGGAAGAACTGAGAACAGAAGTTGAAAAGGGACTCACACGTCATTTTACTGTTTTTCTTTCAATTATTTAAGTATAAGGTAAAACTAAATAAAAAAATACTAGATTATGGCACGTGAAAGAATATATGTAACAAATATATTTATAAAAAATTGATGTTAAGTGTATATAAAGCTTTAGTTGAAAACAGAGGCTTTTGTAACATACTACTATAGTGTTTTGGGTTTGAATCCCATCAAGTGCATTTTCCTAGATTTCAAATGATTTAAAATGAGAAAAACACCCTCATAATAATGTTTATTATTTTATAAAAGGAAATATTTTTGATAATTGTTTAACTGAGTTGGAATTCGGTTGATGGGTGACACCAACTCAGTCAGCCCTTTAAATGTAGTACTTGTTCTAAGGCACATTGACACAGGAGCTTTTATTTTTATTATACTATTTTATTATGTCAGTTTTATCTTATAAAATTTGTTTTTAGTAGAGATATTATAGACCCCTAGGGTTATTAAGTATTTTTAGGGTTTAAATCTAGGGCTAGAATAAAACGTTATTTGCAAGAAAGCCAAGTAACTTTACTTGCAAGAAAGAAAGCCTAGTATTTTTAGGCCCTAATTCGTTTATTTTTTAGGCCTTGGTTAAACGGTAAGTTAAAAGTTTAAGTCTCAAACGTCCCAAGTTCAAATCCTATCATAATATTATTTTATTAAAAAGCATGAAAAACCAAAAGCACCCTTATATTATAGTTAATTACTTTGTATGTGAAAGGATATTTTAGCAATTTCCCAACTAAATCGGTGCTTGGTTAACTTATGGCATCAACTCAGTCAAGAGAAGTATATATAGATAAATAATATTTAGCAAATAGAATTTTTTTTATTTTAAAAATTATTTAGTAAATAATATTTATCAGCCATAATTATCCCTTGAATGCAGTGTCTGACTAGTATGTTACAAAAGCCTCCTTCGCAAGTAGATTATAAAATCACACTTCTACAGCTACAACTAGCATTGAAGTTGATCTAATGCTTATACAAGTCATACTTGTTTGCATATCAATCACGTGCCAGACAACATAAATATTGCAAAAACTTAAGACTAACAATCCAACCAAATTTCAATTTGATATCGAATTCACAACCACAACCAACTCCAGCCCAAAACAGACCTCTTTCATATTCCTCCTCTGAAAGAAACTGAATAACCTATTCATTTAAGCACCCAAATCTTTTATTAGAGAGAAAAAGCAATAGTTAAGCAGTGCCTGCCCATACCACCTCAAATTTCATATTTGCAAAATACCAAAGGCTCACATCCACATCAAACGAACCATGCAGAAATCAGCTCTAAAGAAATGAAATCACATTGTAAACCAAACAAATTTTTCCACAGTTTCTTATGTACTGGTTTGTTAATTCAGAATACAAGTCAATTTCATATTAATCTTCACTCTTAAAAGACAGAAATTTGAAGGCATCTAACTACAGCTAGAAAAGAGACTTATTTTTCATAGTTCTCAGCTAATCATATCAAAGCAACAAAAATAAAGAAACTTATAGCGAAATAATTGAAGGGTTAGTTTGATTTTGGAGAAATACAACTCCTCTACACCAGACCTCACCAATCATAAATAAAGTAAGTCGAGCAATCAAATCAGTATTTACTAAACAATTTAAAGAAAATAGCATCGCAAGCTTAAAAGAAGCTATTGGCTAATGAAAAGGAAGAAGTGACTAAATCAATACCCTAATATTATAAGAAAAAAGTTAAATAAGAGTGAATGAAAAAGTAAAACCTTGGATGGATCAATTTTCTGGAAGTTTTTTACTACGGAGACAACGCGATCGGTGACCTCAGATTTGTCAAGGAATGAGCCCATGACGTCGTCGGAAAATCGGCGCCGTATAGCGTTGAAGGTGAGAGCACCGTGGCCGTTAGGGATGGGTTTAGGGTTACAAAGCAGGGGCAGGGATGTTGCAGTCACTCTCAGGTGCTTTAGCACAACTCCTCTCACCGCCGCCATTTCAATTACTAATCGCCCTTTCTCTTCTAAAATTAACCTTGCGAAATTGGAACCTTTAGTAGCTTAGGAAGCTAGTGACAGTGAAAAATCAATGCCCAATACGACGTCGCAGTCATCTTCGTAGACATAGTAGGGGAAAAATCACTTTGCTTATATTTTTGGAATAAGTCCAGAGTTTACTTCCGGTGTAAAAAAAAAAAAAAAGTTGAAACTTCAATGGAATGTCTAAAATAATTTCGATTTAATTAAGTTAGATGAGTTATATTTATTATTTTAATTTAATTTAAAATTTTTTAGATTAAGTCGTAAAATAAAATTTAAAGTAAAATAAAATTTAAATTGAATCGAGTAAAATAATTCAAGTTAAATTAAAAATTAAATATATCAAATTAAAATTTTGTTACAATATTCATGTTAGACTACATAAATTTGAAACCATATATATTTGAAAACTTTTCAATAAAAAAAAATTAGTATGTTAAACTTGAAACATTAATTAACTTATTTAGGTTTCAAAATTATTGTTTTAAATTTTTTAAATTTTCACTTTCTTTATATATTTTTCAGAACTTTTTTTAAAATTTTATAATTTTTTAAAAATATAAATTTTAGGATTTTATAAATATTTTAAATTTTAAAATTATTTTAAATTATTTTGTATTTTCTGTTGAGAAACCAATATGCTCATTTTCAAAATTAATAGAAACTAAAAGGGTATTTACATTAATCTATTATTTGAATTATTCGAGTTATTTGAATTGTAAAATTCAACTCAACTCGAACTCAAAATTTGAATTACTTATTCGAGTAACTCAAAATTCGATTTTTTCAATTTTTTTGAATTGATTCAAGTTTTTCTTATCCTTAACTAGCAAAGCTCCAACACATTTGATGGACTATTTTTTTTAAAATCAAGGATAGATTTTGTTACACGCAGATGGCCCTGACAACTTGGTTTGGGAGTAATATATACGAAACCCTTCAAAAAATTTCTTATAAGAGCATGTGGAATCCCTTGAAAACACCCTTCATAAGAACCCCTTGGATTGCAACTCGTTTGACAAACAGACCCACTTAGTTAACCACCACACCAAAGCCTAATTATTACGTCCTATCCTGTAACACCCTAATCTCGAATACGGAGTACTCGATTACTAAGGCGCTACATTAGGTCACCGTAGTAGCCCAACAAAATTTTTAAATAATTTTAAAACATTGAAACACATTTTATATAAGAGAAAATACCATACATAGTTATACTGAAAATAGTAATAAAAGTAGTTATATAAAATATGTGTAGCTCAAATATCATCGTATATCAAAATAGTCAAAATAACAAAAATGATAAATGAGTTACAAACCTACAAAAAAAAAAAATACAAGTAAGGCCTTACGAATACAATGCCCACTAATAGATAAGGTAGTGTACTCTGAATACGTGATGCTAGGAGTCTCACGTCGATGATGTTCCTCGGACATAAACAACAATCTATAAATCTGAACATTAAGACAATTCGAAGGCTGAGTGTAACACCCTTAGCTCGTATCCGTAGCTAGAATAGAATTACGGAGCATTACTAGAGTTTACAGATCAATTCCAGTTAATTTATGTTATTTACTATTCATTTCGAAAATTAATCACAATCAATCATAATATCCCTTATATGGGTCCTCGAGACCTAAAATACATATTAGAATCGATTCGAGACTAAACTGAGATCACAGAAATTATTTCACAAAATCTCAAAATTTTTCTTAGATGCAGGACACACATACGTAATGTTCTTGCTTTTAGCTAAATCGAATAGCAGTTTTGAAACCACAAATCTGAAGTCAAAAAATATTTTAATATTATTTTTTGTATTTACAGCATATTATTTGATATGTGTGAAAATTTCGTGAAGTAATTTTACTGTTTGAATGTTTAAATTGGTAAAAGGATTTAATCGCGTAAAATGTAAAAGTGGCAAGCTATTTGTTAAAGTGCTATATTGTTATGACTTTTACAATGTGGGGTCCTTAAAGTGAAATTTGGCCATTTAATATTATCATGGATTCTATTAGATACCATGGGCATGGAAAAGTTTGACTCTAAAGGTCACTTTCGATTTGAAGCAAAATGGTGTCTAGAGCCAAATTTTGAGGAGCTGGTGAGAAATTGGTGGTTTGACTCATGTGGAGATATTCCCAATAGATTGGAGAACTTAGGACAAAAAATGCAAGCATGGAATAAAAATAAAGGAAGGGCTGAAAGAAGAAAACGGGTCTGTTTGGAGGATCGGCTGGATTATCTTTATAAACAGGATATCTCAGATGATATTCTTACCGAAATTGCTGAGGTTCAATTGGATCTTAATCTGGAGGCTGACAAGGAATAATTATTCTGGGAACAACGTGCAAGAGTTAATTGGTTAAAGAATGGTGATTGGAATACGAGTTTTTTTCATAAGGTGGCTGGTCAACGTCATATCCGGAACAGGATTAACTAACTAGAAGATGAAAATGGAATTAGGGTTTCAACGACGGATGATATGCTCAAATTGCGTCGGACTACTTTGAGAAGTTATTTTCTGCAACTGCGGCAGAAATGGATGATCGTATTTTAGTTTGGTTGAGCAAAGAGTGACGAACTGTATGAATGCAAATCTCACTAAGCCGTTCTCTGAGGAAGAAGTTTGCAGTGCAGTGAAATCTATGCCAGCATTAAAAGCTCCAGTAATTGATGACTTTTCAGTAATTTTTTTCCAACGGTACTGGCACATCGTTGGAACGGACATTGTTGGGTACTGCCTAGGCATTTTGAATGGAATAAGAGAGGTTGGAGATATAAATAAGACATGCATTGTGTTGATCCCGAAAATTGATAAGCCTAAAACCATGTCGCAATTTCGGCCCATAAGTCTTTGTACTGTCATTTATAAGATCATTGCAAAAATGATGGTCAATCAGATAAGTGACATCCTGGGTGATTGTACCAATGGATCTCAAGGTGTTTTTATCCCAGGGAGACTTATTTCTGACAATGTCTTAATAGCTTATGAAGTTCTGCATTCTCTAAAGATGAAGAAGAGTGGAAGAAAAGGAAATTTTGCACTCAAATTAGACATGAGTAAGGCGTATGACCGCGTGGAATGGGACTTCTTAGCAGGAATGCTGAAATCTTTGGGTTTTCATGAAGACTGGATTGTGTTAGTAATGCGATGTGTCTGTTCAGTATCCTATTCGGTGCAACTCAATGGAATTTGTAGCGACTGGTTTTCTCCTTCTAGGGGTTTGAGACAAGGTGACCCTCTTAGCCCCTACTTGTTTTTGATTTGTGCTGAAGGGTTTTCTTCACTTTTGGAAGAAGCGAAAAACAGTGGATGTATAAAGGGTGCGAACATCGGAAGGGAAAGGATTTCAATCAATCATTTATTTTTTTGCTAATGACTATATTCTTTTTGGTGACGCCACAAGTGAAGGAGTTCATAAGGTTCGTGATATTATTCGTGAATATGAAACAAATGCTGGGCAAAGGGTTAATTATGATAGGTCCCACTCTTTTTTAGAGCCAATGTACAAGAAGAAATGAAAGAGGAAATTTCACGAGTTTTGGGGGTTCGAGTTGCGTTAAGTCCAAAGAAGTACCTAGGTTTGCCTATGATGGTGGGTCGAAGAAAATCGTGGGCTTTTGCCAATTTTAAAAATAAATTCCGGAGAAGGATTGAAGGATGAAGTCTGAGATATCTTTCGATGGGAGGAAAAGAAGTATTTATAAAGTTTGTTTTGCAGGCTACTCCTCTTTATGCAATACTGTTTTCTTTTCCCAAAGAGCTTGTGCGTACAACTTCAGAATGTTATGAATCGATTTTGGTGGGCAAACAGCAAAACGAAGGCTGGGATTCATTGGAGTAATTGGGATGCGTTGTGTCTACCGAAGTTTGCAGTGGTCTTGGTTTTAAAAATTTATTTTTTTCAACAAGGCTCTTCTCGCAAAACAGGCTTGGCGTATTTTAATCCGCATTGTCTTTTAGCAAAAGTTTTAAAAGTGTGCTATTTCCCGAAATCTGATTTCTTAGCAGCTAAGGTTGGATCTTACCCTTCTTTTACCTGGCGCAGCATATGAAGTGTTCGTGAACTGATAGAAGAAGGTATGGTGTGGAGAATAGCCAATGGTGAACGCGTTAACATCTGGAACGATCCTTGGGTTCCTAGAAGGGAGAAAAATAGGATTTCAGGGCATGATATCAGAGTACAATGGACAATGGTTAGTAATCTAATACATTCTGACTCCAATACATGGAATGCGGACCTGATTAGAAGGCTGGTTGATGATGATACGGTAAGGCGAATCCTTTCAATCCCGCTCTCAGGAGGAAACCTTTTGGATACAGTAGTGTGGAAATTTGAGGGTTCATGCGAATATTCAGTACGGAGTGGGTATAGGACCCTAGCCTCCTCTCTAGTAAGTACAAATTCTATTAACTACAACAATGAAACATTTATTGAGTTTTACAATGATTTATGGGGCTTGAACATTCCCAGTAAGATAAAAATACATGCTTGGCGGCTTTTTAACAACTGGATTCCTCACTATTATAATTTGGCGAAAAGGAAACTGTCTGCTGAATCTTTGTGTCCCCTGTGCAAAGAGGAAATGGAGAATTTAAATCATCTAGTATGGTCATGTGGTGTTCTTCGTCGGGTATAGGGCTATTTCCAGATCAGGACTTACCAGTTTGAAAATATTGGGGATCCCAAAGTATGTTTTGCTCGTTTCTTCACTGCTGCAGAAAACCAACAGAAAAGCATTATTGCGATTTCTATCTAGAGTCTTTGGTTTCATAGAAACAAGCTAATTCATGAAGGGAAGAAATTCAAAGTTGAAGAGGTGTTGGGTTTTATCCAGGGTTATGCACAATACATTCTTATAACCCACTCAAGTCTCAAAAAAAAAGTCAATCACTCTTTGCTAGATAAATGGAAGGCTCCGGAGATTGGCTTTATAAAACTAAATTTTGATGCTTCGTTCCATAGCAAAGATAAAACTAGCATTTTCAGCAGTCATAGCCAGAGATTACACATGAAATATTTTTGGGGCTGAGACTTATCTGTTTACTGATATAGCAGATCCATTTGTCGCCGAAGCGCGTGCGTGCGAGAGGGCGCTGATTTTTGCAAAAAATATGGGTTTCAATTGTTTGGCTATTGAGGGAGACGCTTTAACTATTATTAAAAGCATTAAAAGGAGGGGAATAGAGAGATCAGTGATTAGATCCATTACTCGCCATATTTTTCTCATGGGTTTAACTTTTGAAAAGGTTTCTTACCGATTTTGAGCCGAGGGAAGTTAATGGCGCTGCACACGCGATGGCTATGGAAGGGAGACGATGTGGGTTCTCTGGGATTTGGAGGCAAAGTTTTCTAGAATCGGTGTTTTCCCTTGCGAAGAAGGAGAGGAAGCAGTTGTGAAAGAATGGTTTTTGGGGGATGTTGTTTGCTCTGCTCAGAGGAAGGTTCAATGAATCCTCTGTCTTCTGTTGGTTTCAAGTAGAGCAACAGTTGCATTAATGAAAAGCGACAGATATCTGATGTTTGTTGGTCCTTGTTTCGGTGGGGTGGGGCTCAAGGTTTTTTTTTTTTTGTGGTTTTTGTTTGGGATTATCTGATTGTTTTGTTTATTTTTGCTTTATGTTTTTTGTTTTGGACTTTTGGTTTTTTTTTTTGGACGTCCTTGGGCTTGAGCCTAGTTTTAATATATCATATTCTTCTAAAAAAATATTATCATGGACGGTAGTGGACAGCCATTATATGGTTTTCATATTATTATTTTACGGTTAATATGGTAAATATATAATAAAATGTAATTAAATAAAACAAAACTTAAAATGGCCATTATTATCATCTTTTTGGCCAATTGCTAAGTAGAAATGAAGCCATGGATAAAGCCTTTAAGTTCGGCACCTAGGGAGCTTAATTCGGGTATGTGTTTTGCTTGGTTTTTAATAATTTTTATATTTTTAAGATCGTTGCTTCGTTTACGAGTTAGCCCATGCTTTAATTTTTGAATTTGATGATGAATTTAAGATTTTTCATTTTTGATAATGTGATGAATTTGTTGTTTGATGATGAAAAATAAATCTTTGTTAATAGATTATTTTGTTTAATTAAGTGATTTTTTGATAAAAATGTGTATTAAAGATTAAATTGTGAAATTTGTAAATTGAGGGGTCAAATTGTGAAATAAATTGAATAAATGGGCTGCTAAGGACATAAGGTAAATTTGGCCTAACATGGGTTTGTTGAAATTTTGAATATTTTGTGTTTTATGAAATGGGGACTAAATTGTGAAAAATGTAAAATATTGGGGGGCTAAAGGTAAATAGCCCTTTTATGTGTTTTTGGATGAATTTGAGTACATATGTGATTAAATAAGTTTAATTTATATTAATTTAGATCAAGAAAAGAGGAAATTGGATTTGGATCGGAGGAAATCAAAAGTTGTCGAATAGCCGTTCCGGTCCGTTCGTCTCCTTACGAGGTAAGTTCATAAGTAAATAATTGTTGTTAAATTCATATGAAAATGTACTTAATTGTGCCAAATTGAATTTTAGTAACTATATATGTGTATGCTGAATTGATATAAGTATGGGAGAAGCAACTACGAGCTTGAAACGATAGAATTACGACAACTGAAAGCCCCGTACGAAGCCTAGGAATAGTTAGGATACATATGTCATGGCATAGGATTCTGATATGTGATTTCCTGTAAGATCATGTCTGGGACGTCGGCATCAATTTGAGATTTACGTGTAAGACCATGTCTGGGACACTGGCATCATATATGATTTCATGTAAGACCTTGTCTGGGACAGTGGCATCGATATTTAATTACATGTAAGACCTCGTTTGGGATGTTGGCATTGTACGAGCTTTTCAAGCTATCCGAGTATCCTTATTGATTCTGAGTGGTTCAACGTGCAATGTTGAGTTAAGATCGAATGTGAAATCAAGCTAAATAGTTCAGGTACGTGCGAAGTTAAATGTTCATGAAAATAAGGTAAGTATAGTACTTGAGATGATGATATGAACTATGCATGTTAAAGGGGTGATCATTATGTACATGAGATTGTTCATATTCGACCAAGTTGGAATAATAATGCTAATGTTCATTTGATAATTTATTTTCTTATGACTTACTAAGCTATTTAAGCTTATTGTGTGTGTGTGTGTTTGTTCGCTATTTTATAGATTTTGGAAAGCTAGTTATGAGCTCGGGGATCGTCAAGGAAGTCCGTCACATTATCGATCGTTATTTTGGTATTTTAAAAGCTTGAATTATAATCTTATGGCATGTATAGGCTAGCATATGTTTTGGTTGATTTTGAAATTGTAAATATAAAGCCATGCGAAAATGGCTAGAAATGATGCTTATATTTATGCAGTTTTGATCATAATATAAGTTCATGTTGGGATTTATATTTCATGGTACTTATATGTGGTGTGCTTGATATATGAATCGGTTTGATGTAATGAATTGGTTGATGTATGTGTTTGATTTGTGGTTTATTGTTGAATTTTTAAAGGTGTATATGTTTTATCTTGTGAATTGGCTTAAAAATAGAAAAGAGTGCACACTCATGTTCGGTTAGAAATGGATAATTTGATTATATATATAAACAGGTATATGACATGTTGTATATGTCTTGATATTTGATGGTCAATTTGGTTAGTTTAATGTGTATAATGTGATAGACGAATTAATAGTAGTATGGCTACATTAATTCGGTTATTTATTAGTGAAAATTTGCTATGTCTAGGTATGCATTCGGTTATAAAATAGGATGATTTGGTTTGATCACATGATTATGTTATAAGCATGTTTAAACTTTGTGTGATCGAAAGAACCACTTCGAACTTCTATTCATAAAATTTGCTCGTGGATAAATAGAGGAACAAAATTTCTAATGCATAAAACTTTTAAACCAGATAAGTCAAGACATTAGACATAGAGTTGGGGCGTATGAAATATTAAATGCTTTTAATTGCTAGGTGTTTTGAGTATGGGTAGAGTTTTAAATTCTAGTTAGAAGTATATTAGTTTTATTAAGATCAAAGTGCTTGTGAGAAGACCGTAGTGTGGTAGGTTAGGATGTGCGATTATTAGTTAGTTGGAAATTTCGAGGACTAAATTTCTTGAAGGAAGGTAGATTTGTAACATCCCAAAATTGGGCCTAGGAGAATTGAGCCCAATGGGCCTTAGGCGTAGTAGCGTTTAAATTTTTGAAGAATAAGAGATCGGCTTAAATGCAAGTTAGACCTATTGAATAAGTGATTTTGAAGGTTAGAGGCTTCATGAAGTCCCGGATCAAATATTGGCTTTGGGGAAATTTTGGTTTTAGTTGAAAAACCACGGAAGTTGGAGATAGGCCTTAAGAATAAAATATGGAGGAAAATGACACAAGTGGAGTGTGTGGTGTAGTGGCAAAGTGACGCCACATAAGAGATAAGGGGTGACGCCACAAGGAAGGAAGGAAGTCCAAGGTTCAAGTCTTGGCTTTTGTATTTTGGTTTCTTTTTGCTTGGACCTTAGAATTTGGCCCATAGTTTATATTTAGTTGCGATGGTTTAAGACACAAGAGGAGCTTGTGGACAAGTGGTTAGCGGAGTATATGATTAATTGCTAAGTATTGATTTAATAAGCATGTTTATATTCTCTTGATGAAGGGATCCCACATCGGAAAGACACAAAGAATGAAGGTGAAGAGCTAGCTATATAAGGAGCATCCTAGGAGGAGAGTAAACACATCTTGGAGGGCGTTTGGGCACAAGAGTGATCGGAGCGTGGATTAGCCCTAGAGTCCTATCAGGTGTGTAACTCTCTCTACTCTAATTGTAGAGCGGCAAATGCCGAAATGCCGGTTACACGGCATTAGTAGCCACACGAACGTGCGAGTGCACGTGTGGGGCTTCGATGCGATAGTTGATGCCATCAGTAGTATTCTCGTGGGTTAGGGCTGCTTGGGCCTCGATGGGCCGAAGTGGGCCCAATGGGCCCATGGGCCCATATGAGTAAATTGTATGATTGGTTAGTATTAGACTAGGTGGAGACTTGAGACTTTTAGGAGCCACGTGTGATTTCGGGGTTTAGTCAACTGTGCTAATCAGGTGCGTAATTATCGTACTGTTTCTCCTGTTATTTGTGTATTGATGTATATACTTGTGTACGATGTGTGGTAGCCGACAATAAAGGCTAAAGTGGTGGATACCCATGTTTGGGGTAATCGGTTAACAGGTTAGTAAATTGTGATATTAAATTATTTATGGTGCCTGTTTGATATGGTAATGAGCATGTGATTATACTCACTCTATATGTTGATTTGACATGATACATTGACATATGTGCATGGGGATTGGTTTTGATCAAGGAAGGACGGGGTGTACATATTATGTACGTGGTCTAATGTTAGCCTCGTGCTACATTAGCGCTTGATGATTAGCTGTGTGCTTCATCAAGGGAGATGTTGGCTAGGTGCCCATCTCGGCGGTTGATAGCTGAGTGCATCACCGTGGACGGATTACTGTTGGGATCACTTACGTGATCGGTGGCTCTGCCACGGCTTTGAGCAGCAAGTCTGCCAAGGTAGGATTTGAGGATCACGATGTGATCGGTGGCTCAGCCACGGCCTTGTGCAGCAGGTCTGCCGAGGTAGGATATGTGGGATCACTCGGTTGTGATCGGTGGATTAGCCACGGCCTTAGGCAGGGAGTCTGCTAAGGTTGGTGTAACGGATGGACTTAGGATTGGGCTGGGATACATTTTGCATATCTATTGGTATGGACTGTGTGGGTATGGGTTAAGCCCATACGTGTGGAAACATGTGTAATGATTATGCACTGAGTCTGTGGACTCACCCAAATTTTCTCAACCATTTCAGGTGATTCATGAGCTTGGACCGGGTTGGAGTGGATACAAGGTGGCCATAGAAGAGATTTTGATTATTTTATGCATTTTGAAATTAAGTATTTTGTTTAAATATTGGGTTGTAATAAGGGCCTTGTTGTTATTTTTGGTATTATTTTATTATGGGCTTGATTTAATTAAATTACTATGTGAAGATGATTTTATTTTTAGCCACCTATTTACTCAAAGCATATACATTAAAGTTTTAATTTGGACATTTTATAGTAACAAAGTTTAAGTATAATTTTAAATGGACATGGTTTTCAAAAGTTAACAAATTTACATGTTTTATTCTAAAGTCAAAAGATTTTCAACCATTCTTCCGCGATAACATACCGAGATCCTATTCGGGGCTTATGGGCTGGGTTTGGGGGTGTTACATGGCTAGTAATAGGTAAGACCAATAAATATATGCCTATGATATCATTGGTTGTGAATTGATCATTCTATTAAGGATAGGAAATGGCATAATTTAACTTATGATTGAATGGCAAAAATTTGTACCATTTATGTGGTTAACCTTGTTGGCCTATTAGATAAGGAATGAATTTAGAAAGCATGTGTAATTTTGGCATGATGCATAGCTGTTGAAAATTTGGTATGTTTGATTCAGAAAATGTATTTAGGAAATGGCTAATATTAGTCAATTGAGTAGTGCATGAATTGGGTATAATTTTATGTAACATCCTAAAAAGGGCCTATGCATTTTGGCCTAATTGTACGAAAAGACATGTTTTATGTGTTTTGGAATAAATTTGGAATAATTTTGGAAACTAAGATAAAAGAGGAAAGTAAACATTTTGGAAACTAAGCCAAAAGAGGAAAGTAAACATTTTGGAAACTACGCTAAAAGAGGAAACTAAACATTTTGGAAACCTAGGAAATGTCAAGTTACTGAGTCATGAAAATTTTTGAAACTTAAAATGACCCCGAAAGGTCGAATTTTAAAGTTCAAAGGGAACTTAGGGCTAGGTGACCCTAAAATAAAAAGCACGTGAAATTTGACCCAAAACGGACTTGGAAAAGTGGCTCAAGATGCCACTTAGGGCCTCGTGAAATGGTCCACATGCAAGGGTGTTGGGCTGAGTTCGAGTCACCTAGGAAGCAAATAAAAGAAGTTTTATTTTGCCTCCATGAGCAGAGAGTTGGACGGCACAAGGGATCTAGAAAGAGGGGTTTTATTTTCTTTGGAATTTCGGCTAATTAGGAGATAATTGCTGGAATTTAATTAAGTAAAATTTTATCACATAAGAAGAGTAGGCCGATTGAGGGATTCTAAGCCTAGTAGTTTTGGCCAAAGAGGGAAAATAAGGGCCATTCTTCATTTTTTCTCTTCAAGAGAACCCCTTGCCGAAAATTCTCTAGCCAAATAGCACCAATCTCTTCTTCTCTCTTTAGCCGAATTATCTCTGTCAAGACTCTCTCCTTTTCTTTTCTTTTCTTCTACTATCCCTTCACAAAAGCCGAAACTTTGTGATCCATAAAAGTGCCATAGCCGAATAGTATAAAGGATCATCTGGGATTTGAAAACGAGAAACATTCGGCCAAAAAGGTCTCTTCCATACTTGAATGATAGATCAGATCTAACATGTGATTTCGGTAGGAACCTAAACTAAAAGATCAATTTCGGGATTTGAGAACTCCAAGGTAAGTGTGTTCATATATTCGGCCAAGTCCAATCTTAAGTATTTAGATCAAAAGTGATCAAAAATTAATCGATTCAAGGATTTAGGTTTTGGCCGAATACAAGGAAGAGAAAAGTGAAGTTTTCGGGATTTAAAATCCACAAGGTAAGCACCTAAAAGCATTCGTCCAAGGCTAGTATGAATACATGGATTGGTTCTTTAATTATCAAAAAGTCGAAAACTATCCTATGTTGAGATTTAGGGTTGGCCGAATATCAAGTGAAGGAAAACCAAGTTTTCGGGATTTGAATAATCATCAAATCGGCATCAAAGGTAAGTCTTTTTACAAATCCTACTAGGATTTGGATGTTATAGCCAAATAGAAGTTATGCTAAGTAATAAATGATAAATCAAATGTAGGGACTAAGGATCTAAACATTAGATCTAGCTTTTTGGAATATCAAGGAATCGCTAAACAAATCAGGTGTGTACCCCACACTAATCTTAATAGATTTATGGCTTAAATATGATATATATATATATATATTAATATGAAAGTGTAAGAATGTGGCTAAAGTACCATATTATGGCACGAAGTACTGTGCACGTTTTCCTACTCCTACTAGGATTTTGAAATATGTTATATTTAACATGTGAAAAGTGATGTGAAAGTGAAATTAAATATGATATGCATGATATGTATAATTTGGGGCATTCGGGTTATTTGAGAAAGGGAAGTGAATGTGATGACTTGGTCTCACTAAGTGAAACGTGATGACTTGGTCTCACTAAGAATATGTGACGACTTGGTCTCACTAAGTGAATGTGGTGACTTGGTCACATTAAGTGAATGTGGTAACCGGTTACATTATCTAAATGTGGTGTCTCATAACACAAATATCGGTGGCTATGCCACAATATTTTAAGTGGGCGATGAGCACGCCGACCGCAATGACTACCTTCGATGGTGTGTAGCGGATAGAGGTTGACTTAGTAGTCCCCACTGGTGCAAAAGGTTGGTACGGTGGAGTGTAGCGATGGCATATAGGTTTGGGTTGGGTTTGCATCATTATCTTGAATTTTTATATGAATATGATATGTATGGTGTGCCTATTTCTATTATGTTTTGGTGTTGGTTACACATTGAGTCCATCGACTCACCCGTTGTAGGGAACATGTTTCAGGTGATGAGCAGTAATGGACCGGGACGGCAGAACTTGTGGTGGCCATGTTTAGCTTGAAGTTTAATTTAATTTGAATCTTTATTTTATTTTAAGCACTGTACAATTTTATTTTGGGTTTCGTTTTATGTAATAAGGCCATCGTGATGATTTTATTTCTGCTTTAATTACTATGTTATGAAATTAGGGCTTTATAAAGAATAAGCCCATTTAATTTAAAATAAGTTTAAACATTTTGTCACCTGAAACAAATGGGTTTTTGATATAAAATAAATTTGTTTTCAACTCGAGCCCAACCCACAACAAACTATCTTCCAAAACACACAATTTTAAATTCATTGAATGAATTGAACCAGGTTACTTGAGGAACATACCAGATCGGTCCATTCTCGTGGTAGGGTGTGGGGTGTTTCAGATTTGGTATCGAGCCCGCTTTTAAACTCTCTACTGTGGCCTAAGGCCCAAAACATTTTTCAACCAAGCCCAAAAGAGTTTCATGGAAATATTTCTGAAAATGGACAGGTATGATGACATGGTCCCCAAGTCTCTGACCCGCAGTCCACCAGGTAAGTACCTCTATCTATCTGTGTGATTATGTGAATTATAGAAGGGTAGAAAAGGAATGGAACGTAGAATAGCATGATAGGAACTTGAACCCTAGGATTAGTGTACTCAAACACAAATACATAAGACTTAATACACTAAACAAACCTATGGCTAAGTCGACAAGTTAGGGTGTGGCAACCGTGGTTCGCATGTCAGGATTGGATCCTCAAGAGCTTGGTATTTAAGCGATCCTAGTGACTTACCTCCTCTTCGTAGGAATCCCACAGTGCGTAGCTTTGGTTCACCCTAACCTGGAGGACTTAGTGGGTGTGGCAACCTCAGACGCATGTCTAGGAATGGTTTCAGTGGGAGCTTGGTACTTAACCATCCGCGTGACTCACCTCCTCTCCACTCGAATCCCGCTCGGTGCGTAGCTTTGGTTCATACGACCAAGGAGGCTCGGTCATAGGCTAAACCCAATAACTAAAACCCGAAAAGGAACTAGCCATTTTTTTAGAACCCTAATATAAAAAAAATTCTCAAAATCATATGTTCTCTCTTTAATTCACGAAAATTATTTCTTTTTACACAAATTTTCGAAAAAATTTTTTGATTTACAAAAATACCCCTAATGGTAAAATTATAAAAATGCCCTTGGTTTATAAAATACCCAACTACTCAAACAGTTTTGCCAAAATTTCAATATTTCATAAATGTTCAAAAACCCTAATTTGCAAACTATCAGGAAAATACCTTGATTTTTTGAAAATTATGAAATTGCCCTTAACTTACTAAAATTACCAAAATGACCCTAACTTCCAAAATTTTTGCAACTTCATCGTTTTGGAAAATAAATTTCTCAAAAAGAACCCTCAAAGTTTTACAACTTCTGAAATATCCCCGATTTATTAAATTTTACAATTTACCCGGTTTGTGGGAAAATTACCAAAATAACCCCAAGGTCCAAAAATTTCCGAAATACCCTCGGATTTCAAAAATTTTCCAAAATACCCTGGGAACTTAAAAATACCAAAAATACTTTGTGACAAAATCACCAAGGAACCTTATTTTGACAAATTACGAAAATACCCTTGTAGGACAAATTACGAAAATACCCCCGGGTAGTGGAAAAACAACAACAAATGAAAAACTACAACGTTTCTCTGAATGAACCAAGGTTCATAATTGTTTGATGGATGTATGAATGAATGAAAAGACTGTGTGCATGTATGAATACGAAAGAACCACTCCTAAATTCCTTTCCATAAAATTTCTTCGTGAGTAATAAAGTGAAACAAAAGTACTAATTTATAAAAAAACTTCTTAATCAGATCTCGACATTAGAAACGAGTTCTAGAGGACGCGGTCGTCAAGGATGCAGTAGAGGAAGAATAACTGTGTCAGAACCCGTTAGATCGGGTCAAGGGTCTGACAATGAGTTACCACCGCCACCACCACCCCCAGCTGTTAATGTCGAGCAGCAAGCTCAGACAGGGGATGATGCTGTGTCGCAGGCTATGTTGTGAGTTTTGGAAATGGTGGCTGGCGCGGGTGGAAATACGGGAGCTCAAAAATCTCTACCCGAGCAACTCCGAGCCAACGGGGCCGAGGTGTTTCATGGAGTGTCCGGTGTGGCACCCAGTACAGCTGAGTATTGGTTAGTAGAGCACCGAGCCGTGTTGGATTGTGCGGCTAAACGAATGGAGCTAAGAACCCCTGAGGATGAGGTGGTCATTATGATAGGAGAAAGAAGAAACTACTTGACTAATATAGTTTCGGTGCTTAAGGCTGAAAGGATGGTTTGTAAAGGGTGCGAGGCGTTCTTAGCCTTTGTAAGTGCGTTGGATGGAAAAGAGGAAGGTGTCAAAGGAGTTAGAATGGTAGGGGACTTCGAGGATGTGTTTCCAGAGGAATTACCAGGAATACCCCCAGATAGAGAAGTTGAATTTGAAATAGACTTACTACCAGGAATAGCACCTTTGTCAATCGCTCCATACCGAATGGCGCCAAAGGAGTTAGTGGAGCTCAAGGCTCAAATCCAAGAATTATTGGATCGTGGGTTTATTCGACCCAGTGTGTCTCCGTGGGGAGCACCGGTCCTGTTTGTAAAGAAGAAGGATGAAACTATGCGTATGTGCATAGAATATCGTCAATTGAATAAGCTGACCATCAAGAACAAGTATCCCTTGCCTAGGATTGATGACTTGTTTGACCAGCTGAAGGGAGCGGCAGTGTTCTCAAGGATCGACTTAAGGTCAGGATATCACCAGTTAAAAGTAAAGGAGGTGGATATCCATAAGACATCTTTCAGAACAAGATACGACCATTTTGAGTTTGTGGTAATGCTGTTTGGGTTGACAAACACCCCAGCCGCATTCATGGATATGATGAACCGAGTGTTTCAACCTTACTTAGACAGGTTCATCGTAGTGTTCATCGATGATATTTTGGTATACTCTAAGTCTGAAGAGGAGCATGACGAGCATCTCCGGATTGTGTTGCAAGTATTGAGGGAAAAGAAGCTTTATGCCAAATTCAGCAAGTGTGAATTTTGGCTTAAGAAAGTTGCTTTCTTAGGACACGTGGTGTCTGCCGAGGGAATAAGGGTGGATCCTAAGAAAATCAAAGCTATGTTGGATTGGAAACCACCTAAGTCGGTGGCAGAAATTCGTAGTTTCTTAGGATTGGCAGGCTATTACAGAAGGTTTGTGGAAGGATTTTCATCAATAGCCGCGCCATTAACAAAATTGTTGAGGAAGGAAGTACCCTTTGTGTGGACGGATAGGCAACTGAAGAGTTTTAAAAAATTTAAGAAGGTATTAACAGAAGCTCCAGTGTTGATTCAGCCTGAGGCAGGAAAGGATTTTGTGGTGTACTGTGACGCTTCACATACGGGGTTAGGATGTGTTCTTATGCAAGATGGAAAAGTAGTCGCTTACGCGTCTCGACAGTTAAGGCCGCATGAGGTGAACTACCCAACCCATGACTTGGAATTGGCAGCAGTGGTTTTCGCTCTCAAGGTGTGGAGGCATTATCTTTATGGAGAAAGGTCAGTGATCTACACAGACCACAAGAGTCTCAAGTACCTGTTGACTCAGAAGGAGTTAAACTTGAGGCAACGAAGGTGGGTGGAATTACTGAAAGACTATGACTGTTCGATAGAATATCACCCGGGCAAGGCGAATGTAGTAGCGGATGCCCTAAGTAGGAAGGTTGTGTCGGACTTAAGAGCAATGTTCACCCATTTAAGCTTGTATGAGGATGGAAGCCTGTTGGCTGAGTTGCAAGTCAAGCCAACGTGGTTGAAGGAGGTGAAAGAGGGACAGTTGGTTGATGAGGATTTAAGTGTTAAGTTACAAAAAGCACAGAACGGAGAGTTGGAGGACTATGAAGTTAATGATGAAGGAGTATTATGCTACAAAAGGAAAGTCTGTATGCCAAGGGACAAAGAGTTAAGATAGAAGATTCTTCGGGAAGCGCATAGTAGCCCTTATGCTATGCATCCCGGAGGTATTAAGTTGTACAGAGATTTAAGAGAACAATTTTGGTGGCCTGATCTTAAACGAGAAGTTACAGAATTCGTGGGAAGATGTCTGACGTGTCAGCAAGTTAAGGCTAAACACCAAGTTCCATCGGGATTGCTTCAGCCAATCCAGATTCTGCAGTGGAAGTGGGAAAGAATTACCATGGACTTCGTTAGTGGGCTTCCCCTTACGCCTACTAAGAAGGACTCGGTATGGGTAATAGTGGACCATTTGACTAAGTCCGCACATTTCATCCCAGTAAGAGTGGATTATTCCCTTCAAAAGTTAGCCAAGCTATATGTGGCAGAAATTGTGAGGCTACACGGAGTGCCGGTGTCAATTATTTCGGACAGAGACCCAAGATTCACGTCTCAGTTTTGAAGGGCACTTCATAAAGCTTTAGGCACCAAGTTAGATTTCACTACGGCCTTTCATCCACAATCAGACGGGCAGTCTGAACGAGTAATACAAGTGTTGGAGGATATGTTGAGAGGATGTGTGATGGATTTCAGAGGAAGTTGGGATGAGTATTTGCCTTTAGCAGAGTTCGCCTACAACAACAGCTATCAGGCTAGCATTCGAATGGCACCATATGAAGCATTGTACAGACAGAAGTGTCGTACTCCTACTTGTTGGACTGAGTTAAGAGAGAGTCGAGTTTTGGGACCAGAAATGGTGGCGGAGACGGAAGAGAAGGTTGAGATAATTCGAGCACAGTTAAAGGAAGCCTCGGATAGGCAGAAGTCTTATGCCGACCTCAAGCGGAAGGAAATAGAGTTTGAAGTGGGAGACCAAGTGTTTCTAAAAGTCTCACCATGGAAGAAGGTGATGAGGTTTGGTCAGAAAGGGAAGTTAAGCCCAAGGTTTATCGAGCCCTATCGGTACTAAAGCGAGTGGGACCCGGTGGCATACCAGCTAGAGTTGCCACGGAGTTGCAAACAAATGCACGACGTATTCCATGTGTCCATGCTATTCGCCACCGATCGGATCCCTCTCACGTAATACTAGTGGAAGAAGTGGAGCTAAGGCTAGACTTAACCTGCGAGGAAGAGCCGATTCAGATTCTGGAACGTGACGTGAAAGTACTACGGAGGAAGTCAGTTCCTCTAGTCAAAGTATTGTGGCGCAATCATGGATCGGAGGAAGCTTCGTGAGAGCCAGAGGAGGCAATGCGACAAGCAATACCCTCAATTATTTAGTTAGGAAATTTTGAGGACGAAATTATTTTAAGGGGTAGAAGCGTAACATCCTAAAAAGGGCCTATGCATTTTGGCCTAATTATGCGAAAAGACATGTTTTATGTGTTTTGGAATAAATTTGGAATAATTTTGGAAACTAAGCTAAAGAGGAAAGTAAACATTTTGGAAACTAAGCCAAAAGAGGAAAGTAAACATTTTGGAAACTACGCTTAAAAGAGGAAACTAAACATTTTGGAAACCTAAGAAATGTCAAGTTCTGAGCCATGAAAATTTTTGAAACTTAAAATGACCCGAAAGGTCAATTTTAAAGTTCAAAGGGAACTTAGGGCGGTGACCCTAAAATAAAAAGCACGTGAAATTTGACCCAAAATAGACTTGGAAAAGTGGCTGAAGATGCCACTTAGGGCCTCGTGAAATGGTCCACATGCAAGGGTGTTGGGCTGAGTTTGAGTCACCTAGGAAGTAAATAAAAGAAGTTTTATTTTGCCTCCATGAGCAGAGAGTTGACGGCACAAGGGATCTAGAAAGAGGAGTTTTATTTTCTTTGGAATTTCGCTAATTAGGAGATAATTGTTGGAATTTAATTAAGTAAAATTTTATCACATAAGAAGAGTTGGCCGATTGAGGATTCTAAGCCTAGTAGTTTCAGCCAAAGAGGGAAAATAAGGGCCATTCTTCATTCTTTTCTCTTCAAGAGAACCCCTGTCGAAAATTCTCTAGCCAAATAGCACCAATCTCTTCTTCTCTCTTTAGCCAATTCTCTCTGTCAAAACTCTCTCTTTTCTTTTCTTTTCTTCTACTATCCCTTCACAAAATCCGAAACTTTGTGATCCATAAAAGTGTCATAGCCGAATAGTATGAAGGATCATCCGGGATTTGAAAACGAGGTAAGTACATCTATGTACATTCGGCCAAAAAGGTCTCTTCCATACTTGAATGATAGATCGATCTAACATGTGATTTGGCAGAACCTAAACTAAAAGATCAATTTTGGGATTTGAGAACTCCAAGGTAAGTGTGTTCATATATTCTGCCAAGGCCAATCTTAAGTATTTAGATCAAAAGTGATAAAAATTAATCGATTCAAGGATTTAGGTTTTGGCGAATACAAGGAAGAGAAAAGTGAAGTTTTTGATTTAAAATCCACAAGGTAAGCACCTAAAAGCATTCAGCCAAGGCTTGTATGAATACATGGATTGGTTCTTTAATTATCAAAAAGCCGAAAACTAACCTATGTTGAGATTTAGGGTTGGCCGAATATCAGGTGAAGGAAAACCAAGTTTTTGGATTTGAATAATCATCAAATCGGCATCAAAGGTAAGTCTTTTTACAAATCCTACTAGGATTTGGATGTTATAGCCAAATAGAATTTATGCTAAGTAATAAATGATAAATCAAATGTAGGGACTAAGGATCTAAACATTAGATCTAGCTTTTCGGAATCTCAAGGAATCACTAAACAAATTAGGTGTGTACCCCACACTAATCTTAATAGATTTATGGCTTAAATATGATATATATATATATATATATATTAATATGAAAGTGTAAGAATGTGGCTAAAGTACCATATTATGGTACGAAGTACTGTGTATGTTTTCCTACTCCTACTAGGATTTGAAATATGTTATATTTAACATGTGAAAAGTGATGTGAAAGTGAAATTAAATATGATATGCATAATATGTATAATTTGGGGCATTCGGGTTATTGGAGAAAGAGGAAGTGAATGTGATGACTTGGTCTCACTAAGTGAAACGTGATGACTTGGTCTCACTAAGAATATGTGATGACTTCGGTCTCACTAAGTGAATGTGGTGACTTGGTCACATTAAGTGAATGTGGTAACCCGGTTACATTATCTAAATGTGGTGTCTCATGACACAAATATTAGGTGGCTATGCCACAATATTTTAAGTGGGCGATGAGCACGCCGATTGCAGCAATGACGCCTTCGATGGTGTTTAGCGGATGGAGGGTTGACTTAGTAGTCCCCACGGTGTGCGAGTTGGTGCGGTGGAGTGTAGAGGATGGCATATAGGTTTGGGTTGGGTTTGCATCATTATCTTGAATTTTATATGAATATGATATGTATGGTGTGCCTATTTCTATTATGTTTTGGTGTTGGTTACACATTGAGTCTATCGACTCACCCCATTGTGGGAACATGTTTGGTGATGAGCGGTAATGGACCTGGGACGGCGAGAACTTGTGGTGGCCATGTTCAATTGAAGTTTAATTTAATTTGAATCTTTATTTTATTTTAAATCTTGTAGAATTTTATTTTGGGTTTCGTTTTATGTAATAAGGCCATCGTGACGATTTTTATTTCTGCTTTAATTACTATGTTATGAAATTAGGGCTTTATAAAGAATAAGCCCATTTAATTTAAAATAAGTTTAAACATTTTGTCACCTAAAACAAATGGGTTTTTGATATAAAATAAATTTGTTTTCAACTCGAGCCCAACCCACAACAAACTATCTTCCAAAACACACAGTTTTTAAATTCATTCGAATGAATTTGAATCGGGTTACTTCGAGGAACATACCAGATCCGATCCATTCTCGTGGGCCGGGTGTGGGGTGTTTCATTTTATATGGTAACTTGCTAGCTGAATAGAGCATAGAATGAATGCCAAAGTGTGCACATGATCATGCTTGAATGATTCATTTTGACGTGGTTAAATGTGCATAAGATTTTAATGTTTAATGAAATATGCTTGATCATAATATGGAGTTATTAATGCCGCATTTGCTTATGGATATTAAGCCGTGTATAAGCATGTACAGAATGATGAAATAAAGTGTTTAATTTATGTTAGGTATTCAAATGCTATTAAGGTGATGTGCATATGATTTGAGTTATGTGTTTTGTAAAGCATGTATATATTATATAGCTTTGAGGCATGTTTATTTTTTTAAAATTATGATTATATACATGGTATGGATTCGGGTAAATTTTGAGGTATGATTTATATGTGTGATATGAGTAATAATGTATGTTTAATATTTAATTAGCTATATGCCTTATATATATAAATATGACCTGTGTGAATGTTCGAATCTGCACTTGTGTTCGGTTATACCTTATGACCCTAATCCGGTGACGGATATGGGTTAGGGGTGTTACATTTGATTGATATCAGAGCTACAGTTTAGTAGGTTCTAGGACTAACGTAGCGCGTGTGAGTCTAGCTATACAGGCCATATTTATTAACTGCGATAGTGTGATGACTCCTGACAATTAAAATGTGTTTTGTATAGTAAATGGATCCCGATCGAGCCGTTGCAGATGACGTGGAAAGTAATGCACCCGCTCCCACTCAAAGGGTAGTGCAATCTGATTCTAGACCTATTACAAGTAACCATGAGGGAGAGGCTAAACAAGCCTTCTTCCAGATGATGAACGATTGGTTCACACAATATATCCATACATCCGCACAAATCTGATTGTTCAACAACCCCACCCCCACCTAATCCTTCTCAGACACCTGTGATACCTCAAGTTATTAACCCGATGATATTAAATAAGCTGCCGGTTGATAAAATCAAAAAATATGGGGCCGAAGAGTTGAGAGCTACTTTTGATGATGATACTGAGTGAGCTGAATTCTGGATTGATAATACGATCCGTGTGTTCGATGAATTATCCTACACCCTAATGAGTGTATTAAATGTGTTGTATCCTTGTTACGAGACACCGCATATCATTGGTGGAATACACTAGTACCGGTGGTTCCAAAAGAACGGGTTACTTGGGAGTTTTTTCAGATTGAATTCTGAAATAAATATATAAGTCAGTGGTTTATTGATAAAAAAACACAAAGAATTCCTCGAGTTAAAACAGAGTCGTATGATAGTTATAGAATACAAATGGGAATTTGTGAGACTGAGCAAATATGCCCGGGAATGTGTATCAATCAAAGTAATAATGTGTAAAAGATTCGAAGACAAGTTGAATGAAGATATTAAGCTGTTAGTCGGGATTCTTGAAATAAAAGAGTTCGTGGTACTAATCGAGCGAGCATGCAAAGCTAAAAACTTGGGAAAGGGAAAAGAAAAGTGACTTTGAAGCTAGAGATTCACGAAAAAAGATCATTTAGTAAGTCATTTCAGTCGGCATCAAAGAAAATCTAAGATGATTTTAGCCGTTCAAGGGCTATCGGGCTATTCTAGACGTGATCGAGACAAACCACCCGTGAGCTCAAGAGCTACCTCAGTAGCTAGTGTTGGTAACATTTGACCTAATCAACCTGAGTGAAAACATAGCGGTAAATGAAATCCCAGCAATTGTAGATTGAATGATCAAGCTTGTTTTAAATGTGGATCGATGGATCACTTCATTCGTGAATGCCCTTAGTTAGTTGAGCAAAACATAGTGCAGAATATAAGACTGAGTAACATGTTAGCTCGAGGTAGACCACCCAGAAACACAGGTAATGTGAGTGGCAGCCAAAGGGGAACTAATGACACGACTGTTAGATCGGAGGCTCACGCACCTACCAGAGCTTATGCTATTCGCGCTCGAGAAGAAGCTTCATCTCCAAATGTTATTACCGATACTTTCACTCTTTATGATACTAGTGTTGTTGCATTGGTTGATCCTGGATTAACTCATTCTTACGTATGTGAGACTTTAGTATCTAGTAAGACTTTGCCTGTAGAGTCTACTGAGTTTGTGATTAGGTATCGAATCTCTTAGGCTGGTGTGTTTTGGTTGATAAAGTATGTAAGAATTATTCATTGATGATTTAAGATTCATGTTTTCCGTCGACTTGATGTTGTTGCCATTGGACGAGTTTGATATAATCCTGGGTATGGATTGGCTAACGTTACATGATGCAGTTGTGAATTGTAAACGGAAGACTATTGATTTGCGATGCCAAAATGATGAGATTATTCGGATTGAGTCTAATGATCTGAATGGTTTACCGGTAGCGATATCTTCAATATTAGCTCAGAATTATGTGAAAAAGGGTTGTGAATCTTACTTTGCCTATGTGCTCGATTCAAAAGTGACCGAAAAGAAGTTGAATTAGTACCAGTTGTGTATGAGTATCCCGATGTGTTTCTTGAAGAATTATTGGGTTTGTCGCCAATCTAAAAGGTAGAGTTTGGTATTAAGTCAGTTCCGGGGATGACTCCGATATCAATAGCTCCGTACAGAATGGCACCGATTGAATTGAAAGAATTGAAAGCTTAGTTGCAAGAATTGACAGATAGAGGTTTCACACGATCTGAGTTTTTCTCCCTAGGGTGCACCAGTTTTGTTTGTGAGAAAGAAAGATGGAACTATGAGAATGTGCATCGACTATCGACAAATCAATAAGATGACCATAAAGAATAAATATCCTCTGCCATGTATAGATGATTTATTCGATCTGTTGAAAGGGGCTACAGTATTTTCAAAGATTGATTTGAGATCGGGTTACTATCAACTGCGAGTGAAAGATTCTGATGTGCTAAAAACTACTTTCCGGACGAGGTACGGATATTATGAGTTTTTGGTTATGCCTTTAGACTAACAAATGCACCTGCAGCTTTTATGGATCTAATGAATAGGATCTTCAGACTATATTTAGATTGATTTGTGGTTGTGTTTATAGATGACATTTTGATCTATTTCCATGATGAATCCGAGCATGTTGAACATTTGAAAGTAGTGTTACAGACTTTGCGTGATAAGCAGTTGTATGCGAAGTTCAATAAATGTGAGTTTTGGTTATGAGAAGTCAATTTTCTAGGACATGTTGTATCAGCATCGGGTATTTGGGTTTATCCGAGCAAGATTTTGGCTATACTAGATTGGAAGCCTCCAAGAAATGTATCCGAAGTTTGAAGCTTTTTGGGACTCGCTGGTTATTACAGACGATTTGTAAAAGGTTTCTCTATGATTGCAACCCCGATGACGAGACTACTTTAGAAAGGTGTTAAGTTCGAGTAGGTAGAAAAGTGCCAAAAAAGTTTTGATCAGTTGAAAGCTTTGTTGACCGAAGCTCCAGTTCTAGTTCAGCCAGAGTCGAGTAAAGAATTTTTCATTTATAGTGATGCATCTTTGAATGGTATGGGCTGTGTTTTAATGCAAGAAGGAAAAGTCATAGCTTATGCCTGAGATAGTTAAAGCTGCATGAAAAGAATTATCCGACACACGATTTGGAATTGGCAGCTATTGTGTTTTCCTTGAAGATTTGGCGCCACTATCTATTCGGTGAGAAATGTCACGTCTATTCTGATCATAAAAGCTTAAAATATTTGATGACTCAGAAAGATTTGAATTTGTGACAGCAAATATGGTTAGAGTTGTTAAAAGATTACGAGTTGATTATTGACTACCATCCGGGAAAGGCCAATGTTGTTGCTAATGCTTTAAGCCGAAAATCTCTATTTGCTCTTCATGCGATGAATAATTAGTTGGCTCTATTTGATGACTGCTCGATTGTAGTTGAGTTGAAAGCGATACTGTTATTTGTACAGCAGATTTACGAAGCTCAGAAAGTTGATAATGAATTGTTAGCAAAACGGGCTCAACGTGATTCGAACCCTGATTTAGAATTTTAGATTGATGCTGATGACTATTTAAGATTCAGAGGCCGAATATGTGTTCAGAGAAACTCAGAGTTGCTTCAGATGATTTTGAAAGAAGCTCATAATAGTTGGTTATCTGTACATCTAGGAAGTACGAAAATGTATAACGATCTGAAGTAACTTTATTGGTGGCTTGGTTTGAAGCGGGATATCTCAGAATTTGTTTCGAAATGTCTAATCTGTCAGCAAGTCAAAGTTGAGCATTAGGTACCGTCTGGATTACTACAACCGATTATGATTCCCAAGTGGAAATGGGACAAAATCACGATAGATTTTGTATCGGGTTTGTAATAGCCTAATTTTGACCCTAATCTAAATAGTGGTTTTGGGACCACAAATCCGAGTTTGAAAAATATTTTAAAATTATTTTCTGTGTTTATTATATGTGAATTTGCTTGTGTGAAATTTTCGTATTTTAATTTCGTCGTTTGAGTGTTCAATTAAATAAAAGGATTAAATCGTGTAAAATGAAAATTTAGTGGTTATTTTTAGAAGGGCCGAATAGTGGATGTTCTTTTAATATGGAGGTTTTATGTTGTAATTTTGCCAATAATAAAAGGTAGTGGACGACATAATGATTAATGTATGGTTTTTTATATATATATATATATTATAAAAGTTAAAATAATAATAATAATAATAACATAATATAATGTTATAATAAAACAAACATAACTTTAATAGTCATGTACATCTTTTTATTTGATTATGACCGAAACTAAAGAAAAGAAAAAGAATTAAGAAACAAGCTAGGTATTTGGCCCTTACTCGAGCAAATGGAGGTATGTTTCGATTTCGATTTTTGATAATTTTTACGTTTTTAAGATTGTTGCTTCGAGTACTACAAGACCCATGCTTGAATTTTTGAAATTGATGATGATTTTGTGTTTTTCCATTGATGATAGCTTGTGATTTTTGTTGTTTGATGATGAAATATTAAAGATATGTGAAAGATTAACATGTTTTGTCTTTGGATTTTTGATGAAATTGAGCAATTAGGGCTAAATTGTGAAAAAAAATGAAATGCATGGACTTGTATAGAGCTAATGAATATTCAGCCCTAGCATGATATATGTAAATTTTATGTATTTTGTATTTTATGTAATAAGGACTAAATTGCAAAAGTGTGAAATGTCAAGGGCAAAATGGTAATTTGCCCATTTATGTGTTTTTGGATTAAATTAAATGAATGTGTGATTAAATTAGCTAAATTTTAAACTTATTAGATCAAGAAAAAAAAGGATCGGGATTGGATCGGGGAAAGGCGATGTTAATCAAATAGTCGGGAAACAAAGTCCGTTGATATTCGAGGTAAGTTTTTAAGCAATTGAGTTGAATTGAAATTTATTTGTAATGATGTAAGTAATTTAAATGGAAGTATATATATATGTAATGAATATTGCCGAATGTTATAAGGAATTGTGAGATGAATGATTTGATTTGAAATTTATATATATATGGTTGATTATAAGTTTATATGTATATGTATGAATAAGGAATAAGTTTGAGAGATGCATTAATGAGAAATTTTGACATCGAGCACTAAGTGTGTGAAATCAGTCATTTGGCACTAATTGTGCGAATTTTTAAATACCGAGCACTAAGTGTGCTAAATCGATTGTTATGCCCTAAGTTTGCGAATCGAATTTCCGAGCACTAAATGTGCGAAATCGGATAAAGAGCACTAAGTGTGCGATTAATTTTTATACTTTGAATTGAATTTGGTAAGTTGATATTATGAGATGTTATCATTTGAAATCAAGTATGTGTGACAATTTGGTTTGGATGGAATGTATTTATTAAATATATAGTTCGGTTGATATAGGTCGATACGGGAAAATGCTTACAAAATCTCATTGATTACTATATGAATTATATAATGTAATTCAGCCATGAAGAATTTTGTATAAGGAGTTCATTTGATTAGTTTTGATCTTGAATATGTGATTTATATGAGTTTGATATGCAAGTATAAATTCGGTAAGTAAAATATGCATGTGAAATCTATTATTGAAGGCTTGGATGTTGGGCTTTTGGGCTATGAAAAGCAAAAGTTTTGGAAAGGTGATATAAATTATAGTTGTGGTTATAAACCTTGGTAGTGATTATATTAATTTGATTTTTTTATTAATACAATGATATAATGCATTGTTGTTGTGAAATTGCTTATAACTTACTAAGCTATAATAGTTTACTGTGTGTGTTTATTTGTATTGTTTTATAGATTTTGAAGTCTAGTTACGAGCTCAGGGATCATCGTCGAAGTCTACCACACTATCGAGAAATTTTGGTATTTTATAAGTTAAATTTTTGGAACTATGGCATGTATAGGCTGGGTTATATTTTGAAAGGATTGTTTTGGGTTATGTATATATATACTATGCCATGTGAAAATGGCTATATCTTGATACTTAGAACTTTTGTGAATTCAGTTATATGTTTTAATTGGTTATGACATAAATGACTTATAATTTAGTTCATGTTGATGAGTTTAATACATGGTATATATATTTATGGTGTTTGGATATATGTTTTAGGAAATGAATAATGGTAAGCATGGTGTAATATTCGGTTTAGGCAATGAAGTAAATTATGGATGCATATTGAAATTATATGCCCGGTTTAGACCCTAGTCGGAATAGTGGTTTCAAGACCACAAATCTGAGGTCGGAATAATAATTTAATATTATTTTCTGTGTGAATAGTATGCGACATGGTCTGTGTGGAAATTTGTGTGATGATTTAATTGTTTGTATGTCGAATTAAGAGAAAGGACTTAATTGCATAGTAAGTGAAAGCTATGTGCTGATTTATGAGTACTTAATTAATGTTGGCTTTTAAGGTGGAGGCCTTATATTGTTATTTGACCATTATTTAGTTAATGGATGGCTAAATGACAAATTAGCCTTAATTTATATTGTTTTATATGTTTTATAAAAGGGAAAATTGGTATTTGTTTAAAATGTTATTATAACAAAAAAAAAAAAAAAAAAGGAAGTTGATAACCATTATCATCTTTTCTTCCACCGAAAGTTGAGAGAAAATAAAGGGTTTGAAGCTTTGAAACTTTCAGCGACTTCAAGCTCCAATTGGTATGTGTTTTTAGCTCGATTTTTGATAATTTTTACATTTTTGTAATCATTGCTTTGTGCTTTACAAAACCCATACTCAAATTCTATGTATTGATGATGTTTTTGTGATGAGCCATTGATGAATGTTTGAGCTATGTGTTAGTTGATATTGAAATATGAGAGCTTAGTGTTGGGTTAGCATAGTTTGTATTTGGATTTTTGTTGAAATTGAGTATATTGGGCTAAATTGAGAAAAATGGAAAGTTGAGGGACTAAATAGCAAATTTGATGAAATATTTTGACTTATATAGTCTCTAGAGAGGTTCATCCAAGCATGTGAATGTGTGGAATTTGTGAATTTGATGATTTTGTGAGATAGGGACTAAAATTTCAAAATGTGAAAATGTCAGGGCTATTTTGTAAAATGCCCTAAATATATGTGTTTGGATTAAAATGAATGATTTGGTGATTAAATGGATTGAATTTAAATGTGTATAGACCAAGAACGGAGAGGTTTGGATCGAGATCGAGGTAAAGACAAAGTGCTCGATTAATCGACCGTTTCGGTATTTTGACATCCTAGGTAAGTTCGGATATAATACTGGTTGTGAACTTTATCTATGTGATATAAATTGAATGGATGTATATGTATCTATGAGATTTGAAATGCTATGTGCTGAATTGAGATAAAGAGGCACTAAGTGTGTGAAATTTGAAACGAGAAAGAGATGATTGGCACTCTGTGTGCGAAAAGATAGAAGCTTCAGCTTATCTACTTGGCACTATGTGTGCGATACCGATATAAGTTCGGTTTAATATATTGGCACTAAGTGTACGGTGATGATTATGTTTCAGTCATGAAATTGGCACTAAGTGTGTGAATAAACCAATGGAATAGCAAGGGTTGAACGAGAGGTAATATCGAATAATTGAGTAGCATAAAAAGGGTAAGTAACTATGTGTTGATCAAGGTACGTTTGAACCTATGTGGTTGATGATAGATTTAAGAGTAGAATGAATAGATAATTGGGTATGTGGTTGAGATTGATAATGTGCCTTGTTGTGCCTTTATCTATGTGATGGTTCATATATATATACATATTGATGTTGTAGTATTGAGTAATATGTATTATATTACGAACTTACTAAGCTTTGGAAAGCTTACTGTGTGATTTGTTTCTCTGCCTTGCAGTGTCAGTAAAGCTAGCTCGGATCTGGGATCGTCAGCTTCTCAATCACACTATCGGCATTCTATTTTGGTACTTTTGAAAAGATGTATATAGTTGGAATATGGCATGCATAGGCTAGTTAATTGAATCAAGTTTTAGATTTGTAAGTAGCCATAAGATGTGGCTAGATATGTGATAGGTTTGGCATGAATGAATGTGATATATATATGATGCATCTTTTGGCATGATTTGTAGATTGATAAATTTGCTATTGAGTGGTAACTTTGTGTTGATAAATGCTAGTAGGGGTAGTGAGATTGGGAATGAATTATGCTTGTGATAGAATAAGCATTTGTATTGAATTTGGTATGATTATAGTCGGTATTGATTGCATGTTTTAAATTGCTAAATTGGTATGCTTTTAGATGGCAATATGTGCATGAGATGTTTAGTTGATTGGCTTGTAGGTTGACCCTAAGTGGGTGGCATGTTGGCCTTACAAAAATGGCCTATAATGTCACACGGTTGGGACGGGCATGCCTCAGACCGTGGGTAAATTGGCAGAATGTGGCTTAAACTGCACATGGCCATGGCACGGGCGTGCCTATAGGTCGTGCAAGAAATGGCAGTATATGACCTTATAGGACACGGCCTTAGCACACGGGCGTGCTTGTTAGCCGTGTTGATTTTGGCAGTATGTAACTACAGGGAGGTCACACGGGTGTGTCATGTAGCCGTGGGAGAGGCACGGCCTACCCTACCAAGCGTGTCTCCCTGTATTCTAAAAAGTTTCAATTTTTCATGAAATTTTATATGTGTTTGGTTTAGTCCGACTCGGTTTATAAGCATGCTTAGGGTCTTGATGACTCGTTTAAGGGACACTATGATTGTATATGAATGTGTTTGATGATGTTTGACTTTGTGTCGACATTTAAAGGTTAAATGTTCTTATTGATCGGTAATACCCCTTTAATCCTATTCCGGCGATGATTTCGGGTTAGGGGTGTTACATTATAGTATGTGATATATTAGTTAAGTAATGTTTATGCCATGTATGTGTGTATTTCATTTGGTCACTTGTTAGATAAGAATTAAGTTCTATAATGTATGAATATATTTGGCTATTTTGATTCGGTTTGTGTAAGCAAGTATATACATATATTATGCTTGAATAGTTGGTTATTTAGGTTCAAATTTTTATATAGTTTCTTGAATGTTAGATTGAATGATGTTTAGACATGATATATGTGATTTAGGGCAAATGAAATAGTATGATTTGCTTATTATTGAATGAAGAAACTTAATACGAATGTTAAGGCTATTTGATGACTGAATTGAAAGCTCTTTGTATGGTTGAATTGATGATGTCTAAATATGATTTTTTGATATGCAACTTGGGTATATTTTAATTTGTTATTGAAGTTTGGAAATGATTCATATATTATAATGCTAAATGTGCATATCACTATGATGTTTAAAATCCTTACTTGACCATTTTGTGTAGTTGTTTATGTTAGATACATTAAAGGACAATAAACTGTGTGATATGGATTATTCGGTTTAATATACACATGTATTGAAGTAATATGTTTGATAATTAACTTATGAAATATTTGTTTTGTATTGATATGTTAATTTATAAAGCCTGTAAAGAAATGAATGTTTCTTCTGGGTTGTAATTGGATTGGTAATGCCTCGTAACCCTAGTTTGGTGACGGATACGGGTTAGGGGTGTTACATTTATTGGTATAAGAGCTACGGTTTAGTCGATTCTAGGACTAACGTAGCGTGTGTGAGTCTTGCTATACATGCCATATTTTATACTGTGATAGTGTGATGACTTCTGACATCTGAAAATGTGTTTTGTATAGTAATGGATCCCGATAGATTCATAGCTGATGATGTCAAAAGTATAGCGCCTACTCCCGTGCAAGGGACAGCGCCGATTGATTCTCAACCGACTTCGAGTAACCAGGAGGCAGAGGCTAAACAAGCCTTTTACCAAAATGATGAACGACTGGTTTACTCAATATATCTAGACTAATTCGCTGCACAACAACCTCCACCCCCGACTAATCCATCTTCGAGACCTGTTATACCTCAAGTGAGTGATCCGATGAGATTGCTCAAGCCTCTTGGGGATAAAATCAGAAAACACGGGGCTGAAAAATTCAGAGCCACAGATGATGATGCTGCTGAGCAAGCTGAATTTTGGCTCGATAATACTATTCGAGTGTTTGATAAGTTATCTTGTAACATCCGGGAATTAGAGGCTTTGTATTTATTATGCTTCTGTTTGTTTGGGTTGCTTTACCTGTTGTTTGAGTGTGTTTGGGAAGGTTCGGGATTATGCTGAAGCCTAGGTAAAAATTTCATTTTTGGGCACCTTTAAGGGAGAGCTAGATGGGGCAGGCTTTAAGGAGTAATGCTTGTGTTTGTTGACACAAGATGTGCAGTGGTAAGGTGGCAAAGAGACGCCACTTAAGGGGCATGTAAGTGACGCCACAGGGGAGTAGTGAGGGAGTAGGTTCGAGTCCCATAGTTTACTTTTTGGGAATTCATTTTGACGTTTGGATGGGAGGTGATAGATTCGGCTAGGGACCTTGAAGAGTGGGAGTGGACTCATTCAAATTGTTCAAATGGGTGGCCAAGAGGGAAAAAGGGGAGTTTGAATCATTCAAACTAATTCAAACGGGTGATCAAGAGTGAATGTAGGAGAAGAGAAGGGGAGTGGCCAAATTTTGGTGAGTGTTAGGGGGAAATTCGGTCAAGGTTGAATCTTTTGGTTGTGTAGGCATTCGATTTTGGTGAAGGGGTTTAGGTGTCGAAACTGGGAGGAGTATAGTAAATTTGGTGTTGAGAGCTTCTCTTGTCGGTATTTGGTGTTTTCCATTTTGTCAATTTGCATTCTTTTCTCTGTTGGCTGAAACTCCTAAATACTATTGTTGTTCATCTCCTCTTTGGTAAAAGCCGAAACCTCTTAGGCACCATTTCCCTTCAATTCACATCTTTTCTTTCTTGATAGCCGAACCCTCTTATCACCTTCTCCATTTTCATTGCTTTCTTCCATTTGCTTCATATTTCTCTATTTCTACTAAAAGCCGAACCTCATCCCTCATTTCTTTTCTTGACCGAATCATCATCTTCTACCATTCATCTCTTTGTTATCTTTTTGCTTTAGCCGAATCTCCCTATCCCATTTCTTCTTGTTTCTTTACAACCGAAACACTTTCTATTTTTCTTCTCATTCTGTTCCTTTGGTGTTAACCGATTGTCAGGGTGGTGACTTATATCTTCTACATTTCTTTTTCCATCTGCTATTTAATTTCTGCTTGCCAAGTAACACTGGGACTAATTCAAAGGAGCAAATTCAAGGCATAACAGCTCATGACAGTGAAAGGTTAGTAGAATCTGAATCTGAGCTAAGGGAAGAACTTGTGGTAAGTGAAGGTAAGATTAAGGTAAGCCAAGAAAAGCCAAAAATAGTAATTAAAGAATACAAACCTCGTATACCTTACCCCAATGTGATGAAGGAAGACGACACAGAAGAATAGTTCGGTAAGTTCCTTAAACTCTTAAAGAAATTACATATTAACTTATCGCTTCTTGAAGCTATTTCAGTAGATGCCAGATTCAAGGAAATTTTTAAAAGAGCTCTTAACAAACAAGCGAAAGTTATACAAGGAGTCGCATATGGAACTAAACGCAGTATGCTCGGTAATGTTATAGAATAGATTACCACGGAAATTAAAAGATCCAGAGAGTTTTAAAATTCCATGTTTAATTGGTAGTTTATCTGTTGAGAATGCTTTAGCAGAATTAGGGGCAAGCATCAATGTTATGCCATCTAAAATGTTTAAATAGCTAGGTCTAGGGAAAGCCAAGCAAAGTAGGATGAGTATTCAACTAGCTGGCAAGACTATTCGTATTCCTAAGGGTATAATTGAATATTTTCTAGTCATAGTTGACAAATTTATATTCCCCGTAGGCTTCATTGTTTTAGATATGGATGAAGACAATAGTATCCCATTAATTTTAGGAAGACCTTTTCTAGCAACTTCCAGATCTAAAATTGATGTTAGCACAGGTGAACTCATTCTTCGTGTAGGTGACGAATCAATCAGTCTTCAAGCTCTCGACTCAACCATGACATCGAGTGAGAAAGGTGAGGACGTAAATTCCCTTGAAAAGCATTCGATTAAACTTTCTTTTCAAGAAACACTAAAGAACTACACTACAGAGCTAGATCCTACAGCTCGTACCAACAAAGAAATATCTCATGAGGAATGATGGCTTTAGACCAATGAGCTAGATGAGTGGGAGATACATTTGAGGAAGAATCAAACCCACATGAAGTGAAACCGAATGAACCCCTAGAAGAACTAAAAGGAACATCAAATCACTTTAAAATAGGAGATCAGGTACTATTAGATAGAACATACCTGCGAATCGCCACATCAAACCTGAAGATAACCAAAGAGATCCCCTTTACGATACTTAATGTTTTCCCTTACGGAACAGTCGAGGTAAGTAATTCTACATTCGATACTTTTAATGTAAACTCAACTCGATTCAAATTATATGATGATAGCATGAAAAAGGATTTTTCACTCCTTAAACCACCGTGAAGGTACGAATGAGATGTAAGTCTAGCTTAAGACTTTAAACGAGCGCTTCTCGGGAGGAACCCAAGGACTAACCCTATTTATTTTAATTTCTTTTTCTTTTGGCACCTAAATACAGACTAACTAAGTTAATGAAGCGCAGATTTTCACATCACACGGCCTTACACATGGCCGTGTCGTGTGGATGCTACGAATTTTCGTACTGACATGGTAGAGATAGTACGAGACAGGACAAGAAAAATATCTTTGAATCACGAACTCACCTAACACCACGGCCGTGCGACATAGCCGTGGCCGACACTCTTGAACCAACACGGGCATGGCAACTTAATTACCAGGCATGGGAGAAGCAATTGAACCACCACACGGCCGTGCAATATGGCCGTGTGACACAACACGCCCACGATACACGGGCGTGGGGATGTACCAGAGCTGAAAATTTCTATTTAAAACACCCCTCTCCCCTTCTCAACCATTCCCTATCCACTCCCCACTTCCTTCCATCTTTACTCTCTTCCTTCTTCATTCCATACAAGTCTCAATCTACGCTTCAACAATGTTGAAGAAACAGAAAGATCCGAGTCCTGTCTCCCTGTGCGAGACCAATCAACATAAGTTCATGACGCCGCTTCATTAACTTGACAAGCCAAGGGTCTTTGAGACCATTTAACTCTTATTTTACTTCTATCTTCTCCATTATTTTCCTTTCCTTTGTTTTTCATATATTAAATTTAGTTTATTTGTTTTAGTTTCTTGGTTTTAGGTTCTAAAGGTTGCTAGGGAATCACAACACAATGGCCTTAGAAACCACACCCACCTCGCGAACCATCTACCAATAAGGACTTTCTAGTCCATTCATCTTCTCTTTTAGTTTTATTTTAATTCATATTTTCTTTCTTGTTATCTTTATTTACTTTAATTATATAATGAGTATAATTTAAATTATTACTATTATTTCCTGGCTAATTCTTCACGAGTTACCCAATTTCTTCATCTAGCACAGGAATTAGAGGCGCTCCCTCCAACTTATCTTTCATCTACGAATCAAGTTTTCACACTTCCAACTCAAGGAATCCATCCAAAAATTCAGGAAGTTTCACCTCTCTCCCTCTCTTTGGATTTTCTTATTTTATGATTACTATCTTAAGTGTACATCTTAAGGATATTCTTAAGTGTGGGGGGTGAAAGTTATTAGAGAAAGTGCCTAACTTTTTGCATTATTCTCAAATCCCTGAAGGATATTCTATCTTAAAGTAATTTTCTCATATCACTAATTAGGATGAAATTCCTGCTGATTCATGATTTTTATTGATATGTTTTAGATTAAGTCATTGATAATTGTACAATGATGATTTAAACTTTAAGATATTAGAGAATCAAGCATGATGAGTCTATTTTCAAAAAATTCTATTAGGTTGTCTACCTGAATCTAAATTGTTACCTTGAAGTTTGAAATTTATGAGGTTAACATCAAAATACCAATAATTTTTGTGAGATTTTAAGCCTTTTTAGAGCATACATTCTTTTCGTGCTCACTTTATTGATTATGAGTGTGTCAACATTGATTTGTTATTCTAGAACTTGCTTCGATTATACATGTCGAGACCACACTATTGATTTGATATACAAAGATGATTAAGGCACCTAGGATTTAACCCACTTACTCCACTAAAAGCCTACCCTCATAATTGACCCCTAGTGAACCCCTTTGATCCTAACAACCCTTTTTATTGACTCATCCCACTAATATTAACCCACACCATTCCTTTTGACTACCCTTCTATCGAGATTTGTTTTGATTAGTTGCCTAATTATATTATTTCAGCTGTTAAAGTTTTATCTTATATTTGTTCTTAAAAAAAAAATCCAAAATCAAAGTATATTCATTATTAGTTATGTGATTAAGTGAGCTTATACATTTAATTTCAACATCTCGAAGAAGAAGCTCGTATTATTAGTATTACAAGTTTTCAATTGATGTAATTATTTAGGTTATTAGTCATTTTTTCTAGTTAGGTGATTGTCAATTCAATCTCGATTCTAACCCTTCTAATTTAGCCTTTATCCACACCTTTCCAAGCCCCGTTATAACCTTTAAAAGACCTTTTGATTTGTGTATCATCTCATTTTATAGTGGTGGAGATTTGATTTTCAAGCAAGCCTATGATAATAACTTTTCATGTTCGACTTTTGAGAGCTTAATTTTGAACCTTAAACACCTTGAGTGATTTGAGTGAATCTATAGTGAGGATGTCAACTTTTATCGATTTTGAATTAAGGGTAATTTTTCGAATAAGGGGAAAACACCTATTTTTTCATGCTAAAAACTCATGACTTTGATTGTTTGAATCTTTAGGACTCTTTTAGTTGAATTATCCATGTTTAAATTATCTATGAATTATGATGAAACATTATTAATGAATATTATGAATTGAGGAAGTTCATTTTAATTGTGAGTTGATAATTTTGCTTGAGGACAAGTAAAAGCTTAAGTGTGGGGGTATTTGATAAACCATAATATGAACATATTTTAATCCCACATTTAGCATGTTTTTGGATGATTTATCCCTTTAATTATGGAAATAGGTTCTCCTAATCCTTTGTTTTCATGTTTTATACTCAGGAGAGCACCGGAGGATGAAAAGAATGAATAACGGGCTGAAAACAGAGAAAATGGGTCAAAGTACTAAATCCACACGGCCTGGGTCCAAGACCACATGACCGTGCCCCGTGAGAAGAGTCGACCATGGCCTAGACCTTGAAAAACAAGGCTGTGTCTCATCAATAGCTTTGAACACGGCCTGGCCACGATTTGCACGAGTGTGTGCCATGGGCGTGTCTCTGCCACAGATAAGAAGAATTCTATTTGGATTAGGGTACTTAGAGGCAAAGAAACATATTCCAAAAGCCTATATAAAGACCTTAGAGGCCAACCTTTCAGGGAGCATTCAGTTAGGCCAAAGAGCCGAGCCAGAGCAGTTAAATTCAGGGATTTACTCGAAGAAAGCCAATTGATTCATCTCAAGAAGCCGGAATCATACTCAAGGCTGAGGATCTCTCCTTCAATTCCTTCAGGGGGTTTTAGGGTTTTCTTATGTTTTGTTTTATCTTTTCTTCTGAGATGTTTTCTTTTAAAATTATGAATTAAACCCTTAGATACTTGAGGGGGATGAAACCTAAGAAGGATCTTGTTATTGTTATCTGAGCTATATGATAGATACTTGATTTGTTCTTAACTATGCGTTCTTAATTATTGTTTTGGTATTTCTAGGATATTGATTCAAGTGTGATGTGCTTAAGAAGAAGAGGAAGAGACCCTGTCTAAGAGTAGATCTAGCATAGTTAAGCGGAGTTGCTCACGCGCCTAGAGATAGGGTGACGAAAATTTGCCAGATTAGGGTCAAACCTAATATGGGAGTCTATAGATCGAGCTAATGCAATTCTAGGGTTTTAATTAGAAAGAAATTTTAATTAATCAACCTAGGGTTAGACGTTAGTAGCCTCGAGAGAGGTATTAATATAAATTAGGGAATCCAACGGATCAAGTCAAGTGAATAAATCGTCTGGTTCAGAGTTAGATAACAAGTGAAGTCTAGGTGGATTCTTCCTCAGGTATTGTCCAAATCAATCGGTTTTCCACTCAAGTTTTTCCTTAATTTCTTTTCTTTGTCTTCGCATCTTTAGTTTAGTTGATTAGTTAATTTTAGATTAGATAAAAAATTCCCTTACTTCGTAGGCTAAATAATAGAAAGAGAGTTAATATTAGTACTTTTAGTTCCTTTGGGTTTGATAATCCGGTCTTGCCGCTAACTATACTACTGTTTGATAGGTGCACTTGCCTCCATCGTTGTCTTAGTTAGTTTTAGATTTGATCATTCTTTTTATAAATTTTTAAGACTCAACAGACACGATCACATATGAGCTAGAAAAGATTCACAATGTATTTCATGTATCGATGCTTCGACGATATAGATCTAATCCCTCGCATGTGATTTCTCCGTCTGAGATTGAAATTAAGCCTGATATGACGTACGAAGAAGAACCAATCCAAATTTTAGATCGCAAGGTTAAAGAATTGAGAAATAAGAAAATTTCTTTAGTGAAAGTCTTATGGTATCAACACGGGGTTGACGAAGCTACGTGGGAGCCCGAGGATGCTATGAGAGATCGATACCCAAACATATTTCGCTGGTAAGATTTTCAGGGACGAGAATCCCTAAGGGGGAGAGTTATCAAATGTAACACCCCTAACCCATATCCGTCACGGATTAAGGTCACAAGGTATTACTGAACACAAGTGTAGATTCGAACATTCACACAAGTCATATTCAAATATTGTAACACCCCTTACCCATATTCTACGCCGGAACTGAGTACGAGGTATTACCAGACTTAATTCACTTAGACTTACAACTTTGGGCTATAAAATTTCATTCCAATTTAAAATTTCCTCATTCACATTCATAACATTCTCATTATGGGCTTAAGAGGCCTTAAACATACAAACGGAGGGTTTCAGAACCCAACCGAGAACTTTTGTGCACTTAAAATTTTTTGTCTCAACAGGGGCCACATGCCCGTATGAAATGGGACATGCCCGCGTGGGTAGGCCGTGTGGTCACACACGCCTATGTCCCTAACCCGTGTGGGATTTATTTTCATTTTGAACCTATAGGGGTTTTCACACGGCCAGAGACACACCGTGTTCTTGGCCCGTGTGCTCCACACGGCCTAGGCACACCCCTGTCCTCACCCGTGTGTAAAAGCCTGGGTATTCTATTTGTAATGTCAGCAACCTCTTAAGGGTCACACGGCCTAGGCGTACACCCTTGTAGCTAGCCCGTGGTCGACATTGACTTGCAACATTAATATGTAGGGGACATACGGCCTGATCACACACCCATGGAACTGACAATGTGTTACACACGGCTTAGACACACGTCCGTGTGCCTACCCTTATGGACAAGAACAAGGCTATTTTCCAAGCTATTTTTATCACCCTAACTCATACAACATAAATCCATTCAACCAATCACTAAGCAACTCATTTATGCAACATATACTTTTATGAATTACCTCATCTTTTCATAAATTAGAAATAATGAGCCATCAACTATGGCTATATACAAAAGAGTTCATCTTTAAAGGGAGCCATCACACACTTGGCTCAAAACAAAAAAAAAAAAACATTTCACTATGTATAGCCCCTATACATGCCATACTCAAAATGCTAATTTTAGTTATACCGAGATGAGTGATAGTATGGGTGATCTTCCAATTAACTTCGTATCCTGAACCGGTTCTTCGACACTATAAAACAAGGGAAAAGAAAGGGAGTAAGCTTTAAGCTTAGTAAGTTCATATGTAAACAATAAACATCATAACATATGCTAATTAATAAGTAGCATTACACACTAAGCAAGAACAATCCACAATCCATAATCATGCTTACTCATTTCATCTCTTACCATATTCAAACCATATAACAAGCTTAATGCCCACATTTATTAGCACACATTCCCTGCACTTATCACCACAAAGACACATGAAACAACAGTTAAACAATTTCTCAATGAACCATTTGAAATAATTCCTAACACTCGGCGGTTTTGCACATAGCCCACCAATAAGAATATTTATGGTGGTATCGCACACAGCCCACCAAATGATAATATAAATGATGGCATCGGACACAACCCATCATGAATGAATAATAAGGTGGTATCGCACACAACCCACCATTAATCAGTAATTACGGTGGTATCGCACATAGCCCACCAATGTTTATTACGGATATTTTCAGTACTTACATTTGTATTTTTTAGATTCATACAGAAACTACTCAGTATCTATTGAATTCAATCCATCTCAATCATAAGTAATTTCATTAATACAATGCACCATTAACTAAAAACATGTATGCTTGAGATGAATTGTTTACACATAAACTTACCTCGGTGCAAAATGTGTTAATTGGCGGTTTAGTCCGTGACCTTGCCTTTTCCCGATCAAGGTTGATTCCGCATTCTTCTTGATCTATAATAATAAAATTCATTCATTCAATCACTTTGTAATTCATAACACATCAAAATTTCTACTTAGGCAAAAATGATTATTTTGCCCTTGTAATTTGGCAAAATTATGATTTTTCCCTAGGCTCCTAAATCATTTTTCATCATATTTTCTCATTAAACAAGCCTAGATGATCATTTATTTCTCTTACAAAAACTCACAAAACCATTTATTTGATGCATTTATTACACAATTTCAACTTTTACAACTTAGTCCCATTTAGGTGTTTTCATGGTAACACCTTTCACAAAAGTTGTTCGTTGACTCATTAACATCCATTTTCTTCCATAAAAACTCAGAAAATATCATGAACACTCTCATGGAAAATCCCTAAACTTGCAACCATATTGCAAATTAGTCCCTTCATTAGCTAGGGGTCCAAAAGTACAAGGATTCTCAAGAAAGACCTCTAAAATCACTTACTTACAAGAGGATTGCTTGGCTGAAATTTTTGAGCTCTAAATCCTATAATTCTCTTCAATTTTTGGTGGAGAAGATGCATGAATAGTAAAATATGATATTTCTCCTTTTTTATATTATTTTATTAATTTTTTATCACCTAATTCCACCAAATTTGACCAAAATTTAATGTCCTTGTCTCCCTAGTCTCTATGGCCGGCCACACCTTCTTAATGGTCTAATTGCACTTTAAGGACCTCCAATTTAATATTCTATGGCTATTAGACACCTCTACTTTGTATAATAGAACTTTCGCAATTTATGCGATTTAGTCTTTTTCACAATTAAGCATACAATTGCTAAAATTAAAGCACTAAAATTTTCATATAGCCATATATTTATGCCATAACACATAAAATAATACCAAAATAATTTTCTTCAACCTAAGATTAATGGTCCTGAAACCACTATTCGGACTAGCCCCAAAATCGGGCTATTACATATATATAAAACATATAGCTAATTAAATATTAAACATACATTATTACTCATATTACACCTATGAATCATACCTCAAAAATTACCTGAATCCATACCATGTTTATAATCATATTTTCAATCAAATAAACACGACTCAAAGCTATACAATATATACATGCTTTACAAAACACATAACTCGAATCATATGCACATCACCTTAATAGTATTTGAATACCTAAAATAAATTAAACACTTTATTTCATATTTCTGTACATGCTTATACACGGCTTAATGTCCATAAGAAAATGCGGCATTAACAACTCCATTTTATGATCAAGCATATTTCATTAAACATTAAAATCTTATCGAATTTAACCACATCGAAATGAATCATTCAAGTATGATTATGTGCACACTTTGCCATTCATTCTATGCTCTATTCGGCTAGCAAGTTACCATATAAAACTATACCCAATTCATGTACTACTCAATTGACTAATATTAGCCATTTCTTAAATACATTTTTTGAATCAAACATACCAAATTTTCAATATCTATGCATCATGCCAAAATTACACATGCTTTCTAAATTCATTCCTTATCTAATAGGCCAATAAGGTTAACCACATAAATGGTACAAATTTTTCCATTCAATCATAAGTTAAATTATGCCATTTCTTAACCTTAATAGAATGATCAATTCCCAACCAATGATATCATAGGCATATATTTATTGGTCTTACCTATTACTAGCAAATATAAACATGCTTATTAAATCACTTAATAATTAATTATATAACCAACGAAACATGCTTATAACATAATCATGTGATCAAACCAAATCATCCTATTTTATAACCGAATGCATACCTAGACATAGCAATTTTTCACTAATAAATAACTGAATTAATGTGGCCATACTACTATTAATTCGTCTATCACATTATACACATAAATAAAAGCTAACCTTAAACTAACCAAATTGGCCATCAAATATCAAGACATATACAACATGTCATATACCTATTTATATATATATAATCAAATTATCCATTTCTAATCAAACATGAGTGTGCACTCTTTTCTATTTTTATGCCAATTCATAAGATAAAACATAAACATCTTTAAAAATTCAACAATAAACCACAACTCAAACACATACATCAACCAATTCATTGCATCAAACCGATTCATATATCAAGCACACCACACATAAGTACCATGAAACATAAATCCCAACATGAACTTATATTATGATCAAATATTCATAAATATAAGCATCATTTCTAGCCATTTTTGCATGGCTTTATTTTTACAATTTCAAAACCAATTGAAACATATGCTAGCCTATACATGCCATAAGTTCATAATTCAAGCTTTTAAAATACCAAAATAACGATTGATAGTGTGACGACTTCCTTGACGATCCTCGAGCTCGTAACTAGCTTTCCAAAATCTATAAAACAAAAAACACACACACAAAGTAAGCTTAAATAGCTTAGTAAGTCATAAGCAACTAAATTATCAAATGAACATTAGCATTATTATTTCAACTTGGCCGAATATGAACAATCTCATGTACATAATGATCACACCTTTAATATGCATAGTTCATGTCATCATCTCATGTACTATACTTACCTTATTTTCATGAACATTTATCTTCGTATGTACCTAAACTATTTAGCTCGATTTCACATTCGATCTTAACTCAACATTGCCTGTTGAACCATTCAGAATCAATAATGATACTCGGATAGCTTGAAAAGATTGTACAATGCCAATTTCCTAGACAAGGTCTTACATGTAATCAAATATCGATACCACTGTCCCAGACGGGGTCTTACACGAAATCATATACGATGCCAGTGTAACAGCTCGACTTAGGGCCTAGTCAAAATAGTAGTGCGAGTCCACAAATTTGAAGTAGAAATATGAGTTTTATTCTTTGTATAAGGTTTATGAAGTTATTTCATGATTGTGTGAAAATCTCATGAAGAAATTTTATTAATTAGTGATTAAATTGTCCATTAGGACTAAATTGCAAAGAATGGAAAATATGAGATTCTAGAAGATTTTAGTATGAAATAGAATTATGAAAATTACTAGAGGTCCTTATTTTGCAATTAGACCATTATATTTGATGATGGACAAAAATGGACATGGGAAGGAAAAATCACAATAAAGGACATTAAGGGTATTTTGGTCATTTGGTTAATAAAAGAATTAAAAGGGAAAATAAAGCCAAAATTGATGTCCATCTTCTTCACCATAGTCTAAATTCTCAAGCTCTCCATAGCTAGGGTTTCTTCAACTTCCAAGCTTGATAGTAAGTGCATCCTAGCCCCATTTTTAATGTTCTTAGTATTTTTGAAACCATCGTAGCTTGGTTTAGCTATTTCTAGCTATACTTTGAGCTAGGGTTTATGTTCAAAAATTTACCCATGTGTGACATGCATGTTTTTTGATGTTTTATGGAGGAATATGAGAGTTTTATGTATGATAAACATCTTTTTCCAAGTGATTTTCATGAAAAATGCATGTAAGGACCAAATTGTAAAAGTTATGAAAATGGTCATAATTAGTGAAATAGTAGAAATTGAAGGTTGCTATAGTTGAGAATATGATTCGGCTAGGCTTGAAATATAAGAAAGTTAAATGAAAATCATTTTACGAACCTAGGGGCAAAAGTGTAATTATGTAAAAGTTTGAGGGCAAAGTTGTAATTTTTCCAAAATATGAATTATGAGTCGATTTAGTCAATGTGTGTATTTAACAAATGAAATTTTTATTATAGATCAAGAAACGTGAAGCCCGGATCAAAATCGATGCAATAACAAAATCGAGGACTAAATCGAGCATCGATACACATTTTGAGAATCGAGTTAAGTTTGTATGAGGTTGAAGTTGAAGTTTCATAATGTTATTGCTATGAATAATCGAGCGATGAAGCCTCGATGAAGAAATAGTGAAAATAAATTATGTGAAATCCCGAATAGGGATTCAGAATAATGAGGTTACCCGTGTTTAGCATTTAATAAAGAAGGTCCCATGTAAGACCATGTCTAGGATATGGCCTCGATATCAAAAGAAGATCTCGTATAAGACCATGTCTAGTACATGGCATCGACATTCATGTATGATCTCGTATAAGACCATATTTGGGATATGGCATCGGCATCAAGGGGTGATCCCATGTAAGACCATATCTAGGATATGGCATTGCATCACGATTTATGCATAATGAGTTCGAATATCCTACGATACTCTGATTCGTTCATAGGCAAAATAGTTAAGTATGTGAAATGGTATAGAGCCAAATCCATTTATGGATGACCTTAAGTTTCATTCATAATAAGAATGATGAAGATTTGAGTTTATGTTTGTGTTAGCATATGTTCTAAGTTATGTGATTAAGTGATGCAGGTACTATAAGTAAGTACAAGTTACTAAATCATTATGTGATATGAGATGGGTAAGAATGAATGTGAGTAAGTATGTTTAAGCATTTGAGACATATGTTGTTATTGTTTCATGAAAAGGATGAATTTGGTTTGAGCAATTATGTTGCTTTAGAATTTCATGCAAACTTACTAAGCTATATGCTTAACCCTCTCTTTTCCTTTTTCCTTGTTGTTTTCCAAGTAGCTCAGGAATCATAGAACGTCAAAGCTCGGATCATACTATCAGCCGTTCTTTTGGTATAGTAAAGTTAATTCATTTTGAGTATGGCATGTAGATGAACTTGATCATTTTGTGTCATGTTATGTTTGAAGGCCAAAGGGTTGGCTATTAATGCTTCACATTCATTTTTTTTTAATTGGCCAATATTGTCAAGTTCATGTTCCAAGTTTAATGGATATAATGAAATGAATGTTCATGCAATATATTGAGTAAAATGTGGATGAAATGAGTGATAATTTAAGGGTTCTTCATAGTTTGATGTTGTCATATTATGTGCTTCTTGCGATGAAATGAACGATTTTAAGTTTCAGGGTGGCAAAGAGGCTTGGAAAATATCCCTAATTGTCCACATGGGTGGACACATGGGCATGTGTCTAGGCCGTGTGTAACACACGGGCATGTGTCTAGGCCGTGTGTGACACACGATCAACCCATATAGGTGTGTTGATAGACCGTGTGTCCTTTGCATTTTAATTGCGAGGATTCGATTCTTCACACGGGCCACCACATGGGCATGTGCCTTAGCCTGTGCTATTAAGGGTTTGATGACATCATAAATAAATAGCTCCACGGGTGAAGGACACAGGCTTGTTTAGGCCGTGTGAGGGACACGAGCTATTGACACGAGCGTGTGTCCGACCGTGTAAAATTTCCTATAGGTTTGAAAAGAAAATAAATTCCACATGGGCTAGGGACATGGGCATGTGAGATCACACGGCTTGCCCACACGTGTCCTATGTCACACGAGCTTGTGACCTCTATTTGAGTAAAAATTTTCAAAGAGTTCTAAAGTTTTGGATGAACTCTGAAACTTCCTGAAAGTAAGTTTAGGGCCTCATAGGCCCATAATGTACACGTTATGATTAAGAAGGAAAAATTTTAAGTTGAACGAATTTTATAGCCCGAAAATGCATGTTCAAGTAAGATTAAGTACGATAATGCCTCGTATCTTGTCCTGGCGTTGGAAATGGGTAAGGGGTGTTACATTTAGTGGTATCAGAGCTACGGTTTAGTCGATTCTAGGACTAACGTAGCATAAGCATGAGTCTAGCTATACATGCCATATGTAACAGTATTTGTGTAATGATAGTGTGATGACTCTTGACAATTTGAATTGTGTTTTTATATAGTAAATGGATCTTGATCCTGACCGAGTTGCATCTGATGGTGCTGCAAAGTAATGTGCTGGCTCCTGCACAAGGACCGCACGATAGAGAGTAGACCCGAGACTTTGGGTCAAGGTGAAGAACCCGAGAAGCCTTTCTCCGTATGATGAGCGACTGGTGCACCGAGTACATTCTAGCAAATCCTAATGCTCCACCTCTTCCACCGCCTATTCCTCAACCTACCCATGTAGCTCCCCAAGTGGTAGAAGCAGTGAGAAGATAAAAGCCTCCGGTTGATAGAATCCGAAAATAAAGAGCCGAAGAATTCAGGGCTAGTAAAGATGATGATCTGGAAAGAGCCAAATTTTGGCTTGAAAATACCATCAAGGTATTTGATGAATCATCTTGCACACCCGAAGAGTACATGAAGTGTGTGATTTCTCTTTTGATAGATTTCGCTTATCAGTGGTGGAATACCCTTGTGTCGGTAGTACCAAGGGAAAGGATCACATGGGAGTTCTTTCAAGAAGAGCTTCTAAAGAAGTATATTAGTCAGAGGTTCATTGACCAGAAGAGAAAGGAATTCCTTGAACTGAAATAAGGAAAGATGACGGTAACTGAATAGGAGCGCGAGTTTGTGAGACTAAGCAAGTACGCTCGGGAATGTGTGTCCTCTGAAGTTATCATGTGTAAGAGGTTTGAGGACGGACTAAATGAAGATATTAAATAGTTTTTTGGTGTTCTTGAGTTAAAGGAATTTGTTGTGTTAGTGGACCGGGCTTTTAAGGCTGAGGAATTAGTAAAAGAGAAAAGCAAAGCTGAGATGGAGTCCCCTGAATCAAGAAAGAGACAATTGAGTAAGTCATTTCAATTCTCATCCAAGAAGTCGAGAGATTTTCCTACCTGATCAGCTATTTTAGCTCGGTTTCAAGAAAAAGTAAGAGTAAGCCGTACTTAGGGTCTAAAGTTCAGACTACATAAGTTGCTAGTGTTGGCAACGCTCGACCGAGTAGATTAGAGTGCTCGTAATGTGGCAAATGTCATTCGGTGAATGTCGAGCAAATGAGAAGGCTTGTTTTAGGTGTGGGTATCTAGACCATTTTATTAGAGATTGTCACGAGGGGGATAAGAAAGAGAAGCCTCAGGATGCAAGACTGGGAGGCATTGCCAGAAGAAGACCATAGAGAAACCGAGAAGTAGGGCAAGTAGTAAGAATACACACAAAGAGCAGGCTGCGAGATCTGAGGGTAGAGCGCCTGCAAGGACCTATGCTATTCGTGCTCGGAAAGAGGCATCATCTCCTGATGTGATTACGGGTACCTTTTTCTCCATGATACTAAAGTTATTGCTTTAATAGATTCGGGATCTACCCATTCATATATCTTCATGAAATTAGTATCTAGAATGAACATGCCCATAGAGTTCACAAAATTCATGATAAAATGTCTAATACTTTAGGCAAAAGTGTATTAGTTGATAAAGTATGCAAAGATTTCCCTTTGATGATTAGAGGTCATTATTTTAAGGCAAACCTCATGTTATTACCATTTGATGAATTTGATATTATTCTTGGTATGGACTGGTTAACTGCTCATGATGTGACAGTAAATTATGGAAAGAAATATATTGAGTTAAGATGTGAAAATGGAGACACTCTTCATGTTGAATAAGATGAACCAGACATATCACCGGTAGTGATCTTCCACATGTCGGCTCAGGGGTATATAAGAAAAGGTATGAGGTATATCTTGCTTTTGTGATGAATGCCAAGGAAACTGAATTAAAAGTTGAATCAGTTCCGATAGTATGTGAGTACCCAGATGTTTTTCCCGAGGAATTACCAGGACTACCTCCGGTTAGAGAGGTTGAGTTTTGTATTGAGTTAGCTCCCAGTACAGTACCGATATCGATTGCTCCTTATAGAATGGCTCCGATAGAGTTAAAGGAATTGAAGGCACAATTGCAAGAGTTAACGGACAAAGATTTTGCTAGACCGAGTTGTTCTCCATGAGGTGCCCCAGTGCTATTTGTGAAAAAGAAAGATGGCTCCATGAGATTGTGCATAGATTACCAACAGCTTAATAAGGTAACAGTGAAGAACAAGTACCTATTGCCAATGATCGACGATTTGTTTGATCAATTGAAGGGAGCCACTATGTTCTCCAAGATAGACTTGAGGTTCGGCTATTATCAGTTTAGAGTAAATGATTTAGATGTGCCGAAAACATCATTTTGGATGAGGTATGGGCATTATGAATTTTTAGTCATGCCTTTTGGTTTAACTAATGCCCCTGCAGTGTTTATGGATTTAATGAACCGCATTTTTCAGCCATTCTTGGACAAGTTTGTTATTGTTTTTATTAATGATATACTGATATATTCTTGGGATGAGCATGAGCACGCTGAGCATTTGAGGACAATTTTGCAAATTCTACGAGATAATCAGTTGTATGCCAAGTTCAATAAAAGTGAATTCTAGTTAAAGGAAGTTGGATTTCTGGGACACATTTCTCGGGAGATGGGGCTCGAGTTGACCCAGGTAAGATTTTAGCTATTATGGATTGGAAACTGCCAAAAAATGTATCTGAGGTTAGAAGTTTTTGGGCTTAGCTGGTTACTATATGTGGTTCGTCAAGGGGTTTTCCATGATAGTGACCCCAATGATGAAACTGTTACAGAAAAATGTAAAGTTTGAATGGATGGAAAAGTGCCAACAGAGTTTTGAGAAATTAAAGGCAATGTTGACTGAGGCTCCAGTTCTAGTACAACCTGAGTCGGGAAATGAATTTTTAATCTACAGTGATGCATCCTTAAGTGGATTGGGCTGTGTACTTATGCAAGAAGGTAAGGTGATAGCATATGCCTTCAGACAGTTAAAGCCACATAAGAAGAATTACCCAACACATGATTTAAAGTTGACTGCTATTGTTTTTGCATTGAAGATTTGGAGACACCATTTGTATAGTGAAAGATGTCAGATTTTCACTAATCATAAAAGTTTAAAGTATTTTATGACTCAAATGGAATTTAATTTAAGGTAATGAAGATGGTTAGAGTTGATAAAAGATTATTAGTTAGTCATTGACTACCACCCAGGAAAGCGAATGTAGTCACTGATGCTTTGAGTAGGAAATCCCTATTTGCTTTGAGGGCTATGAATACATGGGTGAGTTTATCTGATGACGGTTCAATTCTAGCTGATTTGAGGGCTAGATCGATGTTCCTCCAAGAGATTTATGAGGCACAAAATATGACAGTGACTTACAAGCCAAAAGAGTTCAATGCGAGTCGGGTGTTGAGTCTGATTTTCGAATCAGTTCAGATGGGATTTTAATGTTCAGAGACAGAGTCTGTGTGCCAAGAAATGATGAACTTGTCCAGAAGATTTTATATGAGGCACATAATGGATTCCTATCTGTACATCCGGTAGTACCAAGATGTATAATGATTTGAAGAAATAGTATTGGTGGCCAAGTATAAAGAAAGATATTTCTGAGTGTGTTTCAAGATGCTTGATTTGTGAACAAGTAAATGCCGAACACCAAGTATCCTTAGGTTTGCTTAAACCTATAATGGTACCGAGTGGAAATAGGACCAAGTTACCATAGATTTTGTAATGGGTTTGCCATTGACACCGAGTAAGAAAGATGATGTATGGGTTGTAATTGATAGACTTACAAAGTCAACCCATTTCATACCTGTTCAGGTTGATTAATCACTTGACAACTTGGAAAACTTGTATATTTCTGAAATTGTGAGGCTACACAGGGTGCCCTTATCGATTATATCGGATAGAGATCTGAGATTCACATCCAGATTTTGGAAAAAATTTACAAGAGGCTTTGGGCACAAAGTTGAATTTTAGTACAGCTTTTCACCCCAAACCGACGGTCGGTCGGAGAGGTTGATACAAGTACTTGAAGATATGCTCTGATGTTGTGTTCTTGAATTTCAAAGCAGTTGGGAAAGATATCTACCATTGGTGGAATTCGCCTACAATAGCAATTTTCAGTCAAGCTTGGAAATGGCGCCTTATGAGGATATATATGGGCGTAAGTGCTGAACACCTTTATATTGGACTGAACTTAAGGAAAACCAGATTCACGGGGTTGGTTTGGTTAGAGAAACTGAAGAAAAAGTAAAGGTGATTCGAGATTGCTTAAAAACTACTTTTGATCGATAAAAATCCTATTCGGATATGAAAAGGAAAGAAATTGAGTATCAAGTCGGTGATAGAGTATTCTTGAAAGTATCACCATGGAGAAAAGTTCTTAGATTTGCGGAAAGGCAAATTGAGTCTGCGTTTTATCGGACCATATGAGATCACCGAGAGGATAGGGTCGGTAGCTTATAGATTGGCTTTTCCACCTGAGTTAAAAAAGATTCACGATGTATTTCATGTGTCTATGTTGTGACGCTACCAATCAGGCCCTTCGCATTTGATCACACCAACAGAGGTTGAGATTCAACTCGACATGACATACGGTGAAGAACCAGTCAAGATCCTAGCACGAGAAGTCAAATAGTTGAGAAATAATAGTATAGCTCTCGTGAAAGTATTGTGGTAAAGACATGGGGTAGAAGAGGCTACATGGGAGCCCGAGAAGGCTATGAGGAACTAGTACACAAATCTTTTCACTGGTAAAATTTTTGGGGATGAAAATCCCTAAGGGGGAGAATTGTAACAACCCGACTTAGGGCCTAGTCGGAATAGTGGTGCAAGACCATAGATTTGAATTAGAAATATGAGTTTTATGATTTGTATAAGGTTTATGAGGTGATTTCATGATTGTGTAAAAATCTCATGAAGAAATTTTATTAATTAGTGATTAAATTGTCCATTAGGACTAAATTGCAAAGAATGGAAAATATGAGATTCTAGAAGATTTAAGTATGAAATAGAATTATGAAAATTACTAGAGGTCCTTATTTAGAAATTAGACCATTATATTTGATGATGGAAAAAATGGACATGGGAAGGAAAAATCACAAGAAAGGACCATTAAGGGCATTTTGGTTATTTGGTTAATAAAAGAATTAAAAGGGAAAATAAAACCAAAATTGATGTCCATCTTCTTCATCATAGCTAAAATTCTCAAGCTCTCCATAGCTAGGGTTTCTTCAACTTCCAAGCTTAATAGTAAGTGCATCCTAGTCCCATTTTTAATGTTCTTAGTATTTTTGAAACCCTCGTAGCTTGGTTTAGCTATTTCTAGCTATATTTTGAGCTAGGGTTTATGTTCAAAAATTTACCCATGTGTGACATGCATGTATTTTGATGTTTTATGAAGGAATATGAAAGTTTGATGTATGATAAACATCTTTTTCCAAGTGATTTTCATGAAAAATGCATGTAAGGACCAAATTGTAAAGGTTATGAAAATTATCATACATGAGTGAAATAGTAGAAATTGAAGGTTGCTATAGTTGAGAAAATTATTCACTAGGCTTGAAATACAAGAAAGTTGAATGAAAATCATTTTACGAGCCTAGGGGCAAAAGTGTAATTATGTAAAAGTTTGAGGGAAAAGTTATAATTTTGCCAAAATATGAATTATGAGTCGATTTAGTCAATGTGTGTATTTAACAAATGAAATTGTTATTATAGATCAAGAAACGCGAAGCCTGGACCGAAACTAAGGCAAGAACAAAATTGAGGCCTAAATCGAGCATCGATGCACATTTTGATAATCGAGGTAAGTTAGTATGAAGTTGAAGTTTCATAATGTTTTAATGTTTGAAACTACTTAATATTACAACAATGTATGTTATTGCTATGAATAATCGAGCGATGAAACCTCGATGAGGAAATGGTGAAAATAAATTAAGTGAAATCCCGAATAGGGATTCGAAATAATGAGGTTACCCATGTTTAGGATTTAATAAAGAATGTCTCATATAAGACCATGTCTGGGATATGGCCTCGGTACCAAAAGAAGATCTCGCATAATACCATGTCTGGGACATGGCATCAGCATTCATGTACGATCTTGTATAAGACCATATCTAGGATATGGCATCGACATCGAGTTATAAGAACCCGTGTATGACCATAACTGGGATATAACATCGGCATCAAGGGGTGATCCCATGTAAGATCATATCCGGGATATGGCATTGGCATCAAGATTTATGCATGATGAGTTCGGATATCCTACGATAATCTGATTCGTTCATAGGCAAAATAGTTAAGTATGCGAAATGGTATAGAGCCAAATCCGTTTATGGATGACCATAAGTTTCATTCATAAGAAGAATCATGAAGATTTGATTTTATGTTTATGTTAGCATATGTGCTAAGTCATGTGATTAAGTGATACAGGTACTATGAGTAAGTACAAGTTACTAAATCATAATGTCATATGAGATAGGTAAGAATGAATGTGAGTAAGTATGTTTAAGCATTTGAGACATATGTTTCTATTGTTTCATGAAAAGGAAGAATTTGATTTAAGCAATTATGTTTCTTTAGAATTTCATGCAAACTTACTAAGCTATATGCTTACCCCTCTCTTTTCCATTTTCCTTGTAGTTTCACTAAGTAGCTCTGGAATCATAGAACGTCGAGCTTAAATCACACTATTAGTAATTCTTTTGGTGTAGTCAAGTTAAATCATTTTGAGTATGACATTATAAGAACTTGATCGTTTTGTGTCATGTTATGTTTGAAGGCCAAAGGGTTGGCTATTGATGCTTCACATTCATTTTTTTGTAATTGGCCAATATTGTCAATTTCATGTTCCAAGTTTGATGGATATAATGAAATGAATGTTCATGCAAGATATTGAGTAAAATGTGGATGAAATGAGTGATAATTTAAGGGTTCTTCATAGTTTGATATTGTCATATTATGTGCTTCATGTGATGAAATGAACGAGTTTAAGTTTCAGGGTGGCAAAGAGGCTTGGAAAATAGCCCCTAATTGTCCACAGGGGTAGACACAATGGCGTGTGTCTAGGCCTTGTGTGACACATGGTCAACCTATATGGGTGTGTTGATAGACCGTGTGTCCCCTGCATTTTAATTGTGAGAATTTGATTCATCACACGGGCCACCACATGGGCATGTGCCTTGGCCGTGTGCTATTTAGGGTTTGATGACATCATAAACAGAGAGCTCCATGGGTGAATGACATGGGCGTGTCTAGGCCGTGTGAGGGACACGGGTTATTGACATGAGCGTGTGTCCGACCGTGTGAATTTCCTGTAGGTTCGAAAAGAAAATAAATTCCACATGGGCTAGGGACATGGGCGTGTGAGATCACACGCCCTACCCACACGGGTGTTTCCCATGTCACACGGGCGTGTGACCCCTGTTTGAGTAAAATTTTTCAAAGAGTACTAAAGTTTTCGGATGAACTCTAAAACTTCCTGTTAGTAAGTTTAGGGCATTGTAGGCCTATAATGTACACGTTATGATTAAGAAGGAAAAATTATAAGTTGGAACAAAATTTTATAACCCGAAAATGCATGTTCAAGTAAGGTTAAGTACGGTAATGCCTCGTATCCTGTCCTGGCGTCGAACATGAGAAAGGGTGTTACAGCCAGTGTCCCCGACATGGTCTTACATGTAAATCTCAAATCGATTCCAACGTCCCGGATGTGGTCTTACACGAAATCACATATCGAAATCCTATGTCATGACATATGTATCCTAACTATTCCTGTGGTTCGTACGAGGCTTTCAGACGTCGTAATTTGACCGTTTCAAGCTCGTAGTTGCTTCTCCCATACTTATATCAATTTGGAATTCACATATATAGTAACTAAAATTCAATTTGGCACAATTAAATACATTTTCATATGAATTTAACAACAATTATTTACTTATGAACTTACCTCGTACGGAGATGAATGGACTGGAACGACTATTCGACAACTTTTGATTTCCCCCGATCCAAATCCGATTTCCTCTTTTCTTGATCTAAATTAATATAAATTAAATTTATTTAATCACATATGTACTAAAATTCATCCAAAAACACATAAAAGGGAAATTTGCATTAGCCCCAACATTTTACATTTTTCACAATTTAGTCCCTATTTCATAAAACACAAAATATTCAAAATTTCAACGAACCCATGCTAGGCCGAATTTACCTTAGGTCCTTAGAAGCCCATTTATGCAATTTATTTCATAATTTGACCCCTCAATTTACAAAATTTACAATTTAATCCTTAATACACATTTTTATCAAAAAATCACTTAATTAAACATAATAATCTATTAACAAAGATTTATTTTCATCATCAAACAAAAAATTCATCACATTATCAAAAATGGAAAATCATAAATTCATTATCAAATTCCAAAATTAGAGCATGGGCTAACTCGTAAATGAAGCAACGATCTCAAAAACATAAGAATTATCAAAAACCAAGCAAAACACATACCCGAATTAAGCTCCCTAGGTTCCGAACTTAAAGGCTTCATCCATGGCTTCTTTTCTACTTAGCAATCGGCCAAAAAGATGATAATAATGGCCATTTTAAGATTTGTTTTATTTAATTACATTTTATTATACATTTACCATATTAACCTAAAAATAATAAAATGAAAACCATATAATGGTTGTCCACTACCGTCCATGATAATATTAAATGGCCAAATTTCACTTTAAGGACCCCACATTATAAAAGCCATAAAAATATAGCACTTTAACAAATAGCATGCCACTTTTACATTTTACACGATTAAGTCCTTTTATTAATTTAGAAATTCAAACGGTAAAATTACTTCACGAAATTTTCACACATATCAATTAATATGCTGTAAATACCAAAAATAACATTAAAATATTTTTCTAACTTCAAATTTGTGGTTTGAAACCACTATTTTGATTTAGCTAAAACCATGCTATTACACGCCCGTATGGCCAGGCCGTGTGGGCATTCGATGTGAGGCACACGGCCATGTTCTAGCCCGTGTCCTTACTTGTGTAACTCTCTAACTTGGGTCACATGGCCAGTCACATGTCTGTGTGCTATATCGTGTGGATAATTTAGTTTTTGAAAATTGGGTGCAGGGTTTACACGGCCAGGACATATGCCCATGTGCTGGGTCATGTGTCTCACACTGCTAAGACATATGCCCGTGTCTCTACCCATGTGTAATTCTGAGCTATAACACCCCTCACCCGTATTCAACGCCGGAATAAGGTTATGGAGCATTACCAGATTTGTAACATTTATAATAATACATTTCATATACAATTTGTCATATCAAATACAATTCAATTACAACCAATGATAGTGTCCTTTAAACGAGCCTACACGGCTTTAAACATGCATTAGAAATGGTCGGGACTAAACTGGCAACTCGGGAAATTTTTGGAAACTTAGAAAAATTTCAACGATACAGGGGTCACACACCCGTGTGTCGGGCTGTGTGCTAGGCCATGTAAACCTGTAGGTAGGGTATACTGACTTATGCAACACGGCCAAGTCACACGCCGTGTGCTAAGCCGTGTGCCAAATTAGGGGGTATACTGACTTGTGCCACACGGCTAGTCACACGCTCATGTGTGGGACTGTGTAGAGCATGCTGACTTCAATTCAATTTCAACAAAAGGGACACACGACAGTGTAACATTACCATGTGTCACACATGGTTGAGATACACGCCCGTGTCTCTGCCCCTGTAGACAAAAATAGGCCATTTGTAAGGCCAATTTGCCACCCCAACTTCAATGTATCTACACAAGGCAAAATGATACCATTTCATCATACAATTAGGTGGCCAAAATTGTCAACCAAATGTACAATTCATACTATATCTATTTCAACCATTTCAATACTTAATTCAATGCCATTTACCTATTCAAATACCTATAAACTCATCTTGCTTTACTAGACATAATTCTCATTTATGATTCATTCAATAAACCATTTCAAATATGAATTATCAATTCAAAGTCATTCATTCATTATAGGTCATTTACCTAACTTAAAATGAAGCCATTTACACATCTTTATACATTAACAAAATCATCAACACAAGCCAATTTAAATGGCCCAAAATACATGTTCATCAAACATATCAAAATGACTCAAGCCTATAAATGCGATATACAATATATACACAATTGAAAAGTACCAAAATAGATGTCCGATAGTGCGATGAAGTCCCTGACAATCCCTAGATCCGAGCTAGCTTTGAAATACTATAAAACATTGGAACAAATAAACTAAATAAGCTATAAGCTTAGTAAGTTTGTATGTAAATATGAAATAATCTCATCGCTCATTAACATTTCTAAATGGATAACATAAATTGCATTAAAGCATCAATCACTAAATTAACAAAAAATTCTCGACTTCCATCAGCTTGTTACTCGAATAGTTTCTCGATCATACCTGTATTGATACATATCTATTCTTACCAATTCACTTATCAAATCACTTTGAGTTTATAAATGCTTACGATAAAAGTACATCGATTTTCCGATGCCATAGTCCAACTATGGTCTTACACATACATTGCCAAGGCCCTACCGTGGTCTTTCATTCACATGCCATAACCCGGTTATAGTCTTATTCAACAACTCATTTACTTAAACCGTGCATTTAATTTAATATTTCCATATTTAACTAATAGAATAAATACCATCTCAATTTCATCCATCAAATAAATAGATACACATTTAAGTTCAATTATACAAACTTACCACGTATACGAAAATGACGGATTGGATCGACTACTCGATAACCTTGCTTTTCCCCGATCTAAATCCGAATTCTTTCTTTCTTGATCTATATGAATTCAAAATTAACTTATTCAATCACATATTCTTTCAATTTAGTCCATATAATAGTTTAAAGCATTTTTACACTTTTGCCCTAAGTATTTCATAACTTTTACAATTTAGTTCTTATTACACAATATCACAAATTGATGCAATTTCATCTAATCATATGCTAGTCGAATTTCCCTAATACACATATCAACCCACAATTTTCATTTATTCACATATTTATCCACATATTTTCACATTTTCTTAATTTATCCCTATCATGCATCTTCATCAAAATCACTTAATAAAGCATGTAAAGCTATCATCAAGCTTTCATATTTCAACATTAAATATCAAAGAACACATATATTCAATAATGGAAACTCTCAATATCTTTAACAGTTTCAAAATTAAAGTTACGGGCTAGCTAGATTGAGCTGCAACGATTACAAAAAACATAAAAATCATAAAAAATGGATCAAAAATGGACCTACAATTGAGCAATGCAATGACCAAATGTAACACCCCTATCCCGTGTCCATTATCGGATTAGGGTTAAGGGCGTGACCTGATAGATCGCAAACTTTATCAGACAATTCATAAGGTAGAGCATCAATTACAACCATAGTGTCCCCCCGTAGGTCATCAAGACCTAAAACATACTTAGAAATAGGGTCGGGACTAAACCGGAACACATATACAAATTCTCAAAAATTTAAAACTTTTCAAAGTTTCAGAGGTTACACGCTCGCGTGGGTAGACCGTGTGCCTCCCACGGTTGGTAGACACACCCATGTGTCCTCACTGTGGTCAAACCTGACTTTAATCCACGGTCACTAAGCATGCCCGTGCACCTTGGCCATGGTCAATCCTGACTTTGCTCCACGGCCACCAAGCACGCCCTTGTACTTTGGTCGTGGTCGATCCTGACGAAATCACACGGCTACCAGGCATGTCCGTGTGCCAAGACCGTGTACTCTTAACTAGCTACTGACTTAGCCCCACGATCATTAGGCATGCCCATGTGCCACAACCGTGTGACAAAATAGGCCATTTGTAAGGCCGAAAATGCCACCCACCTAGGGTCATAACTACAAGCTAGTTATTAATTCAACTTATGCACAAATAGCAACCAAGAACATATCAAAATAACCATCCAATCTTTACATTCAAATCCAATTCCATTCATACCAAATTTACAAGACTAAAACTCATATAAACATAAGCGTAATTCAACCATACTTACCCAAAAACTTGAAAATGCTATTTAACCATACCAATACATACTTCATATATCATCTCCATAAACTCCAAATATCAACTTATAATTAGACACATCACATGGCTAAGTTCATATAACAAACTTATACCAAATACTAGCCTATACATGCCATATCTAGCTATATACATTTCCAAAATGTACCAAAACAAGTTGAGAGTGTGATGATGATCCTCGACGGTCCTCGAGCCTTCAATAGCTTTGACAATCTATAAAAAAGAGCACACACATAGAGAGTAAGATTTCCAAAAGCTTAGTAAGTCATATACAAATAAACTTAACATGAAAGGCATATAGGCATATAGGAACATTGGCACATTTAATTTTCATATCAAATTTATCACATGTATGCTTTGGTCCATGTACTTGGCCATATTTTTCCACATTCATCAATTCAAAAATCTTATAAACACATAGCTCTTTCATGCATACTTTCACATATCATATTATTATTCCAATATACATAATCATCATAGTAAGATCATATAGATACTTACCTTGTATACACTCACTTAGTGTATAAATCAACGTACCTGAAATAGATTTACAATTCACATAGCCATTCATATCACAGACTTGCCAGTTGAACTGTTAGGAACCTAATAAGATATTTAGAAAGCTCAGAATAGTTGTACAAATCCAACGTCCCAGACGAGGTCTTACATGCACTCAGATATCGATGCCACTATCCTAGACATGGTCTTACACGAATCAATACGATGCCAATATCCCAGACATGGTCTTACACGTAAATCTCGAATCGATGCCAACGTCCCAGACGTGGTCTTACATGAAATCTTAAATCAACATCGATGTCCCAGACGTGGTCTTACATGATATCTCAGAACTAACATCTATGTCATGACATAGCTAATCCTATCTATTCTTAGGTTCGTAAGGGACTTCTCGGACATTGTCACTATATCGATCTTATCTCAGAATTCATATACATAGCATCTCGTAAGCATTCACTATTATCAATAGTCATATGAATATTTACAATTCAATACAAATACATTTATTTGCATAATGACTTACCTCAGATTCGATTTACTGAAACAAAAATGGCTACCCTGTTACTTTATCTTTCCCGCGATCTAAGTCCGATTTCTTTCTTCTTGATCTAAACATATTCAAATTTAACCATTTTATTCACTAACTCATTCAATTCAATCCAAGAACACATATTTAGGACTATTTCCAACTTAACCCTCACATTTGCACAATTTATCAATTTAGTCTGTTTTTCTCAAAACATCAAATACACTAATTCATCACATACCCATGCTTAGCCGAATTCTTATGAACATCATACAAGCCCATAATTTCCATCAAATTTGCAATTTAGTTCCTCAATTTGCTATTAACTTAATTTAGCCCTAATTAGCTAAATTCATCAAAATTTCAAGAACAAAGCATATTCATCAAATACATATCTTTAATATAACATCATAAATCATCATAAAACATTTGAGTTCATCTAAGTCTCATCTCACATACATCATCAATTCTCAAAATTGAAGCATAGGTTTTGTAGTAGACAAAGCAACAATATCAAAAACATAAAAATTATCAAAATCTAAAGCCAAAACATAACTTAATCAAGAAGACTAAGAGCCGAATATTAGAAAGTTTCAAATCGTTTCTTTTCTTTGTGTTTTGTTGGAAGAATGGATGAAAATAATATCCACTTTCATGTTTTTATCAAATAATAACGTACATATTATTAATATAATTACCTTATTAACCTTTAATAAAATAAAACAAAACATATGTGCATAAGGTCATTAAAGACCATTGTCGTCCACCATCCAAAATAATAAGCTAATTGCCTTTTAAGGGCTTCAACTTATAAAGACATCAACAATTTGATGCTTTCATAATTAACTATCAAACCTTCAATTTATGCGATTAAGCCCTTTTCCAAAATTAAGAACACAAACATCAAATTGAAACCACAGAAATTTAGACTTGAATTTGTGGTTTTGAAACCACTGTTCCAACTAGGGTATAAACCGGACTATTACAATTCTCCCCCTTTGGGATTTTCGTCCCCGAAAATCTTACCATCAAATAGGTTCGGATATTGCTGTCTGATTGAATCTTCCAGTTCCCACGTTGCCTCTTCCATTCTGTGTCGATTCCACAATACTTTCACTAATGGTATTTTCTTGTTTCTCAACTCTTTCACTTCACGAGCTAAGATACAAATCTGTTCCTCTTCATATGTCATATCAGATCGAATTTTAATTTTAGATGGGGCAATCACATGTGATGGATCAGATCGATATCTACGGAGAATCGAGACATGAAATACATTGTGTATCTTTTCTAGCTCAGAGGGCAACCTTAATCTATATGCAACAGGCCCAACACATTTTATAATTTCATATGGCCCAATGAACCTCGAATTTAACTTTCCTTTACATTCGAATCGAAGCACTTTCTTCCACGGAGTCACTTTCAGAAATACTTTGTCACCGATCTCAAATTCTATATCTTTTTGTTTCAAGTCCGCATAAGACTTTTGACGATCAGATACTGCTTTCAAATAATCTCGGATCAGTTTAACTTTTTGTTCTGAATCTTTTATCAAATTGACCCCATGTAGCTTATTTTCACTGAGCTCAGTCCAATACAGAGGTGTACAACATTTACGTCTATACAAAGCTTCATAGGGTGCCATTTTGATGCTTGGCTGAAAACTATTATTATAAGCAAATTCAATTAGAGGTAAATATTGTTCCCACATACTATTAAACTCAAGTATACAACATCTTAACATATCTTCAAGAATCTTAATAATTCGTTCGGACTGACCATCTGTTTGCGGATGAAAAGCTGTACTGAAATGTAATTTTGTGACTAATGTTTCTTGCAATTTCTTCTAAAATCTTGATGTAAATCTTGGATCTCTATTTGAAACAATGGATAGTGGCACCCTATGCAATTTCACAATCTTAGAAATATAAAGCTAGGCTAATCTATCAAGTGAATAATCAGATATTACCGGAATAAAATGGGCAGATTTTGTTTATCGATCAACTTCAATCCAAATTAGATCTTTCTTTCTCGGAGTCAGGGGCAAACCAGAAACAAAGTCCATCATTACTTTATCCCATTTCCATTCAGGAATCAGAATCGGTTGTAGCAAACCAGACGGAACTTAATGTTCAGCTTTCACTTTTTGACAGACTAAACATTTCAAAACAAAGTAAAAAATGTCTCGTCTCATACCAGACCACCAGTAGTGTTGATTCAATTCATGGTACATTTTAGTACTTCCCGAATGAACAGATAGATGACTGTTAAGTGCTTCACTCAAAATTAACTGAATTAACTCTGAATTTCTTGGAACACAGATATGGCCTCAGAATCTCAAGTAATCATCAACAACTCAAAATTCAGATTCAAAATTTGAATCACACTGAGCTCATTTCGATAACAACTCATTATCAGATTTCTGAGCATCATATAACCACTGTATAGACAACAATTTTGCTTTTAATTCAGCTATCACAGAACTATCATCATACAAATCTAACTGAGCATTCAAAGCATGTAGTACAAATAATGATTTTTTACTCAATGCATCAACAACAACATTTTCTTTACCCGGATGAAAATCTATCACAAGCTAATAATCTTTTAACAGCTCTAACCATCTTCTTTGTCGCAGGTTAAAATCTTTCTGAGTCATCAAATATTTCAGACTTTTATGATCTGAAAATACGTGACATTTCTCACCATATAGATAATGACACCAGATCTTTAGTGCAAACATAATCGCAACTAGCTCAACATCGTACGTCAGATAATTCTTTTCATGCGACTTCAACTGTCTCGAGGAATAAGCCACAACTTTGGCTTTCTGCATCAAAACACATCTCAGACCATTTAACGAAGCATCACTGTATATAACAAATTCTTTACCCGATTCTAGTTGTATTAACACTGGAGCTTCTGTTAACACAGTTTTCAACTGATCAAAACTTTTTTGACATTTATCAGACCATTCAAATCCAACATCTTTCTAAAGTAGCCTAGTCAATGGAGTAGCTATCACTGAAAATCCTTTACAAATCGACGATAATAACCAGCTAGACCCGAAAAGCTACGGACTTCAGACACGTTCCTTGGAGGTTTCCAATCCAGAATAACAGAAATCTTGCTCGGATCAACTCGAATTCCAAAAGCTGACACAATGTGTCCTAGAAAACTAACCTCGTGTAACTAGAATTCACATTTGTTGAATTTCGCATGCAATTACTTTTCTCTCAAAGTTTGCAACACGATTCTCAAATGTTCAACATGCTCATTTTCATCACGTGAATAAATCAATATGTCATCTATGAACACCATAACAAATCGATCTAGGTACGATCTAAAAATTCTATTCATCAGATCTATAAAAACAGTGGAGCATTGGTTAGTCCAAATGGCATAACTAAGAACTCATAATGCCCGTACCTCGTTCTGAAAGTAATTTTTGGTATATCTAAATCTTTCACTCTCAACTGGTAGTATTACGATCTTAGATCAATCTTGGAAAATATAATAGCCCCTTTTAAATGATCAAATAAGTCATCAATTCTGGGCAACGGATATTTATTCTTTATTGTCACCTTATTCAACTAACAATAATTGATGCACATTCTAATCGTGCCATCTTTCTTTTTCACAAATAGGATAGGAGCACCCCAAGGTGAAAAACTCGTCTAGCAAACTTTTTATCAGTCAATTCTTGCAACTTTGACTTTAACTCTTTCAACTCTGTTGGTGCCATTCTATACGGAGCTATTGAAATAGGTGTAGTACTAGGCAACAGATCAATGCCAAATTCAACTTCATGTATCGGAGGCAAACCCGATAATTCTTTACGGAATACATCAAGAAACTCACAGACAATGGGCACTGATTCAACTTTCTTTTCAGACACTTATGAATCAATCACATAAGCAAAATATGCCTCATATCCTTTTTCACATATCTTTGAGCTTTCAATACAGATATCACAGCAGGCAATCCATTTAAATCATTAGACTCAACCCATACAATTTTTTATTCGGACATCTCAAATCAATAGTCTTTCTTTTACAGTTTACAATAGCATCATGCAATATCAACCAGTCCATACCCAAGATGACATCGAATTCATCAAATGGCAAAGCACCAGATCAGAAGAGAAACATATATCTTGAAACATTAACGGATAGTTCTTGTATACTTTGTCAACCAGGACACTTTTACCTAAGGGGTTTGATACTTTTATAGCAAACTCATAAAACTCTACAAGCAAAGTCTTACTGAATACTAACTTCATGCATATATACGAATGCATAGAACCAAGTGATACAGTCCCGTGTTTGAGTTGAATCTGAGGTGTATTCGTAGTTGCCCGATCGTAAACAAGAAGTAAGATAGTTGAAGTAGAAAAGAACAAACATTTACTAGTAGACTAAGTATAGAATTAAGTGAGAAAGGAATGAAGTTCGAATGAGCCTAAGTAGGAGAAGTTTAGGTTTGACTAGGGTTTAGAAGGGGAACTTAGAAAGGGATTATGATTTATGGAAGAATCGGATAAGTGCGATTTAGTTCGGGTAGTTGAGTGTAAAGAGTTATGTTTAAAATGGTATGTCGAAATGGTCGAAAGGGTGGAACGTTTTAGTTGGGGTAGAAAATGGTTTCGAGTTTAGGAGATGGCTGAGCTTACAAGTGAATGAAATTTGGTAAGAAATGGTTTTTAAGAATCAAACACGAGCCAACACCAAATTGATATCGACCCAAATTATTTATACGACTTTTAAGGTTCGGGATAGATGGAATTTGGACCTTGACCCACTATTGGGATTGATAGGAACCTCGGTATAGGATGGATAGAAAGGAAACGGTTGATGCCACTAGCTCACTAGATAAGCCAACGAGTCCTAAACGAAATTGGAGAAAAGATGTCTCACAAATTCGGTAGTGTAACATTAAAAATTTGCCAAAAGTCATTTACAACTGAAATTAACAAGCTATTTATAAACTAAGGGGGCTAGCCAAATGGCCAAGCTTAATCACTAAGAAATGTCCAACCATTAATAGCCTAGATTAATCTAGAAGAGTCTCTTCATCTTGCTATCCAAATTCAGCCATTGGCACACAAACAATCAGCTTCTAGAAGACTATGTGTAGCCAAATTTAATAAAAAGAAAAAGGGGCTGAAATGCACTTAAAAATTAGGCCTTTGGACTTGAATGATGTGCCTTGGAAATTGAATGGGCATGCAACGTTCTAGGCTGCATTGGGGACGTGAATAGCCATCCCAAACATCCATACTAGCCTTTAAATGCTGCCTATGCATGGAGAAGCAATCCCAACAGCATCTTTAATTTGGCTCCTTTAATGCTGCACTTTTCCCTTTCACGAAGCAACCAGCTCATTTATACCCTTGTTATTCACGAAGAGAGGCCTTGAAAAGCTGAACAATCAGCTATTTATTGTGCCGTCCAAACCAAGCATGCTTAATAGCTTTAATGCCGTCCCAACCAGGCACCAACATCACATTAAATGATGTTCCATGCATGCTGCCATCCAAGCTTGCTTAATGGCCTTAAATGCCGTCCAATAAAGCACCTGCACATTAATAAATTTGGCACATTAATTTCTAGCAGCCTAAGACAACATTTAAACCATGTTTTGAGCTAGAACAAATTAAATAAGAGTTGGTTATTGCTTACATTAAATTTAGCGGGAGTTTAAGACACTTTAAATGAGCAACTCGACTAGATAGATTAAATGGCAGCAAGCTATTAAATTTGTCCTAAGCTAGGCATATTAAATCTTAGCTATTAAATTTGTAATAATTAAAACATATTTAAACTTAATTAAATGCAGCAAATTTAAAACAACTGAATAATATGTCCAGATTTTATTTAATGTAGCTAACTTATGTAATGGTTAAGGCCGAATAGCCTTAATAGGCTCAATATGCACGCATGAGCTAGAGTTTAGCTAAAAGAAGCTCGTAAGTTGTCTTGTTGCTTGATTGGAGCTGAAAAATTAACATGGAGCTAAGGTTGAGCTCGAAAACTTGAACAAGAGCTTGTAGGAGGGTGCGACATTGACTCTTTAGGTTGCCATCAGCTTGTTTGAATGGGCTAGCATCGATTTCATTCCACACTTGCTGAACCATAGCCCAAATAGCGTCCTTGAATTGCCTTGCATGAGTCCTTGTGATCGGGCCCTGAGGCAACACCATCGGATCTCAGCTCGGGCTGGTCTCATGATAGGCGTGCTCGTATTAAAGGAGCCGAATTAAAGATGCTGCTAGGATTGCTTGTCCATGCGTGGGCAACATTTAAAGGCTAGTATAGATGTTTGGGATGGCTATTCACATCTCCAAGGTAGCCTAGAATGTTGCATGCCCATCCGAATTTACAAGGAACATCAATCAAGTTCGAAGGCCAAATTTTTAAGTGCATTTCAGCCTCCTTTTCTTTTCATTAAATTCGGCTGCACATAGTCTTCTAGAAGCTGATTGTTTGTGTGCCAATGGCCGAATTTGGACAACAAGATGAAAAGACTCTTCTAGATTAATCTAGGCTGTTAATGGTTGGACATTTCTTAGTGATTAAGCTTGTCCATTTGGCTAGCCCCCTTAGTTTATAAATAGCTTGTTAATTTTAGTTGTAAAGGACTTTTGTCAAATTTTTAATGTTACTCTGCCGAATTTGTGAGACATCTTTTCTCCAATTTCATTTAGGACTCGTTGGCTTATCTAGTGAGCTAGTGGCATCAATCGTTTCCTTTCTATCCATCTTATATTGAGGTTCCAATCAATCCCCATAGTGGGTCGAGGTCCAAATTCCATCTATCTTGATCCTTAAGAGTCGTATAAACAATTTAGGTCGATACCAATTTGGTGTCGATTCATGTTTGATTCTTAAATCCATTTTGTACCAAATTTTATTCACTTCTAAGTTCATCCATCTCCTAAACTCGAAACCATTTTATACCCCAACTAAAACATTCCACCCTTTGGACCATTTTGACATACCATTTTGAACTTAACTCTTTACACTCAACTACCCAAACTAAATCGTACTTATCCGATTCTTCCATAAATCGTAATCCCTTCCTAAATTCCCTTTCTAAACCCGAGTCAAACTCGAACTTCCCTACTTAGGATCATTCAAACTTCATTCATTTCTCACTTAATTCTATACGAAGTCTACTCGTAAACGTTTGTTCTTTTCTACTCCAACTATCTTACTTCTTGTTTATGATTGGGCAACTACGAATACATCTCGGATTTAACTCAAACACGAGACTGTATCATCTGGTATCGAGCTCAAAAATTGACATGGATCTAAGGTTGAGCTCGAAAACTTAAACTTGAGCTTGTAGGAGGGTGCGACGTTGACTCTTTAGGCTACCATCAGCTTGTTTGAATGGGCTAGCATCGATTTCATTCCACACTTGCTAAACCATAGCCCCAATAGCATCCTTGAATTGCCTTGCATGAGCCCTTGTGATCGCCTCGAGGCATCACCATTGGATCTCTGCTCGGGCTGGTCTCATGATAGGGCATGCCCGTATCATCCTCCCACTCTTGAGATTGACTTGTCCTCAAGTCAGTACGTACATCAAAAAGAGTCAAGTCAGCAACATTGAAGCTAGGACTAATATTGTACTCACCCTGCAAATCAAACTTGTATGAGTTTTCATTGATTTTCTCGATGACTTGGAAGGGCCCGTCTTCTCGGGGTGACAATTTGGATCTTTGTCGAGTCAAAAATTGTTCTTTTCTCATATGCACCCAGACCTAGTCTCCAGGTTCAAACACAACTTGCTTTCTCCCTTTGTTGGCTCGTTGGACGTACTATTTGATCCTTACTTCAATGTTCTCACGTACCTTTCGTGTAGTTCCTTGACATATTCAACCTTTTTCCTAGCATCAAAATGAACAAATTTATCATTAGAAAAGGGTAATAAATCAAGAGGCATTATAGGATTAAACCCGTAAACTATCTTGAAATGCAAAAACTTAGTTGCTAAGTGGACGGATCGATTGTAGGCGAACTCGACGTGAGGCAAACATTCTTCCCATGTTTTGAGGTTTTTTCCACCAACGCTCGTAATAGGGTTGACAGAACTCGATTCACCACTTCGGTCTATCCATCCATTTGAGGATGACAAGTGGTCGAAAACATCAACTTCGTTCTGAGTTTTCCACATAATGTCTGCCAAAAATGACTTAGAAACTTCACGTCTCGATCAGACACAATCGTCCTCGAAGTCGATGTAGTCGTACGATTTCCCTAAAAAATAATTTGGCAATATGTACTTCATCATCAGTCTTAGCACATGAAATAAAATGGGAAATTTTAGAGAATCTATCGACAACAACAAAGATCGAATCCTTCCCTGTCTTAAATTTTGGTAATCCATGGATAGGTTGGCCCATGAAATATTTAGAATTGGAAGGGGCGTGTATAAACCATGAGGCTGAACTCTCGATTTAACCCATTTGCAAGCTATGCAATGTCCACAGATCCGTTCTACATCCTTTCACATTCCCAGCCAATAAAAATGCTCTTGGAGGGCTAACATCATTTTGTCTCTTCCGAAGTGGCCCATAAGGCCACCACTATACGCTTCCAACATGAGCAACTCTTGAATGGAGCCTTGTGGTATTCACAACTTGTTCTCTTTGAAGAGAAATCCTTCGTACTTGTAAAACTTCTCAAAGGCACCATTTTCACAAGCAGCATAAATATTGCCAAAATCATCATCATCAACATACAACTCTTTCATATGATGAAAACCAAGCAATTTAAAGTTAAGAAAAGTCAATAGAGTATACCTTCGTGATGGGCATCTGCCACTACATTTTCTTTACCTTTCTTGTACTTGATTACATATGAAAATGACTCTAAATACTCGATCCACTTCACATGTCGTTTGTTGAGTTTATTCTGGCCCTTGATATACTTAAGCACTTCATGATCAGAATGAATGAAGAATCCATTCAATTTCTCGCTAAAGGATGCCATCGGTCTTTCGTCTTGGGTCCACACTGCTCTGATCCCTACACCTGAGGTGTCACACTCAATTCCAAAAGTTTTAGTAAAGTCAGGTAGGGATAACAAAGGGGCTTTTACAAGGCACTCTTTAATCAAGTTAAATGACCATTATTGTTCGTCAGACCAATGAAATGCTGAATTCTTCTTAATCACGCTTGTTAAGGGGGCGGCTATTGTGCTGAAGTTAGGCACAAATCGACGGTGAAACTAGCCAACCCATGGAAACTCTGAACTTGGCTAATGTTGGTCGACGTGGCCACTCTTGGATTGCTTGTACCTTCTCTTGATCCACCTCTAAGCCTTTGGCTCTCATGACATAGCCTAAAAACACAACCTTATCAGTACAAAATGAACACTTTTTAAGGTTAGCATACAATACCTCTTTTCGTAGAGTTTCCAATACAACGTGCAAATGTTGTACATGCTCCTCCAAGGATTTTCTGTACACTAAAATATCATCTAAGTAAACTACACACAATTTACTAATTAATGCACGCAATACGTGGTTCATAAGTCTTGAAAGCTATTTTCCATTCATTGCTTTCGCGCATCCTAATTTGGTGGTAGCCACTTTTGAGATCAACCTTTGTAAAAATTCATGCACCACTGAGCTCGTCGAGCATGTCATCAAGTCGTGTATCAGATGTTGATACTTAACAATAATCTTTTTGATGGCACGATAATTGACACACATTCGCCAAGAACCATCTTTCTTGGCACGAGTAACACTGGCACCTCACAGGGACTTAGGCTCTCTCGGATGTATCCCTTGTCTAATAATTCGGCAATTTGCTTTTGGAGTTCCTTTGTTTCTTCAGGATTTCTCTGGTATGCAGGACAGTTGGGCAAAGCAGCTCTAGGCACCAAGTCTATCTAATGCTCGATGCATCAAATGGGAGGCAATCCACTTGGTATCTCTTCCGGAAAGATGTCTTCAAATTCCTGAATCAAAGACAACAAAAAAGTAAGAAGGATTTCAGGTAACTCGTTAGTATTCAAAGACGCTTCTTTGTACAAAAGTACATACATTGGTAGTCTTAAAAACATTGCTTTCCAAATATCAGTAGCCCTCACAAAAACACTCATTTTACCACTTTCTTTTTTATCTCCATTTTTTTCTAACTTTTGTTTTCTTTCACTCTCTTTTGCATTTTTGTTTTTCTCTCGCTCTTTTTTTTTTTACTTTTTCTTTTGTATTCTTTTCTTTTTCTCTCGATTGATCGATGGAAATTTTAAGCTTTTGTTGATCATCGAATACTTGCTTGGGAGTAAGGGGTGTAAGCATGACATTCCTTCCACGGTGTTTGAAGGAATAGCAATTGGTGTAGCTATCGTGCATCACCCGTCGGTCGTATTACCATGGTCATCCGAGGAGTAGATGTCCCGCGTTCATCAGCACTACATCGCATAACACTTCATCGGAGTACTTCCCGATGCTAAAGGACACTAGGACTTATTTTGTGTCTTTCAACTCTCCGCCATCATTAAGCCACTAAAGTTTGTATGGAGTCGGGTGCTTCATGGTTGTTAAGCCTAGCTTTTCCACCATGAGGGTTCTTGCGACGTTTGTGCAACTCCCTCCATCGATTATGAGGCTGCACACTTTCCCTTGCACTTAGCATCTTGAATGAAAAATGTTTCCTCGTTGCTCCTCGTTTCCCACGCTTTGGAGACTTAAACTTCACTTTACCACAAGCAACTCTCCTTCAACAGGCTACTCTAAGTCCTCCTCATTCGCAGAATTTGATTCAGACTCATGTTCTTCTTCATATTCCATTTTGATCTCACCGTCGGCCTGCAACACCATGGTATGTCTATTCGGACACTGACTTGTGATATGTCCTCAGCCAAGGCACTTGCTAAACCATAGCCCCAATAGCATCCTTGAATTGCCTTGCATGAGCCCTTGTGATCGGCCCCTGAGGCAACACCATCTGATCTCAGCTCGGGCTGGTCTCTTGATAGGGCATGCCCGTATCATCCTTCCCTTCTTGAGAATGACTTGTCCTCAAGTCAGTACCTACATCAAAAGGAGTCAAATCAGTAGCATTGAAGCTAGCATTAATATTGTACTCACCCGGCAAATCAAGCTTGTATGAGTTTTCATTGATTCACTCGATGACTTAGAAGGGTCCGTCTCCTCGGGGTGACATTTTGGATCTTCGTCGAGTCGGAAACCGTTCTTTTCTCATATACACCCAGACCCAGTCTCCAGGTTCAAACACAATTTGCTTTCATCCTTTGTTGGCTCGTTGGATGTACTGTTCGTTCCTTGCTTCAATGTTCTCGCGTACCTTTTGGTATAGTTCCTTAACATATTTTGCCTTTTTCCTAGCATCGAAATGAACAAATTTATCAATAGGCAAGGGTAATAAATCAAGAGGCGTTAGAGTATTAAACTCGTAAACTATCTCGAAAGGTGAAAACTTAGTCACTGAGTGGACGGATCTATTGTAGGCGAACTCGATGTGGGGAAAACATTCTTCCCACGTTTTGAGGTTTTTTCTACACCAACGCTTGTAATAGGGTTGATAGGACTCGGTTTACCACGGTCTATCCATCCATTTGAGGATGACAAGTGGTTGAAAACATTAAATTTTTTTCGAGTTTTCCCCGTAATGTCCGCCAAAAATGACTTAGAAACTTCACATCTCGATCACACAATCGTCTTCGGAACTCCATGTAGTCGTACGATTTCCCTAAAAAACAATTTGGCAATATGCACTGCATCGTCAGTCTTAGCACATGAAATAAAATGGGACATTTTAGAGAATTTATCGACTACAACAAAGATCGAATCCTTCCTTGTCTTAGATTTTGGTAATCTAAGGATAAAATCCATGGATACGTCGGCCCACGGAATACTCGAAATCGGAAGGGGCGTGTATAAACCATGAGGCTGAACTCTCGATTTAGCCCGTTTGCAAGCTATGCAATGCCCACAGATCCGTTCTACATCCTTTTGCATTCATTGCCAATAAAAATACTCTTGGAGGGCTAACATCGTTTTGTCTCTTCCGAAGAGACCCATAAGGCCACCACTATATGCTTCCAACACGAGCAACTCTCGAATGGAGCCTTGTGGTATACACAACTTATTCTCTTTGAAGAGAAATCTTTTGTACCTGCAAAACTTTTCAAAGGCACCATTTTCACAAGCTAGCATAAATATTGCCAAAATCATCATCATCAACATACAACTCTTTCATATGATGAAAACCAAGCAATTCAGAGTCAAGAAAAGTCAATAGAGTATACCTTCGTGACAGGGCATCTGCCACTACATTTTCTTTACCTTTCTTGTACTTGATTACATACGGAAATGACTCTAAGTACTTGATCCACTTCGCATGTCGTTTGTTGAGTTTATGCTGGCCCTTGATATACTTAAGCGCTTCATGATCAGAATGAATGACGAACTCCTTCGGTCTTAGGTAATACGCCATGTTTCAAGTGATCGAATCAAGGCGCACATCTCCTTGCCATACAATGGATAGTTGAGGCGGCTCCATTCAATTTCTCACTAAAGTACACCACCGGTCTTCCATCTTGGGTTAACACCGCTCCGATCCCTACACTTGAGGCGTCACACTCAATTCCAAAAGTTTTAGTAAAGTCAGGTAGGGATAACAAAGGGGCTTTTACAAGACACTCTTTAATCGAGTTAAATGACCGTTCTTGTTCATCAGACCAATGAAATGCTGAATTCTTCTTAATCACGCTTTTTAAGGGGGCGACTATTGTGCTGAAGTTAGGCACAAATCGGCGGTAGAAACTAGCCATCCCATGAAAACTCTGAACTTGGCTAATGTTGGTCGGTTGTGGCCACTCTTGGATTGCCCGTACCTTCTCTTGATCCACCTTCAAGCCTTTGGCACTCACGACATTGCCTAAAAACACAACCTTATTAGTATAAAATGAGCACTTTTTAAGGTTAGCGTACAATACCTCTTTTTGTAGATTTTCCAATACAGCGCGCAAATGTTATACATGATCCTCCAAGGATTTACTGTACACTAAAATGTCATCTAAGTAAACTACACATGATTTACCAATTAATGCACGTAATACATGGTTCATAAGTCGCATAAAAGTACTCGGTGCATTTATAAGCCCGAATGGCATTACCAACCATTCGTACAAACCTAACTTAGTCTTGAAAGTTGTTTTCCATTCATCGCCTTCGCACATCCTAATTTGGTGGTAGCCACTTTTGAGATCAATCTTTGTAAAAATTCGTGCACCACTGAGTTCATCGAGAATGTCATCGGGTCATGGTATCGGATGTCGATACTTAATAGTAATCTTATTGATGGTGTGAAAATCGACACACATTCACCACGAACCATCTTTCTTGGGCACGAGTAACACTGGCACCACACAGGGACTTAGGCTCTCTCGGATGTATCCCTTGTCTAATAATTTGGTAATCTACTTTTGGAGTTCTTTCGTTTCTTCGAGATTGCTCGGTATGCGGGACGGTTGGGTAAAGTAGCTCCGGGCACCAAGTCAATCTGATGCTCGATGCCTCGAATGGGAGGCAATCCACTTGGTATCTCTTCGGAAAGATGTCTTAAAATTCCTGGATCAAAGACAACACAGAAGTAGGAAGGTTTTAGGTTACTTGTTAGTATTCAAAAACACCTCTTTGTACAAAAGTACATACATTGGTTGTCTTAAAAACATTGCTCTCCGAATATCACTAGCCCTCGCAAAAGCACTCATTTTACCCCTTCCTTTTCATCTCTATTTTTTTCAAACTTTTGTTTTCTTTCACTCTCTTTTTCATTTTATTTTCTCTCACTCTTTTTTTTTGACTTTTTATATTGTATTCTTTTCTTTTTCTCTCGATTGATCAATGGAAATTTTAAGCTTTTGTTGATCATCAAATACTTGCTTGGGAGTAAGGGGTGCAAGCATGACATTCCTTCCAAGGTGTTTGAAGGAATAGCGATTGGTGTAGCCATCATGCATCACCCATCAGTTCTACTGCCATGGTCGTCCGAGGAGTAGATGTCCTGCGTGCATTGGAACCACATCGCATAACACTTTATCGAAGTACTTCCCGATGCTAAAGGACACTAGGACTAGTTTCATGACTTTCAACTCTCCACCATCATTAAGCCACTGAAGTTTGTATGGAGTCGGGTGCTTCGTGGTTGTTAAGCCTAGCTTTTCCACCATGAGGGTGCTTGCTACGTTCGTAAAACTCCCTCCATCGATATGAGGCTGCACACTTTCCCTTACACTTGGTATCTTGAATGAAAAATGTTTTCTCGTTTCTCCTCGTTTCCCATGCTTTGGAGACTTAAACTTCTCTTTACCATAAGCAACTCTCCTTCAACGGGCTACTCTAGGTCCTCCTCGTTCTCGAATTTGATTCAGACTCATGTTCTTCTTCATCTTCCGTTTTGATCTCACCATCGGCCCGCAACACCATGGTACGACCATTAGGACACTAACTCGCGATATGTCCTCGGTGAGGCACTTAAAGCATTTTATGTCCCCTGATCGAGCTGTGGAACTTTTAGGAGCCTTGTCTTTGTTTGTATCGACCACAAACTTGTTTGGCTTAGAGGTTGTCGTGGAGTCCTTCGATTGATGGGTTGGGAATACTTTGTTGTTGTTTTGGCTCAACTTAGATAGTTTGGCATTGGAAAAACTTCGATTTGCTCCTTTTTGCTTCAATTGCTTCTCCACATTAATTGCCATATGAACCATGTCTTCCACCTCAATGTAATGTTGCAACTCAACAACGTTTGCAATCTCCCGATTGAGTCCGGCTAGGAAACGAGCCATTGTAGCCTCTCGTTCTTCTTGGATATCAGCCCTGATCATCACCACCTCCATTTCCTTATAATAATCTTGACGCTCTTCATCCCTTGGGTAAGGTTTTGGAGCCTTTGATGTAACTCCCTAAGATAGTATGAAGGAATGAATCGTCGTCGCATGGCCGCTTTCATGTCAGCCCAAGTGGTGATTGGTCGTTCTCCGTAACGCCTCTGACTAGTGGTCAACTAATCCCACCATATCATAGTGTAGTCTAAAAATTCTATGGCGGCTAATTTAACCTTCTTGTTTTCTGAATAGTTATGACAATCGAACATGAGTTAGATTTTCTTTTCCCATTCCAGGTACACTTCGGGATCTGACTTTCCTTGAAAAGGGGGAATGGAAAGTTTAATGTTCTTCAGGTTGTCATCTTCCCTCCTTCGATCTCTTTGGCTACGATTTTGGGGCTCTCTTCTACCAATACTAAGATTAGACTCATGATCACTTTCGACTTCACTGAATTCGTTGAGTTCATCATTGGGGACTCTTGGTTGATCTCGTAGTTGATTGGGTCGTCCATGCCTTCGTCTAATTTCTTCGGGTGTTTCATCGCGTGGCCCTTGATTCTCGACTTGGTAGAGCCGATCTTCAAGCAGATTGAGTCTCCGATCGAGGAGTCGTTCCATCTCACACAAAAGAGCTTGCATTTGTAGATCTAGAACGTTTCTGACTGGTTGTCTCCCTTTTTGTCCTTCCACATGTTGGCCAGTATTTTGGGACATTTTAACAAAAATTTAAACCTCATAACAAAATCTCACAGTTCACTCAGAAAGAAAGAAGTTCAATGACACTCACATTCGTGTTTACACTCTTAGTTTGGCTTTTACCTCCCCTCAAATGATCTCACATTCTCGTGCCTTTTACCTCTCCTCTTTTCTCATGATTTCATTTATAGACTCGCCAAGACCTAATAGGGGCTTAGGGTCGGCCTCAAAAGGTTTCAAGGTTGTAACGTGAAGGGGATAGGGTAGGCTAAAAGATAAAAAATTAGGTGGGTTTAGGATGGGTGTGGGATTAGGGTAAGTAGAGTTGGGTTGAGAAAGAATGTAATTCAAAGAAGAAGATGACAACTCAAAATTAGATCGACAGATTTTTTTAATACCCACGAAATTTTTTCAATACATGAATTTCCTTTTTTTATATACGAATTTTTTATTTTTTTATTCGAATATATTTTTTTAAAACTTACTTCGGATCTTCACTAAGAAGCTTCGTACTTCTCATTTTAAATAACTCTGATACCAAATGATACAGTCTTGTGTTCGAGTTGAATCCGAGATGTATTTGTAGTTGCCTGAGATAGTTGGAGTAGAAAAGAACAAACGTTTACGAGTAGATTAAGTATAGAATTAAGTGAGAAAGGAATGAAGTTTGAATGAGCCTAAGTAGGAGAAGTTGGGGTTTGACTCGGGTTTAGAAGGGGAATTTTAGGAAGGGATTACACTTTATGGAAGAATCGGATAAGTACGATTGAGTTCGGGTAGTTGAGTGTAAAGAGTTAAGTTCAAAATGGTATGTCAAAATGGTCGAAAGGGTGGAGCGTTTTAGTTGGGGTAGAAAATGGTTTCGAGTTTAGGAGATGGATGAGCTTAGAAGTGAATGAAATTTGGTACGAAATGGTTTTAAGAATCAAACACGAATCGACACCAAATTGGTATCGACCCAAATTGTTTATACGACTCTTAAGGTTCGGGATAGATGGAATTTGGACCTCGACCCACTATCGGGATAGATAGGAACCTCAGTATAGGATGGATAGAAAGGAAATAGTTGACGCCACTAGCTCACTAGATAAGCCAACGAGTCCTAACTGAAATTGGAGAAAAGATGTCTTACAAATTCGGTAGAGTAACATTAAAAATTTGACAAAAGTCCTTTAGAACTGAAATTAACAAGCTATTTATAAACTAAGGGGGCTAGCCGAATGGCCAAGCTTAATCACTAATAAATGTCCAACCAGTAATAGCCTAGATTAATCTAGAAGAGTCTCTTCATCTTGCTATCCAAATTCGGCCATTGGCACACAAACAATCAGCTTCTAGATGACTATGTGCAGTTGAATTTAATGAAAAGAAAAGGGGGCTGGAATGCACTTAAAAATTCAGCCTTGGGACTTGAAAGATGTGCCTTGGAAATCTGGATAGGCATGCAACATTCTAGGCTACCTTGGGGACGTGAATAGCCATCCCAAACATCCATACCAGCCTTTAAATGCTACCCACACATGGAGAAGCAATCCCAACAACATATATAATTTGGCTCCTTTAATGCTGCACTTTTCCATTTCACGAAACAACCAACTCGTTTATACCCTTGTTATTCACGAAGAAAGGCCTTGAAAAGCTGAACAATCAGCTATTTATTGTGTTGTCCAAACTAAGCATGCTTAATAGCTTTAATGCCGTCCCAACCAAGAACCAACATCATATTAAATGATGTTCCATGCATGCTACCGGCCAAGCTTGCTTAATGGCCTTAAATGCCGTCCAATAAAGCACCTACACATTAATAAATTTGGCACATTAATTTCCAGCAGCCTAAGACAACATTTAAACCATGTTTTGAGCTGGAACAAATTAAATAAGAGTTGGTTATTGCTTACATTAAATTCTGCTGGAGTTTAAGACACTTTAAATGAGCAATTCGGTTAGATAAATTAAATGGTAGCAAGCTATTAAATTTGTCCTAAGCTAGGCATATTAAATCTTAGCTAATAAATTTGTAATAATTAAAACATATTTAAACTTAATTAAATGCAACAAATTTCAAACAACTAAATAATATGTCCAGATTTTATTTAATGTAGGTAACTTATGTAATGGTTAAGGCTGAATAGCCTTAATGGACTCAATATGCACGTATGAGCTAGAGTTGAGCTAAAAGAAACTCGTGAGTTGTCTTGTTGTTGGATTAGAGCTCGGAAGTTGACATGGAGCTAAGATTGAGCTCAGAAACTTGAGCTTGAGCTTGTAGGAGGGTGCGACATTGACTCCTTAGGTTGCCATCAGCTTGTTCGAATGGGCTAGCATCGATTTCATTCCACACTTGCTGAACTATAGCCCCAATAGCGTCCTTGAATTGCCTTGCATGAGCCCTTGTGATCGGCCCCGAGGTAACACCATCGGGTCTCTGCTCGAGCTAGTCTCATGATAGGGCGTGTCCGTATCACCGAGGTCTATCAATGCAATCACATAAGTATCATAAAGTGTAAAAGTACCCATTATAACATCTAGAGATGAAGCTTCCTCATGAGCGCGGATGGCATACGCTCTGGCAGATGCTCTATGTAACACCCCAAACCCAACCTAGATGTCATGACCGGATCTGGCATGCCATATGGAAGGGTTGTTTAAGAAAGTTATATATTTGTAAAGTGTTCGTATTCTTTTTAAAACTTTGAGCTTAGGTGTTTGTTTACAAAAACCTGTTTAACTCGATGTCCACTTTAGAAAAGTTGTGATTAGTTTGAAAAACTGCTTTTATTAGGAGATTTGAGTTTAAATGGTTGGTAAAATCTTGTTTATAATAGAAATCAGCTTCAGTGAATTTCGAACATGTGATATTTTGAAAACTATTTTCGACGTTTAAGAGAACCCAATGTTTAATCAATTATAGTTTGAATAACCATTCCTTAACGTTTTGGAAAACCAACAAGTATTAAGGTTTTAGGAAAATCCTGTATTGAACATTTAATAACAAGCAGAAACCAAGTTAAAAGTTTAAAACCAATAAAATACCAAAGGCCTTATGATCGCTGCAAAACAGTCTAGTTTTAATATTTATAAAAGAGTGATCGAACCTGTAGACTGACTGCGACAACGATAGAGGCAAGCGCACATATCGAACAGTAGTATAGCTCAGGCAAGGATATCTTTATCAAACCCAAGGAACCTAAAAGTACTATTACTCACTTTCTTTCTATTATTTAGCCTAAAATATGGAGTGATTGGTTTATTAAACTAAAACAAATAAAATAATTAAACTAATTACAAAGACAAAAGAAATAAACTTTGGGAAAAGACTTTGAAGAAAACTCAATTGATAAAGACGATACCTTCAGGGAGAATCCACCTATAACTTCACTTATTATCTAACTTCCAATTCATATGATTTCTTTTACTTAGCTTGACCTGTGAGACTCCCTAACCTATATTAAAGCTTCTGTCGAAGTGAATAACATCTATCCTTAGGTTAATTAGTGGAACTCTCGTTCTCTTATAATAACCCCCTAAGGAAGCAGTAAATCAATCAATGGACTCCCATATTAGGTTTCACCCCAATCCGGTAAAATCTCGTAACCCTATCTCTAGGTGCCCGATCAACTCCGCTTAATTATGCTAGATCTACTATTAGGCAGGGTCTATTCCTCCTCCACCTAAGCACATTAGATAAATTTAAGCAACATAATTAAGAACAAACTAAGTATTTATCATATAAACCAAAAGAATTAAATAACAAAATCCATCATATGTTTCATCCCCTTCAGGTATCTAAGGGGTTTAGTTCATGATTAAACAAGAAAACATCTCAAGATAAAACAAAACATAGGAAATCCTTAAAACCCCCTGAAGGAATTGAAGAGGAGATCCTCCGTCTTGAGTATAATTTCGACTCTTCGAGATGGATCGATTGGCTATTTTCGGGTAATTCCCTAAACGAGTAAAGCTCTGGCAGAAAACTCTGCTAAAACCTAACGCCCTTGAATTGCTACCTTCAATTTGTTTATATAGACGTTTGGGATGCTTTACTTCACTCCTAAGTATTAGTAATTTGAGTGAAATTAGTCCTAATTGTTTGAGTGCACTTAGGATTGCATTTCTTGGGCTCCAAGCATTCAATTCGAGTGAAATTGCTCTTTTCTGTGGTAGGGGCACGGCCTTGACATGCCCGTGTAAATCGTGGTCCACTTGTGTCTCTATCCTGTTGATTTAGGCACGGCTATGACACGCCCGTGCAATATATAGGTAGAGGTCGTGCTTTGATTCTGCCATTTTGGGAACGTAGTGTAGATCACTAAACACGCATGGTGCATGGACTTTATCGATGGGAAAAAGCGGTAGTGGGAATTAGGTAAGGCCGTGGTCTAAATGACTATCGAGGCACGGCAGGTGTGGCATGAAGTCCGTAGTCTTGACTTCTTGGTCGGCCCACTTTGGTTCATTTTAAGCCCGTTTTGCATTCTTTTTATCCTTGGGTGCTTTCCTGAGTATAAGACATGAAAAGAAAGGATTAAGAGCACCTTTTTACATAAATTAAGGATAAATTCATCCAAAAGCATACTAAATGTGGGATTAAAATATGTTACTTTTACGGTTTATCAAATACCCCCACACTTAAGCTTTTGCTTGTCCTCAACCAAAATTCTCAACTTACAATTAAAACAAACTTTCCATAATTCAAAATTCCTATCGATATTGTCTCATCATAAGTCATAGATAATTTATACATGGATGATTTAATTGGAAGTGCCCTAAACTTTCAATTACGATAAGTCATACCTTTATAGCCTAGAACCGTAGGTGTCTCCCTTTATCTAAGTAATTACCTTTGATTCAAAATCGACAAGGACCGACATCCTCTCTAAAGATTCACTCAAATCACTCAAAAAGTGTTTAAGGTTCAAGAATAAGCACTCTAAGTCAAACTTGAAAAGTTAATCCCATAGGCTTGCCTGAAAATCAAATCTCCACCACTGTATATGAGATGATAAATAGATCAAAAGGTCTTTATTAAGGTTGTAACAGGGCTAGGGTTAAAGGTGTGGATAAAGGCTGGATTTAGAAGGTTAGAATCGAGATTGAATTAACCAATTACCTAACTAGAAACAATGAACTAATATAAGTACTGACATCAATTAAAAGCTAATAGGAATACTATAATACTTCAATACAAGCTCTTCTTCAACAATTGAAATTAAGATTCATGAGCTCTAAACTTTGATTGATTTTTTTTTATTTTTTTAGGAACAAACTAAAACATTACATCATAAATGATAAATGTAACCACGAACCTAATATAATTTGGTAATTTTAATCAAATCAAACCTCGATTAAAGGGTAGTCAAAAGAATGGTGATAACAAATATAAAGGGATTTTGGGTTGATATTAGTGGGTGAGTCAATAAAAAGGTTATTAGGTTTCAACGGGGTTCACTAGGGGTTAATTTGTGAAGGTAGGCTTTTTAGTGGAGTGAGTGGGTTAAACCTAGGTGCCTTTATCATCTCAGTATATCAAATCATTATTGTGGTCTCGACATGTATAAACGAGGCAAGTTCTAGAATAACAGTTCAAAGTTGACACACTCATAATCAATAAAGTGAGCAAGAAGAAAAATATATGCTCTATATGGCTCAAAACCTCACCAAAAACTTATGGGTGTTTTTGACATCAATCCCTATAGATTTCAAATTTCAAAGTAATACTCAGATTTAGTTCGACAACCTATCAATTTTTATTTTTGAAAAATAGACTTATCATGCTTGATTCTCTAGTATTCTTTAAATTTAATCATCAATGCACAATTAACTATGACTTACTCTAAAACATTTCAATAAGAATCATAAGTTATTAGAAATTTCATCCTAATTAATAATATGAGAATAATTCTTAAGGTCAAGACTAATTTCAGGGATTTAAGAATTATGCAAAAAGTTAGGCACTATTACCCCCACACTTAAGATGTACATTGCCCTCAATGTATAAAGATAGATAATGAAATTTATGTGCCAAATCAAAAAGATAAGTGGGGAAAGTAATACTCCCTGAAATCTGGATGATCCTTGGCGTCTTTGGTGGCGGTGATGGTGTTTCCTATGGGCCTAGTGGAGTGGCTACCGAGAAGCAATTTGCTAGATGAAGAAATTGGGTAGCCTGTGAAGATATAGCCAAGAGATCTAGGGAAATAATAATACTATACTAATAATATAATTAAAGATTAAGGAAATAAAATGAAGAAGACTAAGAAGAAAACTAAAATTGAAAGAAAAGACTAATGGACTACGGAGTCCTTATTGTTGGATGGTTTGTAAAGTGGGTGTGTCCTCTAAGGCTATGGTGTGTGATTCCCTAGCAGCCTTTAGAACCTAAAATTAAGAAACTAATATAAAATAAATTAATTTAAGCAGGAAATAAGTAAAGATAAGGAAAATAAAGGAGACGAGAAAAGAAAAATAGAATCGAAAAGGTTTCCAAGACCCTTGGCGTGTCAATTAAGTGAATCCGCTGGCATGAACTCATGTTGAGGTCTCCTCTGAGGAGGTGATGCTTACGTTTCTTCGGCATGATCTTTGTGTTGCTCAAGTGTCTTGGATCTTTTCTATGTATAGGAAGAATAATTTGAAAGAAAAGAGAAAGAAGAAATAGGAAAAGAGATGGGACAAAGAAGATGGGTTGTGGGGATTTAAATAGAATTTCAACTCAGATGCGTTCCCACACCGTGTACCAAGGGTGTGTCCTCTTACGGCTATCTAGCACGGTAGTGGCTAATGGCGTGTTACTTTTACACTTTGTTTCTTAGTCATCCACTATTTCTAGAAAGTCGGTAGCTTCACATGGTTCATAGGAACGCATCTTTGTTCTTGTCGATGCCGTGCTTTAGGGTTGTTGGGCTCGTGGCGTCGCGGAGTGGTTGGGTGGCTTGCATGGCCCCGCTCTGTCGGTGTGGTGGTTTTGGTGGTCCACACGACCACGGACACTGGTAGTGTGGTGCTGAAATATACATTTTGTGTTAGTTTCCAACTAAATACTTAAGAAAGAAAGTTGGAAAGAAAAGAAGCGAAATCAAATCTAAAATAAATAGTGTTAATGTTGGGTTGCCTCAGAGAAGCTGCTTATAGTCCTAAGCTAGACTGTCCTTATGTTTGAAAATTTTAGGGAGGTTTAAAGGTTTGAAAATCTTCCCTCATACTTGCGATTTTATTTTCATGACAAGATTGAAATTGAGAAGAATTTACCTCTAATTTGTCAAATTTTGGGTTACCTACCTCGACTGTGTTGTCAGGGAAGATTTTGTGTACCTTGGGGAGGATTTCTTCCTTTGCCCTCGAGTTCGTTGAAGTGATGTGAAGACCGATTTTGTCTAACAGCACCTGGTCTACTATTTTAAAGTGATTGGATGTTTCTATGAGCTCTTCTGGTGGTTCCTTAGGTTTTAACTCGTGTGGATCCAACTTTTCTTTGGTGTATATCTTCTGCTCTTCTAAATTGTTGATCGTATGCTTCTGTGTTGGCTCAGTTTTGATGTTTCGTAATGTTTCCTGTGATGGAGGTTGAATAATTTGATTATCTATTGAAACGTCTTTCTTACCTTCATCTTCTGTGGTTCTGGCTAAGTCGAGAGCTTGAAGATTGACTGATTCATCTTCTACACGAAGTATGAGTTCTCCTGTGGCAACATCAATTTTAGTCTTGGCAGTCACAAGAAAAGGTCTTCCTAAAATTAAAGGGATTGAATTTTCCTCATCCATATCTAAAACAACAAAATCTACTGGGAAAACAAATTTATCGATTTTGACTAAAACATCTTCAATAATGCCCCTAGGGATTCTGACAGTTTTATCAGCTAGTTGAATACTAGTCCTAGTTTGTTTGGGCTTCCCTAGACCTAGTCATTTAAACATTGTATAAGGCATAACATTTATACTTGCCCTTAAATCAGCTAACGCAGTATCAATAGTCAAACTACCAATTAAGCATGAAATCGTAAAACTCCCTGGATCTTTTAATTTTTTTTGGTAGCTTGTTCTGTAGCATAGCTGAGCATGTTGCGTTTAATTCCATATAGTGCTCTTCATCTGTTTTACATTTGTTCATCAAGAGCTTGCTTAAGAATTTCCTTGCATTGGGCATATGAAAAAGAGCTTCAAGAAGAGGTAAGTTAATATGTAATTTCTTCAAGAGTTTTAGAAACTTACCAAATTGTTCCTCTGAATCATCTTTTTTCAATGCTTCGGGATAAGGTATGCGAGGTTGGTATTCTTTGATTACCGGTTTTGGCTTTTCTTGAGCTACCTCGGTCTTATCCTTCTTTTCTTGCGTTGATGTGGGTCTATCTACTTCGGTACCCTCTTGAGTTGTAATGGCTTGGATTTGCTCTTTTGGGTTTATTTCTATGTTGCTTGGTAGACGTCCTTGTTGGCATTCAGAAATTAACTTTGTCAGGTGTCCCACTGACCTAGTAAGTTCTCCAACTTGATTCTCGAGTCCTTTCATCGACTTCTATTGTTCATCAAGGTTTGTATCAGTCTTTTGAAGACGAGATTCTGTGGCTGCCATGAATTTTGTCAGCATCTCTTTAAGGCTTGATTTTTTCTTGTGGGTAGAGCTGATTTGGATAATTTGGAGGAGGTTGCTGCCTTTGAATTCCTTGATTTCCTTGTCCTCCCACGAAAAATTTGGGTGGTTCCTCCAACCTGGGTTATAAGTATTACTATAAGGATTATTATTGGATCCGAAATTGTTACCTATATAGTTTGTCTACTCGTTTTACGCTCTGGTTGGTAGGGTGGGTACTCAAAGATTCGCCACATTCCCGTTTGCTTCGCATTGCATTACTGGATGTACCTGCGAAGAACATAAATTATCAAGCTTTTTATTCATTAACTCTACTTGTGTTGACATCATTGTCACTGCGTCTATGTTGAAAACTTCGACTGATTTTGTCAGCTTTGCCCTTGTGATTTGCCATTGATAAGTGTTCAATGACATCTCTTCAATAAAATCGTAGGCCGCTTCTGGAGTTTTGTTGTTTAGAGTTCCACCGGCTGAGGAATCAATCATTTGCCTTGTTGAAGAATTCACACCATTGTAAAAAGTTTGGACTTGAAGTCACAAAGGTAATCCGTGGTGTAGGCGTCTTCTTAGGAGATCCTTGTATCTTTCCCATGCATCATGTAATGTTTCTGCTTCATTCTGGACAAAAGAAGATATGTCATTCCTAAATTTGGCCGTTTTGGCTGTTGGAAAATACTTTAAATGAAATTTTTCGGTCATTTGGTCCCATATGGTGATTGACCCTCGTGGTAACGAAGTTCAACCATCGCTTTGCTTTATTCCTTAATGAAAAGGAAATAAGCAAGAGGCGTATGGCATCATCGAAACACCATTTATTTTGAAAGTATCACGAACTCTAAGAAATTAGATATATGATTATTTGGATCTTAGATCCCGCAATCCATCAAATTGAACAAACTGTTGAATCAGTTGTATTGTGTTAGGTTTTAATTAAAAATTATTAGCAACTATAGCAGGCCTAACAATACTAGATTCTGCTCCTATCAAATTAGGTTTAGCATAATGATACATAGTACGCGGAGCATTCTGATCTTACGCATCAGGCGGATTATTTTCGGCCATCCCTTCAATAGGATTGGATCTATCTTGTTGTTCTTCTCTTTGGTAGTCTAGAGCTCGTCTAATTTCTCTGCGATTTCGGCGAGTGGTAGCTTCAATATCACTGTCGTAATCTAATGGTCCTCTAAGGTTTCTTCTAGTCATAAACTAGAGGTACCTTGCAAGTTTAATAAAGAAAGAGGATTAGCAAAATTAGAAATTTAATAAAAAATAAAAATAGAAATAATGGCTAAAGTAATAAAAATAGAGCTTTCGTAATATTTTAGAAGTCCCCAGCAACAGCGCCAAAAACTTGATCGCTGCAAAACAGTCTAGTTTTAATATTTATAAAAGAGTGATCGAACTTGTCGACTGACTGCGACAACAATAGAGGCAAGCGCACCTATCGAACAATAGTATAGCTCAGGCAAGAATATCTTTATCGAACCCAAGGAACCTAAAAGTACTATTACTCACTTTCTTTCTATTATTTAGCCTAAAATATGGAGTGATTGGTTTATTAAACTAAAAGAAATGGAATAATTAAACTAATTGCAAAGAAAAAAGAAACAAAACTTTGGTAAAAGACTTTGAAGAAAACTCAATTGATAAAGACGATACCTTCGGGGAGAATCCATCTATGACTTCACTTATTATCTAACTTCCAATTCATATGATTTCTTTTACTTAGCTTGATCCGTGAGACTCCCTAACCTATATTAAACCTTCTTTCGAAGTGAATAACGTCTAACCTGAGGTTAATTAGTGGAACTCTCATTCTTTTATAATAACCCCCTAAGGAAGCAGTAAATCGATCAATGGACTCCTATATTAGGTTTCACCCTAATCCGGAAAAATGTCGTAACCCTATCTCTAGGTGCCCGATCAACTCCGCTTAATTATACTAGATCTACTCTTAGGCAAGGTCTATTCCTCCTCCACCTAAGCACATCAGATAAATTCAAGGAACATAATTAAGAACAAACTAAGTATTTATCATATAAGTGAAAGAATTAAATAACAAAATCCATCATAGGTTTCATCCCTTGGTATCCGAGGGGTTTAGTTCATGATTAAACAAGAAAACATCTCAAGAGATAAAACAAAACATGAAATTTAAAACCCCAGAAGGAATTGAAGAGGAGATCCTCCGTCTTGAGTAAACGACTCTTGAGATGGATATTGGCTATCTTGGGTAATGGAAAACTACTTGAATTACTACCTTTAATTTGTTTATATACTCGTTTGGGATGCTTTACTTCACTCCTAAGTATTCATAATTCGAGTGAAATTAGTCCTAAGTGTTTGAGTGGACTTAGGATTGCGTTTATTGGGCTCAAGTATCCAATTATGAGTGTAATTGCTCTTTTTCGCAGTAGGGGCACGGCTTTGACACGTCCGTGTAAATCGTGGTCCACCCCGTGTCTCCATCCTGTCGATTTTGGTATGGCATTGACACGCCCATTCAATATATGGGTAGAGGCCGTGCTTTGATTCTGCCATTTTGGGAACGACCGTGTAGATCACTGGGCACGCCTGTGCATGGACTTTATCGATAGGAAAAAGGTCGTGTAAATTGTGGTAAGGCCGTGGTCTAGATGACTATCGAGGCACGACCGTGTGGCATGAAGTCCAGGCCGTGCTGACTTCTTGGGTCGGCTCACTTTGGTTTGTTTTAAGCCCGTTTGCGTTCTTTTTATCCTTGGGTGCTTTCCTGAGTATAAGACATGATAAGAAAGGATTAAGAGCACCTTTTTACATAAATTATGGATAAATTCATCCAAAAGCATACTAAATGTGGGATTAAAATATGTTACTTTTACGATTTATCACCTTATTACAAAACATAAACCCAAATTAAAATAAAAGTTTACAGTAAAGTAAAACGAGATTTACTAAAAGATGATGTATGGCCACCACAGAGTCCACCTTGGCTCCAAATCCTGAATGCTGGGGATTACCTGAAAAATTAAAGCCGAGGGGTGAGTCACGAGAACTCAGTGCGTAATTCCCCATTTAGACAAATCTAGGCCTAAGCCCATAGAAGCAAGTTGGGCCTTAGCCCATATGGAAGTACGATGGCTCAAAGCACATATGGAAACAAACTGGGCCTTAGCCCTATTAGGATGATAACATAGATAATACATGCAATGCAACCCAGCCCAGCCTAATATTCTATCCGCTACACACCACCTGTATCCATCCTAACACACCTGTGGGGATTTCTACAATCAACCCTCCATCCGCTACACACCTCGATGGCAGTCACGCTGCTTATCGCCGAAATTGTGGCAGAGCCACCAGATTATTGAAATTACGTGGCATAGCCACCGGAAAAAATGTGACAGAGTCACTGAAATATGTGGCAGAGCCACCGAAATACACTTCCATAATCATCAAAATCATCCCAAACCATGCAACATACTATGGCATAATATTTAATGCATGCATGAATGTACCAATATGGCAGATAAACAGATTACATAGTCATGCCAAATCTACCTGAGGGGTATAATCGTAAATTTACTTACCTAGCTATTTCCAAACTTACCTGTTAAGGGTATTTTGATTTTTATCCAATACACAAAATATTATACTGAAAAATGCATAAGGGTGTGAGATTACGCACCTGATTTGGAGTACGTAACTCGCTCCTCTTTGAGACACCTAAAGACATAATTGGTCAGTAGTTAGTCTTAAAACCTTATCACAACTCCATCAAAATACGAGATTGACTAACAACCTAAGTCACTTACCAATAATTTGAGACTTCTACTACAAGGGATAGGTGTTCAGTTAGTCCTCTGATAAAGTACTTCGAGCCCCTAGCAGTGATTGACACAAAAACAGATGTTAATAACACCTTTTTGGCTTGAGATAAAATCAACCAACAATACCACCCCATCACTTATATCGGCCTTACCTTACTAACCAACACACTTTCGAAAACTAGGAGCTAGAAGAATGATGAGAGTGTATGCCAAAACTCTTTTGATTCGGCCTTAGACAAAAGAATAGGGTGAGATTTTTGGCTTCTACAATAGAGACAAGAAGTGAACAACACAAGAATCTAGCAGAAGGGCACTACTAACCCTAGATCAAAGATGAGTTCAACAGGAATAGGAGATTCGACACCTAATACCAATGATGAGCCGAATGGAATGATAAGATTTGGCAAACAATAGACCCCAAGCTTTAGACTACAAGATGTTTATTATTGATTACAGAAGAGAAGAACCGACTACAAAAGGGAAAGGTAGAGGTTTGATCAATAGAGAAAGATAGAGAAGCAAAGAAAAAGAACTACGGTTTCGGCTATGGTGAAACTCAAGAGAGAAATGGTAAGAGGTTAGTTCAGATAAGAGTAGATAGAGAGATGACAATAAGAGTTTCGGCTCACTAATACTTAGGTGACAGCCAAAGGAAATGCATGAAGAAAGAATCACATTCAAGGGAGTTCGACTTATGGTGAAGAAGAAAAGGGAGATAAAGCTTTCGGTTGTTGAGCAAAAAGAATAAGTGGAAGAAAAGACCAAAAGAGAGAAAAAGAAGAGAACTGAGAATAGTTTTGGTAAAGAGAATAATAAGTGCTGAAAATGCAAAAAAAAACTAAAATGCACCTAAAGAATTTCGACACAAAACATCTAAAGGCTTTGGTTATGCTCCTTTTCCAAAATGCCAATTTTTCACCCCAACAACATCCTCTAGCCGAATATTTTCCTTACCACAGCCCACATTCGGCCAAGCACTACCTCTCACCCCCAAATCCCATGATTCTTTCCTCAACTTGCTCTTCAATCCCCTCCCCAACATCCATTCAAATTATTTGACCAGGTCTTTCCTCTCTCTTTAAGAGTTTGAACTCCACTCAGCCACCTCCCTTACTTGAGCACAAAAATAAAGCTCCTTGTTGCAGCAGATGGGATTCGAACACTCTCCCTCCTTCCTATCATCCTGATGCCACCACCACTGGGCCACCAACTCATATTGTGACATCAAGATACAAATAATTATTTTTAAAGCCTGCTTCTACTAGCTCTCCCCCCTTAAGTACCCAAAAAAAATTTCACCAGGGCCCAAGCTCGAACCCGAGCCTCTTTAGGACCCCCAAACACACCTAAATAGCAAGTTAAGTGAGCTAAACGCATGTAATAACACAAAAATGTCGGACCCCTATTTAAGGATGTTACAGTTCTACCCCCTTACAGAAATTTCGGCCTAGAAATTTACCTTATTAAAAGAGGTGAGTGTATTGCTGTCGCATCGCCTCTTCCGGCTCCCACGTGGCTTCCTCTGAACCGTGTTTACCCCACAAAACTTTGACCAATGGAACTGATTTCCTTCTCAATACCTTAATATCTCGATCCAAGATCTACACTGGTTCTCCTTCAAAAGCAAATTAGATCTAACCTTAATTTTTTCCATCGGCACTATGTGAGATGGATCTGAACGATAGCGCCTCAGCATCGAAACATGGAAGACATTATGTATCTGACTCAACTCGGGTGTGACTCAAGCTAATAAGCCACTAGTCCCACACGTTTCAACACTCAATAAGGCCCGATGAATCTGGGGCTTAACTTGCCCTTCCGTCAAATCTTAGAACCTTCTTCCAAGGTGAGACTTTTAAGAAGACATGATCCCCCACTGAAAAATCTATCTCCCTACGCTTTAGATCTGCATACGATTTTTGTCTATCAAAAGCTTCTTTTAACCGATCCCGAATCAGCTTAACCTTTACCTCCATTTTTAAAATCAATTCCGGACCCAACAACTGTCTCTCACCTAACTCTGTCCAACAGGTAGGGGTACGACACCTACGACCATACAATGCCTTGTAGGGTGCCATCTAAATGCTAGACTGATAGTTGTTATTGTACGCAAATTCCACCAATGGTAGGTAATCTTCCCAACTACCTCTGAAGTCGATTACATAGCCCCTTAACATGTCTTCAAGAATTTGAATTATCCTCTCCGACTGACCATCAGTCTATGGGTGGAACGCTGTGCTGAAATCTACCCTTGTACCCAAAGCTTCATGTAACACCTTCCAGAATCGAGATGTAAATCTAGGGTCCCTGTTCGATATGATAGACACTGGTACCCTATATAGCCTCACAATTTCTACCACATACAGCTTGGCCAACTTCTGAAGTGTATAGCCCATGCGAACCAGTATGAAGTGTGCAAACTTAGTCAACTGGTCAACAATCACCCAAACTGAATCTTTCTTAGTAGATGTCAGAGGTAACTCACTAACAAAATCCATTGTTATCCTCTCTCATTTACAAAGTGGAATCTTCACCGGTTGAAGCAACCCTGAAGGTAACTGATGCTCCACCTTTACTTTGGCACGTCAAACACTTGGTCACAAAGTCATTAACTTCTTTTTTCAGACCAGGCCACCAATATAGTTCACGTAAATCCCGATGCATCTTGCTTCCCTTAGGATGCATAGCGTATGGGCTACTATGCGCTTCCCGTAGAACCATCTACCTCAACTTAGAGTCCTTCGGCATACAAATTCTTCCACGAAAACATAGCATCCCTTCACTATTCAACCCAAAATCCACTGCCTCCTCACTTTCCACTTGCTGAAGTCGAGAACCCAAAGATTCATCCAACGATTGCTTATTTTTAATCTGACCTACCTAGGTCAGTTTCACCTGAAGTTCTGCCAATAAACTACCATCTTCGTAAAGGCTGAGATGAGCAAACATTACTCTTAAATCCGATATCACCTTACGAATCAATGTATCTGCCACCACGTTGGCTTTACCCATGTGATACTCAATCGAGTAGTCATAATCTTTCAGTAACTCTATCCACCTCCGCTGTCTTAAATTCAGCTCCTTTTGGGTAAGGAGATAGTGTCTCCATATCTCTATGGCGAACACCATTGCAACTAATTCCAAATCATGAGGGGGATAGTTCATCTCATGTGGCCTTAATTGACGAGATGCATACGCTACCACCTTTCCTTCTTACATTAACACACAACCCAAACCTGTGTGCGATGCATCACAGTAGATGATAAATTCCTTCCCAGCCTTAGGCTGAATCAATACCGGTGCCTCAGTCAAAATCTTCTTTAACTTCTCAAAACTTTCCTGTTGTTTATCGACCTAAACAAATAGTACTCCTTTTCACAATAACTTGGTTAAAGGTGTAGCAATCAACGAAAACCCCTCAACGAACCTTCTGTAGTACCCAGCCAAACCCAGAAAACTTTAAATTTTTGACACTGACTTCGGTGATTTCCAATCCAATAAAGCTTTGATCTTTCGGGGATCAACACTAATTCCTTCGGCAGAAACAACATGTCCCAAAAAGGTCTCTTCCTTCAGCCAAAATTCACACTTGGTGAATTTGGCATACAGTTGCTTCTCTCTCAAAATCTGCAGAACTGTCCGAAGATGTAGATCATGCTCTTCCTCCATTCTCGAATACACCAGGATATTGTCTATGAACACCACCACAAATCGGTCTAGATAGGGTTAGAAGACCCGGTTCATCATGTCCATAAAAGTAGCTGGTGCATTACTCAACCCGAACGACATTACTAGGAACTCGTAATGCCCATAACGAGTTTGAAAAGCAGTCTTGTGAATATCTACCTTCTTGACCCTTAACTGATGGTATCTCGATCTCAAATCTATCTTTGAGAAAATTGAAACTCCTTGTAGCTGATCGAACAAATCGTCAATCTTTAGTAGTGGGTATTTGTTCTTAATAGTTAACTTGTTCAATTGCCCATAGTCAATGCACATACGCATTAACCCATCCTTTTTCTTTATGAACAATACTGGTGCTCCCTATGGAGATACACTTGGTCTGCTAAAACCTCAGTCCAACAACTCTTGGATTTAAGCTTTTAGTTCTACCAGCACCTTCGGTGCCATCCTATAAGGGGCGATGGACACTGGAGCCATTCCCAGAAGTAACTCTATGCCAAATTCCACCTCGCGATCCGGAGGCAACCCTGAAAGTTCTTAAGAAAAGACGTCCAAGAATTCTTTCACCGTTCTGACATCCCCTACAGACACTTCCTTGGCATCCAATGCACTACCAAAAGTCAGAAATGCCTTACACCCTTTTTGCACCATCGTCTCAGCCTTAAGTGCCAAAATTACATGAGTCAGATAATCCCTTCTTTCTCCTATCACAATTACTTCCTCATCCTCTGAAGTTTTTAAAACCATACGCTTAGTAGTGCAATCCAAATTTGCACGATGTTTAACTAGCCAGTCCATGCCTAAAATTGGATCAAACTCACCGAATGACAGTTCCATTAAGTTCACTAAAAACACCACCCCCTAAACCTCTAAGGGCACACCCCTAAACAACTTGTTCACTATCACAGATTGTCCTAAAGGGCTAATCACAGACATTTCACTAGTAACAATCTTAGATTTAATACCCAGAGTCCCAGATACAATACAGGCAACTTACAAATGAGTTGATCCAATATCTATCAAAGTAGTAAATTGCACATAAAAAATAAGAAACGTACCGGTTATGACGTCCGGTGCATCACTATCCTCTCGTCGATGAGCTGCATATACCAACCCCAACTATCTTGCATCTGAATTACCATCACCTCTGCGCGATGATCCATGACCTCAACCAAAACCATTCCTTCCTCTGGCCGGACCCTGACCTCTCGGTGGCTGTCGACCACCCCTTCTTGGCTGTGTAAAATACTGACCTATCGGTCGTGCTTTAGCCAACTCCTATGGACAGTCCTTTATTAGATGATCCCTAGACCCACATTTGAAACATCCTTCAGTTCTTCTCCAACACTCCCCCGGATGTCTTCTCCCACGCTGAGCACAAGGTAGCAGCTGACCTATAGCAACTGGCATCATAGCTCGAGCTGGCCCATCTAGCCTAGGCCTCTTTTGGAAACCCCTAGAAGAACCTGACGTCCCAAAACCTCTCTTACTCTTGCCCCTATCCTTATCCCGGTTCTGCCTCTCATAACGTTTCACTTCTTTGACGATTCTTTCTTTCTCGACCAAAATGGAAAAATCTCTTTCCAGCTACAGAGCTATCAGCACTCGCATCTCATCCCGCAAACCATCTTTGAACCATGCACAACGCTCATAATCAGTTGCGACTATACTCCGGGCATAACAACTTAAGCGTAGGGACTCCGCCTCATATTCTGCCACTGATTTATTACCCTGGACCAAGTTCAGAAATGCTTTCCTCTGGGCATCCACATAACTCGCCCCAACATATTTTCCCTGGAATGCTGTCTTAAAGAAGTCCCAGGTAATATGATCCGCTAGAGTACCTTCCCTCACTGTGAGCCACCACTGGTATGCTTCATCTCGTAGGAGGGACACTGCTCCTTTTAATTTCTCCTCTATAATGCAGTCTAGGTCATTCGTAATCCACTCAACTTCTTCCAACCAATATTCAGCTGCGTTTGGGGCCACACCAGAAATGCCCCTAAAAACCTCAGCTCTGTTTGCCCGAAGTCACTCAAGAATAGATTTTTGGGCCGCTAATCCAGTACTTGCCCCAGCAACCCACTCTAGAACTCGTAACATAGCTTGGGACAAAGATTTATCCCTCCAGTTCGATCATAAGACCTCGTCTCTATCACCGGTGATGCAGGAGCTTTCATTTCAGGCATGTTCCCAGATGCCTCAAACCCAACCCCAACACCTCGGCCACATCTACCACGTCCACATCCTCTAGTGCTCATGTTTGGTAGATCGAAATAATCTGATTAAAAATTTTATGAATCAGGATATGGTTCCAATGTTTATTAGCAAATATTTTATGCAAAGCAAGTAGAAGAGTCATTTTCGCAAATCGAATTCCTAAAGTCTCAATCTCTCTAGTCTTACCTAACAGTTTCAATATACTATCTCTAACTATTGTGGTTTCTTTCTAAAATAGTTCCATCATACTATTAAACAAAATTAGAATACTTACGGGTTTGGTGCCGGTGACTCGGGTGCCATACTTCCCAGAAAAACATATATTTTTAAACCATGTTTCAAACCAAATTTTTTTAAAAAAACATTTTTGAGCCCACTCCATAGTTGAGTTTTACAATTGGGCTCTAATACCACTAAATGTAACACCCCAAACCTGGCCTAGATGTCATGACCGGATCGGCATGCCACATGGAAGGGTTGTTTAATAAAGTTGTATGTTTGTAAAATGTTCGTATTCTTTTTAAAACTTCGAGCTTGGGTGTTTGTTTACAAAAACCTGTTTAACTCAATGTCCACTTTAGAAAAGTTGTGATTAGTTTGAAAAACTACTTTTATTAGGATATTTGAGTTTAAATGGTTGGTAAAATCTTGTTTATAACAGAAATCAGCTTCATGAATTTCGAACATGCGATATTTTGAAAACAATTTTTTACGTTTAAGAGAACCCAGTGTTTAATCAATAATTGTAATAGCCCGGTTTAGATCCTAGTCAGAATAGCAGTTTTGAGACCACAAAACTGAGGTCAAAATAATAATTTAATATTATTTTCTGTATGAATAGTATGCAACATGGTCTGTGTGAAGGTTCTGTGTAATAATTTGATCTTTTTAGTGTCGGATTAAGAGAAATGACTTAATCGCGTAAAGAGTAAAAGCTATGTTCTGATTTATAAGTTTCTAAATGTTGATGTCTTTTAAATATGGAGGCTTTATGATGCAATTAAACAAAGTTTTAAGATAGTGGGTGGTAATGGACAACTATAACCTTGGTGATTATATGTTTTAATTATAAATTGAAAGGATAAAATAGCAAATAGTTAAATAATATGTGTTTAATGAAATCAAAGCATGAAAATGGTCATTCTTATTCATCTTGGTGCCAAAAATAGCAAAAAAATAAAAGAAAAAGAAATCTAGGGGTTCGACCATTGTTAAGCAAAAAATTAGATATGTTTTAGCTCAGTTTTTGATAATTTCTACGTTTTTGTAATCGTTGCTTCGTGCTCTAGCTAGCCCATATTGAAATTTAGTGAATTGATGATGTTTTTGTGATAAGCCATTGATGAATGCTTGAGCTATGTGCTAGATGATAGTGAAATATAAAGAATTGGTGTTGGATTAACATGTTTTGTCTTTGAATTTTTGATGAAATTGAGTAAATTAGGCTAAATTGAGAAAAGTGTAAATTGAGGGACTAAAATATAAAAAAAATGAAATGTGTGGACTCCTATGAGACTAAGGAGAATTCGGCCTAAGCATAGTGTAATGAAATTTTAAGTATTTGATGATTTTGTGAGATAGGGAATAAAGTGTCAAAATGTGAAGATGTAAGGGCTATTATGTAAAATGCGCTAAATATGTGTATTTGGACTAAAATGAATGAATTGATGATTGAATGGATTAAATTTGAATGTGTATAGACCAAGAGAGGAGAGGTTCGGATTGAGATCGAGGCAAAGATAAAGTGCTTGATTAATCGACCGTATCGATAGTTCGACGTCCGAGGTAAGTTCGGATATCATACATGTATTTGAGTTATGCTTCATAAATATGAAATGAATATGTTCATGTGTATGAAAATGAGTTGCTATGTGCACGATTCTAGTTGATGGCACTAAGTGTGTGAAATTTAAATCAAAATAGAATGAATAGCACTGTGTGTGCGATGATATAAAAGCTTCAGCTTATTGAATTGGCACTGTGTGTGCGACACCGAGATGAGTCGGTTAAAAGAATAGGCACTAAGTGTGCGATAACAATTATACTTCGAATATGTATGTGGCACTGAGTGTGTGGTTATTTTGAATGAATATCAAATGATGATCGACATGTAATATCGAGCATTGAATAGCTTGGAGGTAGAATAACTAAGTGTTAGCTAAGGTATGTAATTAACCTTTATGGTTGATGAGTTATAAACAAGCTATGATGGAGTGAATGAGTATTTTAGATATGAATGAGATGATATGAATATGAGATAATTGATCTATGTGATATTTAATACTTACATTAGTTTGGTTTGATGAGATATAGTATTGTATATTGAACTTACTAAGCTTTGGAAAGCTTACTGTGTGATTTGTTTCTCCGCATTGCAGTGTCAGTAAAGCTAGCTTAGATCTGGGATCGTCAGCTTCTCAATCACACTATCGGCATTCTATTTTGGTACTTTGGAAAAATGTATTTAGCTAGAATATGGCATGTATAGACTAGTAAACTGATTTATGTTTTAGATTGTAAGTAGCCATGAGATGTGGCTACATATGTGATAGGTTTGGCATGAATGAATGTGATATGTGTGATGCATCTTTTAGCATGATTTTGAATTGATAAATTTGCTATCAAATGGTAACTTTGTGTTGATAAATGCTAATAGGGGTTAGTGAAATTGGTATTGAATTTAGTATAAATAGAGTTGAAATTGAATGTATGAGTTGAATGATAATATTGGTATGTTTATGGTGATAATATGAGCATAAGATGTTTAGGTTGTATAGCTTGTAGGTTGGACCCTTAGGGGTGGCATGTTGATCGCTGCAAAACAGTCTAGTTTTAATATTTATAAAAGAGTGATCGAACTTGTAGACTGATTGTGACAACGATAGAGGCAAGCGCACCTATCGAACAGTAGTGTAGCTCATGCAAGAATATCTTATCGAACCAAAGGAACCTAAAAGTACTACTACTCACTTTCTTTCTATTATTTAGCCTAAAATATGGAGTGATTGGTTTATTAATCTAAAACAAATGAAATACTTAAACTTAAATGCAAAGACAAATGAACAAAACTTTGGGAAAAGACTTTGAAGAAAAATCAATTGATAAAGATGATACCTTCGGGAAGAATCCACCGATGACTTCACGTATTATCTAACTTTCAATTCATATGATTTCTTTTACTTAGCTTGATCCATGAGACTCCCTAGCCTATATTAAACCTTCTCTCGAAGTGAATAATGTCTAACCTTAGGTTAATTAGTGGAACTCTTGTTCTCTTATAATAACCCCCTAAGAAAGCAGTAAATCGATCAATGGACTCCCATATTAGGTTTCACCCTAATCCGGCAAAATCTCGTAACCCTATCTCTAGGCGCCCAATCAACTCTGCTTAATTATACTAGATCTACTGTTAGGCAGGGTCTATTCCTCCTCCACCTAAGCACGTTAGATTAAATTAAGTAACATAATTAAGAACAAACTAAGTATTTATCATATAAACCAAAAGAATTAAATAACAAAATCCATCATAGGTTTCATCCCCTTCAGGTATCTGAAGGACCTAGTTCATGATAAAGTAAGAAAACATCTCAAGAGAAAAGATAAAACAAAACATAAGAAATCCCTAAAACCCCTTGAAGGAATTGAAGAGGAGATCCTCTGTCTTGAGTAGAATTCCGACTCTTTGAGATCGATCAACTGGCTATCTTCAAATAATTCCCTAAACGAGTAAAGCTCGCGAAAACTCGCTAAAACACCCCCCTTCAATTCTTTGCCTTGGATTGTTTATATAGATGTTTGGGATGCTTTACTTGGCTCCTAAATACTCGTAATTCAAGTGAAATTTGTCCTAAGTGTTTGAATGGACTTAGGATTGCATTTCTTGGGCTTTAAGCATCCAATTCCGAGTGAATTTACTTTATTCCACGGCACGGGCATGGCCTCGACACGCCTGTATAAATCGCGGTCCAGCCCGTGTCTCCATTCTGTTGATTTAGGCACAGCTTTGACATGCCCGTGCAATATCTCGGAAGAGGCCGTGCTTCGGGTCTGCCAATTGGGGCATGGCCATGTACATTGGGGTCCAGGCCGTGTTGGGCTTTTTGTCAACAAGGCACGATCGTGTAAATCAGGGTGTAACCGTGTGCAATCTAAGTATTGGGGCACGGCCGTGTGGCATGAAGTCCAAGCCGTGCCGACTTCTTGGGTTGGCCCACTTTGGTCCGTTTTGAACTTGTTTTGGGTCCTTTTTATCCTTGGATGCTTTCCTGAGTATAAGACATGAAAAGAAAGGATTAAGAGCATCTTTTTACATAAATTAAGGATAAATTCATCCAAAAGCATACTAAATGTGGGATTAAAATATGTTACTTTTACGGTTTATCAAATACCCCCACACTTAAGATTTTTCTTGTCCTCAAGCAAAATTCTCAATTTACAATTAAAACGAACTTTCCAAAATTTATAATTCCCATTGACAATGCCTCATCATAATTCATAGATAATTTATACATGGATCATTTAGCTCAAAGTGCCCTAAAGATTCAAACGAGATAAGTCATGATTTTGTGGCATGAAAACATAGGTGTCTCCCCTTATTTAAATAATTACCTTTGATTCAAAATCAACAAGGATTGACATCCTCACTAAAGATTCACTCAAAGCACTCAAAAGTCGAACCTGAAAAGTTAATCCCATAGGTTTGCCTGAAAATCAAATCTCCACCACTGTATATGAGGTGATAAATAGATCAAAATGTCTTTTTTTATGGGTTGTAACGGGGCTTGGGTTAAAAGGTGTGGATAAAGGCTGAATTAGAGGGTTAAAATCGAGATTGAATTGACTAATAAATATGAATTTTTACATCGAATGGAAAGTAATAATACCACTATTGATAATTACTCTATGATAAAGAGTATTTTCTTTACTTTAAAATTTGATAATACTTTAATATGAGATTTTTCTTCAACAATTAGAGTTTAATTGCTCTAAGCTTTTTATACTACTAATATTGAATAAACTTGGATATTTTTTAAAGAACAAACTAAGTAAAACTTAATAGAAGGAACTTTGATAATTAAAATAACCTAATTTGGCAATTAATCAAGTCAATTCTCGATAGAGGGGTAGTTAAAAGAATGTTGATAACAAATACAAAGGGATTTTGGGTTAATATTAGTGGGTGAGTCAATAAAAAGGTTGTTAGGATTCAACGAGGTTCACTAGGAGTTATTTATGTAGGTAGGCTTTTTAGTGGAGTGAACGGGTTAAAACCTAGGTGCCTTGATCATCTCAGTATATCAAATCATTATTGTGGTCTCGACATGCATAAACGAGGCAAGTTCTAGAATAACAGTTCAAAGTTGACACATTCATAATAAAAAAAATGAGCATGAGAAATAATATATGCTCTATAAGGCTCGATATCTCACGAAATTATGGGTGTTTTGACATCAATCCTATAGATTTCAAATTTCAAAGTAATACTCGAATCAGTTCAACAACCTATCAATTTTATTTTTGAAAAATAGACTTATCATGTTTGATTCTCTAGTATTCTTCAAATTTAATCATCAATATACAATTAACTATGACTTACTCTAAAACATATCAATAAAAATCATAAATCATTAGAAATTTCATCCTAATTAATAATATGAGGAAAATACTTAAGATCAAGACTAATTTCAGGGTTTTGAGAATTATGCAAAAAGTTAGACACTATTACCCCCACACTTACGAAGTACATTGCCCTCAATGTACAAAGATAAATAATGACAGCAATGGGATAAAAAAAGGAGAAGGGAGAAAGTGACACTTCTTGAATTTTTGGATGGAGTCCAAAATACATTCCTCGGGTGACTTTTATGTGAATATGTGTTTGTGCGGCGTGTAATTGATTTTGCAAAGTCACTTAGTTAATAATTTTTGAATAGGGATTGCTTATGAGGTTAGATAGCCAATGGTAAAAAAAATAAGAATAAAAATAAACATAAAAACATGAAATACTAATAAAGTTCAAAAATAGAAGGATCATTAATCAAACATTTAAAATAGGGAAAATATATGTCAAAAAACAATCTATGAGAACTCAGAAGTCCTCATCGTTAATGGATCTTGGAGTGGTGCTGGTGGTGATATGTGAAAGTGATGTTAGATTTGCTGAAGGGTAGCCTCGATCCCATGAAGTCGTCAAGCATTGCCTGTAAACTGCTGGGTACAATAGTGCTCGAGCTGAGTAAGGCGTGCAGAGATATCTGCCAATAAAGTCACTGAACATGATGGCTACTGGCTCGAGACTGATGGCACATCATCAGGAATGTCCTCGGGCACCTCCTCTTCTGTAGCTAGTCTGTATTGAGGAGGGTCCGTTCCATGACGTCGTTTGATCATATTCATATGTAACATTGTTTGTATCCCTTGAGGTGTCATGTATCCGATCAGTGTGAGTGAGGACCTCTACTGATCGGTGTCGAGGAGATTAAAGTGCTGAGCTAATTGCGTTATGTATGGCCCCATTGAAATGATGCCCTTTCTATGTGCCTCTGTCTGATGCTTCATTGCACATGCGATAAAATACGCCACATCAAAAACATGTCCCTCAGACATGCATGACAAGAAGTAGATGTCTTGTTTATTAACGATGCTTGTGCTCTCTTTGCGACTTGTAATTGTATGAGCAAGGATAGCATGAATATACCTGAGAGCTGGGGAAAGAGTGGTCACCTTTGAACGACTGGGGTTATAGTTTCTTGTGGTAGGGTGTAAGCTTTGCCAGCAGGCGATTTGAGTGATGTGCAGGCCACGATTTAAATCATCCAGTGTAGAGACCAAGGGCCGTACCAAATTGTGGTACACTTAATCATCATATTGTGCCCTCGAGACGAAATTGGATAGTGCTGGGGTCATCATACTGAGCCATCACTATTTGTAATGTGAAGGTGGAACAAAACTCAAGCGTGAGTTCCAAGTAAGTAGGCTTGATTATAGAGAAGAACCGCTCCCATGGCTCTATTGCTATGAGGGCTCAGATATCGGTTGTCAGTCCGATTTATTCTATTGTGTTCCAGTCCATACATCTTTTCGTGCCTAAAGGGCATTCCCGGAGTGCCTTATGTCGTTCTTTCTGAGTGTTTTGATTAAATTGGAGGAAGCAGTGTCAAATTTCTGATGAGGTGCTAACCGAAGATGGTCCAGGTTCTTTTATTTTCTTGCTTGGAACGACCCTTTTAAGACGTGATGATGACATAATTCCTACAACATAATCAAAAAGAGATACACCTCCTTTATACAGCCATGAATTTATCAATAATCACAGTCAATAGCCAAGATAGATGCTTCTTTGAAGAACAAATACTAAAATCGTAATCTTATGAACAATTCTTAACTAAAATCATTATTTAGTTCCAAATACATTAACAAAAGGTAAACAAAGATCTCATTGGAATCAATCATGGTGTATGAGAGTTATAATTTAATGTTTAACTAAATTTAGCAATAGAGTATCAATTCTGCAATGAAGGGGAAGAAAAATCAGCATAAAAAAATAAAATGCTAAAATAGAGAATATATTAAAAAGAATTGAAATCAAAATAGAAGGAAACAATTAATAAATCAATCAAGAAGAAGATGAAAGTAAAAATACTGAAAAACTAAAAATGAATCAGGTCTTTTGAGTCTAAAATCAACTATAACTTTTAAATAAAGAGAAAATAATTGAAAATATAAAGAAAAAGGAACCAGGGATGGTTGTATGCGACGGACACGAGTGAAGCATGGCGGTGGCAGTGGCGTGGTGTGTGGTAGCATGGTTGTGTTGCGGGCATGCGACTTGTTTTTGATTGGTTATGCTGAGGAAAAGGTAGGCAGAGGTAGTTTCGGGTGGTGGAGGGTGTGGGTATGGTGGAAATTTTGGGGAAGGAGGCTGACAATTGTGTCTAGGGTTTAAAATGGGGGAGGGTTTCCAGTTAATTTTCTTATATAAGAAGGGGAACATGGTCACCTGACACGGCCATGTTAAATTTGAACTGCCCATGCTTTTCGCGATTGCTTGGAATTGGGCGCGATTTAGTGTCTTTAGCACGCCCGTGTGATAATTTGACACACCCGTTCTCGATAAGTCAGTATGTTCACATGGTCACGATGCACGCCCGTGTTCTAGCCATGCTCGATATGTCAGTAGCCTCACATGGTTATGAGGAATGCCAGTGTAATTTTATCGCAGCCCGTGTTGGAAAAGATAGGTTTTCCCTGTTTATGCACGATTATGGGCACGCCCGTGTTCAAGGCCATTTTAATGATCCTGCATTTTTGTTAGACTTTGTAAAACAAAGTTAATATGTTTAGTGCTTGGGTTGCCTCCCGAGAAGCACTTGTTTATAGTCTTAAGCTAGACTCCCACTATTTTTAGTTCTAAAGGAAGGCTCATGGAGCATAAACTCCTCTCTTGCATCTCCAAGATCTACACCATTACAAATCTTAAGTCGGTGACCATTTACCTTGAATGTACCTTTAGTGGGATGAGTTACCTCAATGGTGCCATATGGAAATATTGTTTTAATCATGAATGGGCCTGACCATCTGGATTTTAACTTCCCAGGGAATAATTTAAGCATTGAATTGTATAATAGGACTAGGTCTCCTACTTTGAAATGTCTTGATTGGTTGAGGCGGGCATCATGACGTCGCTTTGTTGCTTCCTTGTACAACCTTGAGTTCTCATAGGCTTTTGTTCCCCATTCATCTAACTCATTTATCTGTATCATTCTTCTCTTTCCTACAAGGTCAAGGTCAATATTTAAAAATTTTATTGCCCATAAAGCTTTGTGTTCTAACTCGAATGGTAGATGACAACTTTTTTCGTATACGAGCTTGTATGGGGATGTCCCTAGAGGTGTTTTGAATGCTATTCTATAAGCCCATAAAGAATCATCTACTTTAACTGCCCAATCTTTTCTATTTGATTCAATTGTTTTTTCTAGAATGCGCTTAAGCTCTTGGTTTGCTACCTCAACTTGCCCACTAGTTTGGGGATGATAAGGGGTGGATGTTCTGTGGCATACTCCAAATTTCTTTAAGACTTTTTCAAATTGTGTATTATAGAAATGAGTACCCCTATCACTGATGATGGTTCTAGGTGTACCGAATCGGGAAAATAGTCTCTTGAGAAATTTAACTACAACCCTAGCATCATTGGTAGGTAAGGCTTCCGCTTCTACCCATTTTGACATGTAATCAACTGCTATTAAGATGTATTTATTTCCAAATGAACTCAGGAATGGTCCCATAAAATCAATACCCCATATGTCAAATATTTCACATGATAGCATATATGTTTGAGGCATTTCATCACGTTCAGAGATGTTACCTGTTCTTTGGCATTTGTCACACGAGGTAATATACCTATTAACATCTTTAAATAGAGTGGTCCAGTAAAAACCTGATTCGAGTATTTTGTGTTCTATCTTAATACCACTGTAGTATCCTCCTGATGGTCCTAAATGACAATGTTCTAGGATTTTGTTTGCTTCTGTCCTTGTAACGCATCTTCAAATTACCTGATCTGCACATATGCGGAAAAGAAAGGAATCCTCCCAAAAATAAATTTTCACATCAGCAAAGAATCGCTTCTTTTGGTGATGTGTTAATTTTCTTGGTAGGATGTTAGCTACTAGATAGTTTGCAATATTTACAAACCAGGGTACTTTAGAATGTGTTATAGAAAAGAGGTGTTCTTCGGGAAATGAATCATTTATTTCATGTTCATCAAGCTCTTTGGTGTGTGGATTTTTGAGTCTTGAAAGATGATCTACCATGAGATTATCAGCTTCCCTCTTATCTTGTATTTCCAAGTCAAATTTCTGTAAGAGTAAAATCCATCGTATTAGTCTAGGTTTTGCATCAGGTTTGTTTAAAAGATAACGAAGAGTTGAATGATCAGTGTAAACAACAACTTTAGATAATATTAGATATTGTCTAAATTTTTCAAAAACAAAAGTTGTAGCTAGCAATTCTTTCTCAGTCATGGTGTAATTTTCTTGCGCGGGTGTTAATGTTCTGCTAGCGTAGTAGATTGGCTGAAAATGCTTGTCTCTTCATTGTCCCAAAACTGCACCTACTGCAAAGTCACTTGCATCTCACATTAATTCGAAGGGTAAGTTCCAATCAGGTGCAATTATAATCAGAGCATTTACTAATTTATCCTTAAGGACATTGAATGCATCTAAACATTCCTGATTAAAACTAAAAGGAACATCTTTTTCTAGTAATTTTGTCAAAGGCTTAGCTATTTTAGAAAAATCCTTAATAAATCTTCCATAAAAACCTGTGTGTTCTAAAAAACTTCTAATAGCCTTGACTAAGCTAGGGGGAGGTAATTTTTCTATGGTTTCAACTTTTTCTTTATCTACCTCAATTCCTTTACTAGAAATCTTATTTCCAAATACAATCCCTTCTCTAACCATAAAATGGCATTTCTCCCAATTTAAAACAAGGTTTGTTTCTTCACATCTCGTTAGAACTCGTTTTAAATTTTTATGGCAAAGATGGAAAGAATTACCGAATACCGAGAAATCATCCATAAATACCTCCATGATGTCCTCCACAAGTTCATCGAAGATTGCCAGCATGCAACGCTGAAAAGTAGCAGGGGCATTACATAATCCAAAAGGCATTCTACGATAAGCAAACATACCGTATGGGCATGTAAATGTTTTTTTTTCTTGGTCTTCAGGAGCTATGGGGATTTGAAAGTATCCGGAAAGTCCATCCAAGAAGCAGTAGTACATATGCCCAAAAAATCTTTCTAGCATTTGATCTATGAAAGGCAAAGGAAAATGATCTTTTTTGGTGGCATCATTCAACTTTCTATGGTCTATGTAGACTCTCCATCCTATAACTGTTCTTGTAGGAATTAACTCATTTTTTCATTGGGTACTACCGTCATTCCTCCTTTCTTTGGGACTACCTGCACAGGACTTACCCAAGTGCTGTTAGAAATAGGATAAATCATTCCTGCATCTAGAAGTTTAATTACCTCAGCTTTGACCACTTCTTTCATGTTGGGGTTTAAACGTCTCTGAGGTTGCACACATGGTTTATATTCTTCTTCCATCAAAATTTTGTGGGTGCAGAATGTGGGGCTTATTCCCTTGATATCGAAAATTTTTCAAGCTATGGGTTTCTTGTGTTCTTTTAGTACTTTTATCAATTCCTCCTTTTCTTTGGATTTTAATTCTGAGGAGATGATTACTGGTAATGTAGAATTGTCTCCAAGGAATGCGTATTCTAGGTGTTTTGGTAACTGTTTGAGTTCCAATTTGGGTGGCTCTACGATAGAGGGTTTTTGTTTTATCTCATTATCATTCTTGATGCTTTCTTCTCTCCGTTGTTCATATGATGACATTTTCAGATTCGACTCATTGTCTTTATCCTCTTCCCCCTCTTCTTGAGCCAGCACAATTCCAATGTGTCACCTTGTATAATTTCCTGTAATGAATTCTTCATAATATGATCAGTAGTGTCGACGAAATAACATGAATAATCTTGTTCTTTAGAATATCGCATGGCATTACAGGGTTGAAAGATAATTTCTTCATTACCTATTCTCAGAGCTAGTTTACCATTACCTACATCAATAATAGCTCTAGCCGTGGCTAAAAAGGGACGCCCTAAGATTAAAGAAACATTAATGTCCTCATCCATTTTGACCAAGACATTTTCAATAATTCCCCTAGGATATTTAATAGATGTATCTGCTAATTGAATACTCATCCTAGTGGGATTTGGTTCCCCAAGATTTAGCCGTTTAAATAATTTGTAAGGCATTAGATTAATTCTAGCGCCTAAGTCTGCTAATGCTTTCTTGATGTTTAAACTACCAATTAAGCAAGGAATAGTGAAACTCCCTAGATCTTTTAATTTCCGTGGTGTTCTATTTTGGAGAAGGGCTGAACATTCTTCGTTAAGATCCACCATGGATACCTCATCAAGCTTCCTTTTGTTCGTAAGAAGTTCTTTTAAGAATTTTGCATACTCCGGCATCTGTGAAATAGCTTCAACGAAAGGTAAGTTAATATGTATTTGTTTAAAGAGTTCGAGGAACTTACCGTATTGAGCATCCAATTGTTCTTTCTTCAATTTTACCGGATATGGAATTTTTGTTTTATTCTCTGTAGGCAATGGATTATCGTTTCACCTTCTACACTCCTTTTCTTGATAATTTCATGTGTTGTCTTTCTTTGTGGTTCAATTAACTCTTTGCCACTCCTTAGTGCAACTGCTTTTACTTGCTGTGTGCCTTTGGAAAAAATCTCTTTCCGTATTTCACATAATATCTCAATAAGTAGTCCAACCGACGTGATGATTTCTCTTACCTATATTTTGATTCCCTCGATCGATCTTTGTTGTTCATCAAGTGTTTCTTCAGCCTTTTGAAGACGAGAGTTTGTAGTTGTCACCAATTTTATCAGAATCTCTTCGAAGTTTTATTCCCCTTCCTGTGGAAAAGGTTGTTGAAAATTTGGAGGAAAATCCTGCCTTTGATCATTCCATGAGAAGTCGGGATGGTACCTCTATCCTGTAGTATAAGTGTCACTATAAAAATTATTTTGACATCTAGAGTAGTGACCTATATAGTGGACTTGTTCGTTTTTCATGCCATATCCATAGGGTGGGTACTCAGGATTTTCCACGCCTCTCAGATTTGAGTTATACTGCATTACTGGGTGTACCTGCGAGAGATTATTCAAACCATCAATCTTTTTATTCATTATTTTGAACTGATTAGATAATCTGGTGACCACGCCGAGGTTGAAAATACTGGTTACTTCAGTAGGAATTGTCCCCATGCCTTGCCACTGATAATTATTCAGTGCCATTCCTTTGAAAAACTAGAATTATCTGTCAAAATTTAAATAAAAGAAAAGTTAGCAAAGTAAAAAGAATAATAATGGCTAGAGTAATAAAAATAGAGCTTTAGTAATATTTTAGAAATCCCCGGCAACGGCGCCAAAAACTTGATCGCTGCAAAACAGTCTAGTTTTAATATTTATAAAAGAGTGATCGAACTTGTAGACTGACTACGACAACGATAGAGGCAAGCGCACCTATCAAACAGCAGTGTAGCTCAAGCAAGAATATCTTATCGAACCCAAGGAACCTAAAAGTATTACAACTCACTTTCTTTCTATTATTTAGCCTAAAATATGGAGTGATTGGTTTATTAATATAAAACAAATGAAATACTTAAACTTAAATGCAAAGACAAAAGAGCAAAACTTTGGGAAAAGACTTTGAAGAAAACTCAATTGATAAAGACGATACCTTCGGGAAGAATCCACCTATGACTTCACTTATTATTTAACTTTCAATTCATATGATTTCTTTTACTTAGCTTGATCCGTGAGACTCCCTAACCTATATTAAACCTTCTCTCGAAGCGAATAACATCTAACCTTAGGTTAATTAGTGGAACTCTCGTTCTCTTATAATAACCCCCTAAGGAAGCAGTAAATCGATCAATGGACTCCCATATTAGGTTTCACCCTAATCCGATAAAATCTCGTAACCCTATCTCTAAGTGCCCGATCAACTCCGCTTAACTATGCTAGATCTACTCCTAGGCAGGGTCTATTCCTCCTCCACCTATGCACATCAGATTAAATTAAACAACATAATTAAGAACAAACTAAGTATTTATCATATAAACCAAAAGAATTAAATAACAAAATCCATCATAAGTTTCATCCCTTTCAGGTATCTGAAGGATCTAGTTCATGATAAAATAAGAAAACATCTCAAGAGAAAAGATAAAACAAAACATAAGAAATCCCTAAAACCCTTTGAAAGAATTGAAGAGGTGATCCTCCATCTTGAGTAGAATTTTGACTCTTCAAGATGGATCAACTGGCTATTTTCGAGTAATTTCCTAAACGAGTAAAGCTCTAGCAGAAAAAACTCGCTAAAACCTGCTCCCCTTCAATTACTGCCTTGGATTGTTTATATAGACATTTGGGATACTTTACTTGGCTCCTAAGTACTCTTAATTCAAGTGAAATTCGTCCTAAGTGTTTGAGTGGACTTAGGATTGCGTTTCTTGGGCTCCAAGCATCCAATTTCGAGTGAAATTGCTCTTTCCCGCAGCAGGGCACGGCCTTGACACATCCGTGTAAATCGTAGTCTAGCCCATGTCTCCATTCTATTGATTTAGGCACGGCTTTGACATGCCCATGTAATATTTAGGTAGAGGCCGTGCTTCGGGTCTGCCAATTGGGGCACGATCGTGTACATCGGGGTCCAAGCTGTGTTGGGCTATTTATTGACAAGGCACAGTCGTGTAAATCAAGGTGTGACCATGTGCAATCTAAGTATTGGGGCACGTCCGTGTGGCATGAAGTCCAGGCCATGCTGACTTCTTGGGTTGGCCCACTTTGGTCCGTTTTAAGCCCGTTTTGCGTCCTTTTTATCCTTGGATGCTTTCCTAAGTATAAGACATGAAAAGAAAGGATTAAGAGCACCTTTTTACATAAATTAAGGATAAATTCATCTAAAAGCATACTAAATGTGGGATTAAAATATGTTACTTTTATGGTTTATCATATGTTGGCCTTACAAAATGGCCTATAATGTCACACAGTTGGGGCACACAGGCGTGCCTCAGATCGTGGGTGAATTGCCAAATTATGGCTTAAATTGCACATGGCCATGGCACGGGCGTGCCTACAGACCGTGCGAGAAATGGCAGTATATGGCCTTATAGGAAACGGCCTAGTACACGGGCGTGCTTGTTAGTAGTGTTGATTTTAATAGTATGTAACCACTGGGAGGTCACACGGGTGTGTCATGTAGCCGTGGGAGAGGCACTGTCTAACCCCACGGGCGTGTCTCCCTTGTATTTTAGAAAAGTCTCAAATTTTTATGAAACTTTATACGTGTTTCGGTTTAGTCTCGACTTAGTTTATAAGCATGCTTAGGGTCTTGATGACTCGTTTAAGGGACACTATGATTGTATATGAATGTGTTTGGTGATGATTGACTTTGTGTCGTGAATGTGATGTGAAATGATCATTTGTTCGATAATGCCTCTAAACCCTATTTTGGTGACAGTCTCGGGTTAGGGGTGTTACAATTTTATTAGTATCAGAGCTATGGTTTAGTTGATTCTCAAACTAACGTTGCGTGCGTGAGTCTAGCTATACATGCCATATTGTGAAATTGCGATAGTGTGATGAAATCTATCGGTTGAAATGTGTTTTAATATAGTAATGGATCCCAATCGAGCAGTTGCTGACGACGTAGAGAGTAATGCGCCTGCTCCCGATCAAGGGACAGGCCAGCCACATGAAGGCCAAATGATAGTGGTGAGGCTAAGCAAGCCTTCTTCCACATGATGAGTGAATGGTTTTTGAAATTTGTTAGAACAAATTCGACTGCTCCCCAACCTCCACCCCTACAAGTACCTGTTGTGCCACACGTTGTAGATCCGATCAAATTGAATAAACCTCATGTGGATAAGATTCGCAAGTATGGGGCCAAAGAGTTTAGGGCCATAGCTGATGACTATGCTAAGCGAGATGAGTTTTGGCTTGAAAATACAATCAGAGTATTTGATGAGATGTCGTTGAACCCTGAAGAGTGTATTAAGTGTGCAGTTTCCCTGTTGAGAGACACGGCTTACAATTGGTGGAAAATGTTGATATCTGTAGTTTCGAGAGAGAGAATAACTTGGGATTTCTTTCAATCTGAGCTTAGAAAGAAGTATATCAGTCAACGCTTTATTGATCAAAAACGTAAGGAGTTTTAGAAGTGAAACAGGCCACTTATGCATTATCGAGTACTGACGAGAATTCGTAAGATTGAGTCAATATGCAAGGGAATGTGTTTTGACTGAAGGTCCTATGTGCAAACATTTTATAGAGGGATTGAATGAAGACATTAAGTTGTTGGTTGGAATACTGGATATAAATGAATTTGTTATATTAGTTGAAAGAGCATGCAAAGCTGATGAGCTCGATAAAGAAAAGAAGAAAGCTGATTCTAAGGCTCGTGATGAAAGAAAGAGATTGATGAATAAGTTCTCTCAATCTTCAGCAAAGAGATATAAAGATGCAAGAAATTGTTCAAATGCCTCGTTTGGACATCCAAATAAAGATCATTTGAGACAGAGTACTGGTTTACAAATTCAAGCTCCGAATGAAACAAGTGTTGGTAGTGTAAAGAGTAACAAGCCCGAAAGTAGACAATGTGGGAGATGACATGTGGGAGAGTGCTGGGGCAAGTATAACAATAGAACATGCTATAAGTGTGGATCCCGAGATCATTTTATCCGAGATTGCTCAAAGATGGTCAAAGAAGAAAATGTTCAGAATGAAAGACCAAGTAATGTGACGGCTAGAGGTAGACCACCTAGGAGCATCAGAGATGTGAATGAAAGTCAGAAAGGAACAACTGATACAGCTGTAAGGTCAGAAGCAAGAGCACCTACCCGAGCCTATGCTATACGTGCACGAGAGGAGGCATCATCTCTAGACGTGATCACTGGTACTTTCACTTTATTTGATATTGATGTCATTGCATTGATAGATCCTGGATCAACTCATTCTTATGTGTGTATGAATTTAGTATCAAATAAGACTCTACCTATTGATTCTACTGAATTTGTGATTAGAGTATCGAACACCTTAGACAAGTATGTTTTGGTGGATAAGGTGTGCAAAAATTGTCCGTTGATGTTTTGTGATTTATGTTTCCCGGTCAATTTGATGTTGTTACCATTTGATGAATTTGACATAATTCTAGATATGGATTGGCTTACTTTGCATAATGCCATCGTTAATTGTAAGAGAAAGAATGTTGAATTGAGGAGTCAGAAGGGTGAGATAGTTTGAATTGAGTCTAGTGATAAGAAAGGATTACCAACTGTTGTATCGGTGATGAGAGCTATGAACTATTGAGAAAGGGCTGTGAAGCTTATTTGGCATACATGATTGAGACAAAAGTGTCGGAAAGGAAAGTTGAATATGTGCCTATAATATGTGAGTTTTCAGATGTGTTTCCAGAAGAGTTACTGGGGTTATCACCGATTAGAGAAGTTGAATTTGGTATTGAGTTAGTGACGGGAACTGCTCCTATTTCGATAGCTCCATACAGAATGGCACCAACAGAATTGAAAGAGTTGAAATCTCGGTTGCAAGAATTGACCGATGAGGATTTGCACAACCGAAGTTTTTCACCCCGGGAGCTCTCAGATTATTTGTGAAAAGAAAGATGGAATTATGAGAATGTGTATTGATTATCGACAATTGAACAAAGTGATGATAAAGAACAAATATCTATTACCTCGGATCGATGATTTTTTTGATCAGTTGAGAGGCTACAGTATTTTCTAAGATAGACTTGAGATCGGGCTACTATTAGTTGAGAGTTAAAGAATCTGATGTGCCAAAAACTACTTTCAGAGCGAGGTATGGACATTATGAATTCTTAGTGATGCCTTTTGGACTAACAAATGCCCCTGCAATATTTATGGACTTGATGAATCGAATATTCAGACAGTATTTGGATCACTTCGTGGTGGTGTTCATTGATAATATTTTGATCTATTCGTGTGATGAGACGCAGCATGCCGAGCATTTGAGGATCGTGCTACAAACTCTGCGTGAGAAGTAGTTGTATGCAAAGTTTAGCAAGTGTGAATTTTGGTTGCCTGAGGTCAGTTTTCTAGGGCATATTGTATCCGTTGCTGGGATACGAATCGATCCGCATAAAATCTCTGCTATTTTGGAATTGAAGCCTCCGAGAAATGTATCTGAAGTCCATAGTTTTCTAGGACTAGCGGGATATTATAGACGATTTGTGAAAGATTTCTCGATGATTGTGACTCCCTTGACAAAGTTGTTACAAAATGATGTTAGATTCGAGTGGTCAGAAAAGTGTCAATAGAGGTTTGAGCAGTTGAAAGTATTGTTAACAGAAGCACCAGTGTTGATTCAACCAGAATCAGGCAAAGAATTCATAGTTTACAGTGATGCATCGTTGAATGGTTTGGGCTGTGTGCTGATACAAGAAGGAAAAGTCATCGCTTATTCTTTGAGACAGTTAAAACCGCATAAAAAGAATTATCCAATGCATGATCTTGAATTGGATGCGATCGTATTTGCATTGAAGATTTGGCGTCACTATTTGTTCGGTGAAAAATGTCATATTTATACTGATCATAAGAGTTTAAAGTGTTTGATGACTCAGAAAGATTTGAACTTGCGACAGAGAAGATGGTTAGAGTTGTTGAAAGATTATGAACTTGTGATAGATTACCACTCGGGTAAAGCTAATGTTGTATCCAATGCTTTGAGTCAAAAATTGTTATATACCTTACGAGCTATGCGTAATCAAATGAATATGTGTGATGATGATGTGGTTGTAGCTGAATTGAAAGTAAAATCGTTGTTTATACAGCGGATATGTGAGACTTAGAAGATTGATAATGAGTTGTTAGCAAAAAGGGTACAATGTAATTTGAATGCGGAATCAGAATTTTGAGTTGATAGTAATGATTGTTTGAGATTCAGAGATCGGATTTGCGTTCCAAGAAATTCAAAGTTGATTCAAATGATTTTGACTGAAGCTCACAATAGTCATTTGACTGTACATCCGAGGAGTACGAAAATGTATAACGATTTGAAATAGTTCTATTGGTGGCATGGTATGAAGAGATATTTTGACTTTGTGTCGAAATGTTTAGTTTGTCGACAAGTTAATTTGAACATCAAATTCTATCCAATTTATTGTAATCGATTATGATTCCTGAGTGGAAATGGGAAAGGATCACGATGGACTTTGTGTCAGGTTTGCCCTTATCTCTAAGCAAGAAAGATGCAATCTGGGTGATAGTTGATAGATTGACGAAATCAGCTCATTTTATTCCGATGAGAACCAATTATTCTATAGATAAATTGGTTGAATTGTATATCGATGAGATTGTGAGATTGCACGGAGTACCGTTATCTATCATGTCTGATAGAGATCCAAGATTTACCTCACAATTTTGGAAGAAATTGCAAGATGCTTTAGGCACGAAATTGCATTTCAATACTGCTTTTCATCCACAAACGGATGGTCAATCCGAACGAATTATTCAGATTCTTGAAGATATGCTAAGATGTTGTATACTCAAATTTGAAAGCACATGGGAAGAGCATCTATCATTGATTGAGTTTGCGTATAACAATAGTTTTCAATCTAGTATCAAAATGGTGCCATATGAGGCTCTTTACGGTCGAAAGTGTTGAACTCCATTGAATTGGACCGAGCTAAGTCGAGAACAAGATTCACATGGTTGATCTTATAAAAGAGACTGAGCAAAAAGTGAAAGCGATTCGTGACAGCTTGAAAGCAGCCTCAGATCGTCAAAAGTCTTATGCAGATTTGAAACGAAAGGATATAGAATTCGAGGTTGGTGATAAAGTGTTTTTAAAAGTGTCTCCGTGGAAGAAAATACTTCGATTTGGCCGAAAGGGCAAGTTGAGTCTGAGATTCATCGGACCGTATGAGATTATTGAACGAGTTGGGTCGGTTGCTTATAGAATGAGATTGCCATCAGAATTGGAAAGGATCCATAACGTGTTTCATGTGTCAATGCTTCGACGATATCGATCAGACTCATCTCATGTAATTGCACCAACTGAGGTTGAGATTCAGTCAGATTTTTCGTATAATGAAGAACTGATCCGAATTTTGGCACGAGAGACTAAAGAGTTGAGAAATGAGAAAATTTCTCTAGTGAAAGAATTATGGCACAAACACGGAATTGAAGAGGCTACGTGGGAGCCTGAAAACGTTATGAGAGAGCAACATCCACAACTATTCACTGGTAAGATTTTCGGGGACGAAAACACCTAAGGGGGAGAGTTGTAACAGCCTGATTTAGATCCTAGTCAGAATAGTGGTTTCGAGACCACAAATTCGATTTAATATTATTTTGTGTGAATAGTATGCAACATGGTCTGTGTGAAGGTTCTGTGTGATGATTTGATCGTTTTAGTGTCAGATTAAGAGAAATGACTTAATCGAGTAAAGAGTAAAAGCTATGTGTTGATTTATAAGTATCTAAATGTTGATGTCTTTTAAATATGGAGGCTTTATGATGCAATTAAACCAAATTTTAAGATAGTGGGTGGTAATGGACAACTATAACCTTGGTGATTATATGTTTTAATTATTAATTGAAAGGATAAAATGGTAAATAGTTAAATAATATTTGTTTAATGAAATCAAAGCATGAAAATGGTCATTCTTGTTCATCTTGGTGCCGAAAATAGCAAAGAAAATAAAAGAAAAAGAAAGCTAGGGGTTCGGCCATTGTTAAGCAAAAATTTAGGTAAGTTTTAGCTCAGTTTTTGATAATTTCTACGTTTTTGTAATCGTTGTTTCGTGCTCTAGCTAGCCCATATTGTAATTTTGTGAATTGACGATGTTTTTGTAATGAGCCATTGATGAATGCTTGAGCTATGTGCTAGATGATAGTGAAATATAAAGACTTGGTGTTGGATTAACATGTTTTGTCTTTGAATTTTTGATGAAATTGAGTAAATTGTGCTAAATTGAGAAAAGTGTACATTGAGGGACTAAAATGTGAAATAAATGAAATGTGTGGACTCCTATGAACTAAGGAGAATTTGGCCTAAGCATAGTGTAATGAAATTTTGAGTATTTGATGATTTTGTGAGATAGGGACTAAAGTGTCGAAATGTAAAGATGTGAGGGCTATTATGTAAAATGCCCTAAATATGTGTATTTGGACTAAAATGAATGAATTGATGATTGGATGGATTAAATTTGAATGTGTATAGACCAAGAGAGGAGAGGTTCGGATCGAGATCGAGGCAAAGATAAAGTGCTCGATTAATCGACCGTATCGATAGTTCGACGTCCGAGGTAAGTTCGAATATCATATATGTATTTGAGTTATGCTGTATAAATATGAAATGAATATGTTCATGTGTATGAAAATGAGTTGCTATGTGCACGATTCTAGTTGATGACACTAAGTGTGCGAAATTGAAATCGAAATAGAAATGAATGGCACTGTGTGTGCGATGATATAAAAGCTTCAGCTTATTGAATTGGCACTGTGTGTGCGACACCGAGACGAGTCGGTTAAAAGAATATGCACTAAGTGTGCGATAACAATTATACTCGAATATGTATGTGGGACTACGTATGCGGTTATTTTGAACGAATATCAAATGATGATCGACATGTAATATCGAGCATTGAATAGCTTGGATGTAGAATAACTAAGTGTTAGCTAAGGTATGTAATTAACTTTTATGGTTGATGAGTTATAAACAAGCTATGATGGAGTGAATGAGTATTTTAGATATGAATGAGATGATATGAATATGAGATAATTGATCTATGTGATGCTTAATACTTACATTAGTTTGGTTTGATGAGATATAGTATTGTATATCGAACTTGCTAAGCTTTGGAAAGCTTACTGTGAGATTTGTTTCTCTGCCTTGCAGTGTTAGTAAAGCTAGCTCGGATCTGGGATCATCAGCTTCTCAATCACACTATTGACATTCTATTTTGGTACTTTGGAAAGATGTATATAGCTAGAATATGACATGTATAGGCTAGTAAACTGATTTATGTTTGAGATTGTAAGTAGCCATGAGATGTGGCTAGATATGTTATAGGTTTGGCATGAATGAATGTGATATGTGTGATGCATCTTTTGGCATGATTTGTGAATTGATAAATTTGCTACGTGCGCATAGTCCCGTCCTTCTTCTGCACAAATAGGACCGGTGCTCCTCATGGAGACATACTAAGTCGAACAAATCCACGATCGAGTAACTCTTGGATCTGGGCCTTAAGCTCTACTAGCTCCTTTGGTGCCATTCGGTACGGAGCAATTGACACAGAGTCGCACTGCAATAAGTCAATTCGAACTCCACCTCCCTATCCGGGGTAACCAGCAGCTCCTCCGGAAAGACATCCACATATTCC